>OX326956.1:44965551-46165551 GCA_946800325.1 Luzula sylvatica | reverse complement strand
AGCTCACCTCATCAATCCGAGATTTGGGAAGCCATGGTTTGCTCGTCTCCCAATTACTTACAATCTGCATGAAATTAAATAAACAAATAAATAAGTAAAAAAACTTGCATCTGTTCTACAAACTAAAAAATATCAAATTTGACCATTCAAAACATGAAAATATTAAATATGCACAAAAAATTATGAATTTGCTGCCTAGTGGAGCCAGCCCGTACTTCTCCGGCAGATATGACATTAACATACTTAGATCGGTAAATACAAAAAAAAAAAAAAAAAAAAAAAAAACGAGTAAATGGAGAAGACTCGGTGGTCCTCCATCCATTGGTGCCAATGGGACTCGAACCCACAACCTTTCAAGATCGGTAAATACTAAATATGATATTTTAGTTTCTAGAAGGGTAAATATGAAAATTCCATTAAAAATAATTACCTTTTTCACATCACCAAGATATGATCTGGCATATTCACACGCGCTTGGTCGAGCAGTCAACTCCGCCAATCTATACACCAATTATAAAAGAGTACATAATAAAGGTTAAGTAATTTAAAATAATATATATTGGAATATAAAAAAAGAATAATATATGAATAACAATAATGTAATAAAAACCTTGAAAAAATTGGATCGCCAATGGCAGTGAGTAATTCAAGTTTTTCTTTGAATTCGTTTGCTTGCGCATCTTCTCCATCCATATACAACCAGTCTTGCACCTAAATTTTCAAAAAGGAAAAAAATCAATATAAAGTAAATTAAATACCCAAAAAATACTAATATATACAAAAGAGGAGTTTTCAAATATTAAAAAAAGATAATTCCTTTTTAAATTCTAAACTTACCTCAGAGAGTTTCTCTGCGAAGGAGTTTCGTTCCTTTTCTGTTGAAACTTTTTTTAGATCATCATTATCCTCTAACTGCACAGACAATAAATTTTCATTCCATTAAGAATGCAAAATAACTACAAAAAGGACTGATTTGAAAATAATGAAACAAAAAGGGGTCGTGATGCAAATACCTTATCTCTCGTAGAATAAATATATTCCTCTAATTTATTCTTAAGCTCTGCGGTTTTTCTCTTCTCCGCGTCCTTTTTATCAAGCGCCTCTAATCTAATTTTCGCCTCGTTAAATTGCTCTTTTGACAATATCGCCCCTGGCCCCCCTGTTTTCTCTATTATCTGTATAATAACACAATAAAATATACAAATTAACGATAATAAAAAAAAATTCTCTCATTTTCAAGGAAATCTTAGTTGTTAAACCTTTAAGGGAACCCTAAAAGTGCGTTTTTTGAGAACTTTTTCGGTACTAATTTCCTCTTCGTTTTTCTTCTCATCAACTTTTTCATTATTTTCTGAATCCACAGTCTCCTTATCTGTTGTTTCATCGGTACTATTCTTATCATCAGTGGCATTATTGTCATTACTCTCCAAAGTACGGTTTTTCTTTAAAGGCACATCAACCCATTCAGTTATTTCAATAACTGCTTCGGCTCTGTCTAGAGAGAGAATCCCACTTCTAGAGAGAGACAAATGCATCGTCGCCTTTATTGGCGCCGAAAGGTTTCTCGCTGAATACCTACATATATTCAAAACAATCAAAACCATCATGAATAAATATAATCATCAGAATATTATAATAAATCTCAATTAAATATAATATATACTTTTCATTGGCGTCCTTAAGACCAGAAATAGAGTATTCGGCGAATTTATGAGAAGAAACGCCAGGTGGCAATTCATTTTCATAACTTAGCGACACGTCGAAATCCTTATCATATTTGATCGATCTGTACATCTTAATTGGCATTTTCTTCATGCGAGGAACAAGGAGTCTGTCAAAGGACTCGTCTTTGACCAAATTTGGGCCGTCCAAATCGATATTAAACCCATATGGAGATCCATCGATCATTCCCAATTTGCGATTTAGTTTGATTCCATCGCTTATGTTCGCTGCGTGTAACGACGAGCCAAGTACTATCGCCTCGTCAGCATCTAAATGCTTGTCTAGATCGCTTCTTCCAAGATATTCTTGCAATTTTGCCTGAATAATTGAAAAAAAGTAGTGAGTTATATTTTCTATGTATTATAGGGTTCTTTAAGTAAAAAATTGTGTAACCTGTAATTTGGGGACACGTGTTGCGCCGCCAATTAATTCTACTGCGGAGATATCCTCGAGTTTTAAGCCTGAATTAGAGATTGTTTCTTTGAGAGGAATCAGAGCTCGGTCCCATAAATCTCTGCATAATTCTTCAAATTTCTGTCTTGTTATTGTGCTCCTACAAAATCGACAATTTATTACAATAAAAATTAAAAAGACGAATTAGAAATTCATACATGTTGAAATTCAAAATTGAAATTCCAAGAGATTATTTTTTAAGTTAATGTACCTGAAATCGAGATCGTTATACAAGGATTCAACTGAGATAGGAGCTGCAGTATTGGCACTAAGAATTTGTTTAGTGCGTTTAACTTGTTTCTTCAATTTAGCCATTGCTTTGGGATGTTTTCTCACATCAACTCCATTACTTAATTGCTTGTTGAATTCATCGGCAAAATACTCGACTAATCTCATCTCCATGTCTTGCCCCCCAAGCCTTGCATTCCATCTCACATCCCTCACCTACAATAATGAAATTGCAATTTTGAAGAATTTAACCAAATTAAGTTCAAACCTATCCTAATTATACCAATTTAATGGAAAATGTACCTGAAACTGGTTGGCTGAGATGGTTTTTCCAAATTCTTTTGTATTATAGGCCGAGAAATAAACCAATGCCGCATAAGTGCTACTTGCACCCATGTCATAAAACACAACGTATCTAGAATTATTAGCGAAATCCTTATCAATTCCATATTGCAAAGCCGCGCCAGCATGCTCGTTAATCAAACCCAACACATTAATTCCAGCTAATTGGGCAGCCTGAGTTACCCCTCTCCTCTCAGCCTGGCCGAAATAAGCCGGCACGGTTATTAAAGCATCCTTAATATCATTCCCAACATGTGATTTGGCTAAACCCATTGCGTAGGTAAGTATCATGGCTAGCACTTCTTCTGCAGTGTAAACATCTCCAGTATCGGTGCGGAAAGAAATCGACCCTCTAGAATCTTCTACAAGGTCAAATGGAAGGTATAAAGAATCAGCTAGATTCTTAACGAAAGAATACGGCTTTGAGATCATGTCTCGCACATGCGAAAACACTTTGTCTGGGTACCGTGCAGCCACTCCCATGGCCTCTTCGCCCAAAAGACGATGACCGGATTGGATTCCGGCCAAAGACGGCGACTTTCGTTTAGACATTTCATTAATTGCGATCGAAATCGGGGCTTGGCCTGGTTTCAAATTAACAACGGCGACCTTGAGCCATTCTGAACCCAGATCGATACTTGCAACAGCCGATTCAGACACTAAGAAGAGGGAAGAGAACACGGAGAGACAGAATACCGTCACGGCTAGGGTTCTGGAGATGCATGTGAACTGAGATCCAGATCCCATGTTGAAGACTCTCCAAAGGAGTAATCAAGATGCTACCCTTGATTGTACACCACTTCCAACAAAGATTAAGATTGTATAACTATACAATTCAACTGATTCAGTATTAGAGGTGGATTGATTGATCAACAATGGAGTTCAGTGAGAGAGAGCGCGAAGTAGAGAAGAAAGGAGCATTCTTTTTTCTTCGGGTTTCCTTTTCTATAGTTTATATAGTTGGCAATGGAGTGGTAAACGGGGCAAAACTAGCCAATGAAGTACAGCCACGTGGGAAAAATATCCACGTGCCGTGATGTAGCTGGCCTGATGCGTTGTAATGGCGAAGATGACTAGAAAGTTCAAAACTCGATCTCTTGTATTGTCTCGAAATATCATCAAACCAAGATTACAAATCCGTGATTTTAAATTTCCTATGCATAATCCGAGAACTAAAATCCGTGATTTCAACTCTTGGATTATACATAATCAGCAACTTGAGATCTCGGGTTTAAAACCGATATTTTAAATCCTCATTTTATACAAAATCCAAAATATGAATTCCTGAGTAATACACAATCCGAGATTTCAATCTCGAGTTTATTATCCATAACAAAGCTTCCTAGAAGCCTCTTTTCATCAAATTCTAGTTCCGGAGGGTTTATGCGAACATTTTACTGAACTTGTATTTCCTACGAGATTGATTTGTTCCAACACTGAAATGTGGCGCCAAACTACTTTGCAAGTGAGTCTCTCTCTAGATTTTGGTTACTGTATTACTTTTTCGTTCTTCGATTTCATCTTATTTATGCTTTTCTGATGTGCAGAGAGATGAGGATCCAGATCAAATCTTATCAGGTACATTTTTTTGTTCTTATTTGGCTTCAAAATTCGTTGGCTTCAAAATTCGAGACTAATTTGATAAGAATTTGTTATTTTTGACGATTTTATTCTTAAATTTTATATCTTTGTGTTTAGATGATGATGTATTGGATGAATTAGGATATGATAATGATTGCACGGATAGACTACACTCTCTTTATCGACATGATAAACAGGTTTACCTTTTTTTATTCTTTTGTGATGTGAAATCTAAATTATGTGAATTTGTTTTGATTTCTAGAGATAATTTGTTTTGTGCATAATTGGATCTTAACTCCAATTTTTTGTTTTCAGACTTCATCTAAACATGGAAATGAAGTCCGTGGTTCCTGCACCAGTACAACTGGACACCTCCAGTCTTTACTTAAAGAAGAGCATCATCACTCTGATACGGATACCAATGATGAATCAATTTCTGACGAGGTATACTCTAAATCAACGCAATAATTGTTAATTTCCCTTTTAAATATGGATATTCATAACTTTATTATGTAATTTTTATTTTCTTTTGCTAATTTGAATTCTACCAGGATAATGTTGCAGTAACAGAGAAATCATTAGCATATCGTTCTTCAACGAAACATGAAGAGAAATATATCGACAATAAAAACATTAAATGTGAAGAAGGATTTCCAACATCTAAATGGAATCAAGTACTGGAGGAGTCCAGTGTTCTAGATTCTCTCCCCAAAAAACCAATTAATAGCAGTAGTCTTTCTTTTTGTACTAATTTAATTTCTTTTGATAATTCATTCATCCATTTATTGATTTATTTTTACAGAGGCTAGAGGAAAAACGAAGCTCAAATTTTCGATTCATTCAAATTGTTATAAAGATCACGAACTCGAAGTAAAAAATGAAAATTCTTGTGTTGAAGAGAGGGAAGATATGAATGCACTAAATGGTATATTTGATTTATTAGAGGATACAAAAGAAGAAGATTATGAAAAACCTTCTGAAAATATTCCTTTGGAGAGAAAAGCAGAAAACCCCTCAATGGCAGAACTTCTAGAAGGTCTTCAAGGGAAAAATTATTCAAATATGGTACAATTTCATTTTTTCCACTTTTTAGTAGGGGCATATCTGCATAATTCCAGATTATTGATGTTCTTGTGGTATATTTTTAAGGTGGTGGGGGGCAAGGGTAAAGAAAAAGAAGTAAAAAAGAGAATGATTCCAAATTTGGGAAAAAGAACACTTGAAATCGAAGAGGATCAACCCGATTCTTCTAGTGATGATGAGGTATGACTATTTCATCTTAGCCCCTATTAAAAAAAGAAAATATGAAATGGCCATATGTTTATTTTCTTTCATGGTTTTGGGAGTAGGTATCGAACTCGGAAATCAGCCGCGACTCGGATCAAAAAGTCAGATTTTTGATTAAAAAAATGTTATAAAATGGAAAAAAATATATAAAAAGTATTTTAGAAATTGAGAAACATTATAAGAAAACAAATTCAACTAAAATATTATCAAAATTGCTGAAAACAGATCACCTAAATTACTGAAATTTACAAAATAAACCCCCATATAATGCTGGATTACCAAAAAGAATTGTATTAATACTGAATTTTACAAAAAAAAAGCAAATAGTTGAAATTTACTGAAAAATCACTTACAAATGCAGAAATTTCCAAAACCCCCCTATTAAAAAAACAAATAAATAATACTGAAATTAACAAAACAAACCCAAAATAATGAATAGTAGAGAAACCAAATTCTCAGACTTTTTCCCTTTCTTTTGTAGGGTAAATGTTATGATCATTTGAATTTGATAACAACTCAAAAACTCGAAGAGAAGAAGCAAACTATGACAGATCTATTTCAAGAAGCATTTAAAGTTTCTAATTACGAGATGATTCCAGTTCCAGCCAATAAATTTTCCGGGTACGCATGCAATTTCTGAAAATTTTCATATATGCCCCTGAACTCGATATATCTCGTATATCCAATATATATATTTTGTTGTATAGGAGTAATTATTCTGCCAGGCTTTTGGAAGTGATGCAAAAGGAGAAGCATAAAAATGCCGAGTTTTTAAGGCTTTTTCACGCAAAACATGCCTCTTTTAGTAATTTATCTCTATTTTAGGGTTTCTCAAAAATTTAACGAATGTAGTTGTTAACCAGATACTTTTTTATTATTTTCAGATGATTCAATGGGAATTACTGTGCAAATTATTTCGAGAGCTTTGGAAGGAAGATTAATCGTTTGCAATTGCTTGCTTCGCGATTATGAAAATGTGGATTTTGTTGAAGGTGAAATAAATAGAGGGACTGAAGTTAAAAAGACTGTAATATTCAATTCGAAAGTATGTGATAATGTGGATCTATTTGAAGGAAACTTTGTTCGCATTTACCCCCCTTGGTATATATACTCTCAACATTTTGTTTATTACATACCATTTTGACAAAATTACCAAATGCACCCTTAAGTCCGTGGAATTTACGAAACATCTTTTCTGATGAAACAGGAAAGAGGTATCTGTGAAAGAAGATGAGAAGATAATTCTTTGTACTTATTTCTCGAATCAAATGGCATAGTTGTAAATTTCTCTTATTGATGTATTGGCAAAAAAGTATGATTAGGATTAGGATTTTTCGAAAGAGTACACGTGATATATTTTGTTACGTTATTCTTGTTGTTACACATGAAAATTATCGGGTTCTTGGAAAACCCTGGATTTCAAATATCATTTCACAGGATATATCCACTCTTTGGTTTTGTAAGAAAAACAAATCTCTGGTTCGTTAAATAACACTAGTATACAAATTCTGAGTTTTAACAAAACCGGTATATTAATTCCGAGTTCTTTATAAACCCGAGAATTCAAGCAACGAATCCGCATCAGTTCGAAACCCTCCTAAAACCCTTCATTAACCTCAGCATAATCATTTCGCTGATAAAACGGAGATCTCCAGTTTCTTCTATCCGTTCTCCCTCTCATGGCGAGAGCCTTCACTTCCCTGCTCACTCCGACCTTCTCCAGCAAAATCTCCTCGAATCCTACAGCTAAATATCTTCGTCGTCCTATTTTTCTCTTCTCCCGTACAAAAAGCTGCTCTCTTTCTTTCTCTCTCTCGTGCAGTTCCACTTCGACTAGCAATTTAACCTCAACAACCGATAATAAGCCAATAATTAGTGAAGGCACGGAAGAGGATTTGAATCGCCATGTTTGTCCAGGTTGTGGCGTGTTCATGCAGGATGCCGACCCGAATTTACCAGGTTATTACATCAAACCATCGTCTAGAGATGGTGATGGCGATAATGCTAATGATGGTGATGATGTGCTGTCAGACTTGGATGAGATTGTTAATATGGAAGATGAATTTGAAAATAGGTCCTCGAAACCTGTTTTTGACGATGATATTGGGTTTTCTGATTTAGACGAGTTTGATTTGAATTCAGATGGGGAGGACAGTGAAACTTCTGGTTCTTCACAGAAAAATGAGCTTTCAACATTTATCAAGAAGATTAAATCGGGGGGAAAACAAAGCTCTGACAAGTTTGTTGAAATTGAAGATAAATTAACAAATGGATTGTCATCAAAATCACAATTTGGCGAAGAAGTAGAAGATTCCTCTGATTTTGATGCACCGGAAGGAGAAGAAGAAGAAGAATTTGATTGGGATTCGAATTCTCAAACGAGCAGTAAAAAAAGTGCAAAATCAAAGAGTCGTCATGCACAGTTTAAATCCTCAAGCACAAAATCATCCAGTCTAGACCAATTTCTTCAAGAAGAAGAAGAGAATGACTCATTTTCGGATCTCGATTTTGAGGACGAAAATGAAAATGAAGAATTTGACGATTTGGATGAAGAAGATAGTGATTGCGACAAGAATTGGGATGAATTAGATGAAAAGAAGAGAATGAAACTCGAGATGCAGGGTTTTGCTCCTCCAGGAGCCGGATACGGTAAAATTACCGAGGAATATTTACAATCAATAAAAAAACCAAAAATCTCAAAATCGGACAAAAAGAAAAAAATTAAAGAAGAGGTGAAGAAAATCAAGAAAGAAGAATCTCTCGTCACGGTTTGTGCGAGGTGCTTTTCCTTGAGAAACTACGGCCTAATAAAAAACCCTCAATCCGAGAATCTAATTCCCGATTTTGACTTCGACCGGTTCATCTCGACCCGTCTGATGACGAAAACCGGTACGACTTCTGTCGTGGTACTGGTAGTCGATTGCACGGATTTCGATGGATCGTTCCCTAAATCAGCCGTCAAATCTCTTTTTAATGCTTTGGAAGGAACCAAGAAATCAAAACTATATACATTACCTAAAATCGTTCTTGTTGGGACCAAAGTCGATTTACTTCCTAACCAAGTATCCGCGGCCAGGTTGGAGAAATGGGTTCGAGGCCGAGCCAAGACAAACGGGGCCCACAAACTCGATGCGGTTCTTTTAGTGAGTTCTCACAAGGATTTGAACATTAGAAACTTGATAACATCTATAAAAGATTTAGCCGGGCCCAGAGGAAATGTCTGGGTCGTTGGGGCTCAGAACGCAGGAAAATCAACGTTGATAAATGCGCTCGCGAAAAAAGTGGGGGTGAAAATATCGAAATTAACCGAGGCGGCCTTACCGGGTACAACTTTGGGGATTTTGAGGGTGACGGGTATTTTACCCGCTAAGGTGAAAATGTTTGATACACCCGGTTTGTTGCACCAAGGGTTGGTTATAAACAAGTTGAATAGAGATGAACAAAAAATGGTCGAAATTAAAAAGGAGCTAAAACCCCATTCATTTCGAATCAAGGTTACCTTTTCTTTGTTAAATTTAGGGTTTATATTATTGCAAAGATGAATATACCATTTTTTTTAATGAAATTTGTATTTCAATGATTTAGGCGGGACAAGCGGTGCATGTAGGCGGTTTAATGAGACTTGATCTAATTCAAGCCTCTATTGAAACTATTTATGTAACGGTATGGGCTTCTCCTAGCATCTCTCTTCACATGGGTAAAATCACTAATGCTGATGAATTGCGTGAAAAACATTTCGGCGTGAGATTACAGGTAATTTTCCTTTTTTTGTTTTTTTTGGTTTCTCAATGCTCATTCATATATTTTTATTTTATTTTATGTTTTTCAGTATTTGTTTGGTTTAATTTACATACGCACCCTTCTAATTGTTCAAAACTCAAAAATGTATCGAATTTATCCTCGAGATATTTCAATTCTTTTGTTTTTGTTTGTAGCCTCCTATTGGACAAGAGAGAGTGGGCGAATTAGGTGAATGGACAAAAAGGGCAATAAAAGTATCTGGTTCAACTTGGGACACGAACTCTGTAGACATTGCTGTGGCGGGTCTAGGTTGGTTCTCTGTAGGACTAAAGGGAGAAGCAAATGTTGAATTATGGACCTTCGAAGGTGTTGAGGTGGCGCAACGTGAGCCATTGGTTTTGGATCGGGCCCGGATTTTGGAGAAGCCTGGGTTTTGGCTGCCCAAGGCGATTTCTGATGAAATTGGAAGGGAGAATAAGAAAAAGTCTGAGGCGAGAAAGAAACTTGAGGAACAATTTGATGACGAAGAAGAGGAAGACGAAGATCCTCTTTTCGAGGCAAGTTTTTCTGGATTTATGAATTAGTTGTGAATTTGCGAGTTGCATACGAATTTTTGAAATTTTGTTTGTGTAGTTCGTTTTTAGCATGAATTTTAATATTGAGTTGGGAATCTTGAGCTTTTCGTAATATATTTGTGAACTATCTTTTTGCATTTTTTTTTTATAACTTTGGTTAGTAAGCAGATATATTTTGTCTTTGACATCTTCAAGAATAATAAAAATATGCATTTCTATTAGTTAGATCTTTTAGATTATGTGAATGATGATTTATTTCCTATTTAAGCATAGAATTAATAAATCATTAATTACTTTTTCCAAATTACCTTTTTTAATTTGAATATGATTTGGGAAAAAAGTGTATCCTAGTAGCACCCAATAAAAATATATAATCATTCAAAAATAGTTTTTTTAATACCTAATTAATCCTCTCTCGATAATTATTCATATTATAATTATAATTATGAAACAAATGGTTTAGGGGGTATTTCCAAGCTTTCAAAATCACAATCCAGCATTTGTACGACTTTTGACATGCTTGGTCGCAATGTCGGGTTCCATTGTATGCACCAAAACGCCACTATAATTAACCTTTTGATTATTTCTTCACAATTTGTTGAAACCTCTATTGAGGATTCTATATCCTTTTTCTTCACTAAATCCTCGTAAATGAGTTCAGGATAGTATACCTCACTTTGACCCGTCTCCATGTCGGGTTCAAGATTTATCTCACCAACAACCATTTTAAGTATCACCATTCCAAAACTATACACGTCGGATTTATGAGACACGTTTCCGAAGTTTCTAGAGAAGACCTCCGGAGCGATATAACCTATTGTGCCTTTAGCTGCGGTTACAGTTACGTTGGTATGGTCTTTAGAACACAGCTTGGCCAGACCAAAATCGGATACTTTTGGGTTTAAATTGTGATCCAACAAAATATTGTGAGGCTTAATATCGAAATGTAAGATCCTCAAATTACACCCTTCGTGCAAGTATCTAATACCACTCGCAACACCTCTTACTATTTTTAGAAGTGTTTCCTCTTTGAACAGGTCGTCGGTATTATTAACCACTTTCGTAGAAATGTACCTGTCGAGTGACCCGTTTGGCAAGAATTCATAAACTAGGGCACGTCTATCTCCTTCTGAGCAAAACCCTAAAAGACGAACCACGTTAAAATGGTGGATAGTAGTTCCTATGGTTGATACCTCATTTATGAAGTCCTTGCCATCGGTGTTGGATCTTTCGATAATTTTAACTGCCACTAATATCCCATTTGGCAACTCTCCTTTGTAGACACTTCCATAGCCCCCTTGGCCTAGCTTGTCCTTGAATCGGTTAGTCATCTTCTTGATTTCCGAGAAGCTATACCTGGTGACCTTCTTCTGATACTTAGCCAGGAGTTCCTCATGCTTCAGATAGTCCTTCATACCCGAACTTCTATAGAAGTAGTACATAATACTTGCCACCTATAATAACACAATAAACCCGACAACGGATGTTGCTGAAAATAAGTGAAAATAGAAAAAAAAAATATATATATTGGATTCTTTTGGAGATTATTGAAGTGAGGGGGGTAATTGAAACAGAGGTTTGCTAAAATTACCTTCTATGACCTTGGCATTTCTTCCTGCAAGTAAAAAGAAAACACAAACTGTTAAGACTAAAAAGAGAGAAATTCCGAACTAGGATTATTGCTTTCGGGTTATTTGAAGTATAAAGAAAGATCATATAGATAGCCTATTAATTTTTTAGTGTTCTGGCTAAGGCCATTAATTTCATATGGATTGTGAAACCATCCTTGAGTTACTGTCAATGTAATGTGACTTCAACTTACTATGATGTGTGCAGAGAGATGTGGTCATCGGAGAACATTGTTTTCCTACCGCTTCGCATGCTTTACACTCGTCGGCACCGGACCATACTAAGGTTGCATTAAGGTAAACTTGAGTCCCTTGTTCCGGACCATTGGAATCATTGGTGAACTGCGGTGAATTTGAATAATAATAATTACTGTGATACTTTAGCATCGGCATAGTAATGTTACTAGACATGACCATGCAAGACGGAAGCATATCGTAAATACCATATTCTTCATCAACCAAATATATAAGTTGATGGGAGTTATTACGGCATGGTATGGGCCCGCTAAAAAAAGTTGACGGCAAATCTGATTGGTTTATTTTGTCTTTGGGGCACGAGACCATGCCCATGGTGGCTATCATGTAAGGCTGATAAAGCATAGTGGTGAGGTTGATGGAGCTGAGATTTTGCACGGGACAAACAGAAACGTGTTCTTTAAGCTCAATTGCGATCTCACCATATAAGTAGTATATGTATATAACTTGGCACGGACCGACATTTGGATGGTGCAAGATAGTGTTGTTTCCTGAGCATGTGAGCTCCATACCTACGATAAATTCGTTGCATCTTGAAAATGAATCCCAATTACCATATGACGGGTACTTAGCACACACAAGTTAGAAAAATAAAATTGAACCGGCACCTGGAACTCCACAATTGGAAGGTTTGGAAGAAAGTCTGTAGGGGTATCGAATCTCAGGACCGCCTCTCACACATGTTGAAAGAGGACACTGCTTGAAAAATTCATCTTCTTCTTCTTCATGTTCATTTCTTCCATATGCTAAATTGATGTTTTCTTTATGGATGATGACAAAAATTACGAGTAAAATTGAAAGTCTCCACATCGTTTGTTTGTTTTGCGAGGAAGAGAATAATGATAAATGAGATTAGCGAAGAACTCAATGTGACAACATATTTCTTTGTGGTGTCGATGTTAGGATCGTCGCCGCAAACACACACACAAGAACAGCACACACGGACACAAGTATTTTTACGTGGAAACCCCGAAGGGAAAAAACCACGGCCGCCGGCACTCAAACTTATTTTACTATACTGGAGAAAGAGAGAATACAATTGTTTGTGCTTTGTTGGAATGAATAAAACTCTAGCCTAGCCCTCTATTTATAGCTAAACTCCTACCCAATACAAGGAAATAATACAAGGAAATAATCATTGCCTTAATTACCATTCAATCATGGCAATATCAATATATAGAGAGTTTTCCTATTTCTTCAAGGTTTCTTTTTTCTAATTTTCTAATCTTCAGGTTTCCAAAAGTCTCCATACCATAACAATCTCCCACTTGGAGACTTTTGCACCAGTCTTCTTTCTCCCGTCCCGAGCGGGACTTCCTTGAGTCCGGCGACAGCTCCCATGGTTTACGTGACCAGCCCCACTGAGGCGACGCACAGCATCAGCTTGTCGGTGGGGACTTCCTTGGTCAACATATCTGCAGCGTTCTTGGCACCTTAGATCTTCTCCAGCGATAAGACCCCGTCACTCACAAGTTCCCGGATGTAGTGATACTTCAGTTGGATGTGCTTGGTCCTCGAGTGGAACACCGGATTCTTCGCGAGACATAAGGCACTTTGACTGTCGGTGTAAAGTGTCTTGCATCCTTGAGCTTTCCCGATCCCCTTCAGAAAAGTCAAGAGCCATACCATCTCCTTTCCGGCCTCCGAGATTGCCACATACTCAGCCTCCGTTGTCGATAGCGACACACACTTCTGCAATCTCGACATCCAACTCACCGCCGTGCCTCCCATCGTGAAGACATAACCGGAAGTGCTCTTCCGACTATCCACATCTCCTCCTAGGTCAGCATCTACAAAGCCTTGCAAACTCGTGCCACCTTTCTTGTAGCACAGTGCCATGCTTGCGGTGCCCTTCAAGTATCTCAGTAGCCACTTAATCGCCTCCCAGTGCTCGATGCCGGGGTTTGCCATGAACCGGCTCACGACTCCCAGTCCATGAGAAATGTCGGGTCTCGTGCACACCATGGCGTACATTAGGCTACCCACTGCCGATGAATACGGCACGTTCTCCATCCTCGTCTTCTCCTCCGTGGTTTTCGGTGACTGCGTCTTGGAGAGTTTGAAATGTGCGCCGAGTGGGGTACTTCTCGGCTTGGCGTCATCTACTCGGAATCGCTCCAGCACCTTCTTAACGTACTTCTCTTGCGACACTGTGAGAGTACCCTTGCTTCGATCTCGAGTAATTCGCATCCCAAGAATTTGGCTCGCCTCTCCTAAATCCTTCATTTCAAATCCTCTTGACAACTCCCTCTTGAGCTTGTCGATCTCCCTCATGTTCGCACCTGCAATGAGCATATCATTAACATACAAAAGCAATATAATGTATGTTTCTGCACTACTCTTGTAGTAGCAACAATGGTCGGTGTCACCCCTACGAAAAACCACGATCACACATGAACTTGTCGAACTTCTTGTACCACTGCCTTGGAGCCTGCTTTAAACCGTACAATCTCTTCTTAAGCCTGCACACAAGATCTTCCTTTCCCGGGATCTCGAAACCTTCAGGTTGCACCATATAGATGTCCTCCTCCAAATCGCCATGAAGGAACGCCGTCTTGACATCCATTTGCTCGAGGTGCAAATCCTCCGCTGCTACAATACTTAACACCGTGCGAATAGTCGTCAGCTTTACCACCGGCGAGAACACCTCCGTGTAGTCGATTCCCTTCTTCTGAAGAAATCCCTTGACTACCAGCCTCGCCTTGTATCTCTTGCTGCCATCTGACTCGTCCTTCACTCAGTAGACCCATTTGTTTTGCAGCGCCTTCTTGCCATCTGGCAACCGGGTCATTTCCCAAGTATTGTTCTTCCGGAGAGACTCAATCTCTTCCTTCATCGCGCGCTCCCACTTGACCGAATCACCTCCGTGTACCGCCTCTCGGTAGCCTTCTGGTTCACCCGCATCGGCTAGCCGCATCCGCCCAGAACATCTTCGGCAATCCCGCGTGTAATCGCATCGCCTTGCTCGTTCATTCAGAGTTCGATTCATCCGTTCTGCCACCCCGCTCTGTTGAGGTCGATTTGGGACCGTCCGAATCTGCTTGATTCCTTGTTCCGCACAAAACCCTCTGAACTCTGTACCGTCGTACTCCCCTCCATTATCCGACTTCAAGCATTTCAGCTTCAAGCCGGTCTCGGTCTCAACTTCTACCTTCCACCTTTTGAACACATTAAACACGTTAGATTTGTGTTTAATAAAATAGATCCATACCTTCCTAGTTGAATCGTCGATAAAGGTGACGTAGTATCGTGACCCCCCGATAGACTGGACCGGAGCTGGCCCCGACACGTCGGTATGCACCAGGTCTAACTTCCCCATCTTGAGTTCTCGTCCGGCCTTCGAAAAACTAACCCGTCTTTGCTTGCCGAGCACGCAGTTCTCACAGAAATCGGTTTGTACCGATTTTACCTTCGGTAACAGACCCTTGGAAATTAACACTTGCATCCCTTCGTGACTCATGTGACCGAGCCGATTGTGCCATAACATCGGATCAGTCGCTGCTCCTGAAAACGCCAAACAATCTCCTCTATTATCGGTAAGATAGAGGGTTCCCGTCTTCGTACCTCTCGCTATCACCATGGCCCCCCTTACAATCTTCCACGACCCGTTCCCGAACACCGTCTTGTAGCCTTCGTTATCCATCTGCCCGACGGATATCAAGTTCTTTTTCAGACCGGGAATGTACCGAACTCCTCGCAAGATCCATCTAAATCCGTTGCTCGATTTTATCTGGACATCACCAATGCCCGATACGCTCAAAGGCTTTCCATCTGCTAGGTGGACATTTCCTAAATCTCCTGTCTTGAAATTTAAGAACTTATCTCTCTGCGAGGTTGAGTGGAAGGATGCGCCCGAGTCCAAAACCCAGGACTCGACGGGGTTGTCGACGCATAAAACTAGAGCGTCGTCTCTGTCTTGCTCGGTGACAACATTTGCAGAACTCGATTCCACCTTCTCCTTTCTCGGGGCTTTGCAGTCCCGCTTCATGTGACATTTCTTGCCACAATTCCAGCACTCCAGCTCGCCACGTGGTCTTGACTTGCTACGCCCTCTCGACTTGGCTCGTCCGCGGTTGTTGCTCTTCTGACCTTCACGGCCCCGACTCTCCAAATTCAACGCCGAACCCGAGGAACCCGAGGCTTCGCTTCGCTCCTTTCGCCGAATGTCGTCATTCAGGATGCGGTCCCGCACTTCCTCAAAAGTCAAATCCTCCTTGACGCCAATAACGTCTACCGTCGTCGTCCAGCTCTCCGGGAGAGATGATAGTAGCATGAGTGCCTTCATCTCATCACCAATGTTAAATTTGAAAGAGTCTAATTGGTTTGAAATAACCTGAAAAGAATTTAGATGCTCCGCAACAGATCCGCCCTCCGTCATTCGCAGATTGAAAAGTCGGCGCACCAGGTGCAGCTTGTTTAGCGAAGATGGTTTCTCGTACATGTTGGACAACGCCTTCATGACCCCGAAAGCCGTCGTCTCCTTCGCTACGTTGAACGCCACGTTCTTGGCTAGCTATAGTTGGATATAGCTTAGCGCCTTGCGGTTCATCTTCTTCCACTTGCCTTCGTCCGTGATACTTTCAGGCCTTGTCTCGAATAGCGCCTCTTCTAGGTCCTTCTGGCATAGCAACACTTCTACTTGCATCTTCCAGTAACCGAAGTCTCGCCCATCGAACCGACATACCGAAACCTTGTTCTCGTCCATCTCTCGTCTGCTCGAACCTTAACCTTTGCTCTGATACCACTTGTTAGGATCGTCGCCGCAAACACACACACAAAAACAGCACACACGGACACAAGTATTTTTACGTGGAAACCCCGAAGGGAAAAAACCACGGCCGCCGGCACTGAAACTTATTTTACT
The DNA here is from genome assembly GCA_946800325.1 of Luzula sylvatica. Lineage (NCBI taxonomy): Eukaryota > Viridiplantae > Streptophyta > Magnoliopsida > Poales > Juncaceae > Luzula > Luzula sylvatica. The sequence continues at coordinate 46,148,875 of OX326956.1, read as the reverse complement.
ATACTGGAGAAAGAGAGAATACAATTGTTTGTGCTTTGTTGGAATGAATAAAACTCTAGCCTAGCCCTCTATTTATAGCTAAACTCCTACCCAATACAAGGAAATAATACAAGGAAATAATCATTGCCTTAATTACCATTCAATCATGGCAATATCAATATATGGATAGTTTTCCTATTTCTTCAAGGTTTCCTTTTTCTAATTTTCTAATCTTCAGGTTTCCAAAAATCTCCATACCATAACAGTCGATTCACACTTCGTTTATCGTAAACAAGTCAAAGTAATGTTACTCTTGACTTGGCTCTAGACTTGGTTTTAAAGACTTTTCTAGTTATTCCGGAGCCTCATTTCCATGATGGGCCCATATATTATTGATGCTGTACCAAGATTTTTTTCCTTTTTCTTTGAAAGAGATTATTATTGCTAGATAAAGTGTTACATACGGCCACATGAAGTGTTACATACGGCGACATAAAGTGTTACATACGGCGACATGCATGAAGTCGGTCTCCTTTGAAAGAAACTACTTTAATTATAACAAATGATGTTTAGAACAATAATATGGGAGTATATTTAATGCCGTTAAAAATATGTGTATCTGTATTTTGAGAAAGTTTAAGATGTGCATGTATATTATCTATAGTTTTGGAATGCTGTAAATAAGAATTAATTTATTTTTCCCTGAATCAAAAAACGAATTAAGATGCACTGCTACGATTTGCTTATCTTGTATTCCATTTGATGTTTAAATGTAAACAAGCAAAATCACATGACAGCATTTCACATGAAGTAGCAATACTACCGAATTATCACAAATGACTCACAGTAAAAGTAGTTCGTTGAGTGCATTATATGTGAAGTAATAGATCCTAGATTCAATTTTCATCGATGCAAAATACAACTGAATAATAAGTCTTTCAATAAAAAAAACACTACCAATTAATACATCACAAACATAACTTGTATCCCTTTGAAGATGTTTCCCCCCTATTTTTGTTCAAGAAGTATTGTTGTTATTATGAACCGGATCTAAAACCGAATGCTCGTTCTGGTTTGGATATGAAGAAGTAAAGAATGGCCTAAGCGGCAGTGGCAAGGTATCCACACTCTCTCTCTCAAGCAGCTCTACCACCTTACTCATGGGAGGGCGATCCGACTGTTTCATCTGAATACACCATAATCCAATTTTACATAGATTTGCTTCCATTTCTTCAATCTCCGTGCTTATTTCATTATTTTCTTGTCGTACTAGTTGATCATAGATCCATGAGGGGTAGTAAACTCCACCCGTGACACGTTGCGCTTCTGAGATATTCCAATTTCTCCTTGATCCTGCCATGTCTAGAAGCAGCATTCCAAAACTATACACATCTGACTTGTGAGATATAGCTCCAAAGTTTCTGGAGACCATCTCAGGAGCGATATATCCCGTGGTTCCTTTTGCTATACTAATTGATACCATGCTCAATTCTTTCGGATATAACTTCGCAAGTCCGAAATCAGAGATTTTCGGAACGAAGTTGTGGTCTAAAAGAACATTGTGGGGTTTAATATCAAAGTGTAGGATTCGCATAGCACATTCTTGATGAAGGTAATCGATCCCTCGAGCAACCCCCAATGCTATTTCTTTGAGCTTATCCCAAGAGAATGGTCTAGCATGACTAGTTCTCTCTGAATAAAAGATATGTTTATCGAGTGATCCATTAGGCATGTATTCATAAACTAGAGCCTTTGTTGCCCCCTCAGAACAAAACCCTAGAAGTTGCACTATGTTTCTATGGTGGATCCATCCAAGAGTAGAAACCTCATTGATGAATTCATCTCCTTGGAGTTTTGAATTCCCGAGCATTTTAATGGCAACAAGCCGGTTATTCAGAATTCTGCCTTTGAATACAGAACCAAAGCCGCCTTCACCGAGCTTTTCCCTGAAATGACCGGTAATTGCTATGATGTTCGTAAAGGAATATCTAGTTGGTGCAATTGCCTTATGTTCTCGAAGAAATCTCTCCACGTAATCAACGGGCGCCTTCGAACGACGGTACTTGTGGGTGAGGAAAACACATAATACAAATGGCATGAATATAAACCTTCGGATGACCATCAATACTGCAAAACATATATATTTAGATTTAGTTATACCTTATACGTTTAATAATCTATAACAGAAAAAGGTCAGAATATAGTACTATAATCAAAACTTACAAATGAAAAATTGCAAAGTTCCTAGCACGAAGAAATCAATCGGTTTGATTTCAAGCCCTCGAAAACCCATGCATTCTAAGAAAAACACTTCGCTGTTGTAGAGTGGAGATATCAGGGGCAAATTAATGGCCAGAGGCAGAGCTGCCTGAATCTGTACATATGGTCCTATTACTAGTCCGTCTATTGGTACTTCTCCGTCTGTTGGTACTTCTCCGTCTGTTGGTACTTCTCCTATCAACTGATCAATGAAGTATCTGATTGGAGAACAAGAAATTGAGAATTATAAAATATTTTATGTCACTGAAATTATAATTCATAAGTAATAGCAGGGTTAGACCGAAACTCATGAGCGAACTATAATGTACATTGAATATTCACGATAAATTAACTGGTTATATATTCATCCCCCATAACATAAAAAAGTAGCGAGGTAGCCAATGAAGATTAAATGAGTTGATTAGCCTCTCTAATTGATTCGATTATCGATTTAATTGATCGTTTAATTGAATTGACACGTTAATTAATGTGTACTAATATAATTTATTGACTTGCCAATTAATAATTAATTAAATCAATTAGAGAGGCTAATCAACTCACGTATTTATTTTTTATCATCTCGTCAGAAGTTCGGGATGAGTTTGGAGGTGCCATGTATATTAATAATTAATAATTAATTAGGTCGATCAATAATAATACTTATAAATTCATTTTCTTTTCCAACTCATGAATGATGTGGGATGAGTTTGAGGGCCCGAGTATGTTTTCCCAACAAATATAATGAACGAAACATTACCTTGTTGATCGCTTCAAGCAGTAACCAAAGAATCCCTTGACTGGTCTGTTCCAGCAGAGTGTAAAACCCTCCTGTAGAATATCCAACATTTGCGCAGTAGAACTAGCAATTTTGTCATTTCTAACAAATATGCTGCCGATAAATCTACATGAAGGTTGTAGATCTGATGCTGTTGCATGCCCACCTGACATTGCATAGATATACGAGTTGTTTCTACTTGTGCAAGGAACGTACAACTGATCATTCTGTATTTTCTCTGTACAGTTGACGAAATATGCATAATTTAAGTTGAAACCACATTGTCCAATATACTTGTCTGTCATATATAGGTACGGTTCAATTGTATTTCTTGGAACCTCGCAGGAATTATGATCCATGAATGCAGGATCAACTATTTGTATCGTGTGATCCTTGTATGAGATGTTCTTGACGTAATATCTACCTGAGACCCATTCCAAATAGGGCTTGTTAGAATCACAGATAAGTTCAAATTTGGTTAATCCGCAACGCGAAGGATTGGTTTTGAGACGAAAAGGATAGTCTATGTTATGGAGATCGCCGCATGAGGAAGGTGGGCACTGAGATGTGACTTTTGTGAGACCTCCATTAGAGAGAAAGAGGGAAACTAGGCAGAGAAGGAGGAGAGTGTTCATTGTTGCAAGATAGATATGATTTCAATAATTTTGGGTCCAAGACAACATTAATATATTTTCTTTTGGAGAATTATACTATGTCCCAAATTTTGGGTCCCAAATTATACTATGTCCCAAATAGCCAATGTATAATTAATCATCATCCTGATTCACATTTAAGATACATGTTTATCATACATTAATTGAGTTATCGATTATTTTTAAAATTCTCATCAAAAATATTGAGACGAGTTTGGAACTTTGGGGAGTGCTATATCAAACCTCTTTGTTACTTTGTATCGTCTGTCCTGAGAAATTTCGGCTATCATTTTCTTAATTATTTTTGGTTGAAATGCCAATAGGCATAGGCCAATCATTTTCTTAATTTTAAATTGAGAAAATGACAATTGGTTCCAAATTATAAGTGACCAGAAGAATATTGAACTTGGTATTGTCTGTCCTGAGAGAAAAATGATGAATAGTCCAAATTGGTAAAGAATTATTCATGAGTTTTTTTTAATTTCCTATTTTTTCTGGTAATTAGGAAAACTCCCTGATCTTTTAGATTTTCTGAGAAATTTCCTAGATTTTTTGTTTTCCTAAAAAATCTTCTAACTTTTTTAAATATTAGCAAAAAGTTTCATTATCTTTTGTTATGTTTTTAAAAATTATCATTTTTCCCTAGTAATTTAATTCGTATTATGTTTTTGCATAAACAGTGGGAAAAAAATTAATTTAAACAATAATTATAATATATATAATTCTCTCAAAATTAGTGTGCACAAAAATGTCGAATTTTTTTCAAAATAATGATCAAAATTAATTTAATTTCTGAGAAATAATTCTGTAGAGTTTTCAACAATTATTATATGGTTTATGTATTTTTATATAATATTATTCATATCTACATATTAATTTTTAAATTAGGGGAAGTTTCCAATTAAAATCTTGATATTAATTGGTATTATGTTTTTTGATAAAAATCACAACAGATAAATAATATTTTAGCAACTATTATTATTATTATTATTATTATTATTATTAATATTTTCAAAACTATTATGTAGAAATGTGTTGAAAAAACTGAAAAAGATTATCAAAAATAATATGTATGTATGAAAATAATATTATATATTTTTCTAGAATTATTATAGTTTTTGTATATTTATATAATATTTTAATAGTTATATATTACTTATTGAATAACATTATTAAAAGTAAAATAGTCAGACTTACAAGCATAACAGAAAATAAAGAGGTTTGAGAAGGAATCTAAAAATGTTGGGAGATTTTGTAAAAAAGAAAAAAAAACAAACCGCGTTTTGGAGCGAATCTAAAATTATAAGTTTTTCATAATAGCAGTTCTAAAAATTTCCCATTATTATTCATTTAATATTGTACATTTTTCGGGTGATTCTCAGATTTCAACTATTTTATTTACTCAAATTATTCGGTTTTACCGTTGCACTGTTATAGTTAGACAAAAAAAAACTATTCATTGCAATAAAAGCCCAACTTAAAAATCACCTGCCGGACTAATTTTTTTTTTTTTTTGCGTCATGCAAGCACGGTAACTATAACTAACAACGAGTCAAGTTGGAACGAATATAAGACATCTCGGCTCGACTCATAATAGAGCTTCGAGTTGTAGTTTTCAGCTCTAGTTCAGCACGAAAAAATCTCAAGCCAGCTGGCTCCGCTCGAGTCAGGTTCAAACTCGAGCTAGCTCAACTCGATCCGAAAAAAAATGTGTTTTTTTAGTTATGTAAAATTGTTCGAATTTGAGCTAGTTCAAGCCGAGCATGTCCCAACTCGAGCTTGGCTCGAATCAAGTTCAATCTCAAGCTAGCTCGAGTCGGGTTCAAACTCGAGCTAGCTCGACTCGATTCGAAGAAAACTGTGCTTTTTTAGTTATATGTAAAATTGTTTGAGCCAATTTTTGAATGAGTTATTTTTAAGCCGAGTTCGACCGAACGCCGAGCTACGAATTTTTTGCTAGTTCTAATGTTAATTAGGATTTAACTTTACGTTGAGCAGCTGAGATAAGCTGAATTTAAGTTGTGAAGGGAAAGAAAAGAAAAGAAAATAATTTTAATTTGTTCCCACGTCAACTCAACCATGATAATTTTACGGTATGCGACAAGTAAGATAATTATGTTTTTCATTTAAAAATTAAATAATAAATTTTAGAACGTATTCATAAACATCTCAAAATAAATTTACTTAAAACTATATTATCTTGTTATATTGTTATAACTCATTGATAGTAATCATGTATTTTTTTTATTATTATTTTAATTTTCAGTAGCAGATAGTGGTGCGAATCTGATAGTTATACTACCAGATTTGTATCTATGTAATTTTTTATAACAAACTACCGGGATATGAATACTTGATACAGTTTGTAATTTGGATACCGGCTGAGATATAGAAAAACAATAAATAAAAAAACTAAATAACGTAAAGCCTAAATAAATAATTTGAAGAGTTCATAACTAAAACTAGCTTAGCTCTCAATGGTAATTTTGTCTAATTTCTGAAATATAAAATTTCCTCATCTTTAAAGAAATGGTTTAGGAAATATTTCAAAGCTTTCAAAATCACAATCTAACATTTGTACGACTCTTCTCGTACTTGGTCGCATTGCCGGGTTCCATTCTATGCACCGAAATGCCACAATGATCCACCTTTTCACAATTTCTTCATCATTTTTTTGAAATTTCTATAGTGTATTATATATCTTCTTTTCACAATTAGGTTCTCTTTAAAAAAAAAACATGATTTTAATATTTAATTCTAGTTAGTTATAAAATGAATTTAATTGATAATTAAACATACATGATAACTCAAATATTTTTACTTAGTTATAAGATAAATATAAAATTAATCCATAATTATTGCATATCTCGTGCAAATGAGTCAATGACACTATAATATTCAATATTTGAAATAATAACACTATTTAAATTAAAATTTAACTTGCAGAAATTACCACCATTAAAATAATTATCACAAATATGATCGAAAATTACATAAAAAATATAACTTAACATAAAATATAACTGAATGGATTCGACGATTTTTCCGATATTGAACTTCTTCATTTCGTTGGAGCATGACTTCAACAAGAATTGTAACACTTAATCAAATAATCAGATAATCAATTAATTATATTAGTCAAATAATTAATAATCCAATATGTTCCTTAAAATTAATCAAAGAATTAATAATCCAATATATTCCTGAATTCTATCGAGCTAATTAAAACAATTAATCAAATACTACAATACAAGAGCTAAATTTAAAAATCCAAAATTACAGAGGCTAAATTGAAAACAGAAAGAACCTGAAATTATACTAACCAATTCAACTAAATTCATCAAGTCGTCGCTACCCCTATATTGGTATGGATCTATATTCATATAAAATTAGCCGACGTCCTGGCCATTTCATCTATATGAAACTAAAATCAGAAATTTGAGTAACCAATAATTCACAATATAATTTAGGTCGGGATCCCGTTAACACTAAAAGATAGAAATCAAGCCTAATTCATGAATGGCATTACCAACTCTTCAATAAAATCTGGAAATTGCTTCTTACTTAATGAAGTCGGAATTTTTCTTCCCATGTAAATTGTTTCCTCAGGTGTCAGATTGGACCATGGAAGCCAAATCTTGAACTGGCTCCTTATTTGTCTTCATTATTCTCCTATCCGACACAGTCGTTCTTAGTTTTGTTACAAAAACAAATATCTGGTTACTTAAATAACGCTAGAATACAAATTCCGAGTTCTTAATAAACCCGAGAATTCAAGCATCTAACCTGTTAGGATCGTCGCCGCAAACACACACACAAGAACAACACACGGACACAAAGATTTTTACGTGAAAACCCCGAAGGGAAAAAACCACGGCCGCCGGAACTCAAACTATTTTACTATACTGGAGAAAGAGAAAATACAATTGTTCGTGCTTTGTTGGAATGAATAAAACTCTAGCATAGCCCTCTATTTATAGCTAAACTCCTACCTAATACAAGGAAATAATCATTGCTTTAATTACCATTCAATCATGACAATAACAATATATGGAGAACTTTCCTATCTCTTCAAGGTTTCATTTTTCCAATTTCCTAATCCTCGGATTTCCAAAAGTCTCCATACTATAACAATCTCCCACTTGGAGACTTTTGCACCAATCTCCTTTTCTCCCGTCCCGAGCGGGACTTCCTTGAGTCCGGCGACAGCTCCCATGATTTACGTGACCAGCCCCATTGAGGCGACGCACAACCTCAGCTTGTCGGTGAGGACTTCCTTGGTCAACATATCTGCAGCGTTCTTGGCACCTTGGATCTTCTCCAGCGATAAGACCCCGTCATTCACAAGTTTCCGGATGTAGTGATACTTCAGTTGGATGTGCTTGGTCCTCGAGTGGAACACATGATTCTTCGCGAGACATAAAACACTTTGACTGTCGGTGTAAAGTGTCTTGCATCCTTGATCTTTCCCAATCTCCATAGAAAAGTCAAGAGCCATACCATCTCCTTTCTGGCCTCCGAGATTGGCACATACTCAGCCTCCGTTGTCGATAGCGACACACACTTCTGCAATCTCGACATCCAACTCACCGCCGTGCCTCCCATCGTGAAGACATAACCGGAAGTACTCTTCCGACTATCCACATCTCCTCCTAGGTCAGCATCTACAAAGCCTTGCAAACTCGTGCCACCTTTCTTGTAGCACAGTGCCATGCTTGCGGTGCCCTTCAAGTATCTCAGTAGCCATTTAATCGCCTCCCAATGCTCGATGCCGGGGTTCGCCATGAACCGGCTCACGACTCCCACTGCATGAGAAATATCGGGTCTCGTGCACACCATGGCGTGTATTAGGCTACCCACTGCCGATGAATATGGCACGTTCTCCATCCTCTTCTTCTCCTCCGTGGTTTTCGGTGACTGCGCCTTGGAGAGTTTGAAATGTGCGTCGAGTGGGGTACTTCTCGGCTTGGCGTCATCTACTCGGAATCGCTCCAGCACCTTCTTAATGTACTTCTCTTGAGATACTATAAGAGTACCCTTGCTTCGATCTCGAGTAATTCGCATCCCAAGGATTTGGCTTGCCTCTCCTAAATCCTTCATTTCAAATCCTCTCGACAACTCCTTTTTGAGCTTGTCAATCTCCCTCATGTTCGCACCTGCAAGGAGCATATCATCAACATACAAAAGCAATATAATGTATGTTTCTTCACTGCTCTTGTAGTAGCAACAATGGTCGGTGTCACCCCTGCGAAAACCACGATCACACATGAACTTGTCGAACTTCTTGTACCACTGTCTTGGAGCCTGCTTTAAACCGTACAAGCTTTTCTTAAGCCTGCACACAAGATCCACCTTTCCCGGGATCTCGAAACCTTCAGGTTGCACCATGTTCTCCTCCAAATCGCCATGAAGGAATGCCGTCTTGACATCCATTTGCTCGAGGTGCAAATCCTCCGCTGCTACAATACTTAACATCGTGCGAATAGTCGTCAGCTTCACCACCAGCGAGAACACCTCCGTGTAGTCGATTTCCTTCTTCTGAAGAAACCCCTTGACTACCAGCCTCGCATTGTATCTCTTGTTGCCATCTGACTCGTCCTCCACTCGGTAGACCCATTTGTTTTGCAGCGCCTTCTTGCCATCTGGCAACCGGGTCATTTCCCAAGTATTGTTCTTCCGGAGAGACGCAATCTCCTCTTTCATCGCGCGCTCCCACTTGACCGAATCACCTCCGTGTACCGCCTCTCGGTAGCCTTCTGGTTCACCCGCATCGGTTAGCAGCAAATAATGGAGTGATGGTGAATAACGGTTAGTAGGCTTAATTCTCCGGATTGATCGTCTCAAAATCGGAGTTTCTGGGCTTTCGTCTTGCGCGATTTCAAGCACGTCTTCATCCCCATTTTCAGTCACATCCTGGACCGAAAACTCGTCTTCCTCGGGCTCGCGCGACTCGTCATTGCTTGTGATTTCATGGACACTCTCCTCCGGTTTCGATTCGCCTCCGGAACCGAACCTGTTCTTGTAGAGTTCCTCTTCATTAAAGGTTGAGTCTCTTGACCGAATTATTCTTCGACCTTCCTCGATCCAAAATCGATAACCGAAGTAATTCGATCCATTACCAATGAACACACATCTTTGGGCCTTCGCGTCTAGTTTGTCCCTCTTCTCTGCGTCGATATGGACATACGAGATGCTCCCAAAAATTCGCAAATGACCAAGAGAAATCTTGTTTCCTCTCCATTTCTCTTCAGGTAGCTCGAGGTTGAGGGATATCATCGGAGTACGGTTGATAAGGTATGCGGCCGTGCTAACCGCATGTGTCCAGAGCATCTTCGGCAATCCTGCGTTTAATCGCATCGCCCTTGCTCGTTCATTCAAAGATCGATTCATCCGTTCTGCCACCCCGTTCTGCTGAGGCCGATTTCGAACTGTCCGAATATGCTTGATTCCTTGTTCCGCGCAAAACCCTCTGGACTCTGCACAGTCGTACTCCCCTCCATTATCCGACTTTAAGCATTTCATCTTCAAGCCGGTCTCAGTCTCGACTTCTGCCTTCCACCTTTTGAACACATTAAACACGTCAGATTTGTGTTTAATAAAATAGATCCATACCTTTCGGATTGAATCGTCGATAAAGGTTGTTGGGAATTCTTTCCGTCCCCGGGCCCGCGCAGCGGATATGTAGGTCCGGTTCCCTTAATCCAAGATCACGCCATGACTTCGAAGGGTACGATGCAAATAAGAAGATTAGATTCATACCAGTCCAAAATTGATTGCACACGACGGATTGATTACTACTCTTCTTTCTCCTGTCACGTTGGTGACAATCCGCGCGTCCCACACCACGCGTCTTTCACCGCGCGTTGACCATCCTCTCTCTCCTTCGGGTTGATCACAACCGAAGAGCCACAAGTGTCGCTCCTCTACTTGTATCCACCGTGAGTCGGAGTTCGTCGGTCGCGGGTGCAACTGCCTAGACGATGCACCGGCGAATTTGCTTGATCGATTGATTCTCTACACCGAGAAAACTCCTTTTCTCGGTTCTCTCTCTTCACACCCTTTCACTCAATAGAAAGATGTCTCTCTATAATTCTGGAATATTCTAAATATTATCAATAATTGGACTGAATGAACTCATATCTGATGAGAGAGAATTATCCTATTTATATCACATAGGATTATGATTGGCCAAAAGACATGTATATCCAATATGCACTCTTTCAAACAGAAAGTTGCATGAATCTGTTCAGTATTCTGTCCATACGAAATTGGTAAATTCCTCTAACATAAAATCAACCTACACAAAAGTTGTAGATAATCTTATTATCTACCCAACCCAATTTGGCCTGGCCCAATTGGAATTCGTATGCAAAAGTTATGACTGTTTTACTAACTGTATGTCATACTGTTGTACCCTTTCGGTATTTCATAGAAACCACACTTATACTTCGTTCATATGAAATATATTTCTACATGAATGTTGTAGATAATCTTATTATTTATCTAACCCAATTTTAACCATTCAAATTGGATTTTCCTACTGAAATATATGACCACGAATGTACGCTTACATTCGTTTATCCTTGTGTACACTTTTACGGTTGATCCTGAAACTGTATTTCCTTCAAAGGTGACGTAATATCGTGACCCCTCGATAGACTAGACCGGAGCTGGCCCCCACACATCGGTATGCACCAGGTCTAACTTTTTCATCTTGAGTTCTTGTCCGGCCTTCGAAAAACTGACCCGTCTTTGCTTGCCGAGCACGCAGTTCTCACAGAAACCGGTTTGTACCAATTTTACCTTCGGTGACAGACCCTTGGAAATCAACACTTGCATCCCTTCGTGACTCATGTGACCGAGCCTATTGTGCCATAACATCGGATCAGTCGCTGCTCCCGAAAACGGCAAACAATCTCCTCTATTATCGGTAAGATAGAGGGTTCCCGTCTTCGTACCTCTCGCTATCACCATGCCCCCCTTACAATCTTCCACGATCCGTTCCCGAACACCGTCTTGTAGCCTTCGCTATCCATCTACCCGACGGATATCAAGTTCTTTTTCAGGCCGGGAATGTACCGAACTCCTCGCAAGATCCATCTAAATCCTTTGCTCGATTTTATCTGGACATCACCTATGCCCGATACTGAAGGAAATACAGTTTCGGATCAACCGTAAAAGTGTACACAAGGATAAACGAGTGTAAGCGTACATTCGTGGTCATATCTTTCAGTAGGAAAATCCAATTTGAATGGTTGAAATTGGGTTAGATAGATAATAAGATTATCTACAACCTTCATGTAGAAATATATTTCATATGAACGAAGTATAAGTGTCGTTTCTATGAAATACCGAAAGATTGCAACAATATGACATACAGTTAGTAAAACAGTCATAACTTTTGCATACGAACTCCAATTGGGCCAGGCCAAATTGGGTTGGGTAGATAATACGATTATCTACAACTTTCATGTAGGTTGATTTTCTGTCAGAGGAATTTACCAATTTCGTATGGACAGAATACTGAACAGGTTCATGCAACTTTCTGTGTGAAAGAGTGTATATTGGATATACATGTCTTTTGGCCCGTCGTAATCCTATGTGATATAAATAGGATAATTCTCTCTCATCAAAGAATGCTTCATTCAGTCCAATCATTCGGATTATTCAGAATATTCCAGAATTATAGAGAGATATCTTTCTAGCGAGTGAAATGGTGTTAAGAGAGAGAACCGAGAAAAGGAGTTTTCCGGTATAGAGAATCAACCAATCAAGCAAGTTCGCCGGTGCAGCGTCTAGGCAGTTGCACCCGCGACCGACGAATTCCGACTCATGGTGGATACAAGTAGAGAAGCGACACTTGTGGCTCTTCGGTTGTGATAAACATGAAGGAGAAAGAGAACGGTCAACGAGCGGTGAGAGACGCGTGGTGTGGGACGCGCGGATAGTCACCAACGTGACAGGAGAAAGAAGACTAGTAATCAATCCGTTGTGTGCAATCAATTTTGCACTGGTATGAATCTAATCTTCTTATTTGCATCGTACCCTTCGAAGTCATGGTGTGATCTTGGATTAAGGGAACCAGACCGGGCCTACATATCCGCTGCGCGGGCCCGGGGAAGGAAAGAATTTCCAACAGTGGTATCAGAGCGATCGCTATCGATTCGAGGATCGAATCATAGTCGTATATTCGATATACGCACGGGTTATCAAAGTTCGTACCCGTTTGCATGATGTTACATATAGAGAAAGTCAAATTCCGTTAAAATCACAAGTAGAATTCGCTAGAGATCGATCAAAAGTTAATTGAGAGTATCTAGGAATGACCGTGAAAATGTTTCATGATTGATCGTTTTTAGAAACGAGCGAAAACAGACAAAACTGCAGAAAAATCGCATAGTCCGTTACAACGTACTGGTTGATCCGTTGTAACGGACACTGTATATGATACAGGATAATCTGCCAAAATCGTATAGTCCGTTATAACGGACTGGTTGATCTGTTGTAACGGACACTGTATAAGATACAGAGAATTGGGAAAATCTACAAAAATCACATAGTCCGTTACAACGGACTGGTTGATCCGTTGTAACGGACCCAATATAGGATACAGGGATGTGAGGAGGACTGTGAATAAAATACATAGTCCGTTGTAACGGACATTGGTCCGTTGTAACGGACCTTGTATGTGATACGAGGATGCGGGGATGTCTTTGGCTTCCTTGGAAGTCCGTTGTAAAGGATATGATCCGTTGTAACAGAGTTGTTCACGAGTTAGTCCGTTGTAACGGACCTTGGTTGCGTTATAACGGACATGTTTCTGGCAATTTTGGTCGAAGTCCGGAATAAATAACGTTGTAACGGACATGGGTTCCGTTGTAACGGAGTTAAGGAAAACTGGAGATCCGTTGTAACGGACTATGGTGCGTTACAACGGACATGTTTCTGGCAATTTCGGCCAAACTCCGGAATAAATAGCGCTGTAACGGACATGTGTTCCATTGTAACGGAGTGAAGGAAACTGGGGTTCCGTAGTAACGGACCATGGTGCGTTACGACGGACTAGTTTCTGTTTGCTGATTTTGTTTTCGTGATAACTTTGGCTACACAACTCGGAATTTTGAGTTCTTTATATCAATATGATCGGCATCAATCATTCTAGCATATTAGATAATTAATTATTTAGAATAAGTAGTCTCCCTAAATAAATCATATGCATTTCAAAAATCTTGTGATAGTGATATAATATGATTATGCCACGAATTATTTAAACATGCATAGGCATAATCCCTCATAATATTTAAGTCATGGAAAAGCCTTCCATGTCCACAACCACCGAGTTTGGTGTTACGTTTAATGTGGGTTCAGGCTAAAGTCGGGCACGTGATATTGTAACTATCGAAAGGGTGGCAAGCGTTAAATCAGGACTTGTGAGGCCCAGGCTAAAGTCGACTTACTAGTAGCTTATTTGAACGATACATTGGATATGGTTGTGACTTAACCGTCCAGGCCAATCGGATTGCAGTTCGGGGCATAGATAGGACGTACACACGGAAATGGGATTGTATATGATACGATCCATCACCGAAATCCTATAAAGGTTCAAGAGTCGCATATGATGCGATTGGATATAATCATACCTAAATAACGGGATCCCACCCGATAGGCTAAAGTCACTTGTGGGAGGAACGGAACTATGGGTCTTGAGTGTTATGGACTTGGAGTCCCGTATCGGTATGAGGGTTATCGATTAGATAAAAATAACACAGTCATATAATCATCATATAAGCTTATAAGATAAGTACACAACGTTAGTAATCAATATTTTATTTCATTTGTAGAATATGTCTTCTAGTAACACCAACACCATGTCGATTAGATCGACGTTAGAAAAGGACAAGCTAGTGGGTCGGAACTACTTGGACTGGCAACGAAACCTGAGAATAGTTCTCAGGCAAGAGGGCAAAAGTCATGTATTGGATACGGAACTAGTGGAACCGGGCCCCGATGCTACGGCCGAAGAAAAGGCCGCATTTGAGAAACTTAAGAAGGACTCGAATGATGTTACGTGCCTCATGTTGGGATGTATGGACGCTAGTCTTCAAAAACAGTTTGAGGACTCGGATGCGCACATAATGGACGTTGTGCTCAAGGAAATGTTCCAAGAGCAGGAGCGTATTGAATGGTTCAGTACACTCAAAGAGTTGGTAAACTGTAAGATGCCTTATGGGTCTTCGGTGAGCACTCACGTTTTGAAAGTGCAAGCTCTCATAGATCGTCTAGAGAAGCTAGGAGAGAAATTGTCGAAGATTATGCAACAAGATTTGATTTTGTGTGCACTTCCTCCAATGTTTTCTCCGTTTGTAACTAACTATCACATGCATTCGATGAATAAAACGATCCTTGAGCTTCACGGAATGCTCAAGAATTATGAATCGGAGATGTTGAAGACATCCAGGGAGAACAAGGCAAAGGTTGCCGGGAATGTTCTCACGATTCAGAAAAAGGATCGTAAGAGATCGATGTCCAAGGGCAGTTCGGCTAAGAAACGTTCGAAGCCGAATAAAAAGGGAAAGGAGAAATCCAAGGATGCGACGTGTTACCATTGTCACAGGACTGGACATTGGAAGAGCAATTGCAAGGCTTACCTCGACGATGTGAAGAAGGGCAATACGGCTTCGGAAGCCGGTCCATCAGGTATTAACGTTATCGAAGTTAATCTTTCAACTATGAATAATTGGGTATTAGATACCGGATGTGGAACTCATATTTGTCGCAATATGCAGTGTCTAAGTAATAGTAGAAGATTGGCGCGAGGCGAGGTGGATTTACGCGTCGGAAATGGAGCAAATATTGCTGCTTTGGCCGTTGGCGTTTATAATCTTACTTTGCCAAGTAGACTTATATTAGTACTAAATAATTGTTATTTTGTACCATCGTTATGTAAGAACATAATAAGTGTGTCGAAATTAGCCAAGGATGGCTATGAATTTGTTATTACGAATAATGAATTTACAGTATGTAAGAATTCTATTATCTATGAAAATGTTCTATTAGAAAATGGTCTTTATGTGTTGGATTTTGATCACGGAAATAATGAGTCTATCTATAATGTTAATGCGAAAATGATTAAACCTAAAGTTGATAATCGGACTTTCTTTTGGCATTGTCGTCTCGGTCATGTGAATGAGAAACATACTTTCTTTTGGCATTGTCGTCTCGGTCATGTGAATGAGAAACGCATTGCTAGACTCCATAAAGATGGAATGCTAGACTCTTTTGAATTTGATTCATTCGAGAATTGCGAATCTTGTTTGCTTGGCAAGATGACAAAGGCGCCATTCTCCAAGGTCGGAGAGCGGTCCAACGACTTGTGGGAACTCATACATTCAGATGTGTGTGGACCGATGAGCATCGAGGCAAGAGGAGGCTATCGATACTTTGTTACGTTTACGGACGATCATAGTAGATATGGTTATATCTATTTGATGCGTACTAAAGCAGAAACCTTTGAAAAGTTCAAAGAGTTTCAAAACGAAGTTGAAAATGAGCTTGGCAAGAAAATTAAAGCCATTCGATCGGATCGAGGAGGCGAATATTTGAGCTATGAGTTTGAAGATCATCTAAAAGATTGTGGAATAGTTTCACAATGGACTCAGGCAGGAACGCCAGAATGGAATGGCGTATCCGAGAGGAGAAATCGGACCTTGTTGGACATGGTTCGATCTATGATGAGTCAAACTTTCCTTCCAAAACGTTTTGGGGATTTGCCTTAGAGACTGCGGATTTCTTATTGAACCGCATACCTTATAAATCGGTATCTAAGACGCCATATGAGATATGGACCGAAAAAGTTCCGAAGTTGTCTTTTATTCGGATTTGGGGATGTGATGTTTTCGTTCGAAAATTATTATCGGACAAACTCGATCCCAAATCTGAAAAATGTTTATTTGTAAGGTATCCTAAAGAAACAATGTGATATTATTTCTATCATCCTATCGAAAACAAGGTTTTCGTAGCTCGAAGAGGAGTCTTCCTTGAGGAGGACTTTATCTCTAGGCGAGTTATTGGGAATGAAATAGATCTCGAAGAAATTCAAGACCCGCAAACGAATGTTGAACCGATGAATGTTGATCCAGTTTCGTCAAATGTTGATGATCCGGAGTCAAGTGCACAAGGCGCAATTCGTAGATCAGGTAGGATTCGTCATGAGCCTATACGATATGGTTTTATCGTGACAAATGATGATGAAGTCGAATTCATAGATGATGAACCCGAAGGAGAATATCCCCGACTCCGGGCCCGCGCAGCAGAATGAAGGCCCGGTTCGATTCTCCGATTCCCGAGATCACGCCATGACTTCGAGGGTACAATGCAAATAGAAGGATAGATCTATACCAACGTGAAATTGATCACGCACGATGGGTTGATCGCCGCCTTCTATATCCTGTCACGTTGGTGACAATCCGCGCGTGCCACACCACACGTCCTTCACCACTCGTTAACTACGCCGGTTCACTCGACTTCGTCCTCGTGTATCCAAGCGTTTCTATCGTCTTTCTTACTCGAGTCGATCACAATAAGATAAGTTTGGGGTGATACAACGTTTACTAATCTCGTCCTACGAAACTATCGTTTTAGATAACTAACTACTCTCTTCCTCCTCTAGGTATCTCAAACCTATAGCTTTCGCATGATAATCGTGCTTAGCTTGCGAGAGTGGCTTAGTAAACGGGTCCGCAACATTCCTGTCAGTATCAATCTTTTCAATGATCACATCCTTCCTTTGCAAAATCTCACGGATCAAGTGAAATTTTCTGAGTATGTGCTTGGAGCGGTGATGTGCCCTCGGTTCCTTGGACTGTGCTATTGCTCCATTATTGTCGCAATACACAACTACAGGTTCCGAGATACTTGGGACTACACCAAGCTCCGACACAAACTTCTTGATCCATACCGCCTCCTTTGCAGCTTTGGAAGCCGCAATATACTCTGATTCAGTTGTAGAGTCTGCTATCGTGGGTTGTTTGGAACTCTTCCAAACTACCGCTCCACCATTTAGACAAAACACGTATCCGCTTTGTGATCGAAAGTCATCGACACATGTTTGGAAACTGGCGTCGGTATATCCATTGATGACCAACCCGGATGTCTTTCCACCATAAATTAGAAATTGATCCTTAGTTCTTCGTAAGTACTTAAGGATGTTCTTAACCGCGATCCAATGCATATCCCCTGGATTAGATTGGTAAATCGAAACGACGCTCAATGCATACGATACATCAGGGCGCGTACAAATCATGGCATACATAATTTTTCCAACCGCCGAAGCGTACGGAACAATACTCTTCGCATTCTTATCTTCGCTCGATGTCGGACATTGAGCTTTAGAATACGATATGCCACTCGACATTGGAAGAAGTCCTTTCTTCGAATTTTGCATTGAAAACCGTTTCAACACTTTGTCGATGTACGTGCTTTGACTCCGGCCGAGTAACTTCTTGGATCTATCTCTATAAATCCTCACGCATAATATATAAGCGGCCTCGCCCAAATCTTTCATAGCGAAACGAGTATTTAAATACTTCTTAACATCCGTAAGCATCGGAATGTCGTTTCCTATGATCAAGATGTCGTCTACATATAGTACAAGAAATACTACACGGCTCCCACTAATCTTTTTGTATACACAAGGTTCTTCTACGTTTTTCACGAAATTATATTCTCGTATAACTTCATCGAAACGTATGTTCCAACTCCGAGAAGCTTGCTTCAATCCATAAATGGATCGTTGCAACTTGCACACTTTATCCGGACTCTTTGAATCGACAAAACCCTCGGGCTGTGTCATGTACACATCCTCTTCTAAGTTCCCGTTAAGGAATGCGGTTTTGACATCCATTTGCCAAATCTCGTAATCATAATACGCAGAGATAGCAAGTAAGATCCGTATGGATTTAAACATTGCTACGGGTGAAAACGTTTCTTCATAGTCTACACCATGAATTTGTTTGAAACATCTTCGCAACAAGCCGTGCCTTATAAGTGTTCACATTCCCATCCATGTCGGTCTTCTTCTTGAAGACCCACTTACATCCCACTGGATTAACCCCGGGAGGTGGATCAACCAAGTTCCAAACTTGATTATCGTACATGGATTGAATCTCGGATTTCATGGCAGTTTGCCATTTATTGGAATCCTCGCTTTTCATAGCCTCGCGATAAGATGTCGGTTCATCATCGATGAATTCGACTTCATCGTCATTTGCCACGATAAAACCATATCGTACAGGCTCTTGACGAATCCTACCCGATCTACGAATTGCGCCTTGTGCACTTGACTC
This sequence comes from Luzula sylvatica, assembly GCA_946800325.1. Taxonomy (NCBI): domain Eukaryota; kingdom Viridiplantae; phylum Streptophyta; class Magnoliopsida; order Poales; family Juncaceae; genus Luzula; species Luzula sylvatica. The sequence goes on along the minus strand of OX326956.1, from coordinate 46,129,865 downwards.
CGGATCCTCAACATTTGAGGAAATTGGATCAACGTTCATCGGTTCAACATTCGTTTGCGGGTCTCGAATTTCTTCGAGATCTATTTCAGTCCCATTCACTCGCCTAGAGATAAAGTCCTCCTCACTGAAGACTCCTCTTCGAGCTACGAAAACTTTATTTTCTACGGGATTATAGAAATAATACCCCATTGTTTCCTTGGGATACCCTACAAATAAACATTTTTCAGACTTGGGATCGAGCTTGTCCGATAATAATTTTCGAACATAAGCCTCACATCCCCAAATCTTAACATAAGACAACTTCGGAACTTTTCCGGTCCATATCTCATATGGCGTCTTAGGTACCGATTTAGAAGGTATGCGGTTTAATAAGTAAGCCGCTGTCTCTAGGGCAAATCCCCAAAACGATTTTGGAAGGAAAGTTTGACTCATCATTGATCGAACCATGTCCAACAAGGTCCGATTCCTCCTCTCGGACACGCCATTCCATTGTGGCGTTCCTGCCGGAGTCCATTGTGGAACTATTCCACAATCCTTTAGATGATCTTCAAACTCATAGCTAGAATATTCGCCACCTCGATCCGATCGAATGGCTTTAATTTTCTTGCCAAGCTGATTTTCAACTTTGTTTTGAAACTCTTTGAACTTTTCAAAGGTCTCCGCTTTAGTACGCATCAAATAGATATATCCATATCTACTATGATCGTCCGTAAACGTAACAAAGTATCGATAACCTCCTCTTGCCTCGATGCTCATCGGTCCACACACATCGGAATGTATGAGTTCCAATAGATCGTTGGACCGCTCTCCGACCTTGGAGAACGGCGCCTTAGTCATCTTGCCAAGCAAACAAGATTCGCAATTCCCAAATGAATCCAATTCAATTGAGTCTAGCATTCCATCTTTATGGAGTCTAGCAATGCGTTTCTCATTTACATGACCAAGACGACAATGCCAAAAGAAAGTCCGATTATCAACTTTAGGTTTAATCCTTTTCGCATTAACGTTATACATGGACTCATTATTTCCGTGATCGAAATTCAACACATAAAGACCATTTTCTAACAGAACATTTCCATAGACAATAGAATCCTTACATATCGAAAACTCATTATTCCTAATAACAAATTCATAGCCATCATTGGCCAGTTTCGACACACTTATTATGTTCTTACATAATGTCGGTACGTAATAACAATTATTTAGTACTAAAATAAGTCTACTAGGCAAAGTCAAATTAACTACTCCTACGGCAAACGCAGCAACTCTTGCTCCATTCCCGACGCGTAGATCGACTTCGCCCTTTTCCAACCTTCGACTATTTTGAAGAACCTGCATATTTCGACAAATATGAGTCCCACAACCGGTATCCAATACCCAATTAGTCATAGTTGAAATATTAACTTCAATAACGTTAATACCTGAGATGCCGGTCGCTGAAACCGCCTTGCCCTTCTTCACCTCCTCGAGGTAAGACTTGCAATCGCGCTTCCAATGTCCAGCCTTGTGACAATGAAAGCACGTCTCATCTTTGGATTTCTCCTTTCCCTTTTTATTCGGCTTCGAACGTTTCTTAGCCGAACTGCCCTTGGACATTGATCTCTTACGATCCTTTTTCTGAATCGTGAGAACATCTCCGGCAACTCTTGCCTTGTTCTCCCCGGACGTCTTCAACGTCTCCGATTCAAAATTCTTGAGCATTCCGTGAAGCTCAGGGATCGTCTTATCCATCGAATGCATGTGATAGTTAGTCACGAACGGAGAAAACATAGGTGGAAGTGTACACAAGATCAAATCTTGTTGCATAATCCTCGACAATTTCTCTCCTAGCTTCTCAAGACGGTCTATGAGAGCTTGCACTTTCAAAACGTGAGTACTAACCGAAGACCCCGAAGGCATCTTGCAGTTTACCAACTCCTTGAGCGTACTGAACCGTTCAATACGCTCATGCTCTTGGAACATTTCCTTTAGCATAACGTTTATCAAGTATGCATCAGAGTCCTCAAACTGCTTTTGAAGACTAGCGTCCATACATGCCAACATGAGGCACGTAACGTCATTTGAGTCCTTCTTAAGTCTCTCAAACGCGGCCTTTTCATCGGCCGTAGCATCGGGGCTCGGTTCCACTAGTTCCGTATCCAATACGTGGCTTTTACCCTCTTGCCTGAGAACTATTCTCAGGTTTCGGTGCCAATCTAGATAGTTCCGACCCACTAGCTTTTCCTTTTCTAATACCGATCTAATCGATAAGGTGTTGGTGTTACTAGAAGACATGATCTACAAATGAAGTAAAAGATTGATTACTAACGTTGCGTACTTATCTTATAGGGCTTATATGATGATTATATGATAGTGTTATTTTATCGAATCGATAACCCTCATACCGATACGGGACTCCAAGTCCATAACACTCAAGACCCGTATTTCCGTTCCTCCCACAAGTGACTTTAGCCTATCGGTTGGGATCCCGTTATTTAGGTAGGATTATATCCAATCGTATCTAATACGACTCTTGAACCTTTATAGGATTTCGGTGATGGATCGTATCCCATACAATCCCAGTTCCGGGTGTGCATCCTATCTATGCCCCGAACTCCAATCTGATTGGCCTGGACGGTTAAGTCACAACCATCTCCAACGTATCGTTCAAATAAGCTACTAGTGAGTTGACTTTAGCCTGTGCCTCACAAGTGTTGGTTCAAATTTCCTATTGTTTGATTATCTCAAATACAATGTCGATACTACTAACGAAATCTAGCAAGATAAATGTGTAGGAGATAGGTACAAAATGAAAGGATCAATCAAGAATAACAACAATCAAAGACGTCAAAGAATCACGGATAAAATCAAGACGCACATGAATCAAGACATTGAAGAATTGCGAAGAAGATCAAGACATAGAAGATTCCGCAAGTTGGGATATCTACCTAATCATCAATACAATATATAGGTATCTCTAAACTTGTTTAAAAGATTAAACTCAATGAAAAAGTACTTGAATTCAATTAAAAAGGCTGAAATCAGTATGTCCGTTGCAACGGAATTCCAGTCCGTTGTAACGGAACTACTCGATTTATTCAACATGGGAAAAACCAGTATAGTCCGTTGCAACGTAATCACCAATACGTTGTAACGGAAATGTACGTTGTAACGGAACTCTATCTCCGTTGCAACGTTATTTTATTTCCAATGAGGAAGCCTGTCACAGAAGAATGTCCGTTGTAACGGACATTAATGTCCGTTGTAACGGACATCAAGGCTTCACTTCAGTATAAACTTCCACATAAGTCCATTGCAACGGATTAACCAATCCGTTGTAACGGAACCCCTCACCACGTTGTAACGGAAAACTCTCCGTTGCAACGGGAATTAAAACCAAAGCTGAAGTGTTGTCTCAGTAGCATGTCCGTTGGAACGGACTCAAGTCCGTGGCAATGGACTAGCTAACACAGACTTCCGTTGCAACGGACTACTTACGTTACAACGGACTGTGTAATAAATTCAAGTACGACAGCCTCCAACGGCTAGTTTTTGAATCACTCCGTTGCAACGGACCATATGTCCGTTGCAACGGACTATTCAGAATAAGCAAGTGAGGGAAGGGACTATGTGTTCTATAAATAGAACCCTTCCCTCATTCTCTCTTATCACTTCAACTATCCAAATTATACCTTTCAAAGAGAGAATCCTTGCTATACCATTGAGTTAGATAATCTTCTAAAACATTCTTAGAGATTAGATTTCCCTCTTCTCCCTTCAAATACTATTCCCAACTTGCGTGACCGATCACGTGTTAGTTCGTATTTAGAAATTGTAATAGGCTAGTACAACAAATTGTAAAGAGCCTAAGCTATAGATCGATAGAAGCGTGTAAATCGATCTAGGCAAATCCTTGTAATCGAGTTGAGTTGGAATTCAATCGAAAGCCAAAAAGAGGCACAAGGCATTCCCGGAGACGTAGGTACTCGCAAATAATTGAGTCGGTCAATTAAGCGAGTAAAGGGTGAGTTAAAGCTACAAAACAACCACCTACCGAACTTCGTAAACAAACATCTTGTGTCAAAGTGTTTGTACGGTATCATCTTTATCATCTAAATTATTATTTATTCCGCACCGTAAATTAGGTTTAAATCTAAACTAAGTGTAAGTTAGATTGCCAAATTTACCCCCCTCTAGGTTAGAATTAACCAACAATTGGTATCAGAGCAAAATACTAACCGTCTCTTTGAGTAAATGTGACAATTTGTATAACGATCAAGGCCTTAATGGTAACATCGATGGATGATGTGGTAGAAAGAGCAATTCAAGCTATGATTCTCCAACGAGCTTCAATACCGAAACCATGTACACCGCACTCTATGAGCTTCACCTCTCACGTATCCTCATCTAGTTCACCACATAACCGAGGTAATGAGGTAATTCTGAACCCTATATTCCATTCAATTAGTCCAACCTCGAGTTCATGTTCCTCACCAAAATTCAACACGAAACTCGAACTTGAATCATTCGACGACCTCTTAAGAGACGTTGATGAACCATGTTCAAAGGAGAGAAAGGACAAGAGCACAATTCTAGCTCTAAATGCAAAGGTAGCTTCCCTAGAACTATCAGTAAAAGCATACCAAGCACAATTAAAGGAATTCCAAGGCTTCTCAAAGTGTGAATGTAAAACCCTCAACCTTGAGATATCACACCTAAGAGTAGAACTCCAAAACTCAAAAGTAGAAAATGAATCCTTGAAGAAGGCTTGTGCATCACGTGCACCAAGCACCCCATCATTGGATCAAATATTGAAAGGGGCGTTAGTGGGACAGAAGCCAAACGACAAGTCGTGTCTCGGGTTCAAAAAGGAGAGTAAACCCGGTCTCTCAAAATCCAATGATCAAAAAGGTAAACGGGAGAACAATCAACGAAACAATCGCGGAAATGCATTCATATACCGTGACCAAAACAAAGGTAAGAATGTTAGAATGGAACACCCTACAAATAATCGGCTCTATCATAGGGATAACCATTTTACGCAACCATCATCCCAGAGACGTACCGATTTGGGACGACCCGAGTGTTGGTTTCAACGGGGATCAAATGGATATTTTTATGAGGTAAATTACCCCGCCAACCGTCCATATCAACCGAGGGCTCCTAGACCTTATAACCATACGCGCAAGCCTTTCCAACCGAAAAACAATTTTGTCAACTCAACCAAACCGATACCTCAAAAGAAACCACTAACAAACCAACTCTCAAATTACTTTGTCAAGAGTTCCGAAACCAAAAACAAACCGACAATTGCGTTTTGCAATTATTGTTGCAAGTTAGGACACATATCCACGAGTTGTGATCTTCGCCACCCAAAATCCACTACAAAATTTGTATGGATGCGTAAAGATAGACACACCATGGGTCCTTCCACCTCAAAGGGGGTCGGACCACCAAGGACCAAAATCACGTGTGAAAAACTCGCTCCCTCACCACACTACCATAAGCCAAACATTGAGGGGGAGTGTGAGTACAAGAATTCATATTAAATTAACTTTCAATATGAATTTTTTTTTCTTTCTTTACACACTTACAAAAAAGGGCAAGAAAGGTATTTTGCTTCCATGTAGGCACACGAGAGCAAAGAGAGAAGTCGAAGAGCTCATCGTACGCAAAACTTCACGATCTACCTTAGAGGAAAAATGAGCCCTAGAAATTGATCAAGAACTCTCTTTCGCAAGCTTGGTTCTCGGGTCCATGACCGGAGCAAAGGTATAATATCTCTATAAATGACTTAAGCATTGAAGCTATTTGGTAGTTATACAAATATCATCGATTGTCTTGAATACTCGCATGCTCATTTTTATAAAAAATTTTGTACACAATTTTTCCAAAAAGTGCATATTTCCACATCCATAAAACTTATTTTAAATAAAATATATATTTTTTTTTGGAATTTTTGACACACAAAGACGTTTTCAAAATCAAAATTTTAAAACTTAATCTCAGAAGATAGTCCGTTACAACGCACAAATGTGCGTTACAACGGAACTCAAGAAGATAAGCTAAAACCTGAAACAACATAAGCTCCGTTACAACGGATAAATCAATCCGTTGCAACGGATAGGTCCTCTCCGTGGTAACGGAATTCACTGCGTTACAACGGTCTACCTCAGCTCAGAAAGTCTCTCAAACCACAGAAGTCAGTTACAACGGAAAACCAATCCGTTACAACGGACATTTGCGTTACAACGAACCTATTTCGTTATAACGGACTACTGAAATACCAGCTGATTACCCCCAAATCGACAGTTGCGTTATAACGGAACTAGACTTCCGTTGCAACGGAGTTCACAATAACTGCATAAAACTGTTCGACTGGTTTTTCTCTCCACTCTCTCCACTTCGTAAAAATCTCTCCAAAACCGAAAACCTTCTCAAATCCCTCTACTTTAAACCTATCCACTTCTTCAAAACCGAAAATCCAACCTATTTAAAACCCCTTCATTTCCTTCCCAAACTCTCTCCACATCTCAAAAACCCTAATCCATCTCTCAATTTCCTTTCATGGCATCGAGAAGAGCAAGCAAACGTCCATTACCAACCGGCAATCGCCGATTCGAATTCAACAATACCGAAAACAACTATCTCTTCGAATCAATTACGCGAGCACGTAAATTTCAGGACGAATTCAAAGAGCGTCCGGTCGCGAAATGTTTCTACGTAGAAATTCCTCCCGAGGCTGTCACGCTTCGCGAAAGCCTCCAACATCGAATCAACGATTGGAGTATCGGCGGGTTGTGTAGTCTTCAATACCCCCTATACAACCAAATCGTGCGTCTCTTCTACGCTCACGCCACACATGACGACGACAACAAATGCATTCGAAGCTATGTCCTAGGAAAGGAATTAATCATCTCGAAAGAAAATTTGATCGAATGGCTCGGTCTATCCTCGGCCGGTGAGCGCTTCTATGTGAGTCGTGGTGACTCATATCACGGTAATGACTCGGAGGAGATGGAGAAAATCACCACTAATGATGGAACGTATTCATACTCCACCAAATACGAACCTAATCTCCGAATCGCATGGCAAATCGGGAATAACGTTCTCACCCCGGTTGTTAAATTAAAAACGAATCTCGAAACACGAAACAAGGTGTTAATCTACAATATATGGTACCAAGATACACCCACAATCAACATTCCCAACTTGATCATCAAGCACATGGAATACTCGTTGCGAGTCGGCACATCCTCTCTTCCCTATGGCCACATCATCACCCTCGCATGTTTCAAATCCGGGATTACGATACCGGAATCGGAATGGCCATTTGGGAAGGTCACGACCGACAATCTCTTGACTCCCGAACGCCTTGAAGTGTTCGGACTAAGTCGAAAGACCAATCGAGGCCTCTCGGATCACTATTCTCGAAACAACCGCGCCGGTCACTATTTCTTTCCCGAAATACCCTCCGCATGGGTTCCATTTGACCCTCCTACGCAAGAGACCAACAATGCTCCGGAATCTTCCCGCCGACCCAAATGGCGTGCTCTCAATGATGGCTCTAGCTCATCCACTCTACCGTATTTAACTTCTGAGGACATGCAAGCACTTCTCGCGGCCCAAACCCTCGAACTAAACACTAGCGCCGAATCAAGACGCGATGAGATCCTCGCCGACAATCGTACGACCCGCGAAACTGTTCTTGCGGCCCGCGATGAGGTTTTCGCTGATAACGCCCTCACCCGAAACCATCAAGTTCAACTCCGTACGGAATTATATGAATATATCGATACCAAACTCGAGGAAATGCACCTTCGCTTCAAAACCTACATCAATCCCGACGATGAAGACTCGAACGGAGATGATTAGAGTTGTGTGTGTCTATCTAGCTCATTAGAGCGTAAAAATATTTTCTAAAAATTATTAGCTACTTGCATGTGTCTTGTCATGTTTGTTTTAGAAAAACTTGTTTTAATTATGCTATTTCGTATGTGTATCCATGCATGTTTGCTTGTATGAACTTGAATTTATGATTAAGGTTTGATTTCGTTAAAATTTTTGTGCAAATGAGTATTATATTACTTTGTTAACTTTCTCATTACTAAAACTCGAAAATTATATCACATATTAATCTCAAAAATCATTCATAATTTAAAAGAGTATTCAACTACATCAAAGCTCATACACGCGCGATATGCACGTGTTTAGGGGGAGCTTGTATGTAGGGGGAGCTTGTATGTAGGGGGAGCTTTCCTTCATGATTTTTCCAATTCAATCCCTTTTAATCCACTTTCAAAAAGGGGGAGAAAGGATAATCGTATTGGAAAGATACCGATAATCGATGTATCTCTCCAAATCGACATTGTTTTGAAATGAATCAAAAGGGGGAGTTTGTTGGTTCAAATTTCCTATTGTTTGATTATCTCAAATACAATGTCGATACTACTAACGAAATCTAGCAAGATAAATGTGTAGGAGATAGGTACAAAATGAAAGGATCAATCAAGAATAACAACAATCAAAGACGTCAAAGAATCACGGATAAAATCAAGACGCACATGAATCAAGACATTGAAGAATTGCGAAGAAGATCAAGACATAGAAGATTCCGCAAGTTGGGATATCTACCTAATCATCAATACAATATATAGGTATCTCTAAACTTGTTTAAAAGATTAAACTCAATGAAAAAGTACTTGAATTCAATTAAAAAGGCTGAAATCAGTATGTCCGTTGCAACGGAATTCCAGTCCGTTGTAACGGAACTACTCGATTTATTCAACATGGGAAAAACCAGTATAGTCCGTTGCAACGTAATCACCAATACATTGTAACGGAAATGTACGTTGTAACGGAACTCTATCTCCGTTGCAACGTTATTTTATTTCCAATGAGGAAGCCTGTCACAGAAGAATGTCCGTTGTAACGGACATTAATGTCCGTTGTAACGGACATCAAGGCTTCACTTCAGTATAAACTTCCACATAAGTCCGTTGCAACGGATTAACCAATCCGTTGTAACGGAACCCCTCACCACGTTGTAACGGAAAACTCTCCGTTGCAACGGGAATTAAAACCAAAGCTGAAGTGTTGTCTCAGTAGCATGTCCGTTGGAACGGACTCAAGTCCGTGGCAACGGACTAGCTAACACAGACTTCCGTTGCAACGGACTACTTACGTTACAACGGACTGTGTAATAAATTCAAGTACGACAGCCTCCAACGGCTAGTTTTTGAATCACTCCGTTGCAACGGACCATATGTCCGTTGCAACGGACTATTCAGAATAAGCAAGTGAGGGAAGGGACTATGTGTTCTATAAATAGAACCCTTCCCTCATTCTCTCTTATCACTTCAACTATCCAAATTATACCTTTCAAAGAGAGAATCCTTGCTATACCATTGAGTTAGATAATCTTCTAAAACATTCTTAGAGATTAGATTTCCCTCTTCTCCCTTCAAATACTATTCCCAACTTGCGTGACCGATCACGTGTTAGTTCGTATTTAGAAATTGTAATAGGCTAGTACAACAAATTGTAAAGAGCCTAAGCTATAGATCGATAGAAGCGTGTAAATCGATCTAGGCAAATCCTTGTAATCGAGTTGAGTTGGAATTCAATCGAAAGCCAAAAAGAGGCACAAGGCATTCCCGGAGACGTAGGTACTCGCAAATAATTGAGTCGGTCAATTAAGCGAGTAAAGGGTGAGTTAAAGCTACAAAGCAACCACCTACCGAACTTCGTAAACAAACATCTTGTGTCAAAGTGTTTGTACGGTATCATCTTTATCATCTAAATTATTATTTATTCCGCACCGTAAATTAGGTTTAAATCTAAACTAAGTGTAAGTTAGATTGCCAAATTTACCCCCCTCTAGGTTAGAATTAACCAACAACAAGTCCCGATTTAACGCTTGCCACCCTTTCGATGGTTACAATATCACGTGCCCGACTTTAGCCTGAACCCACGTGAAACGTAATCACCAAACTCGGTGGTTGTGGATATGGAAGGCATTTCCATGACTTAAATATTATGAGGGATCATGCCATTGCACGTTTGTAAATCCGTGACATAATCCAATTATATCACTATCACAAGATTTTCATAAATGCATATGTATTTATTTGGGAGTCTAATTATTCTAAATAAGGGGAGTTCTATCATACACCCTTTTACAAGGGTATTTTGGGTATTTTAGCAATTAATTATATATGTAAAAGGATGTATCATAAAATTTATCTTTTATGGAGATTTTAGTTTAAATGAACAACAAAAAATTCCAATTTAGTCAAATATTAATTGATAAATATATTTGATATCTTACCTTAAATATTCATAAATGGTTAATTACTCCAAATACCCTTGAAAATGGGTGTATGATAAAGAAAGGGGTGTATGATAGAAGCCCCCTCTAAATAATTATCTAATTATATGCTAGTATGATTGATGCTGATCAAATCGATATAAAGAACTCAAAATTCCAAGTTGTGTAGCCAAAGTTATCACGAAAACAAAATCAACAACCAGAAACCAGTCCGTTGTAACGCACCATAGTCCGTTACAACGGACATCCAGTATTCTTGGCACTCCGTTACAACGGAACTCCAGTCCATTACAACGCTATTTTTTCCGGAGTTTGACCAAAATTGCCAGAAACATGTCCGTTATAACGCAACCTAGGTCCGTTACAACGATATTTTCTGCAAACCATTGTCCAAATTTCCAGGGAACAGTCCGTTATAACGCAACATACAGTCCGTTACAACGAACCAACTGCATAGACATCCGTTACAACGGACCCAGTCCGTTACAACGGACTCCAATAGACACACTTGGCATCCTCGCATCCTCGTATCTGATACAAGGTCCGTTACAACGGACTCCAAGTCCGTTATAATGGAATATGCAATTTTTTTACAGTTTTTTTAACATCCCCGCATCTAATACAGGGTCCGTTACAACGGACTCCAAGTCCGTTACAACGGAATATGTGATTTTCGCAGAAATTCCTAATTTCCTATATCCAATACAGTGTCCGTTGCAACGGACTAACAAGTCCGTTACAACGGACTATGCGATTTATGCGCTGTTTAGCCTGTTTTCGCTCGTTTCCAAAACGATCAATCATGAAACCATTTCACGATCATTCCTAGATACTCTCAATCAACTTTTGATCGATCTCTAGCGAATTTCACTTGTGATTTTAATGGAATTTGACATTCTATATATGTAACATCATGCAAACGGGTACGAACTTTGATAACCCGTGCGTATATCTAATATACGACTATGATTCGACCCTCGAATCGATGGCGATCGCTCTGATACCACTGAAGGAGAATATCCCCGACTCCGGGCCCGCGCAGCGGAATGAAGGCCCGGTTCGATTCTCCGATTCCCGAGATCACGCCATGACTTCGAGGGTACGATGCAAATAGAAGGATAGATCTATACCAGCGTGAAATTGATCACGCACGATGGGTTGATCGCCGCCTTCTATATCCTGTCACGTTGGTGACAATCCGCGCGTCCCACACCACGCGTCCTTCACCACTCGTTAACTACGCCGGTTCACTCGACTTCGTCCTCGTGTATCCAAGCGTTTCTATCGTCTTTCTTACTCGAGTCGATCACAATCGAAGAGCCACAAACGTCACTCCTCTACTTGTATCCACGGTGATTCGTAAGACGTCGGTCGCGGATGCACCTGCCTAGACGATGCACCGGCGAACTTGCTCGATCTAATCGATTCTCTATTCCTCGAGAAACTCTTTTCTCGATTTCTCTCTCTTCGCACCTTTTCACTCACGAAAGATCAAATCTGAATTTGCTCTTTTTCTCTTGTGTATTAGGCAGAATAATTCTGTAGAATTGCATAGTGATGAGAGAGAAAGTATCCTATTTATATCTAATAGGATTAGGATTAGCCAAAAGGCATGTATATCCAATATACACCCTCTCACACAGAAAACTGCATGAACCTGGTCAGTATTCTGTCCAGAAGAAATTGATAAATTTCTCTGACAGAACATCACCTAACATGAAAGTTGTAGATAATCTAATTATCTACAAAACCCAATTTGTTCCAGTCCAATTGGAGTTCGTATGCAAAAGTTATGACTGTTTTACTAACTGTATGTCATACTGTTGCACCCTTTCGGTATTTCACATAAACGACCCTTATACTTCGTTCATATGAAATATATTTTTACATGAAGGTTATAGATAATCTAATTATCTATCTAACCCAATTTGAACCATTCAAATCGGATTTTCCTACTGAAAGTTATGGCTACAAATGTACGATTACATTCGTTCATCCACGTGTACACTTTTACGGTTGATCCGAAACTGTATTTCTTTCAGAACCGACATCTTATCTCGAGGCTATGGAAAGCGAGGATTCCAAAAAGTGGCAAACTGCCACGAAATCCGAGATTCAATCCATGTACGATAATCAAGTTTGGAACTTGATTGATCCACCTCCCGGGGTTAAACCAGTGGGATGTAAGTGGGTCTTCAAGAAGAAGACCGACATGGATGAGAATGTAAACACTTATAAGGCACGTCTTGTGGCGAAAGATTTCAAACAAATTCATGGTGTAGACTATGAAGAAACGTTTTCTCCCGTAGCAATGCTTAAATCCATACGGATCTTCCTTGCTATCTCTGCGTATTATGATTACGAGATTTGGCAAATGGATGTCAAAACCGCATTCCTTAACGGGAACTTAGAAGAGGATGTGTACATGACACGGCCCAAGGGTTTTGTCCATTCAAAGAATCCGGATAAAGTGTGCAAGTTGCAAAGATCCATTTATGGATTGAAGCAAGATTTTTGGAGTTGGAACATACGTTTTGATGAGGTTATAAGCGAATATAACTTCGTGAAAAATGTAGAGGAACCTTGTGTATACAAGAAGGTTAGCGGGAGCCGCGTTGTATTTCTTGTACTATATGTAGACGACATCTTGATTATAGGAAACGACATACCGATGCTTACGGATGTTAAGAAGTATTTAAATACTCGTTTCGCTATGAAAGATTTGGGCGAGGCCGCTTATATATTAGGCGTGAGGATCTATAGAGATAGATCCATGAAGATACTCGGCTTGAGTCAAAGCACGTACATCGAAAAAGTGTTGAAACGGTTTTCAATGCAAGATTCGAAGAAAGGACTTCTTCCAATGTCGAGTGGCATATCGTATTCTAAAGCTCAATGTCCGACATCGAGTAAGGATAAGAATACGATGAGTATTGTTCCATACGCTTCGGCGGTTGGATCAATTATGTATGCCCTGATTTGTACGCGTCCCGATGTGTCGTATGCATTGAGCGTCGTTTCGCGTTACCAATATAATCCAGGAGATATGCATTGGATCGCGGTTAAGAACATCCTTAAGTACTTACGAAGAACTAATGATCAATTTCTAATTTATGGAGGAAAGACATCCGGGTTGGTTATTAATGGATATACCGACGCCAGTTTCCAAACATGTGTCGAAGACTTTCGATCACAAAGTGGATACGTGTTTCGTCTAAATGGTGGAGCGGTAGTATGGAAGAGTTCCAACCAACCCACGATAGCAGACTCTACAACTGAATCGGAGTATATTGCGGCTTCGGAAGCAGCAAAGGAGGCGGTATGGATCAAGAAGTTTGTGTGCGAACTTGGAGTAGTCCCGAGTATCTCGGAACCTGTGATTGTGTATTGCGACAATACGGGAGCGATAGCACAGTCCAAGGAACCGAGGGCACATCATCTCTCCAAACACATACTCAGAAAATTTCACTTGATCCGTGAGATTTTAAAACGAAAGGATGTGATCATAGAAAAGATTGATACTGACAAGAATGTTGCGGACCCATTTACTAAGCCACTCTCGCAAGCTAAGCACGATTGTCATGCGAAAGCTATAGGTTTGAGATACCTAGAGGAGGAAGAGAGTAGTTTGTTATCTAAAACGATAGTTTCGTAGGACGAGATTAGTCTAATAGATTAGTAAACGTTGTATCACCCCAAATTTATCTTATATTAATGCAATTTTGAGATTTTAAAAATATTCATTTGCATTTATCTTATATGAAAACTGTGTGTGGGTTGTGTAATTTGATTACATGAACCTTGATTTGAACTTGTGTGGACGTCGACATAATTGAGGATTATGTGCAGCGAAACCGTCACACTTAAAGTTTCATTTCTAAACATCCCTAGTCATGATTCAGTTTGCTTAAGAGTGAAGCATTTACATTATCAGATAATAGACTGAACATGTACACTAGTACGTTAGCGGAGGAGATGATTATGTTTTGCTAATCATAGGACAAAGGTGTTTGTCGAATTGGGAACATAGATATATGCTATGTGACATATATTGGATATGACCGAAGCCGCGAGACCGTGACATGGTTTAGTCATTATGGATGGACTCGCGACGAGTAGGGCATTAGGTTCTTCATACTTGAGCAGACCATCGATTGCGTTACGTGCGTAACACAATACTTTGATATGACCTTACGCTCACCGTAACAGGGAGCTAAAACGGTCATCATTGGGTATTGTCCGAAACACGGAATTCAATATGAGTCTCCAAGATAGGAATTGTTCATTCCGAAAGAAAGTGATATCTCTTAGGCCACTCGATGAATTGATTAACGAAAACCATGGCCATGGTCAATGATATTAACGGTTAATATCGATTGAAATTGTTAAATCAGTTTGGAAATGTGGAATAAGTATAGTTAATCAAAATATAAGGATGACTACCACCATGCCTTTTGATTAACGGATATCGCAAACAAGAGGACTAATAACCGCTATTCAAGATAGGCACAATGATCATAATCATTCTTCGTGTTAACATGGGTAGCCATGATGGAGTGACTAGATCCCGCTCATGGGGTTGTAGTGCTATGGAAACAGCCTACTGCCATCGTTAACCGAACCTACATGGTCACACAACGAGTCGTACTAAGTCGGGCTTGATTATAAAGTTGGCACATAAGATGTGCGTAGCTTGGTATTTGATACGCGAGCTATATTCTCTAAAATCGTACATATTGGATATGCATGAGTACTTTTTAGGTAGATCTGAAATTGAGTGGGAGACTGAAGGAAATACAGTTTCGGATCAACCATAAATGTGTACACAAGGATAAACGAATGTAAGCGTACATTCGCGGTCATATCTTTCAGTAGGAAAATCCAATTTGAATGGTTCAAATTGGGTTAGATAGATAATAAGATTATCTACAACCTTCATGTAGAAATATATTTCATATGAACGAAGTATAAGTGTCGTTTCTATGAAATACAGAAAGGATGCAACAGTATGACATACAGTTAGTAAAACAGTAATAATTTTTGCATACGAACTCCAATTGGGCAAGGACAAATTGGGTTGGGTAGATAATAAGATTATCTACAACTTTCGTGTAGGTTGATTTTCTTTCAGAGGAATTTACCAATTTCGTATGGACAGAATACTGAACAGTTCATGCAACTTTCTGTGTGAAAGAGTGTATATTGGATATACATATCTTTTGGCCCATCCTAATCCTATGTGATATAAATAGGATAATTCTCTCTCATCAAAGAATGCTTCATTCAGTCCAATCATTCAGATTATTCAGAATATTCCAGAATTATAGAGAGACATCTTTCTAGTGAGTGAAAGTGTGTTAAGAGAGAGAACCGAGAAAAGGAGTTTTACGGTATAGAGAATCAACCAATCAAGCAAGTTCGCCAGTGCAGCGTCTAGGCAGTTGAACGCGCGATCGACGAACTCCGTCTCACGGTGGATACAAGTAGAGGAGCGACACTTGTGGCTCTTCGGTTGTGATCAACCCGAAGGAGAAAGAGAACGGTCAACGAGCGGTGAGAGACGCGTGGTGTGGGACGCGCGGATTGTCACCAACGTGACAGGAGAAAGAAGACTAGTAATCAATCCGTCTTGTGCAATCAATTTTGCACTGGTATGAATCTAATCTTCTTATTTGCATCGTACCCTTCGAAGTCATGGTGTGATCCTGGATTAAGGGAACCGGACCGGGCCTACAAATCCACTGCGCGGGCCCAGGAAAGAAAAGAATTCCCAACAGATACGCTCAAAGGCTTTCCATCTGCTAGGACAACATTTCCTAAATCTCCTGTCTTGAAATTTAAGAATTTATCTTTCTGCGAGGTTGAGTGGAAGGATGTGCCCGAGTCCAAAACCCAGGACTCGACGGGGTTGTCGACGCATAAAACGAGAGCGCCGTCTCTATCTTGCTCGGTGACAACATTTGCAGAACTCGATTCCACCTTCTTCTTTATCGGGGCTTTGCAGTCCCGCTTCATGTGACCTTTCTTGCCACAATTCCAGCACTCCAACTCGCCACGTGGTCTTGACTTGCTGCGTCCTCTCGACTTGGCTCGTCTGCGGTTGTTGCTCCTCTGACCTTCACGGCCCGGCTCTCCAAATTCAACGCCGAACCTGAGGAACCCGAGGCTTCGCTCCGCTTCTTTTGCCGAATGTCGTCATTCAAGATGCGGTCTCGCACTTCCTCAAAGGTCAAATCCTCCTTGACGCCGATAACGTCTACCGTCGTCGTCCAGCTCTCCGAGAAAGATGACAGTAGCATGGGTACCTTCGTCTCATCACCAAGGTTAAATTTGAAAGAGTCCAATTGGTTTGAAATAACCTGAAAAGCATTTAGATGCTCCGCAACAGATCCGCCCTCCGTCATTCGCAGATTGAAAAGACGGCGCACCAGGTGCAACTTGTATAGCGAAGATGGTTTCTCGTACATGTTGGACAACGCCTTCATGACCCCGAAAGCCGTCGTCTCCTTTGCTACGTTGAACGCCACATTCTTGGCTAGCGATAATTGGATATAGCTTAGCGCCTTGCGGTTCATCTTCTTCCACTTGCCTTCGTCCGTAATACTTTTCGGCCTTGTCTCGAATAGCGCCTCTTCTAGGTCCTTCTGGCATAGCAACGCTTCTACTTGCATCTTCCAGTAACCGAAGTGTCGCCCATCGAACCGGCATATCGAAACCTTGTTCTCGTCCATCTCTCGTCTGCTCGAACCTTAACCTTTGCTCTGATACCACTTGTTAGGATCGTCGCCGCAAACACACACACAAGAACAACACACGGACACAAAGATTTTTACGTGAAAACCCCGAAGGGAAAAAACCACGGCCGCCGACACTCAAACTATTTTACTATACTGGAGAAAGAGAGAATACAATTGTTTGTGCTTTGTTGGAATGAATAAAACTCTAGCATAGCCCTCTATTTATAGTTAAACTCCTACCCAATACAAGGAAATAATACAAGAAAATAATCATTGCCATAATTACCATTCAATCATGACAATAACAATATATGGAGAAATTTCCTATCTTTTCAAGGTTTTTTTTTCCAATTTCCTAATCCTCGGGTTTCCAAAAATCTCCATACCATAACAGAACCAACATGTCAGTTCAATACCCTCATATAAAACCGACTTTTTTACATATAGCCTTACCAATAGCCCAATTTGTAAGAATAGCTAGCGATTTCTGCAAATTGCAAATCTAGCTCTTTCGCTAGAGGGTTTGGTGAAAAAGATTGTATTTTCGCCGCGTTGTTTGGCGAGAGAGATTAGAGGTTAATTTGGGCATTAATCAAGGGGTTAAGCATTGCTAGGCTTTTTCGCCAGACCGACCTTTCACAGAAGTGAATGAATCTGATGGCATCCTTCCCAGGGTGGTTGAATGGGCGGGAAATGCCAATTTGACCGAGATGTTTGAAGTTTTTCTTGTTTTGCAATTTGAACAATTTTTTTTGACAATTTTAGAATTACAATTAGAAAATAATTAGTATACAAATGATTTAGATCTTTTTAAGAACTATAATTTAATTGTTTTCGTTGTAATCTTCAGGGATCATTTGCTAACTCAAAATCGTCCACAATCTAGGTAGTTAATTTGAAATTTTTACAAAGTAAATAGAAAAAAAACACAATGTGATGGATCGGTTTTGAGAAGAAAAGGATAGTGTATGTCGTGGAAATCGCCGCATGAGGAAGGTGGGCACTGAGATGTGACTTTTGTGAGACCTCCATTAGAGAGAAAGAGGGAAAGTAGGCAGAGAAGAAATTGAGTGTTCATTATTGAAATTATTGCAAGATAGATGATTTCATTTTTCAATAATTTTGGGTCCAAGAGGACTGGGACATAGTATAATTCTCGAAAAATATGTAATTTTTGAAAGATAGATGATTTCATTTTTCAATAATTTTGGGTCCAAGAGGACAATTACATACTTTTCGAGAATTATACTATGTCCCAAATTCACCCCCTACATCATAAATAAGAATCACAACAATGATTATTTAGGATAAATAAGTA
The DNA here is from genome assembly GCA_946800325.1 of Luzula sylvatica. Classification (NCBI taxonomy): domain Eukaryota; kingdom Viridiplantae; phylum Streptophyta; class Magnoliopsida; order Poales; family Juncaceae; genus Luzula; species Luzula sylvatica. The sequence continues at coordinate 46,111,501 of OX326956.1, read as the reverse complement.
ATATATAATTAATCATTAATTGATATATGTTATTTAATAGACATGTTAATTAACTGTTAATTTAATGTTACATGTTAATTGATATTAAATTACTCGGTATTCTCATAGATGCTGTTCGGCAGCACCGGAATAGAACGGATTAGGGGAATAAAGGGTTTATTCCATCTCATTTTCACCGAACAAGATCAGATCAACTTGGAATAAGAGGTAAAAAAGTTGGATTAGTCTATTCCATATAAAAGATGGAATAGGTCTATTCATTGGTTTAAGCTCAAATTCAAGACGAAAATACCCCTGCCTATTCCAAAACTGATCTGACGTGGCAAAAAGAATTAATATATTCATCTCTTGTTTCTCTTTTCTACAGAGGAGCGAGCAGAACAAGACACTCCTCCGAGCACGTTTCTCCGGCGTTTTTCAGGGGGTTTGCCAGTGAACTTCTTCATTCAAATACTCTCCACAAGTAAGTTCGTTTTTCTTTCTCTCAAGAGATGCATCATGTTAGTGTTTACTTTTCTTCGAACTCCAAAATTATCGGGCTATCAATGGGTTTGACGAAGATTGTGAAGTAAAGAAGAAGACGCCTCAGAAAAGAGAAGAATCATCTCCTTATGGTACGGTACAATTGAAGAAGATAATAACCAACCTGAAATCGTAATTGTAGTAGCAGTAACAGTGGATTAATCTGAAATTGGCATAATTTAGCTTAAGCCTTAATCAGTTCATATATTGTGTGATGAACCTCAATTATGCTCCAATTAGCATATCAATTCTTAATTAAACTCTCAAGTTTTTCTATTTCAAACAATTTATTAAATTCTTTCGATCAATTGGTTTCACAGGGACCTTATTTCCTTTTTTGAGCAATTAGTTTTACAAGATTTATTCAAGTTCTTCAATCATTCTGTGCAGAGCTAGTGAGCACATTACTCTTCCACCTTTTATTTTACGAGGACCCTTTTGCATAATCTTTTAGTTTGGATTTATACCAAGATCATTTTGAATTTATTCAAAAGACCTTTTTGCAAATTTTCAATCATTACGTGCAAAAAATAATAAGCCAGTAACATGATTGTACCAGTTGAACTTAATTACTTCAAATCTTTTTGCAAAGGTACCATTTTTAAGTATTCTCATTTATAATTTTTCGGCGATGGTATCAATTCTAGAGTGGATATGGACAAAATTCCGACAATAATGCTATTAACATGCATAATTGATTGATATTTCCAAGTTTTTTTAAGAGGAACATGCAATGATGCTTGTTCTACAGTTGGACAATACTCCTTCACAATGGCGAACAGAAGTGAGTTACTTTTTTTTACTTATATTAGCAAAGTCACATAATCAAAATTATTAGAATTTCTGAGAAATTTTTGTTGAATTTTAAGGATATATTTTTCATTCTTTTTTGTTTGGTTGAAATTTGAGTGTATAATAACTAATAAAAAGATCGAGGATATTTTGGTCATCATGTTACATATATTACTTGAACCAACTTTTTTATTCCACTTCTTTCGCCGAACATACGGGGAATAAAATGGATTAGTAAGCTATTCTTTATTCCTCAATTTCTCTATTCCATGGCTTGCCGAACAGGCCCATAAAAAATACCGGGATGAGTTTGAAGAGTACTATATCAAACCCATTTTTTAAGAGCCATAAAAATAGAAAATTTCGGCTGATCTTCTTAATTTAATGGAGAAAATGACAATTGGAACCAAATTGCGCGTGATGAGAAGAATTTTGTATTGTTTGTTTTGAGAGAGAAAGGATGAATAGTCAAAATTGGTACAAATTATTCAACGGGGATTTTTTTAGCCTAAGGGCAATTTCTCAAAAAAAAAAAAAAAAAAAAAAAAAAACTGGGATTTTTCAAAACTTCTTTAGTTTTTGTGGTAATTACGAAATCTTCCTGATTTTTTTAAATTTCCTTACAAACTTCCTATTTCTTTTTGCTTTCTTCGAAAACCTCCTAATCTTCTGAGTAATTTTAAAAAGAAAGTAACCAAAATCCAGCATACATTAGAATCAAGGATAGAATAGGTATGAGTTAAAAAAATCTCTCTGTGCTCTCCACGCCCCAAAATAACTTCAATTTATCAGTTCTTTCCCCCCATGATTTTGTTCGTATTATGTTCTGCATAATTGGAGGGAAATAAAAATTAATTTAAGCCATAATTATAATATATATAATTATTTTCGACGAATATGTTGAATTTTTTTAAAATAATGATCAAAATTAAGTTATATTTCTGAAAAATAATATTATATATTTTCAACAATTATTATATGTTTTGTGTATTTTTATATAATATTATTGATATCTATATATTAAAATCTTGATTTTGATTTGTAGTATGTATTTGAATAAATCATCGGAAAATAAATATTATTTTAACAATAATAATTATTATTATTTTCAAAACTATTATGTACAGATGTGTTGAAAAAACTGAAAATGAACAAAATTAATATGTATGCATGGAAATAATATTGTATATTTTTCTACAATTATTATATTTTTGTAATTTAATATAATATTTTAATAACTATTTATTATTTATTGAATTATGGAGGTTTATAAAATAAAATTATGAGGACATAATTGACATACTTAAAAACATAACAGAAAACTAGAGGGTTTTTGAGAGATTCTGAAAATGTTCGAAGGGTTTTGGGAAAAGAAAAAAACAGAGAGGGGATGTTTGTTTTGCAGTAGCTGTGCCAGTTAGTAAGTGTAGTTACTGCATTAATTTATTTTTCGTTGTTTGGTTTGATGTATTTTATCAAACTTCTGTAACTCATTTTAGATCCTCACCCTCTTTTCCAGCAACTCCACCTCCCTTCCAAATTACGAGAAGTGGAGATACATCATAATGAAAAACTTGACGGGAAAGTAAATATGTTGGTTCAAATTTCCTAGGTTTTGATTATCTCAAAATAATGTCGATACTACTAATCAATTTGCGTAAGTGACAATTATAGAGATAAAGGACGTAGCCCGCAAAAGGATCAAAAGATGAAGCAAGACGCACAAGGACGATCAAAGGAAATAAAGAATCAAGACATCGAAGATCAAGTTGAAGATTCCGCAAGTTGGGATATCAAATCATCACCTCAAATATCCAATAGGTATCCCTAAACTTGCCTTTGGAATAATTAAACTCAAGAAAATAAGTTGGAAATATTCAAAACAATAAAACCAAAGTAAAAACTGACTTGAGTCATGGTGCGTCATGACGCACAATAAGCACCATCATGACGCACCTAAAGGTATACTTAGTTTTATCTTACAGTGCGTCATGACGCACTATAAGCACCATCATGACACACCTAAGAGAAAATGTGTCTTGAGTTGTATAGCGTCATGACGGACCAAACCATGCGTCATGATGCTTGAACAGCTCTTGAGAAAAATATTGTACAGTCCGTCATAACGCACTGACCATGCGTCATGACGGACCAAGTGAGTAAATATCACAGTAGAGGTTCGTTACAACGAACCATTCAAGGGTTAGAACGAACCCTCAAGTACACATGCTACCGTCATGATGCACGTTCGTGTGCGTCATGACGGAACACAAGAGTTTTGAATAAACACCAGTTTAACGGCTAGTTCCACAGTGTGTGCGTCATGACGCACCACTCCTTGCATCATGACGCATTATACAGAAAACTTAAGTTATGAGGGGACTATGTGTTCTATAAATAGTTCCCCTCTTAGGTTTCTCTCTCCAATTCTTCCACAAATTGAAAAAGCAAACTAAAAGAGAGAAACTTAGTCAAAATCTTGAGCTTATATTTCCAAACCATATTGGGGATTATTAGATCCGCTTTCGAATTCACTACTCAACGATTCCCAACTTGCGCGACTGATCACGACTAGTTCGTTGGTAGTAAATTGTAATAGACTAGTTACTAATTGTAAAGTCCGCCATAGATCGATAAATTCGTGTAAATCGATCTAGGCAAACCTTGTAATTGTTTGAGTTGGGTATTCAATCGAAAGTCAAAAAGGCGCAAGGCAACCCCGGAGACGTAGGTACTTGCAATCAATCGAATCGGTCGATTGAGAAAGTAGTCGGTGAGTTAAACCTACAAAACAACCACCTACCGAACTCCGTAAACAAATATCACGTGTTATTTGTTTCGATATTGTATTTCTTTCTCTAATTTATTTACGCTTCCGCACCAAATTGTAATTGTATTCCATTACCGCGAAAATTGGACCTTAGGACTTCCGATTCATTCCCCTCTAGGTCTAAATTAAACAACAAAATCACCTCTGAACCAGCGCCTCTTCTCTTCGTGCAACTCAACCTCGTCCTCTCCGATGCAATGGATAGAGACAAAAAAAACTTGATTTTGTGGATATGATAATCGATGCCGTCATGAACATGCAAGACAAGTTTCTGATGCGATTGTTGTCATCAGCATGTCAATATTTAGTAATAAACAAAGATATTGCCCGTATGTTTTTAAAGTTCAATTCTACTTTTCAAGGGGATTGGATGATAATTACGTAATGAGACCATCGGAATAGGTGATAGTTTGTGAAAAGAGTTAATTATGTAAGAGCCATTTTTTGAATTGTAATGTAATGGTATAATTTATTTATGATCATGTTTTGGATAATTATTAGTTTCTTGATTAAATTAAAAATTTATGTCAAATTAATGATTCCATTTATTTGAAAATTTTAATACATTAACCTAGAAATTTCATAATTCATTTATATCAATTCAAACATAAAAAAACTAAAATCTAGTAGTGTCACTTTCGTGAATCCAAACATTATAACTTGAAGTGCAATTACGGAAAGTCGACTTGCGGAAGGTAAATTTATTTCATGTAATTTCTAAAACAATCATCCAAACATGTCCATAGTGTTTTTCGCCAGTTCTAATGATACTCTAGATTTTATTTTAGGTTGAGCCATTCAGATAGGCTGAGAAATTAAATTGAGAAGGGAAAGAAAAGAAAATACTTTTAATTTATTGTTATTTCAATTCAACCATGATAATACCGCGGTATGCGGCGAGTGAAATAATTATATTTTTCATTTAAAAACCAAATAATAATTTTTAGATGATAGTCATAATCAACTTAATATAAATTTATTTCAAATTATATTATCTTGTATTATTATAACCAATTCATATCTAATCACGTTTGAGTAGCATATAGAGGTGTCAACGGTTCTAATAGTATTAGTAATCTTGCCATATCCGTATTCATATTTTCTTCGGATAATAAATTATCCGGATCTGAATACCTAATACAGTCCGGATATGGACTGAGATTTCTTTTCAGATATCAAAAGAGAGAATTTTGTTAATGTGTCATGCCACCATGATGTTTAAAACGATACACTAAAAAAACTAAATAAAAATTTGAATAGCTCAGAAGTAAAACTTGCTTATATTTAATGTTGATTTTGTCTAATTCATGAAATATAAAACTTGCTTATATTTAAGAAAGAAATGGTCTAGGGGGTATTTCCAAACTTTCGAAATCACAATCCAACATTTGCACGACTCTCGTCATACTTGGTCGCATTGCCGGGTTCCATTGTATGCACCAAAATGCCACAATGATCAACCTTTTCACAATCTCTTCATCAGTTTTCGAAATTTCTATAGCGTATTCTATATCTTCTTTCTTCACTAAATTCTCATAAATGAGTTCAGGATAGTATACATCACTCGGTCCAGTCTCCAAGTCGGGTTCGAGGCTTCTCTCACCAACAACCATTTTGAGAATCATCATTCCAAAACTATACACATCCGATTTATAAGACACATTTCCAAAGTTTCGAGAATATACTTCTGGTGCCATGTAACCTACTGTGCCTTTAGCTGCAGTTACGGTTATGTCGGATCGGTCTTTAGAACATATTTTTGCCAGACCGAAATCAAATACTTTTGGATTTAAATTATGATCTAGCAAAATATTGTGAGGCTTGATATCGAAATGCAAAATCCTCAAATGACACCCTTCGTGCAAGTACTTAATACCCTAAAAGTATTAATACCCTTCGTGCAAGTACTTAATACCCTTCGTGCAAGTACTTACTATTTTTAAAAGTATTTTCCCTTTGAACGGGTCATCGGTATTATTAACCAGTTTTGTAGAAATAAACTTGTCAAGTGACCCGTTTGGCATGAATTCATAAACTAGGGCGCGTCTATCACGCTCCGAGCAAAACCCTAAAAGCCGGACAACGTTAAAGTGGTGGATTGTTCCTATGGTTGATACCTCATTTATGAAGTCCTTGCCGTCGGTGTTGGATCTTTCGATAATTTTAACTGCCACGAGGATCCCATTTTGTAACTCTCCTTTGTAGACACTTCCAAATCCCCCTTGGCCTAGCTTGATCTTGAATCGGTTAGTCATCTTCTTGATTTCTAAGAAGCTATACCGAGTGAGCCTCTTGTTGTACTTCGCTAGGAGTTCCTCATGCTTTGAGAAATCATCCGAATTTCTATAGATGTAGTATAGAATGCTCGCAACCGATAATAACACAACAAGACCCATAGCAGATGCCGCTGTAACGAAAATAAAAATCAGTAAAGTAATTTTGATGCGAATTTTTCTGAAGAATCTTTGATTAAGTGGTATGACTCTACAAAGAGAAAATATCAAATGAATAATTTAGAAAATTAAAATAAAGATAAATCGAAGTTTACCTCCTATGACCTTCACATTTGTTCCTGTAGGAAAACAAAAAGTGTTAAGACCAACAAAAGGCTAAGATAATTGCTTTGTATTTGGTGTAGCATGTAATGTAATAGAATACCTTTAAGATTTTGTGTTATTGCCTAATGAAATGATTTGTCCAATAATACTAAGATCCACTCTTTAAAATAATCCAACATAGTTAAGAAACAACAACATACAAATTAAGAAAATAATAATGTTAGTCGTATCAAATTGAGTATTTTCAATGGTAAATCTTATAAGGTGTTTCCAAGCACGATTAATTGCGATTTATTTCCTAGAACCTATCAATGTAAGTATATAACTCGACTACATTTCAGAGGGGCCGTCGACATGTCGAGTTCAACTTACTATGATATGTGCAGAATGATTTGGTAGCGGACGATAAGGTCACATTAAGATGTAATTGAATACCTTTCACTAGAGCATCACGGCCATTATTCGACTCCGAGTCATCAGACATTGGTATGGTTATATTGTTATACACAACCGTGCAAAACGAATTCAAATTGGAAATAGCAGTATTGGTTTGGTCCACCAAATAGCTGAGTTGGTTAGAGTTACTGAGACAAGGTATCGGTCCGTACGTTTCGATAAGGACTGAACCTGGTTGGTTTATTTTGTCTTTGGAGCAGTGTACCAAGTCCATTTTTGTTGTACTGTACGGCTGATAAAGGGTAGTAGTGAGGTTGAGCGAGCTGAGATTTTGTACCGGGCAAAGAGATACCGTGTCTCCGAGCTCAACTATGATCTCGCCATGGACATAGTCTATATGTTTAACTTTGCTTGGGCCTGCATTCGGATGGTTCAAGATAGCGTCGTTTCCCAAGCAAGTAAGCTCCATACCTGGTACACATTTGAAATATTTCGAAGAAAAAAAATCACAATTAATTGATTTAGGTCTCGAAGTAAATAACGCATAAAATTGAAAAGTTCTATGATTGGAGATCGGTGGCAATGAAAACCTGGCATTCCACAATTAGACGGTTGAGGAGAAAGTCGATATGGGAATCGAATTTCAGGTCCGCCAATCCCGCATGTTGAAGGAGGGCATGTCTTGAAAAAAATCTTTGTGTTGATCTTGGTCACTTTTTCCATATGCTTGATTAACCATGTTTTCTTTATGAGTCAGGAGAAGAGAAAAGAGCAAAAGCACCAGCCCCTTCATTGTTATGTGAGGAAGAGAAGAAAATAACGATTGATGAGAATGGGGTTAAGGACTATGTAGCTGAGATAATATAATAAATTAATAATACAACACGTTGAGTTAATGGTGGATATTGATAAAAATCCACTTTTGAAGCTGGCATGTGTGACCTTCTGAACGTATATTCTGGCCTATGGCTTATCACGATAAATCACATTTATTTCCTCTTTCTTTAACCCCTCTTAGGTTTTAATTATGGGAAATTCTACTCTTCCCCCCAAACCCACTTTGCCATCAACGATATGGGTTTGGGGGGAATTCTCATCCCCAAAATGCACCCACAAATTCAATTAATGGTTAATTCAAATTTGAATTAATGATTAATTCAAAATTAATTAACGGTTAATACAATTGTACTATTTATTAACAAAAATTAAAAATTTTAATTGATGATTAATAGAATATTAGGTACACGAATTGGGGGGACGAATCAATTCTCCCCATATCGTGGATGCACGGGTGGGTTTGGGGGTAGGATAAATGGCCTCATTAATTATTGAGCCTACCAAATACCACCCATGTGTGTAGTAGTGAGTGGATAGTAGGCCGAATTTGACCAAATTTTTTTTATTATGAGATTTCATACGGTGTTTCCAAAACTCATCCAAACAAATTTGATGAGGTAGACACACGAATTTTTAATTGAGTTGATTATAATATTGAATTGTCATCAGTAAATTGAATTGACTTGTCAATTAAACATATCAATTAATTTTAAATTAGTTGTTAATCAACCCAACTAAGTTTTGTCCATCTCATGAAGATTGTCCGGAAAGATGGCGGGACGGAATATATTTTTTCTTTGAGGCTATATATGATACTCCTTGAAATTTCTTACCATATCTTTTGTATTATCAATGAATAATTAATTAACATGCATTAACAAAATACATTTCACCAGGTCCGATCCCAAATTTTCGAGTACCAGAAATCTATTTCGAAAATATACCCAATATACAATTAATTTATTTGAAAAAATGTTAGACGCGTGTTATCATAATATATTGTGTGGTTTATTGGTTGATATTCTAAAAAAATTTAAGTATATTCAAGGTTCAGATCTTGCTTAGATCAATTTTTTATTAATATTTAAATTGTATTTTAGAAAAAAAAATTAAAAAAGTGACTTGTGAGATTTGAACTCATGACCTCTCACAAATGAAACAATTGTTTTACCAATGGGCCACAAAAAGTTTTTGTAATTTTGAACAATTTTATTATAATTATATTTATTTTTTAACTGGATAAATCATGTTTTTCGAAAATTTTAGACACCCTAAAAATTGATACTCGAAGCCCGGGCCTCTTGGGCCTATAGTTGGGGTCGGGCCTACATTTCACTAATAATTAACTAATATATATTTAAAATAATCATAATAAACATATGTACGATTATACATGAATGAGTTCTAATAATATGATGAGATTAATATAATATGAAATAATTTTATTTTGAAATGAGGAGTATTATCCTAGTATCTAGTATTTTAAAAGGTTGAGGAGGGCTTAATATCATAGTCAATAATCTAGACAAAACAGACCATCGAAAATTGGAGGAAAGTCAAAAAAAAGTTCGAAATATCAGTTAAATCCAGTCGAAAACCAGGAAATCGACTACATCAAAAGCATTTACATTCGAAATGCAGAACAAAATTAATTATTAACACGTCAGGTAACAAAAAAATATAAAAATTGCTCTAAAATCCCTTTGAGGTATTTTGTTTCTAATTTTTACAAAAGTTAATGTGAATAACTCGTACTCGAAGTATACTTCGATAAAGAATAAGTCATATGCGAAGTTGAATTCTCCTCGTTAATTTCTTGTGGAGAAGAAAGAAATGGTTTAGGTGGCATTGCCCAGCTATCCGAACCATCTCCTTTGAGCATCTCCACCCTGGTTCGAAATCTCGGCCGAGTTGACTCGGACTCGGACCCCACCGATCCGATATTGACCCGGATAAATCGGATCCGATAACCCGGTTTTTTTTTTTTTTTTTTTTTTTTTTTTTTATATGTTTATTTTGTAGAGATAGATGTGAAAGATTTTGTAAAAGAATGTTTTTATTAATTTTTTTGTGTGTTATTTTACAAGTGATTTAGCCTCTATTTATAACTAAAATTTCCTAACGGCTATATCTAACTCACTGTACACTTGACTCCAGAGTTACACATAACTCATTAATAATGTCACAAATAATCCTAAATTATCCTAACGGTAACTATTACTCATTACACATTACACTACACAATTCTCCTTATTACACACAGTTTTGTTACAGAGAATCCTGTGAAGCTTGCCGTTGCTTTCTTTCTTCAGTTCGTTAAAAACCGCTAACTATCTGTAATCATCTCCAGTTCTCTGAATAACTGGAGATGACCAGTGATCTGAATTTTCACCATTAATACCCCCCTTCAATCGAAAGCTCTACTCTTTTGAACTGTCAGTTTGCTCCTGAGCCATTCGAATCGATTCGTGGACAGTCCTTTTGTCAGGGCATCAGCAATTTGGTCCTGAGACGAGAGAAATTGAATTTTGAGCTTCTGAGCAGAGACTCGTTCTCGAACGAAATGGAAATCGATTTCTATGTGCTTCGTGCGAGCATGGAAAACTGGATTGGAAGCTAAATACGTTGCTCCAATGTTATCGCAATAAAGAACCGGTGTTGTCAGTGAAGAAATGGATAATTCTTGAAGGACAGATTGAAGCCAAGTAATTTCAGAAGCCGCCATGGCCATTGCTCGATACTCAGCTTCAGTACTAGATTTCGAGACAGTCGTTTGTTTCTTAGAGCTCCAGGATACAAGATTTGGACCGAGATACACACAGTACCCGGTTGTCGATCGTCTATCGTCTGGACAGCTTGCCCAATCCGAGTCAGAATAAGCATGAAGAGTGAAATCGGAGGAATGGCGAAGAAGGAGACCATAATCGAGAGATCCTTTGAGATATCTAAGGATTCGTTTAACTAGAGAGAGGTGTTGTTCTGTGGGACAATGCATATATTGACTTGCCTTATTGATAGAGAAGGCAATGTCGGGGCGAGTGAGTGTTGCATATTGCAATCCACCAACAAGACTGCGATATAGAGTAGGATCAGAGAGAAGAGATCCCGAATGTTTGGAGTATTGTTCATTATGAGGAATAGGAGTGAGAGTAGGTTTTGCTCCATCTAGATTGGCTTTGTTGATAAGGGACTGGATATATTGAGATTGAGACAGATGTAGACCATTTGAAGAGGAAGAACATTGAATCCCTAGAAAGTAATTCAATGGTCCGAGATCTTTGAGAGAGAATTGTTGATGGAGTTGATTGATGAAAGAGGAGAGAATTGAGTTGTTGTTGCCTGTGACTATGATATCATCAACATATACTAGAACTAAGAGAATGGATTGAGAAGATCGTTGTATAAAGAGAGAATTATCTGACTGTGAAGCTTGAAAACCAAGAGAGATGAGGGATTGGCTAAGTTTTTGGTACCACGCTCGTGGTGCTTGTTTCAAGCCATAAAGGGCTTTCTTGAGAAGGCATACATGATTTGGTCGCTGAGGATCGGTAAATCCCTGAGGTTGCTCCATGAAGATTGGTGTGTCGAGATCACCATTGAGAAAAGCGTTATTCACGTCGAGTTGTCGAATTTGCCACTGCTTGGAGACTGCAATCGAGAGAACTAATCGAATAGTTGTCGCTTTGATCACCGGAGAAAAAGTTTCATCAAAATCGATCCCTTCTTCTTGTGTGAATCCCTTGGCCACCAGTCTCGCTTTGAATCGCTCCACAGATCCATCTTGATTCTTCTTTATTCTGTAAATCCATTTACATTTGACAATATTAGTATTGTGAGGTTTAGTAACAAGGGTCCACGTACCTGAATTGAGCAGAGCATCGATTTCTTGAGCCATTGCAGTTCTCCATTGAATATCCTTAGAAGCCTGAGTGTATGAAGTTGGTTCAAGGGGATTCGTGGAAGAAGTAGTGGCTGTAAGAACTGTATAATTTGAGTTTTGTTTTGGTTTTAAAGAATTTGTTTTGGATCTAGTAATCATAGGATGAGTTTTAGCGGAAGTGGGAATGATGGATAGAGAATTGGTGTGCGAAATGGAGTCTGAGGAATCATTATGATTTGATAATGGTTGAGTAGATAGTGATGTTATAGCTGGTAGTGATGGTTCTTGTTGAATAATCTGTAAAGGAACATGAGGTACAGATTGAAGTGGAATAGATTGTTGTGCATTTGAGCTGTTGGATGAATCACGAAAAGGATAAATATCTTCATTGAAGATTACATGTCTGGAAGTATAAACCTGATTAGTAGTTAAGTCTAAACATTTGTAGCCTTTTTGATTTGAACAATATCCAATAAATACACAAGGAAGTGATTTAAATTGTAGTTTATGATCATTATATGGTTTAATGTGAGGAAAACAAAGACATCCTAAACTTTTGAAAAATTGAAAATCAGGTTTTTGATTAAAAAGAAGTGAAAAAGGTATTTTGTAAGAAAGTGATTGTGAAGGTAATCTATTGATTATAAAGACTATGCTAGAGAAGATGTGATCCCAATACTCAAGAGGAAAGTTTGCATCTGAGATAATAGCTAAACTAAGTTCAATAATATGCCGATGTTTTCTTTCTGAAATTCCATTTTGTTGAGGAGTATAAGGGCAGGAAGTTTGATGAACTATTTCTGGATAAAATTTAGAAAGGAAAAAGAATTCACTTCCTCCATCAGATCTGACACACTTGATTTTCTTGGAAAGTAGATTTTCTGTTTGATTTTTGAATTTTGAAAAGATAGTTTGTACTTCAGATTTAGATTGAAGAAAATATATCCATGTATATCGAGAGAAATGATCAGTAAAACAGACATAGTATTTAGATCCAGATAAAGATTGAATTCTAGAAGGGCCCCATACATCACAATGAATCAATTCAAGTGGTTCATTTGCTACAAATTCTGAACAAGTAAAAGGAAGTTTCTTGGATTTGGCTTTACAACAATCCGAGCACAAATCAAATTTTTGAGTAGAAATGGAGATACAATTCTGTTTTACTAAAGAAGATAGTACATCTGAAGAAGAGTGGCCTAATCTTCTATGCCATATTAGAGGAGACACTTTAAACCCTAACATTGCAAACGGAGAAGATGAAGAGCTTGAAGGACCAACATGTGGAATTGAAAAGAGCCCATCAACTGCCTTGATGTGGAGCAATGTATCCTTGGTTTGAGGATCCTTTATCAAACAAAGATTAGGATGAAATTCAGCAAAGACATTATTATCACTGGTAAATTTATTTATACTAATTAAATTCTTAGTTATAGATGGTACATGTAAAACATTGTTTAATTTAAAATTATGTGAATTTGTATGTAGAAAAGAGGAACCAGTGTGTAAGATATTCAAACCTGCTCCATTACCTATTTGCACCTGATCTTGACCATTGTAAGTGTAGTGAGAAGCAAGGTTGTTAATGTCAGGAGTGAGGTGATGAGAAGCCCCTGAGTCTAGAAACCAATCAGCAGGAGGCTGAGTGTACTGAGGTGGAGCTTGAGATTGCTGAGGATATGGCTGAGATGAAGAACTAGTTGGTCTTGCAAGATAGGCTTGAGGAGGAGGTCTTGGCGGTTGAGATTTATTAGCAGCATAATTTGGATCTCGAAAATAGCATTTGTCTGCAGTATGATTTGTTTTCTTGCAGATTTGGCAAGCAAATGGATTAGGGTTTTGAGAGTTACTGTAGTTCTTCCACTTCTTCTTTTTGTTGTTGTTGTAGTTTGGGTTATAGTTAGGGTTAAAAGGGGGTCGAAATGGATTTGGATTTGGATTTTGTTGTTGTTGTTGTGAGTAGAAAGGGGGTCTATTATGTGGAGGAACATAGTGTGAAACAAGAGCATGAGGATTTTGAATGGAAGTGGATTGAATTTGGGTTTTCTTTTGAATCTTCTTTTCATGAGCTAAAAGAATGCCTTGTAAATCAGCAAGAGAAATGAATTCTTTGTTTGCTGTAATGCCATAATAAGAGGCATCATATTCTTCACCCAAATTGTTCATGATTGCAATGGTGATATCTTTTTCTTCCACTTTATCACCCAAGAATTTTAACTGGTCTGCAATAGACCTGATTTTGGAGAAGTAATCAATTATTCCAAGATTGCCCCTTGGAGTAGTGTTTAATTGGTTTCTTAATTCCATGATTCCAGCCATAGATGCTGACGAATAGGAATTCTGGAGATTTGACCAGAGATCATGAGTAGTATTCCAGTTAATGACTTGGATTAGAATGGATTCAGTTAAAGATCCAAGTAACCAAGCTAATATGAGAGAATCTTGAGCTTGCCAGGCAAGAAAGGTTTGACTGGTTTCATTGGAAGTTATAGAGGAATTAGGGTTTTGGAGATAAGAAAGGAGATTATACCCTCTTAATACTGGTATGATATTTGTTTTCCAAATGAGGTAATTGTGTTTATCTAATTTTATAGGGATAGGATGTGGAAATGTAATTACTTTAGTGGAAGAAATGGGAGTATTGATTTCAGAATCAGGTGTAGAAGCCATTTTGAAAGAAAGGGTATTTTCGAAATTTTTTTTTTGAAAATTTTGGGGTATAGATGTAAATTTTACTGTATGGAAAAAGTGAGTGAATTTGTGAATTTTAGACAGATTTTTAGAAGATTTTTGTGGTATTTATGATATAAAAGAAGATCTGGGGTTATATATGCAAAATTACCAAAGAACAGCAAGAACCAAGATTTTACAAGATTTTATGGGTATTTTTGTAAAAGTGATGTATCTAGTGAAGAATCAGTACACAGTGTATTGAGAAAGAGTGAGAAAAGAAAAACTTTGAAATTGAGGGATATAAGTGAAAAAGTACTCTAACCGGGTTATTGGATCCAAGATTTTCACTATATTTCAGAAATTTGAAGAGAGAGGAGATTGAAAGACCTGTTCTTGAGAGTATCTTGTGTAAAAAATTGAACCGTGAACCTTGAATTCAGGTTAAAAATCTCACAAAGTATTGGTACCGGTAGCAGCTTGGTACCGGTTCTTGTAGCAATCCTTGACCCGTTTAAAGAAGCAATTTCCAACTCAAATTTGAAGCTAGCGAAAGATTCCGAGAAATTATAGGCGTTTGCCAAAGGCTCTTGATACCATGAAAGATTTTGTAAAAGAATGTTTTTATTAATTTTTTTGTGTGTTATTTTACAAGTGATTTAGCCTCTATTTATAACTAAAATTTCCTAACGGCTATATCTAACTCACTGTACACTTGACTCCAGAGTTACACATAACTCATTAATAATGTCACAAATAATCCTAAATTATCCTAACGGTAACTATTACTCATTACACATTACACTACACAATTCTCCTTATTACACACAGTTTTGTTACAGAGAATCCTGTGAAGCTTGCCGTTGCTTTCTTTCTTCAGTTCGTTAAAAACCGCTAACTATCTGTAATCATCTCCAGTTCTCTGAATAACTGGAGATGACCAGTGATCTGAATTTTCACCATTAATAAGATGTTATATATTTTGTTATATATTTTTTTGAGATTGTTATATATTTTTGTTACTACAGATGCTTTGTAACTACAGACTCTTTATTTCGATATGCCCTAATGGACTCTTTATTTCGATAATATTTTTTTTTGATAATATATTTTTTTGATATTTTTTTGATAATATTTTTTTGATATTTTTTTGAGCATGTTATATATTTTTTTGATAAGGTTACAAATTTACAAATTTACAAATATATTACAAAGTTACAAATTTACAAATTTACAAAGTTACCCTTTATTAGGGCACATCTTCAACTAGTATGCTTTGTTACAAATTTACTAATGTATTTTCCTCCTCATGATCAATATGAAGATAATGATTATACAACGCAACCCGCTCGTCACAGTTTTTGGCAGTAGAAGTTTTTAATGTACTGATTTAGTAAATTTCTTAGGTAATGTAATTTTTTTAATGTAGTAATTTGAGTTTCATGAGTTGAATTTGTGTGTATCATGTTTATGAATATTTATATATTTTTAAAATAAGTTTTTTAATTTTTTTCTATTTTTTCCGATTTTTTTACTATCAGTCCGATTTTTTTTTTTGACTCGCCCGAGTCTTGTCCGAGTCAGCCGAGTCCCGAGTCTCCAGACCCGACCGAGTCCGATTCCGATACCGAGATTTCGAACCATGATCTCCACCACCTTGATCATGGCCGGACGATCCGATTGTTTCATTTGAATACATCATAATCCAATTTTACATATCTTTGCTTCCGTCTCGTCGATCTCGGTTGATATTTCATGCATTTCTCGTTGAACTATTTGATCATAGATCCATGAAGGATAGTAAACTTTACTTTTGTTATATTCCATATTTGGGGTATTCCAGTGCCTCTTCCCCCTAGCCATTTCTAAAAGAAGCATTCCGAAACTATACACGTCAGATTTGTGAGATATCACCCCGAAGTTTCTCGAGATTACCTCAGGGGCAACATATCCCATGGTTCCTTTTGCGATACTGAGTGAAACGAAGCTAAATTCTTTTGGGTATAATTTTGCTAGTCCAAAATCAGAGATTTTCGGAACAAAGTTCTCGTCTAGAAGAACATTATGGGGTTTGATATCAAAGTGCAAAATTTGCATATCACATTCTCGATGAAGGTAATCGATCCCCCGAGCCACACCTAACGCAATTTCCCTGAGCTTATCCCAAGAAAAAGGTTGAGCATGGCTGGTTTTGTCCGTAGAAAACATATGTCTGTCAAGTGATCCGTTAGGCATGTATTCATAAACCAGAGCCTTTGTTGTTCCTTCGGAACAATACCCTAAAAGTTGTAGGATGTTTCTGTGGTGGATCCACCCGAGAGTGGAAACTCCATTGATGAATTCGTCTCCATGGAATGTTGAATTGCCGAGCATTTTAACTGCAACAAATTGGTTATTCAACATTTTACCTTTGAATACTGATCCAAACCGGCCTTCTCCGAGTTTCTCTTTAAAATGACGGGTAATCGCTATGATACCGGTGTAGGAATATCTAACTGGTCCAAGTGTCTTCTGTTCTCGAAGAAATCTCTCCACAGAATCAATGGGCGCCTTTGAGCGATGGTACTTGTGGGCAAAAAACACACACACCACAAATGGCATGAATATAAACCTTCGTATGATCATCAATACTGCAAAAATATATATATTTTTTATCATATATATAATAATGTAAAACAAGAAATAGTCAAAATCAAATCTTACATATATACAATTGCAAAAATTGTAGCATGATGACGAAGGCCAGCGTAATCTTGAGTACCATAATATATGTATTTTCGCTTGCGAAATTAGCATATGTCGTTAAATAAACGTTGTCACTCACGCATTGCAAGAAAAACATTTCGCCTTTCATGAGTGAAGATCTCAAGGGAAAATTACCATTTATTGGTATTGGGCTCAACGAATCCGGCGAGGCTTTCGGTGCGTCTCTTCCATCGTGTGTCATTTGATCAATGAAGTATCTACCATCAAATAGGAGAACCAATTACTTTATTGGGGATAATTAATTATGAATGAAATCTTCACCTGGATGCTTGTTTCAAGCAGAAACCGAAGGTCTCCTTGACGGATCTTCTGTACCAGCAAAGCAGTTTCCGCTTTGCAAAATATCGAACACCTCTGCAGTAGTATTATTATCATTCACATCCACATTGCTAACGAATGTGCTGTTTATATACCGACACGAAGGTTGCAGATCGTTGAGAGGAACGTCGGACCGGCTCTGTATTTTCTCGGAACAGTTCAGAAAGTATGCATAGTGCATGGGGAAAGAACACGGTCCGAGATACCGTCCAGGTGTGAGGTAATCATAATGAAATGGATTATTGGGAATTTTGCAGGTCTGATTCATGAATAAATCCTGGATTTCAAATATCATTTCACAGAATATATCCACTCTTGGTTTTGTAAGAAAAACAAATCTCTGGTTCGTTAAATAACACTAGTATACAAATTCTGAGTTTTAACAAAACCGGTATATTAATTCCGAGTTCTTTATAAACACGAGAATTCAAGCAACGAATCCGCATCAGTTAGAAACCCTCCTAAAACCCTTCATTAACCTCAGCATAATCATTTCTCTGATAAAACGGAGATCTCCAGTTTCTTCTATCCGTTCTCCCTCTCATGACGAGAGCCTTCACTTCCCTGCTCACTCCGACCTCCTCCGGCAAAATCTCCTGGAATCCTACAGCTAAATCTCTTCGTCGTCCTATTCTTCTCTTCGCCCGTACAAAAAGCTGCTCTCTTTCTTTCTCTCTCTCGTGCAGTTCCACTTCGACTAGCAATTTAACCTCAACAACCGATAATAAGCCAATAATTAGTGAAGGCACGGACGAGGATTTGAATCGCCATGTTTGTCCAGGTTGTGGCGTGTTCATGCAGGATGCCGACCCGAATTTACCAGGTTATTGCATCAAACCATCGTCTAGAGATGGTGATGGTGATAATGCTAATGATGGTGATGATGTGCTGTCAGACTTGGATGAGATTGTTAATATAGAAGATGAAGTTGAAAATAGGTCCTCGAAATTTTAGACGATGATATTGGGTTTTCTGATTTAGAAGAGTTTGATTTGAATTCAGATGGGGAGGACAGTGAAACTTCTGGTTCTTCACAGAAAAATGAGCTTTCAACATTTATCAAGAAGATTAAATCGGGGGAAAAACAAAGCTCTGACAAGTTTGTTGAAATTGAAGATAAATTAACAAATGGATTGTCATCAAAATCACAATTTGGGGAAGAAGTAGAAGATTCCTCTGATTTTGATGCACCGGAAGGAGAAGAAGAAGAATTTGATTGGAATTCGAATTCTCAAACGAGCAGTAAAAAAAAGTGCAAAATCAAAGAGTTGTCATGCACAGTTTAAATCATCCAGTCTAGACCAATTTCTTCAAGAAGAAGAAGAGAATGACTCATTTTCGGATCTCGATTTTGAGGACGAAAATGAAAATGAAGAATTTGACGATTTGGATGAAGAAGATAGTGATTGCGACAAGAATTGGGATGAATTAGATGAAAAGAAGAGAATGAAACACGAGATGCAGGGTTTTGCTCCTCCAGGAGCCGGATACGGTAAAATTACCGAGGAATATTTACAATCAATAAAAAAACCAAAAATCTCAAAATCGGACAAAAAGAAAAAAATTAAAGAAGAGGTAAAGAAAATCAAGAAAGAAGAATCTCTAGTCAAGGTTTGTGCGAGGTGCTTTTCCTTGAGAAACTACGGCCTAATAAAAAACCCTCAATCCGAGAATCTAATTCCCGATTTTGACTTCGACCGGTTCATCTCGACCCGTCTGATGACAAAAACCGGTACGACTTCCGTCGTGGTACTGGTAGTTGATTGCACGGATTTCGATGGATCGTTCCCTAAATCACCCGTCAAATCTCTTTTTAATGCTTTGGAAGGAACCAAGAAATCAAAACTATATACATTACCTAAAATCGTTCTTGTTGGGACCAAAGTCGATTTACTTCCTGACCAAGTATCCGCGGCCAGGCTGGAGAAATGGGTTCGAGGCCGAGCCAAGACAAACGGGGCCCACAAACTCGATGCGGTTCTTTTAGTGAGTTCTCACAAGGATTTGAACATTAGAAACTTGATAACATCTATAAAAGATTTAGCCGGGCCCAGAGGAAATGTCTGGGTCGTGGGGGCTCAGAACGCAGGAAAATCAACGTTGATAAATGCGCTCGCGAAAAAAGTGGGGGTGAAAATATCGAAATTCATCGAGGCAGCCTTACCGGGTACCACTTTGGGGATTTTGAGGGTGACGGGTATTTTACCCGCTAAGGTGAAAATGTTTGATATTACCCGGTTTGTTGCACCAAGGGTTGGTTATAAACAAGTTGAATAGAGATGAACAAAAAATGGTCGAAATTAAAAAGGAGCTAAAACCCCATTCATTTCGAATCAAGGTTACCTTTTCTTTGTTAAATTTAGGGTTTATATTATTGCAAAGATGAATATACTAATTTTTTAATGAAATTTGTATTTCAATGATTTAGGCAGGACAAGCGGTGCATGTAGGCGGTTTAATGAGACTTGATCTAATTCAAGCCTCTATTGAAACCATAGTTCTTAGAGTCGGAGTCGGAGTCGGAGTCGGCCGATGGCCGAAGAGTAAGAGTCGGGTGAGTCGGATCGGGATCGGCCGAGTCGGATCGGAGAGTCGGATTTTGTGAAACTGTTGTCTTATTAATTAAAAAAAAATTAAAAAAAATAACACAAATGCAACTTACATTATATTATATATAGTAATACTTAATTAACTAAAAAAATACATCATAAAATAAACTAGTGCCAAAAACTATGACGCGCCGGTTGAATGACCTTTGCATGACCTCGTCATTATTATTTGGTTGAAAATAAACATTATGTTATAAAATTTCATTATAAATTTATACCTAATAAAAAAATACTTCTTTATTTGTCTCTATTTATAAATACATTAGGGGTATTTTTAAAAATACTTCTTAATTAACTAAAAAAATACATTATAAATTTTCAACCTAATAAAAAAAATTAAAAAAATTAAAAAAATTTATACCTCTTTATCTGTCTCTATTTGAAGGTCCACGTTTGGTTGAAATTTTTGAACTACCCTCGTGATGCCCTTTAATACTTCAGAATCGTTCTTTCTTTTGCGACAATATTTGAGCTAGTATCCAAAAATTAAATATTTAGAATGGTTAAGGGTATTTTTGAAAAATTAGTGTATTTTGTTTTTCCCACATAACAATTGAATCACATACGAACAACTCTCTCCTCTCTCTCTCGCTCTCTCTCTGCCTTTACTTTCCACCAGAGAGCAGCACGCGACCCCACCCCCCACCCCACTCTCCCTCTCTCTCTCTCTCTCTCTCTCTCTCTCTCTCTCTCTCTCTCTCCTCTCTTCAGCCATGGCGATTCTTCTCGCCTTTCGTCACTGGAGACCTCCACGACTACGCCACTGGAGCCACGACGAAGCTAGAGCCCTCCATTCCTCGAACCATGCTCTTCAAAGCTCGCAAGATGGAAAAAATGGCGGAGCGGTGAAAAAATGGCGGAATCGGCCCGGAATCGGATCGGCCACCGCCGACTCCGACTCGAGTCGGGCGACTCCGTGCCTGAGTCGGCGATCCTGCGAACTATGATTGAAACTATTTATGTAACGGTTTGGGCTTCTCCTAGCATCTCTCTTCACATGGGAAAAATCGCTAATGCTGATGAATTGCACGAAAAACATTTCGGTGTGAGATTACAGGTAATTTTCCTTTTTTGGGTTTCTCAATGCTCATTCATATATTTTATTTTATTTTATGTTTTTCAGTATTTGTTTGGTTTAATTTACATATGCACCCTTCTAATTGTTCAAAACTAAAAAATGTATCGAATTTATCCTCGAGATATTTCAATTCTTTTGTTTTTGTTTGTAGCCACCTATTGGACAAGAGAGAGTGGCCGAATTAGGTGAACGGACAAAAAGGGAAATAAAAGTCTGTGGTTCATCTTGGGACATGAACTCTGTAGACATTGCTGTGGCGGGTCTAGGTTGGTTCTCTGTAGGACTAAAGGGAGAAGCAAATGTTGAATTACGAAGGTGTTGAGGTGGCGCAACATGAGCCATTGGTTTTGGATCGGGCCCGGGTTTTGGAGAAGCCTGGGTTTTGGCTGCCCAAGGCGATTTCTGATGAAATTGGAAGAGAGAATAAGAAAAAGTCCGAGGCAAGAAAGAAACTCGAAGAACAATTTGATGACGAAGAAGACGAGGAAGACAAAGATCCGCTTTTCGAGGCAAGTTTTTCTGGATTTATGAATTAATAGTGAATTTGCAAGTTACATACAAATTTTTGAAATTTTGTTTGTGTAGTTCTTTTTTAGCATGAATTTTAAAATTGAGTTGGGAATCTTGAGCTTTTCGTAATATATTTGTGGGCCCCTGGATCCTCGATGCGCTGTAAAGTGGGCCTGTTAAACGTTAAAGGCTTTTTTTCGGCGGCCCCATTAAGGCGTCTGGACTTCTTGGCCTTATGGTTGAAAACAGTCTAGATTATTCTATAAGGTTTTACACCGTGGGCTTTAAGGGTGAACATGGTGGGCCTCTGTACGCGTGTACAGTACAGCAGGAGCATTAATTGTTCTTGTTTTGCGTGATTTAGTTTCTGAGCGCCGATTAGCATTGACAACCGTAAGTGGGAAACTAAATTGATTTTGAATTTCGAATCGTAATGAACTTACCCATAAATACAGCAATATTCTGTAAAATTATTTTCATTTGTTTGTCGTTTTTTTTGTGAGGGAAATGTTTGCTTGAACAGTGTATTTGAATTTTCAAATAATATTGTCTGGTCCCTAATCGGCGAGTATTTAAGTTAGGTTTAACAATTTATTTGAAATGTTCTTATCGTAGGTTTTTCTTCTGTTTCGTAAACCGAGTTCTTAATTGGGGTTGTTTGCATTCTGGAGAAAAAACAGTTTGGATTTTTGAAGACTTTGCTTCTGTTTGTCTTTTCTTATCGTAGACTTTGCTTTTATTCCTGAATCCCGTGATCTTTGTTTGATTTAAATACTGGCTTGATTGAAATGCTTGCTAATTAATTGATTGAATTGTTTGTTATTACCTATTTTGAACCAAACCTTCGGTACTACTTAACAAGTTTTGATTTCACAGCGTTTTCGTTTCAATACCGTTTTGTTTTGACATCCATTTCTAATTTTCTTATTGAATTGTTTGTTATTACCTTTTTTGGACCAAACAATCGGTACTACTTAACCAGTTTTGATTTAACACCGTTTTAATACTCATAAGTGTTGATTTAAATATTTTTTGGGTTTGACAGTTCTTTCGTTTAAAGACCAGTAAGTTTTTATTTAAATTAGTTTGATGATTTAACGCCTTCTTCGTTCGAATACTCCTGATTTTTTGATTTAAATACTTTTTCGGTTTGACAGGATTTTCGTTTGAATACCCGCAAGATTTCATCTAAATAATTTTATGATTTAACATCCTTTCAGTTCAATTACTCATGCTTTTTTTTATTTTAATACCTATTCGGTTTGACGGGATTTTCGTTGAAATACTCGTGAGTTTTATGATATCTGAGTTTTATTAATACTTTTGCGTTTTTGTCCAAGATCGATGATCTCACTGTTGGGAAACAAAACGAGGAAATAATTCAAATAATACAATATCTAAACAAAAATAACATAACATAATTCATAGTTTGACATAGCAACATACATCCTACAACATAGTTCAAATAATCACAACATAAACATTTGGACACACACAACAACATTGTTCAACAAACCAAACACACATAACCATTATTAAACAGTCAGACTTTGTTCCTCACAAAACACTCCGTTTATTTCTCACTAAACACTATATTATTAAACAGTCAGACTTTGCATTTCTGGGTGAAACTAGGCAGGCAAATTAAGTTGTATGCACCTGTACCTCTTGCCATATCAATGTCTTGCTGATTGAAGACCATTGGCATGGACTTCGCAATGCATTCGACATACTTCACCAAGTAAATAACGCTATCTTCTGGATTCTCTCCCCTTGGACAGCGACCAAAACGTTCAACCCAATCCCCAATAGCTGCAAAATCCATAGTTTCCTTCAAGTAGTCCTTCCACTCCTTCACAAAAGCATTTACCCTCGCAGCGAAAGTATCCACCTTGCCCACTGAATTGTAAACCGTAACATCGCATTTTTCGAAATCGAAGACAACCAAGATCCAGTTGCGTCCGACGTTGAAAGGAAGGAATAGCCAACGGTTTGCACCGAGCTCAGACAAAGATAAGGCTTTGGCAGTGTCGGCGTCGAACTCTTCGAGCAGCATGCTTGGCACTAGCACCTAATTAAAGATTTAAATATTTGTAACTGGTGCTGTAATGTTTTATAGTATTTCATATATTTGTAAAGTTTACCGAACATGTCGGGCTGACAAAACTCCACCTATTATAAGGATCCATGCTGGATATACGCGTCATGTCCAATAAGACATTTAGTAGCTGCAAAAAAAACGTACTATTACAGATATTAACGGAAACAATAGATATAGGGATAATGATGTTTTTACTTTGCTTGTAATCTGCTTTCCTTGACAAAGAAGTTCGATGTCCATCTTGCGGAAGTGTAAAGAAGGGTTCTCCATTGGTTCAACCTTAAAACTGTCTGCCATGTAACAATAAATAACGCTCTTCATGAAATTTGGTATTATCTTGAATGGTGGAAATCGTTTTTCCAAGTCTTCAGAGCAGTAGACCTCCGTGCTTGTTACGTTGTAATCAATCCCAGACTTCAACAGTTCGACTGCTTCGAAGGGGCTCTTGATTGCAGCGTCTTCAGCATCAAATCCTTAATTTGAAAATACAATTATATAATGTCGTTGTAAAAAGCATTAAAAAAAGAAATTACCCAAGTGAAATGTTGGGTTAGCACCGAAGACATTGTCAACCTTTCCCTTCGACTTGCTGTTTTCTGCTCTACTCGATTGTCCAGCAAACTGATTAGCGTAACATTGAACTAGTTTCCTTTGGAGATCATCAGTCTGGCAGACTGGATGTGAAGGGATATTTGATCTATACCCATCTGAAATAATAAAAAAATTTAATTACAAAACACTTATAATATATTCAAGAATCATGTCGAGCTGTACCTTTGGCAACTGAAGAATTCTCATTCTGGGGGGTTTGGTAGGATTTATTATACACACTAGTATCTGGTGTGTTCGTGAAATTCCCCGAAGATCCTGCTCCTGATTGTCTAGAAGGTGTGGACTTGAGGGCAATTGGTTGACTCACTGGAAAAGGCACCGTATTAAAATGAATTCGTACAAATTGGTATTTAGAAAAATTATACCGGCAACAGCAGGGTCGGAATTAGCCTTCCTCACAATAGGCGGCTGAAATGAGGTCGAACCACCGACCTTCAAACCACCATAGTTCTTTACTGGCAACTTGTTCTCCGAATGGGTGCCAGATTCTTCATTTGAATGGTCCTTGTGGATCTGGGAGTTTGCTCTGTGTTCAACCACTATCTTCTCGACGTCCGGCAGCTCGTGATCTTCAATATAGGCAGTTGGTTCTTGTGGGTTCTCGTCAACCATAGCTGTCATCTCCAGGACTTAGGAAAAAAATGGAAATTTTTTAGGAATGAAGATGATATCATTGAACAGTAATGACTCACCTATGTTTCCGTGTTCCCCTCCTACTGGCAGACAGATTTGCTCCCCTAATATGAGACCCAAATCGTCAATGTTGTATACAGTGGGCTCTTTCAATACAGTACTGACTCCTTCGTTTCCCAAATTGACCGATGCATTCGATTATGAGAAAAGTCCATAAACAAAATATCAACGAAATTAACTGGGAAAAAGTTAGTGTGGTTTCAGAAAACTAACCTGTCTGTACGGAGTCCAACTTTTGCTTCTTTGGACGAGTAGTCCTGCTCATTGGCATCTCCAAGTCTTCCTCCTCTGATTCGTTATGTTCGGAGCCCTATAAGATAAGTACGCAACGTTAGTAATCAATCTTTTGTCATTTGTAGAATATGTCTTCTAGTAACACCAACACCTTATCGATTAGATCGGTATTAGAAAGGGAAAAGCTAGTGGGTCGGAACTACTTAGACTGGCACTAAAACCTGAGAATAGTTCTCAGGCAAGAGGGCAAGAGTCACGTATTGGATACGAAATTAGTAGAACCGAGCCCCGATGCTACGGCTGATGAAAATGCCGCGTTTGAGAAACTTAAGAAGGACTCAAATGACGTTACGTGCCTCATGTTAGCATGTATGGACTGTAGTCTTCAAAAGTAGTTTGAGGACTCGGATGCATACTCGATAAACGTTGTGCTCAAGGAAATGTTCCAAGAGCAGGAGCGTATTGAACGGTTCAATACGCTCAAAGAGTTGGTAAACTGCAAGATGCCTTCGGGGTCTTCGGTGAGCACTCACGTTTTGAAGGTGCAAGCTCTCATAGATCGTCTAGAGAGGCTAGGAGAGAAATTGTCGAAGATTATGCAACAAGATTTGATCTTGTATGCACTTCCTCCAATGTTTTCTCCGTTTGTGACTAACTATCACATGCATTCGATGGATAAAACAATCCCTGAGCTTCACGGAATGCTCAAGAATTATGAGTCGGAGATGTTGAAGACATCCGGGGAGAACAAGGCAAAGGTTGCCGAAAATATTCTCACGATTCAGAAAAAGGATCATAAGAGATCAAGGTCCAAGGGCGGTTCGGCTGAGAAACGTTCGAAGCCGAATAAAAAGGGAAAGGAGAAATCCAAGGATGAGACATGCTACTATTGTCACAAGACTGGACATTGGAAGCGTGATTGCAAGTCTTACCTCGAGGAGGTGAAGAAGGGCAAGTCGGTTTCAGCAACCGGCCTCTCAGGTATTAACGTTATTGAAGTTAATATTTCAACTATGACTAATTGGGTATTGGATACCGGATGTGGGACTCATATTTGTCGAAATGTGCAGGTTCTACAAAATAGTCGAAGGTTGGAAAAGGGCGAAGTCGATCTACGCGTCGGGAATGGGGCAAGAGTTGCTGCGTTTGCCTAGTGGACTTATATTAGTACTAAATAATTGTTATTATGTACCAACATTATGTAACAACATAATAAGTGTGTCGAAACTAGCCAATGATGGTTACGAATTCGTTATTAGGAATAATGAGTTTTCGATATGTAAGGATTCTATTATCTATGGAAATGTTCTGTTAGAAAATGGTCTTTATGTGTTGAATTTCGATCACGGAAATAATGAGTCCATGTATAACGTTAATGCGAAAAGGATTAAACCTAAAGTTGATAATCGGACTTTCTTTTGGCATTGTCGTCTCGGTCACGTGAATGAGAAACGCATTGCTAGACTCCATAAAGATGGAATGCTAGACTCATTTGAATTTGATTCATTTGGGAATTGCGAATCTTGTTTGCTTGGCAAGATGACAAAGGCACCATTCTCCAAGGTCGGAGAGCGGTCCAACGATCTATTGGAACTCATACATTCCGATGTATGTGGACCGATGAGCAATGAGGCAAGATGAGGATATCAATACTTTGTTACGTTTACGGACGATCATAGTAGATATGGATATATCTATTTGATGCGTACTAAAGCGGAGACCTTTGAAAAGTTCGAAGAGTTTCAAAACGAAGTTGAAAATCAGCTTGGCAAGAAAATTAAAGCCATTCGATCGGATCGAGGTGGCGAATATTTGAGCTATGAGTTTGAAGATCATCTAAAAGATTGTGGAATAGTTCCACAATGGAGTCCGGCAGGAACGCCACAATGGAATGGCATGTCCGAGAGGAGGAATCGGACCTTGTTGGACATGGTTCGATCCATGATGAGTCAAACATCCCTTCCAAAATCGTTTTGGGGATATGCACTAGAGACAGCGGCTTTCTTATTGAACCGCATACCTTCTAAATCGGTACCTAAGACGCCATATGAGATGTGGTTTGGAAAATCTCCAAAGTTGTCTTTTGTTAAGATTTGGGGTTGTGAAGCATATGTTCGAAAATTGATTTCGGATAAGCTCGAACCCAAATCTGAAAAATGTTTATTTGTCGGGTATCCTAAGGAAACAAAAGGATATTATTTCTATCTTCCAATCGAAAATAAAGTTTTCGTAGCTCTAAGAGGAGTCTTCCTTGAGGAGGACTTTATCTCTAGACGAGTGAATGGGACTGAAATAGATCTCGAAGAAATTCGAGACCCGCAAACGAATGTTGAACCGATGAACGTTGATCCGGTTTCCTCAAATGTTGAGGATCCGGAGTCAAGTGCACAAGGCGCAATTCGTAGATCGGGTAGGATTCGTCAAGAACCTGTACGATATGGTTTTATTATGGCAAATGACGATAAAGTCGAATTCATAGATGATGAACCGACATCTTATCGCGAGGATTCCAATAAATGGCAAACTGCCATGAAATCCGAGATTCAATCCATGTACGATAATCAAGTTTGGAACTTGGTTGATCCACCTCCCGGGGTTAATCCAGTGGGATGTAAATGGGTCTTCAAGAAGAAGACCGACATGGATGGGAATGTGAACACTTATAAGGCACGGCTTGTGGCGAAAGGTTTCAAACAAATTCATGGTGTAGACTATGAAGAAACGTTTTCACCCGTAGCAATGCTTAAATCCATACGGATCTTACTTGCTATCTTTGCGTATTATGACTACGAGATTTGGCAAATGGATGTCAAAACCGCATTCCTTAACGGGAACTTAGAAGAGGATGTGTACATGACACAGCCCGAGGGTTTTGTCGATTCAAAGAGTCCGGATAAAGTGTGCAAGTTGCAACGATCCATTTATGGATTGAAGCAAGCTTCTCGGAGTTGGAACATACGTTTCGATGAAGTTATACGAGAATATAATTTCGTGAAAAACGTAGAAGAACCTTGTGTTTACAAGAAGGTTAGTGGGAGCCGTGTAGTATTTCTTGGGCCGCAGTCAATGATATTAACGGTTAATATCGATTGAAATTTGTTAACTCAACTCGGAATCGGGGAATAAGTGTAGTTAATCAAATTATAAGGATGACTATCACCATGCCTTTTGATTAACGGATATCGCAAACAAGAGAACTAATGACCGCTATTCGAGATAGGCACAATGTTCACAATCATTATTCGTTTAACATGGGTAGCTATGATGGAGTGACTAGATCCCGCTCATGAGCTTGTAGGCATTGGAAACAACCTACTGTCATCGTTAATCGAACCTACATGGTCACACAACGAGTCGTACTAAGTCGGGCTTGATCATAAAATTGGCACATAGGATGTGCATAGCTTGGTATTTGATACGCGAGATCATAATTTTCAGTGGGAAAATCCGATTTTAATGGTTCAAATTGGGTTAGATAGATAATGAGATTATCTATAACCTTCATGTAGAAATATATTTCATATGAACGAATTATAAGTGTCGTTTATGTGAAATACCGAAAAGGTGCAACAGTATGACATACAGTTAGTAAAACAGTCATAACTTTTGTATAAGAAGTCCAATTGGGCTGGGCCAAATTGAGTTGTGTAGATAATAAGATTATCTACAACTTTCATGTTGGTTGATTTTCTGTCAGAGAAATTTATCAATTTCGTCTGGACAGAATACTGAACAGGTTCATGCACTTTTCTGTGTGAAAGGGTGTATATTGGATATACATGCCTCTTGGCTAATCCTAATCCTATTAGATATAAATTGTTGGTTCAAATTTCCTGATAGTTTGATTATTTCAAAACACTGTCATTACTAACGTATACATCCAGAAAAGTGCAGGATAACATATGTACGATACGAAGATGAAGGAGGGCTTGTGAAGTCTCAAGATGAACAAGACAAGAAGAACACAAGGAAGGCCATTGGAATACATCAAGAATCAAGATGTTGAAGCCTTCCGTGAGTGGGATGCGCCACAAATAAACCATAGGTAGAAACCTAGTAGATCTCAAGTAAAATCATGTTCAAAATAACAAAGAGTTCAATCAAGCATGAAGTGCGTTCTGAACGAACTTAAAGTCCGATCAGAACGGACTTGCCACATATCAAAATATTATCTCTTGATAAGAACCAAAACTGTCACAGGATTGTGTGCGTTCGAACGAACAAACATGTCCGTTCGAACGAACATGTAGAATCCGTTCACCCACCATTTAAGTGCGTTGAACGGACAATCCTTTCTGTGAACACAAAATGCAATGTATAATTGAGTCCGTTATGAACAGACTTTGTCCGTTCGAACGGACCCACAAATATACTTGCAAGTTATTTTGAAACGGCTAGTACAAACAGCAAGTCCGTTCGGAACGAACATTGTGCGTTCGAACGCACTGGCAGTTTTCTGAAGGATTTCTATAGAGAGTATAAATAGAATCCTTCTAGGGCTTCTCTCTCCCACTTCTTTACTTTAAAACTTGAAAAACCAAAAGAGAGAGAACCTAAGCTTTGATTATCCATATCCATTGATAGCTTGAGAAACCCTCTTCAGATCGTTGATCTACTTTCCAAATCCTCCACTAATCGTATCCCACTCACGTGACCGATCACGTTGTAGCTCGATTAGTGAAAAATTGTAATAGGCTAGTGCAACAAAGTGTAAAGAGCCTAAGCTATAGATCGATAGAAAGCGTGTAAATCGATCTAGGCGACACCTTGTAATCGAGTGAGTTGGAATTCAATCGAAAGCCAAAAAGAGGCACAAGGCATTTCCGGAGACGTAGGTACTCGCAAATAATTGAGTCGGTCAATTAAGCGAGTAAAGGGTGAGTTAAAGCTACATAGCAACCACCTACCGAAAATCGTAAACAAACATCTTGTGTTCAAGTGTTAGTACGGTATCATCTTTATCATCTTTATCATCTAAATTATTATTATTTCCGCAACATAAATTAGGGTATCATCTAATGTAAGTGTACGTTAGATTACCACATTTACCCCCCTCTAGGTTAGAATTAACCAACAATTGGTATCAGAGCAAGGTACTAACCATCTCTTAGAATATTAGGGATAACGTGTACTTAAAAGATCTAATGGCCGAACTTAACCCAGTTGTACAACCTTCATCATCTAATCCAATAAATACCATCCTTAAATCAAACATTTCAAACTCACGTGAGTTAGATGGAACCAATTGGAGCTCTTGGAAGAAATGCATGTTGAATGCATTCGCTCTCCAAGGGCTTGACAAGGTAGTGTTACGAGGCTTTGTCTCAGTCCAAGATGTCGACGATGCCGGTAACATAACCTACCCTGCTCAAACTAGAGAAGATAGAACTAATGATATATACGCTCAAAACCTAATACTCAACAATGTGATTAGTTCTATCGGATCTTTAGTGGATCACTGTGAAAACTCATGTGAAATGTGGCGTATGCTCAATGAGAGATACGAGGGTACATCTCAAATGAGGAGAACAAATATCATCGGACTCGAACAAGAATTCAACAATCTCCGAATGATTGAGGGAGAGTCCGTTGATAAAATTTGGGCAAAAATTAATGTACTACAAACCCGATATGCCACCCAAAATGCACCTCTTACCGATGATAGAATTATTGCTAGATTACTTCAAGCTATGCCCCGTAGTTGGGAATCCTTGCGTGTAGCTTTAGGTACAGCGGTCGCATCTCAAGATCTCACGCCCGAAGAATTGGTAAGTCAATTCCGAAATTTTGAGATTCGACTCAAGCAACTGGATGAGGAGTGTGGAATCGCCACACCTACCTCTCAATCCAAAGCCGTAGCTTTGCCCGCCGTAAACACGAGAAATGAGGACAATGAGATAGACGATCTAACCCTACGACTACTAGAGTGGCAAAGAGATGAAAAACGATTCAACGAGAATTGGAAACAAAAGGGGTTAAAGCTCCATTGCTTTTGGTGCAAGAAAGGTGGACACATGATGGAGTCATGTTGGACACTTCACCCCGAAAATTCCCGTTGGTCCAAAAAGGATGATGACCGAAAAGATCGGGAAAGGCGAGAACCTCGACACGAAAGGAGATACGAGGACAAGGGCCGAGAAGATCACCAAAAATATAAAGGTAAGGAATATAAAAAGAAAAAGGCCTATAAAGCAAATGTTGATTGTAGGTGGGGCGAAACAGATGGATCAAGTTCGTCATCCGAATCTGATGGTCCATCAAACCGACACACCGCAAATCTAGCACTTATGGTAAGGATCGACCCTCCATCGATGAGCGCGGTGGAAGCAGCAATTCAAAGTCTCCGAATTGAGCGAGGTCCAACTCCAACGCCTCGCACTCCCATGGTCATAAGCGTCGAAACGTCTACGCATACTCCAAAACTGACACGTGATCAAAATCATGAGGTACGTATCCACTCTATACCTATCATAGAACTATCACCTCAACTTCAATACTCACCCTCGTTAATATTAGAACTTGAGTCATGTGACGAATTCTTGAGGTGTGACGGGGATTCTCAACAATATGAGGGAAAAATTGAGAGCTCGACACAAGCTCTCAAGGATAAGGTAGCTTCTCTTGAACTATCTATTTTGGCATTTAAATCTCAATTAAAAGAATTTAAAGGATTTTCAAAATGTGAGTGTCAAGCTCTAAAAGGCGAGATCTCACATCTAAAAGTCGAACTTCTAAAATCTAAAGTTGAAAATGATTCCTTGAAGAAGGCTTGTGCATCTATTGCATCAAGTCCTCTATCATTGGATGAAATTTTGAAATCGTCATTCATGGGACAAAAGCCCAATGACAAATCCGGTTTAGGATATAAGAAGAATAACGGTAATAAACCCGATTCTTCCAACTCCAAAGATCAAAAATCAAAATGGGAGAACAATCGAGATAGTAGTCATGGAAATGCTTTTATGTACCATGATTACAACAAGGATAAAAATGTGAAAAAGGAACAACCTAAACGTGCTAGCCATAATTATAGGAATAATCATTTCACACAAAATTCACAACCCAGACATGACAATTTGGGAAGAACCGATTGCTTGTTCAAACGGGGACCAAATGGTTATTTCTATGAAGTGACAAACTACACCGAGGCTTCGCATCAAAAAGGGGCTCCCAAACACTACACCAACACACAAAAACATTTTCAACCAAAACAAGTTAAATCAAACCGATTTCAATCAAATGAATTTCCATCAAATCAATTTCATCAAATGCCAAAATCGATAATTTCTCGGAGAAGTGACTCAAATCAACTCTCGAACTATTTTGTGAAGAGTTCCACAACCACAGATAAGCCAACCTTAGCCTTTTGTAATTATTATTGCAAAAGTGGTCATATCTCAACAAATTGTGATCTTCGCAATCCAAAATTGACATCGAATGTCGTTTGGATGCGCAAAGATCGTCACACAATGGGTCCTTCTACATCATACGGTGTTGGACCCCCTAGGGCTTAAACCCGAATGTGACAATATACTCCTTCATTTACCATACCATAAGCCAAATATTGAGGAGGAGTATAGTAAATAAATCTTAATATATTATCTTAATCCAGTATAGAGTCCATTTAGTGATCACATCACAGAATATAGTCCGTTCTAACGAACATAGTGTTCGTTCAGAACGAACATTTGAAATATGAGTATTCTCATCACCCTAAAATTAGTGGCCACATCACAGAGCCAAATGCGTTCGAACGAACAATATGTTCGTTCAGAACGAACAAATGGAATTAAGGATCCTTGGTAGCAAGCCTATCAATATCCCAACGAACAAAATGTTCGTTCTAACGAACTTAAAGGATGAGAACCTTTGTTGGGTTATTCAAAATTTCAAAGACCAAACGTACGCGCCAAGGACTTAAATTTTGATGTAGGACATACAGTGAGTTCCAACGCACTTAAAGTACGGTCGAACGGACTCACATCATTCAGTAAACCTCTTTCATGGCGTCCTTTGTTTTTTTTTCTCTTCCAAACAGTTTCAAGTGCGTTACAACGAACAAAGTGACCGTTCGAACGCACATGCCTCGTTCATTAAACCGACCTAGTCATGAGGCTTAAACCCTTCCACTCGCGCCTTTTCCCATTCTCGCAGTGCCATGTGCGTTCGAACGCACAAATATGTACGTTCGAACGGACTCACTGTAATTACTCTCCATCAGCATGCAACCAACCCATTCAATACATGCGATTCTTCCTCTTCTTCTTCCAACTCAAAGAATTGAAGAGACACTTCTTGATTCTCATAAGTTGATCTCTCTCTCTCTCTCTCTCTCTCTCTCTCTCTCTCTCTCTCTCTCTCTCTCTCTATCCTCTTCTTCTTAATACCGTTCTTTCCCAAACCTTTCTTCTCTCCAAGACCCATCTCTCCCAAATCTCACGATTGGCAATGGCATCCTCATTAAGAGTGAAAGGCAAGAAAAAAGTGGCAGCCACAAGAGTTGGTCGCAGCGAGCGTCTTCAAGAGACCTACAATTTCAACAACCCTCAAAATGACCACCTCTTCCGTAATCCAGAGGCAGCAATCCGGTTTAAGGAAATCGTCTCCAAGAAAGCCGTCGCCAAGTGCTTCTACTACGAGTTTCCTCCCAACATTCCTCATCTTTACGACATAGTGGAGGGAATCGAGCGAAGATGGGGATTCGCAAACCTCGCGTGTCTCAACTGCCAATCCTATGACGTCATCATGCGGCTCTTCTACGCCAACGCCATATTCGACCATGACGAAGAGAAGGTAACCTCATACATTCTTGGTGAGAACGTTGAGATTTCTGTTCGCAACTTGTGCGACCTTCTAGGACTCAAGGACGACGGAGAAAAGGTCTACAATGCTCGCAAGGTGAGACTCGAACCAGAGGTCATCGAACCCATGAAGAAAGTTGTAACTAACAATTACGAATCACCCGACTCGGCCACTCACCTTGCCGCACCCGAGAAATTGGTTTGGGAAATCGGTAACAATATTCTCACTCCTGTTGCTAAATTAAAGGCAAATCTTGAAAATAGGAATGTGATGCTTTTATATCGGATGTGGTACCCGGATCAACTACCCATTCATGTCCCACATCTGATTCTGAGTCACATGGAAAGCATCATGAGTCAGAAAATTGCCTCGCTTCCATATGGCACGTTGATTGCCCACATGTTGGAAATTCAAGGATTCTCAATCCCGGTGCAAGAGTGGGATTTTCGACCTGAGTCACCGATCAATCTTGCATCGAAAGAAAATCTCATACGGCTTGGATACCGATACTCGAACAACATCCAAGGATGGATAATTGACTCGAAGAAGGATGAAAAGTCTTTCCATCTTCCTCGTAATCCAACCCGTTGGGCAGAGGGTGATACCCACTCCGAGGAGGAGGATAACGCCGATCCCACCTATACCGAGCAAGGTGGTGGACAAGACACTGAACAGCCGAGGCGTAAGCGAAAGAAGAAGGAGCGTGCTGAAAGCTCCAATGCTCAAGAGGACCGGGATGCAAGGAGGTATGCGTACAGACATACGCTGTTTGACGAAATGGATGAGCGAGCGGTGAGAAATGGACAGATGATTCGGGACTCATTTCGGGAAGATTTCCATGCATCGGAAGCACGAGTTCTCGAAAACGTGAATCAAAAATTTGCCGACCTGTATGTTCATCTTGGAAACCGATTTGGGCCGTACCAGGATCCTCATGAATGAAATCCACCTCCTCCATCGCCTCCTCCCGCGGACCATCCGTCGGGGTGCAACTCGGGACAATTCAACACCGACACCTTCTTTGTGGCTGATCCGAACTCTCACCCCGGCCCTTACGAATAGGGAAAACGTCAATCTAGGGACGTGATGTGATCTTAGGAGTATTTGCTTATGTTTGTTGTGCGTGAGTGTTTGAATAATTTGTTTGGTACTTGTATGAATTGGGTATTTAGGATAATGTGTGGTTATGTTGTCGTAAATTAGAAACATTTTTTAATATTGTTATTTGAGATTTTTCATATTTTATGTTGGTTTTGGTACATTTAGACCAATTACTGGTATGATCACAGAACTAAGTGCGTTCGAACGAACCAATTTGTTCGTTCGGAACGCACTCACATCTTCTTGCAATAATATGTGATTTTTTTAAGCCCATACACTCATCAATTCATTCTTTGAGGGGGAGATCGCATTTAGGGGGAGCCTTCCGTCGATGAAGTCTCATTGGCCCTTTTGATCTCTTTCAAAATGGGGGAGAAACGATCGTACGGAAAGTTCTCAATGAAATGTTGAAACTCTCCAAACCGACAGTGTTTTGAAATTAATCAAAAGGGGGAGTTTGTTGGTTCAAATTTCCTGATAGTTTGATTATTTCAAAACACTGTCATTACTAACGTATACATCCAGAAAAGTGCAGGATAACATAGGTACGATACGAAGATGAAGGAGGGCTTGTGAAGTCTCAAGATGAACAAGACAAGAAGAACACAAGGAAGGCCATTGGAATACATCAAGAATCAAGATGTTGAAGCCTTCCGTGAGTGGGATGCGCCACAAATAAACCATAGGTAGAAACCTAGTAGATCTCAAGTAAAATCATGTTCAAAATAACAAAGAGTTCAATCAAGCATGAAGTGCGTTATGAACGAACTTAAAGTCCGTTCAGAACGGACTTGCCACA
This sequence comes from Luzula sylvatica, assembly GCA_946800325.1. Taxonomy (NCBI): domain Eukaryota; kingdom Viridiplantae; phylum Streptophyta; class Magnoliopsida; order Poales; family Juncaceae; genus Luzula; species Luzula sylvatica. The sequence goes on along the minus strand of OX326956.1, from coordinate 46,075,393 downwards.
TATCAAAATATTATCTCTTGATAAGAACCAAAACTGTCACAGGATTGTGTGCGTTCGAACGAACAAACATGTCCGTTCGAACGGACATGTAGAATCCGTTCACCCACCATTTAAGTGCGTTGAACGGACAATCCTTTCTGTGAACACAAAATGCAATGTATAATTGAATCCGTTATGAACGGACTTTGTCCGTTCGAACGGACCCACAAATATACTTGCACGTTATTTTGAAACGGCTAGTACAAACTGCAAGTCCGTTCGGAACGAACATTGTGCGTTCGAACGCACTGGCAGTTTTCTGAAGGATTTCTATAGAGAGTATAAATAGAATCCTTCTAGGGCTTCTCTCTCCCACTTCTTTACTTTAAAACTTGAAAAACCAAAAAAGAGAGAACCTAAGCTTTGATTATCCATATCCATTGATAGCTTGAGAAACCCTCTTCAGATCGTTGATCTACTTTCCAAATCCTCCACTAATCGTATCCCACTCACGTGACCGATCACATTGTAGCTCGATTAGTGAAAAATTGTAATAGGCTAGTGCAACAAAGTGTAAAGAGCCTAAGCTATAGATCGATAGAAAGCGTGTAAATCGATCTAGGCGACACCTTGTAATCGAGTGAGTTGGAATTCAATCGAAAGCCAAAAAGAGGCACAAGGCATTCCCGGAGACGTAGGTACTCGCAAATAATTGAGTCGGTCAATTAAGCGAGTAAGGGGTGAGTTAAAACTACATAGCAACCACCTACCGAACTTCGTAAACAAACATCTTGTGTTCAAGTGTTAGTATGGTATCATCTTTATCATCTTTATCATCTAAATTATTATTATTTCCGCAACGTAAATTAGGGTATCATCTAAAGTAAGTGTACGTTAGATTACCACATTTACCCCCCTCTAGGTTAGAATTAACCAACATAAATATGATACTTTCTCTCTCATCCAAGTCAGTCGAATCAGACTAATGAATTGAACAATTAATTCTGCCAAATACACCAAAAGAAAGAGATAATTCAAATTTAATCTTTCAATAGTGAAAATGTGCGAAGAGAGAGAAATCGAGAAAAGAGTTTCTCGAGAGATAGAGAATCAATTCGATCGAGCAAGTTCACCGGTGCATCGTCTAGGCAGTTGCACTCGCGACCGACGTCTTACGAATCAAGGTGGATACACGTAGAGGAGCAACATCTGGGGCTCTTACGGTTGTGATCGATTCGGACGAGTAGATTGAGTCGGAGACGAAATCAAGCGAATCGGCGAAGTCAACGAGTGGTGAAAGACGCATGGTGTGGGACGCGCGGATTGTCACCAACGTGACAGGAGATAGAAGGCAGCGATCAACCCTTCGAGTGCAATCAATTTTGCACCGGTATGAATCTATCCTTCTATTGCATCGTACCCTCGAAGTCATGGCGTGATCTCGGGAATCGGGGAACCGGACCGGGCCTTCATTCCGCTGCGCGGGCCCGGGTTCGGGGATATTTCCCAACAGGTCCATCATGTGACGCAGGTGAATCATTGTCTCCTATCCATCCGTAAGCATCTGCTCCACTGTGTGAACTAAAGCTATAGCGTGTGTCTCTCCGGGTGCTTCTGTAAAGAAGTACTTCCTTGCGTTGCCTGTGTCGTGTTCGAATACCCAAGCCTCCTCTCTCTCTGGTGTTAAACATACCACCATCTTGGCCGGATCCATGGACAGTTCAATCTTCTGGAAGGCCTCTCTTGTTTCCTCAGTGTTCATTTGCCAACACCTGTAACGCGGATATACCCTCGGGTTAATCTTTATCAGTTCTGGCTTTGTGTGCTCGTAAAACCAAACCTGTAAAAATAATTAGTCGATTTAGAAATTGATTTCCCTGATACAATGCTGAAAAAAATATTAAACGTACCAGGAGCGCGAAGGAACATCCGATTAAGGTAGGGGTTGAGTTCCCAGCCAAATTCTTGGAAACGTAACTGTGCGCTTTCGCTCCGATTTCAGGAATCGATTTTTGCATGAAGTCAAACACTGCTTGACCCCATGCGTACTCCAACAGATGGTCGACATCGTTCGCGTAATTCCAGAATTGTTGCGGGGTAAGTCGGTTGCTCATCGGGAATAAGACAGTGGTAAACAGGTACATCGTGAAGATGGTTAACCATTCTTTTGGAGTGGCTTCCCTCTTTTCTCCCAGTTCGTAGTCTAACTTGGCCTCGTAGTCGACAGCCTCAAGGTGTGAATCACGGTTGAAGAAGGTTTCCGTGATGTGGTTGTCAACCATGCGCCGTGGAGATATGTCTACGGGGCAACTGAAACCCCGTAAACCTAGTATCAGGCAGACATCGTGCGTGGAGAAACGTAGGTTTTTATTGTTGACAACGAAGCATCCGATTAGAGGGTTCCAATAACACATCACTCTTGAAAGGTACTCCCTTTGCATGTTTATTGGTGGCATGGAGAGGAAGTTCTGGAACGGCCACTTCTTGAGTTCCTCGACGTGCTCTGGTGTGAGCTTGTCTTTCAAAAAATCATGGTAGAACTGGGAGAACCTTTTAGGGCTGCATCGCGTTTTGACGGTGAATGTTGAGTCTTTGTGGGTTTTCTTCGGGACTTTTCGTTTGGGTGCCATTGTTGACTGAAGAGAAAACGATGAAGAGGAAAGAGGCGAATTAACTAATGAAGGGGAATAGGTGGGATAGAGGAAAGAGGCGAATTAACTGATGAAAGGGAATAGGTGGGATTATATTTACACCATTAATGGAGATATGTGGGTGGCGATAGTGTGCACTGATTGGCAGTGAAGGGGCGGGAGTTAGCCTTAGGATCAAATCTTTTGCCTTGAAAGGCGGCAAAATTTTGATGGTAATCTTTGAACAAGAGAGAGACGTGACAGATGGAAATGATTGTCATCGGTGTCGTGTACCGATGTACCTTTTTCCACGTGGTTGAACATAGTGTAAAGGCACAAATTGACTCATGTAATAACAGGACAAATTTACTCGGGACGAGGAGAAGAGAAATAATGGGCTATCAAATAAAAGGAATGGGCTAATAGAAATTCATTGTTCAAATAAAATTGGGCCTTTTTATATCCGGCCTTAAAACAAAAGTCAGATTTGTGATTAGCAACATAAATTACAAATATTGGGCTTCATAAATCAAAAATTGATAGCACCCTTGTTTCATTTACTGAATCGTACAAATTGCATCATTAGATCGGTGTTTGAAATTCAAGCTAAGAATGAAAAACAGGATAAAATTAGTGTTAAACTGTAATAAAATTCAAGCTAGAAACTTACATGGATGTCAGGGGCTTTTGTAGCTAGCTTCTTCTTCTTTATTGAAGCTATCTCGACCTTGAATTTTTTTTTTTTGAGTAAATTTGAAATGGGATCAAAGGCCCACTCCAAATAATAAATCAATAAATAAGAAGATCCATAATTAGTTCTATTACAAATACTTCAAAAAATACTGAAACAATAACAAAATAAAGCAACCTATTCATTAATATGCATAAGGAACATTAAATAGCTTCCTTCCATACTACTATCTCCCCACAGTTCACCATGCGCCAAGCTCATACAATTTTTCCTTAATACTTATCCTGTCTCTTCTATTCCCAAGTACAGAACATCCCTCTCTTCCACGACCGCTCTCTTCCAAGAAAGAAGAGAAACAACAATCCTCTAATGGTGATTTTTTCCGTGGTTACCCCTCTTCTTCTCTGTTTCTAAACCTCCGCATTAAGAGTTTCCAGTCAGTTACTACTTCCTCAAGAAGTCTGGATCCTTCTTTCTTCTCACTAGAAAACGCTCTTCTACATCTTTCTCGCCAGATGCAGTAAATAAAAGCCGCATACAGTACGCAATTTTCATTTTTCGAATTATTTGATAATAATTCCTCCTTAATTTCCTTCTTTAATCCTTGAATTTGCAGGCCATCTTCAAGCATTTGCCAGTGTATCTTCACAAATCTGCATTCGTGGAATAAATGTTCTGTGGATTCTGCTCGCACACAACACAAGTAACACCTATTCCCGATTTGCATACCTTTTTTGATTAGGTTATCAATTGTTAGGATTTTATTCTGATACATTAACCATAAAAAAACTGTTATTTTCCCTGGCAATTTCAAATTCCATAAATTTCCCAAAGCACTTGCTGTGAAAATCCCTTCCACTACAAATTCATATGCTTTTTTTGTGGTGAATTTTTTAGAAATATCCCATTTCCAGGAAATTTGATCAGCCTTCCCCTCAATTAGTATTAAATTGTTTAAATTCCTTTTTAGCCACAGATATTCTTTATTTGCTTCTTTGCTTAATACATCATTAAAAGCACTCCTTAACTTTATCATATTCTTGAATTGGTAGATGTTACATCTTTGCTTAATTGTCTCTTTAAATAAATTAGGTTTCTCTTGATATAACAAACCATGCCTCCAACCATTATACCACAGGCTTGTGGATTTTCCATCTCCAATTTCAAAATTTACTGATCTCCAGAAAAAATCTAAAAAAGATTGAATTTCATTCCAAAAATAGGAATCTTTGATATTTCTTTTCCTCTCAATAATCTTTTCAGCTAGGGGACTAACTAAGGATTTCCAGTTAAGTCCCTCATTTGACATATAATATTTCCAGACCCATTTTTGCAATAATGCATTATTAAACAATTCTAGGTTAATTACCCCTAGGCCCCCTATTTTCTTAGGCCTACAAACTGAGTCCCAGGATGATCAATAATATCCCTTATCTTCATTTCCTCTCCATAAAAACTTTTTCCTTAATTGTTCAATTTTTTTTATGGCCCATTTAGGAAATTTAAAAACCATGAAGAAATAAACCGGCAATGAGGTCAACACTGAATTTACAAGTATTAATCTGCCCCCAATTCCCAATAGAGCCCATTTCCATCCTTCTAATCTCTTTTCAATTTTTTCAATTATAACTCTAAAATCCTCTTTTCTTGGCTTCCTTTCACTCAAAGGATAACCTAGGTATGTAAATGGCAATTTCACACATTTACACCCTAAAATATTATTTATTTCTTTTGAGTCTTCATCATTTTGTGGTATTATAGCAAATTCTGATTTTTCATAATTCACTACTAATCCAGAACTATTCCCAAAAGAGTCCAGAATAAACTTAATTCTTTTTGCTTGAACAATACTGGGTTTAATCATAATTATAGCATCATCTGCATATAATAAAATTATTTCTCCTTCTGGCAAAGGCCTTTCCACAAAGTTATATGCTGCTAATGCATTTAATAGCCTGGTTAGTGTATCTATGGCAATAGTAAACAAATGAGGAGACAAGGGGTCTCCTTGTCTCACTCCTCTTTTCAAATTTATACTCTTTCCAGGGACTCCATTGAGTAAAATTTTTGCTGTTCCATTGAAATTCCAGTATTTTATCCAGTTGATCCATATCTCCCCAAATCCTCTTATTTTTAGGATCTCTAGAATAAATTCCCAATTAACGGTATCAAAGGCCTTTTGGATATCTGCCTTGAACAGTAAAATTGGAGAATTTCCATTTCTTGCCTTGAAAATTAACTCTCTTGCATATATATAGCACTCTCCTATTTCTCTATTTGCAAGAAAACCCATTTGGTTTGGCAGAATTAAATCATTAATAACCAATTTTAGCCTATTAGCTAAGGTTTTGGAAATTATTTTTTGAATTCCAGATATTAGGCTAATTGGCCTATAATCTTTAACATTGCAAGCATTCTCCTTCTTTGGTATTAGTGTTATATAAGAAATTTCAAAACCTCCTAGTCCATTTTCAAGATCCTGTTTTGATATCAAATCATAAATTTCATCTTTCAATAAATGCCAATATTTCCTGAAAAATTTCCCGTTTAGTCCATCAGGACCAGGAGACTTCCCTTTTTTCCAATTTTTTACTACATTTTCGACTTCTTCCATTTTTATTGGATGATTGAGATCTTCCAAAAAATTTCTATGTTCTGAATAAACATCTGAAACCCTAATTACTGGATTTGATGGTACCACTTCTGATTTGGTACCAATGAGATCTTTATAGAAATTAAATATTATTTTTGCTTTTGATTGATGATCAGAGATTACTTCCTGGCTTATAGGGTCTAATATAGAAGATACCATTAATTTATTCTTTTTAATTGTAGCATAATTATGAAAAAATTTGGTATTGCTATCACCATCTTTTAACCATTTATGCTTAGCTCTTAACTTCCAATATTCAAATTTTTCCATAGTTAGATCTTCCATTCTCATTTTAATGAGTTCATACAACCATTTTTCCAATTGGCTTAATTCTCCCCTTTCTTGCTTTTTTGCAATCCAGTCCATAATGATGTTACAATTCTCAGAATATATTTTTGTATTTTTTCTTTTATTATTACTCCATCTTCTAAGTTTGATCCCCAAACCTTTAATTTTTTCAAATAAGTCCTTGAAGGATCTAGAAACCCCTAGAATTCAAATGTTCCTCCACAATAAGATTAGCTTCTGAGTCCCTTAACCAAGCTGTCTCATACCTAAAACCCTCAAAGATTGGAAATGAAGTGGTACATTTTAACATAATAGGGCTATGATCTGACAAATGACTGGTTAAAGCAATCTGACTTGCATTAGGAAAATGTTGGGACCAATTTAGATTTAATAAAAATCTATCAAATCTTGCCATAGTAGTAGAGTTGGCCCAAGTAAATTCTTTCCCTTGTAGGGGTAAATTTATTAGATTGTTTTCATTTATGAAAGAATTGAATAAATTAATTCCTTCAAAATGCCTATTTTCACCATGTTTTCTTTCCTGAATACTAGAAACCATGTTAAAATCCCCTAATATCATCCATGTCATATTAATATCCTCTCCTAGAGTATTTAATTCCTTAATAAAATCTTCCTTATCTCTTATAGATTGTGGTCCATATACACCAGTTAAATTCATGGACATATTGTCCCATTTTGCTTTTAATATAATACTTATATAATATTTTCCTTTTTTTACTGATAATTCCTCAAATAGATTCCCATCACAGGATATCAATATTCCCCCTGTAGAACCTATTGCATCTAAGGTATTATATTTCCCTAATTTTTTACTCATTATTTCCACATTCATTCGTGAGTCACACTTATCAAGTTTTGATTCCTATATACAGCAAATAACAGGATTTACATTATTTATAAAGTCTCTAATTTGTATTCTCTTCTTTTTTGCATTTAACCCCCTGACATTCCAAGAAATTATGTTTAGGTTTTTAAGCTTCATCAGGGATATTAACTCCACTTGTCTCCACATTTCTGAGATCTTCCTCTTCTATGATCACAGATAATTCTTTATCTTTACTCTCCCTATTGAGCTCATTATTTATATTGTCTCCACTTACGCTTAGGGATTTTATAATATCCTTCATATTCTCATTCACCACAATACCCACAGAGTCAAGTAATGTATATATATCATCTTCCTCTAAAAATAATTTTTCTGGATTTAAATTTATTTTTTGCTTCTTCTTTTCTTTGTAATGCTGTTTATCATATCCATGATCTTTTTCTTTATATGAAACAACAGGATTATTTGCATCTTTTATCTCCACATCTTTTTTGCCTTTTAGCCTATCACTTCTTCTTAGTAAAGTAATTTTCCTATTTTGATTTTCAATTACTGGTTCTTGATTCACAGATTCTATTTCAATAGCTGGAATTAAAGCTTGTTGCTCTTCTATTACATTTATTTGATCAAGAGAGTTGGATTGCACTGGAGTCTCCATTTCCATCTCAGGCATTTGTTCAAACACCTGATCTTCAGCCTCAAAAGGTTTACAATTCTCAAACTTTTTCTCTAAATAAATTACCAAATCTCTACAATGGTTTTCAATGCCTTTTAAATCCTTAATGACTTTCCATTCCTTAACATTATTTTCTGTTGTTACCTCTAATACTTCTTTTTTCTTTTCTATTGGCTTCCATTGTTTTTCAGGAGAAATTTTTTTGAAGGTGCTGAGAGCTTGGAAAGAAAAGGATGCTTTACCATTTTCAACTTGGATTAATTTATTAACTTTTCCTCCCCCTTTCCTGGATAGAACTTCCATAATAACTTCTTTCATCATGGTTTGCCCTCTAACACTTTTTACTTTATGAATTTTCCCCACATTTATCATCAAGATTGCTAAATCAGAGATATTACAAAACTTCTCAGGAATTCTTCTAAGGCATATCTCCTTGATTTCCAAATGATCCTCACTTTCCATACTTTGATCTTCCATAATGGGCGGCATATACATAATTTCTCTCTCTAATTCCATTTTATAAGAAGTATTATTGAATTGATTACTATAATTATTCCTGTAATTATGCCAATTATTTCCCTTTTCATTCTGCCTGTAATAAGTATTTTTTTGTGGGTAATTGCAATAGCTAGAAATGTGTCCATTTTGCAGACAATTTCGGCATTTAATAGGATCACGGCACTCGTTTTTGATATGCCCAAAATCTAAACATTTAAAGCATTGCAATTTTTCCTTATTTTTTGATCGATTCCACTGTAGATCTTCCTCTTTCCTTTCATATGTTGATTTGGGATCTCTTACTACATCAGCAAAACTTTTTTCGCCTGGCTCCATAGGGTTTTCATTAGATAGAGATTGTTTATGTGAGAAGGAGTGAGGGAAAGGAAGGGGATCCCCTGAGGGACCCCCATCCGATAGCAATCGAAACCCTAAAATCTCGCCTTCAAGTTCGCCTACAATCTCGCCTTCAATCTCCCAATCCGACATTGGATTTTAGCCTGGTTGATCTGGATCGTCCTAGACGCTTTACCCATTTGGGATCAGAGACTTTAACAACATCTTCTTCGTCTTCGGTAAGGTATTCTTCGTCGGAGACGTCTCTGACACTGTTCTTAATGTCGCTGACGTGAATTGCCATTTGTTCGAACCAGGCAAGCAACTTATTTACCGCTGAAGTGTCCCTGTAAGTGCACTCGATCATGTCGACCATATAGGTGTGTGCACGCGAATAGACCGAGTCGTAATTTGAAATGTTGCGATGAACTGTGGTGGAATTAATTTTTATTCGGGTGTGAGTTCGTATGAAGTCTTTTTGCCAGCGAGGAAGAACGTAGGAAGTTGGAATTTCTTGAACTCCGTGCTGACGATAAATGGTTAAACCATGGGGACAAACTATTCCCTTGAATTGGAATAATAAGCATTCGCAGTAGTACGTTTGCTTGGTTGGGCAGTATTGAACTATGTATGTTCTACCATCTGATGTGTCGACGACACGGTAAAAGGTCATGCCGTCTTGTTCTGACAATTTTTCCGTGTGACACGCAATTAGAGCCTTTATCTCGTCCTGGGCTAAATAGAAAATCCGATGGGTGTACAATTTTGAGAACTGTTTCTCAAAGGGTAAATCGGACACAAGCAAAGGAGCGCGGTCATTGCAGTTAAAGTCCTCCATCCTCTCTTTCTCCCATTTCGATTGCAATGCTAGTTCGTATTTTTCAGCAAAATTCATTAGAGACGTGGACGAATTGACGTAACCATCGAAAAAAGAATTCATCGACTCACTTCTTTGTGTGGTTGACATCCCGGCCCAAAAATACTTTCTGACATACACAGGAACCCAATGAGTCCTTGTTGTGAACATATGTTCAAGCCACTTGAGACTCGCTTTGTTTTGGGGTTCTTCGATTGACTCCTGCCAACCTTTTTTGAACAACTCAACTTCTGAAGTGTCGTACACTAATTGACAAACCTGCAAAAAATAAAAAAGTTTTATAAATTAAAGAAAGAAGATTATACAACCATAAATTCATTACCCTATATATGAACGAATCCTTGTTGTCTCCAGAACCAGCTTTTGCCGGCAATTTTTTCATTATGTGCCACAAACACAAATGATGACGAACCTGAGGAAAGACGGTGGAGATAGCCGAACATATGGCGGCGCACTGATCAGTTATAATTGCAGGAGTGGGGACTCTATTCATGCAGTCAAGGAAGGTATTGAAAAGCCATTCGTAGGTTTCGGTGCATTCATCGGCTAGTAATGCGCAAGCGAGCATAATAGAATGGCCATGGTGGTTGACACCCACAAAAGGTGCAAAAGGCATGTCATACCTATGATTAGGTTAAATTAAAATTTTAACAATTCTGGTCTGAAAATGGTATGACTTACTTGTTTGTTAAATAAGTAGTGTCGAATGTTATCACATCGCCAAAAAATTGGTATGAAGCACGGCTACGACCATCTGCCCAGAAAACATTCCGCAATCTCCCATCATCGTCAATTTCACACAGGTAGAATAAATTGGTGTAGGATTACGCACACGTTTATCAAAGTGTGCAGTGGAATTATTCTCGCATGCGTAACCTAATTCTACCGGGATCACGCCCGAAAACCAACGAAAAAGGAAGAGTTTCGGAGAATTACCTCGTACAAGTTAGTACGTGATGCCTTCTTCTCCAAATCGGTGAACCTTCTCCAAGGAATGCTCGTGCAAACCCTCTACTTGCGTCCACCTCGATTTCGACCGATCGGAATCGCCAACGAACGCTCTAATTGCAAACGAAATCACTCTAATTGCTCAAATCTCCCTCTCAATCACTCTAGATCTAATCTAATTTCTGTGGAAGAAGGAGAGAGAAATGGCGGCTCAAAACCCTAAAAACTCGAAATCAACTTCGGTTAAAACGAAATCAGAATTATATATATTTGAATTCAGCCCGTTCGAACGCACCTAAATGGTTCGTTCGAACGAACCAAGTTCGTTCGAACGCACTTCAGTAGTTCGTTCGAACGAACCCAAATCTGACTGTCACGAATAAGTCCGTTCGAACGCACTCATATAGTTCGTTCGAACGAACCTAATTCTGACTGCAGAATTGCCTATTTATATAAATTCTTCCAAGTTAATTCTTAAGCCATATTTTCTTTCAAACTCCCTCTTGGATTAAGACTTAATCAACTTGGCCATATGTCCGACATATGTCGTAAGATCTAATCTCACGTGATTCCATTTTGTTTGTCCAATAAACGTATTGGTGAGCATTATCTTGAGAATCCGATATGTTACGAAATCTTGGTGTGACCTTGTAGGTTCGTCTAAGACTGGCAGTGGATATGGCAGCAATCCACAAGGTATTGCGAGCACTAGACTGCCGTTAATACCTACCCAGAATCAGCACGAAAAAGGTGGAGAACACCTTTATGAAGATGCAGTACATCTTCATACCTAGCTCAGATAAGTGTTACTAGTCCTCTTGTCCGCGATATCTTCCGATCAAAAGAGTCACGGTGAAGTCTAAGACTTCAAGTCATCCTCTATTCTTTTTGATCAGATATACTCTTTCCCGATAAGAATTAGATTGATAATTACAATGCGAACTCCATGAGTTCCATCGAGCTTGGCCAAGCATTTCATCAATCTCAATTCAATCGAGGGGCCCGAGAGATATCTCCCTCTATCCTTTTTCAAGGTTAGAAAGGAACAATTCCTATCTTGCAATCTCACATTCTTTGCCTATGCTAAAAACAATACCCAACAGTAATCACTGCTACACAGTTACGCGTAGGGTTAATTATATCAAAGCATTGTCTTTTCACATACTAGGTATCCATGAGACCACTCAAGTATGAAGAACCAAAACGCACTATCTGGATATGAGTTCGTCTCCAATGACTCTGACCATGTCACAAACTCATATAGTGGTCAGTCCAATATACGATGCCGCGTATATCCATATTCTAGAATCGACGCTACCGTCCCAGATCAGTAAAACTTGATCATCTCATCTACGAATATGCCATTGTATGTAAAAGTCTCCATTCAGTGAATGGACTACCTGGTTCAAACATATGAACAACTTTATACACGAGGGACGTTTTAGAATTATATTCATTCCGTTTAGTGGTTTTACTATCATTCAATTGACGAATCAATATGCCAGACTATGGCCATGCAACATATTATTCTGAACTGACTCGATGCACTAAACTAGAATAAAATTCAAGGTCTATCCGATTATAATAATCGAATAACCTATCACACACTTTCTTGTTATTTAAATTTTTTGAAATATGAAGGTTTAGGTCATATCATGAATAGTAATATAGATATCTGTTTCTCAAACAAATACAATCCAAATAACAGGCCTAGGGCATAATAAATGTTCTCCCACTTGCACTAGACTGATTGAATCCCCTTATGCAATGAGAAACATAAATGTTCTCCCACTTGCACTAGGCTGATCGAATCCCCTTATGCAATAAGAAACATAAATAAAACACCCAATCTAACACTACGATAGATATCCCAATCCTATCGTCCTAGTATGCTGCTCATGCTTGGCACGTGATAGTGCTCGTAAATGGATCGGCCACGTTATTATCAGTAGGTATCTCTATTATTTTAACGTCACCTCTATTCGTAATCTCACGAATCAAGTGGTACGCCGGAGTACATATTTGGACCTGTGATGCGCTCGCGGTTCCTTGGATTGTACTATTGCTCCGTTATTGTCACAATATACATCCATGGGACCCGAGATGCTTGGCATAATGCCAAGTTCCATCACGAACTGTCGTAGCTAGACAGTCTCCTTTGCGGTTTCGCAAGCCGCGATGTATTCCGCTTCAATCGTAGAATTAGCCACCGTCTTCAGTTTGGATCTTTTCCAAACAATAGCTCCCCAATGGAGCGTGAAGACATAACCACTTGTTTACCATCCAATGGTAACTCAGAATTTTGTTCCGTACTAACTTGTTCACTATGTGGTTCTCGAATTTCTTCGAGATCAATTTTTTACTCCCACTGGCTTGATGATCTAGGAATTCCTTCTCTAAGAAGTATTCTCGTCAAACCACGAAAACCTTGTTTTTGCTAGGCAAGTAAAATTAGTATCCTCGGGATACCCCACAAATAAACATTTGTTTGATCTTGGCTCGAGTTTGGCGTCTATCTCGCAGCCCCAAATCTTAAGATAAGACAATAATGGCACCATGCCATGCCATAATACATATGGTGTCTTTTCAAAACGATTTGGACGGAACTCTATTCAGTAATGAGCAGTTGTTTGAGGTGCTAAACCCCAAAATGACTTTGGCAAATTCGTTCGACTCATCATCGAGCGAACCATGTCTAACAAGGTCCGATTCCTCCTCTCGGACACTCCATTCCATTGGGGTGTACCGGGTGGAGTCCATTGTGATACTATACCACAATCTCGAAGATAGTCCTCAAACTCATAGCTCAAGTATTCACCACCTCGATCCGATCGAATGGATTTTACTTTCTTGCCCAGTTGAAGTTCTACTTCGTGTTGAAAATCTTTGAATTTCTCAAAAAGTTTCACTTTTGTGACGCATTAAGTATTGATATCCAAATCTACTATAATCGTCAGTAAAAGTTACGAAGTAGCGATACCCATTTCTAGCCTCGACACTTATCGGTACACATATATCGGAATGTATGAGAGCCAACACATCTTTCGATCTTTCTCCCTTTTTTTGAGAAAAGTGTCTTTGTCATCTTACCCATCAAACAAGATTCGCAATTTTCTATTGACTCCAAGTCAAAAGAATCTAGCACTCCATCCTTTTGGAGTCTAGCAATGCGTTTCTTGTTTATGTGTCCAAGATGACAATGCCATGAGTATGTTTCATTAGTTTGAGTAGTATTTATGTTATAAATGGACTGATTATTGTTGTTATTATCTAAATCCAAGACATATAGACCATTTTCAACTAGAACATTACTAAAGAAAATGTCATTCTTGCAAATAAAACAATCATTAGTACCAATAACTAATTCATATCCATTCGCAACAAGTCTCGAAATAGAAAAAATACTCCTACTCAAAGTAGGTATATAACAACAATTATCCAAAACTAAAATGAGTCCATTTGGCAAAGTTAAATCATACGTCCCTTCGGCTAATGCTGCTGCTCAAGCTCCGTTCCCGACGCGTAAATCAACTTCGCCACGAATCAATGATCTTCTACTTCTTAGGCCCTGCATATTATTACAAATATGAGTCCCACATCCAGTGTCCAACACCCATGATGATGAAGTAAAGAAATAAGAATCGATAACGGAAATACCTGATGCCGGTGTGTCCAAGGAAGCGGTCTTTTGCTTGCTCTCCCTCAGGAAGATCTCGCAATCACTCTTCCAATGCCCCTCCTTGAGGCAATGAAAACACTTATTGTCATCATTGGCTTTCTTGTTCATAGGTTTAGGCACAACCTTGTTGCCCTTTGCCTTCTTGTTTTTGTTCCCATTGCTTGGGCTCTTCCCTTCAACCACCAATACCTCCGAAGTCCTAGACTTCATGTATCGTGGTTTCATGTCATTTTCGAATGTTCTGAGCATTCCGAAAAGTTGGGGAATGGTCCTTTGCATGTCTGACATGTGGAAATGCGAAATGAACGAATCGAAACTCGGTGGCAGTGACAACATGATCAAATCAGTTTGTAACTCCTCCTCGAATTTCATGCCAAGCCTCTCAAGATGATCGAAATATCCTTTCATCTTGAGAAGGTGCGAGCTAACGGGCGTACCCTCTTGCATCTTGCATTGCGTCACATTGCTAAGAGCTTGATACTTCTCCACCCTTGCTTGAACCTGAAACATCTCCCTGAGTTGTTTCATGATCTCGTATGCATCCTGTTTCTCAAACTGTATTTGATATTCAGGAGTCATAGTAGCCAACATGAGGCATGTGACATCATTCGAATCGTCCAACATGGTCGTTTGTTCGAATATTTCATCCTCAGTTGCTTTATCCCCTGGCACAGGAGGGATAGGCGTCTCCAAGACATGTGCCTTTCCTTCCTGTTTCAGAACGAATCCCAAATTCCTCTACCAGTCGAGAAAGTTCTTTCCGTTCATTCGTTCCCTTTCCAAAATAGAACGCAAACTAAAGCGGTTATTACTTGGTAAAGCCATGAATTCTACAATTTTGAAAAATAATGTAATTAATAACGTGGTCTTTCATATATTAAAATTCACTTTTAAATAACTTGAAATACCCATTATTTTATCATTTTAAATAGCCCCCACTATTGAAACGGAGATTTGAAATACTCATAATGGACAAGATCCCTATTTAACGTATTTCTAAGGTGACTATGGCCAACCACTCAGAACATACGTCACGTCGGGTAGGACGGTGTCCAATCATCTCCAAGACGATTCTTGCTTTATTCGTGACGTCTGGTATTGAGTCCAACTCAAAACCTGAGTGTGTGTACCTCACTCCTTGCCCCAAATCCTAGCCTAGCTAGCGAATTGGTCAAGTCCAAACCACAAGTGGAGTATCATTCAATCAGCGAATTGACATGCCAGACTATGGCCATGCAACACGTCAACTCCTAATCAATGCATGCCTTCCTTGCTACGCACGTGTAAATCTATGCCAGACTATGGCCATGCAACACAGATAAACAAACACTAGTCTTGAAGGTTCCACTTTGGGAGGCAATTAACTTGATAATTACGTGGGAGGATTTTCTTTTATAAAATCATTTAATTCTAAATTCTATTCATTCACAAAACAAATAAAATTTACGGTATAGCATATTGGCCTTTAAGTTTTATGAGCAATCATAAAACCCTAAATTCCCAACCCTAAAACCCAAGATGATTCCTTGCTTTGAAGATCCAATCTCCGTGTCGTGTTGTCTTGCCTTGAAGGTCCCTCTTCAAAACTAAACCTATTTTATTTTATTACAACTTTGGAAGACTCACTGGTCCCCACATATTTAAATAAAATATAATTTGGAAAGCTCACCGGCCCCCACACGACACACATACAAGCATTCACAGACAATCATCCCCGTTTTAGGCTATATGCTATACCGAATCGAATTTATAAATTGGAAATTGGAAATTATTGGGCATTTTTGATAGGAAAAATAATTGGTTGTCCAGAATTTTGTTCGTTCGAACGCAACTCCAAGTTCGTTCGAACGAATGACAGAAAAAAAAAATTTCACTTTTTTTTTTTTTTTTTCAGAAATCAGTTCGTTCGAACGCAACTCCAAGTTCGTTCGAACGCACAACAAAAAAATTTTCACCTTAGGTTCGTTCGAACGCAACTCCAAGTTCGTTCGTACGAACCCTAGGTTGGTTCAGTCCGTTCGAACGGACCCTATGTTCGTTCGAACGCACCTTAATCTGTCAGTTTTCTGAAAACATGATTTCTTTGTCGTTTCGTTCCGAAAATCCAATTTTCAACAGATCCAATCTGTTTAACACTTTAATAACATACAAATATCCAATAATTGATTTATTAAAGGTCTTCCTATCATGTATTTTTGCTCAATTTTGTGTAATTTTGCAATTTAGCCCAAAAAATTCTAAAATTTCCTAAATTCGAAATTAAACATCGATTTTCGATGGTTTTAGCGAGCGATTGCTCTGATACCACTGTAGGATTGCTCTGATACCACTGTAGGATCACGCCCGAAAACCAACGAAAAAGGAAAAGTTTCGGAGAATTACCTCGTACAAGTTAGTACGTGATGCCTTCTTCTCCAAATCGGTGAACCTTCTCCAAGGAATGCTCGTGCAAACCCTCTACTTGCGTCCACCTCGATTTCGACCGATCGGAATCGCCAACGCCGTTCTAGTCGTCGTCATGATCAATTCTCTCAAGAAATTGCTCAAATCTCCCTCTCAATCACTCTAGATCTAATCTAATTTCTGTGGAAGAAGGAGAGAGAAATGGCGGCTCAAAACCCTAAAAACTCGAAATCAACTTCGGTTAAAACGAAATCAGAATTATATATATTTGAATTCAGCCCGTTCGAACGCACCTAAATGGTTCGTTCGAACGAACCAAGTTCGTTCGAACGCACTTCAGTAGTTCGTTCGAACGAACCCAAATCTGACTGTCACGAATAAGTCCGTTCGAACGCACTCATATAGTTCGTTCGAACCAACCTAATTCTGACTGCAGAATTGCCTATTTATATAAATTCTTCCAAGTTAATTCTTAAGCCATATTTTCTTTCAATTGGGGCTTTTGTTTTGACGGTCTCTGAAGTATTTCACCAAAGCATTCGCATCTCCTGCTGCCAGTTTCAAGGCTCTACGAGATTGGACATGATTGCGCATATCCCTGTCAGTGAACATGCAATTTTCGTGTCCGCCAGCTTGGTTAAACATAGCGTTGAAAGAGCGGTGCTGTGGAATTCCTGAAATTGAAAATTAAATGTGTTGATTAAGTCTGTTTTAACAGTGCTTGATATCGTTGTACCGACTCTAATGTTTGAAAGTGATAAAAGTAATAACATTTCGTCGTAAACAAATACCAGTAAATTGGAATTGACAGTGGTTGATAATAATTAACAGTCCATTGTACTGACACTCCTGTTTAACAGTGGTTGGTAAAAAACAACAGAACAAATTGGAATTAACAGTTCGTCCAAAACTAATACCGGTAAATGAATACACGAGCATTGATAACAATGGTTCATAAAAATTAACAGTCCATTGTACTGACACTCCTGTTTAACAGTGGTTGGTAAAAAACAACAGAACAAATTAGAATTAACAGTTCATGGTAAGTTAAATCTAAAATGTGTCGCCCAGAAGAATGAAGTGAACCTAAATCGTCGTTTATTTATATATGTTTCTTTACGAAATCCGGTATGTTACGGTGACACCTCATGTAACGAACATCATCAGGACGTAAATCATGGTTATGATCCAGTTCGACATGAGAGATGGTCCACAACCCATTCAACATGTAGTCCTTAACAATGATTTTGGCAGGACAGGAGGTACCTTGGTAGATATTCCTCCTTTTTCGGTATCCGTCGAACTTGGAACGTGGGAGGGGTTTCTTCTCCTTGTTGCAAGAAAATGTGGAATCAGAAGGTTGCTCGTAAAAATTGTGCTTTGAACGCTTGATTATGCCGAAACCTTTAATGCAGGAGTACTTCAAATAAAACTGATATGCATCTTCGCGTGAATGGAATCGCATCCCAACGCTAGGGTCCGTTAAAGGGTTATCTTGGGTAGTAAAATCGTGGGAAACAAAATCGTGGTGTTCGCTGGAGGGGGTGAAATCATGGTGATCGGTGCAAAATGGGGAGTACTCGGCTTCATCAGTACACACTTTCTCCATTGTTGAAAAGTGAAGGGGGAGAGTGATGGAAAGCGATAGAAGGAATGGAACGAGAGAGATAAACTGCAGGGAAAAGTTAAATGATGAAGAAGGTACTATTTTTCGAAAAAAAATTATGTGGGCTGTACGTTCGTGACAGGAAACGTTGAAAACAGGAAAAGGTACGCCGTTCGTAAGGTTGAACAGTGATGTGAGTTGTGTACATTTGGACGTGAACCGCGGGAATGGTGCTCTTGGTTTACCACCTATTCGATGGTTTAACACGTGCTGCCAACGCATCAACAAGGCCAGGGGAGGACAGAGGGGCATACAACATTTTCCTTTCGTAATATATTTATGAACTGTCTTTTTGCATATATTTTTTAAAAACATAGTAGACAAGTATAGTATTTTGTCTCTTGACATCTTCAAGAACAATAACAGGATACATACATTCATAAATAGTTCTTAATACTAATCATTCCATCATCTCTTTAGACATGATAATAATTAATTATTCATATTATAATTATGAAACAAATGGTTTAGGGGGTATTTCCAAGCTTTCAAAATCACAATCCAGCATTTGTACGACTCTTGTCATGCTTGGTCGCAATGTCGGGTTCCATTGTATGCACCAAAACGCCACAATAATTAACCTTTTGACTATTTCTTCACCATTTGTTGAAACCTCTATTGAGGATTCTATATCCTTTTTCTTCACTAAATCCTTGTAAATGAGTTCGGGGTAGTATACCTCACTTTGACCCGTCTCCAGGTCGGGTTCAAGATTTATCTCACCAACAACCATTTTAAGTATCACCATTCCAAAACTATACACGTCAGATTTATGAGACACGTTTCCGAAGTTTCTAGAGAAGACCTCCGGAGCGATGTAACCTATTGTGCCTTTAGCTGCAGTTACAGTTACGTTAGTATGGTCTTTAGAACACAGCTTGGCCAGACCAAAATCGGATACTTTTGGGTTTAAATTGTGATCCAACAAAATATTGTGAGGCTTAATATCGAAATGTAAGATCCTCAAATTACACCCTTCGTGCAAGTACCTAATACCACTCGCAACACCTCTTACTATTTTTAGAAGTGTTTCCTCTTTGAACGGGTCGTCGGTATTATTAACCACTTTCACAGAAATGTACTTGTCGAGTGACCCGTTTGGCAAGAATTCATAAACTAGGGCACGTCTATCTCCTTCTGAGCAAAACCCTAAAAGACGAACCACGTTAAAATGGTGGATAGTAGTTCCTATGGTTGATACCTCATTTATGAAGTCCTTGCCATCGGTGTTGGATCTTTCTATAATTTTAACTGCCACTAATATCCCATTTGGCAACTCTCCTTTGTAGACACTTCCATAGCCTCCTTGGCCTAGCTTGTCCTTGAATCGGTTAGTCATCTTCTTGATTTCTGAGAAGCTATACCTGGTGACCTTCTTCTGATAATTAGCCAGGAGTTCCTCATGCTTCAGATAGTCCTTCATACCCGAACTTCTATAGAAGTAATACATAATACTTGCCACCGATAATAACACAATAAACCCGACAACGGATGTTGCTGAAAAGAAATGAAAATAGAAAAAAAAAAATTATTGGATTCTTTTGGAGATTATTGAAGTAAGGGGGGTAATTGAAACAGAGGTTTGCTAAAATTACCTTCTATGACCTTGGCATTTCTTCCTGCAAGTAAAAAGAAAACACAAACTGTCAAGACTAAAAAGAGAGAAAATCCGAACTAGGATTATTGCTTTCGGGTTATTTGAAGTATAAAGAAAGATCATATAGATAGCCTATTAATTTTTTAGTGTTCTGGCTAAGGCCATTAATTTCATCTGGATTGTGAAACCATCCTTGAGTTACTGTCAATGTAATGTGACTTTAACTTACTATGATGTGTGCAAAGAGATGTGGTCATCGGAGAACATTGTTTTCCTACCGCTTCGCATGCTTTACACTCGTCGGCACCGGACCATACTAAGGTTGCATTAAGGTAAACTTGAGTCCCTTGTTCCGGACCATTGGAATCATCGGTGAACTGCAGTAAATTTGAATAATTATAATAATAATTACTGGGATTCATCGGTGGCACTGGCATAGTAATGTTGTTAGACATGACCACGCAAGACGGAAGCATATCGGAAAGATCATCGAAATTATCAACCAAATATATAAGTTGATTGGAGTTAGTGCGGCATGGTATCGGCCGACTAGAAAAAGTCAACGGCAAACCCGATTGGTCTATTTTATCTTTGGGACACGACACCAAGTCCAGGGTGGTTGTCCCGTAAGGCCGATAAATCATAGTGGTGAGGTTGATGGAGCTGAGATTTTGCACGGGACAAACCGAAACGTGTTCTTTAAGCTCAACTGTGATCTCACCATTTGAGTAGTCTAAGTTGATAACTTGACACGGACCAACATTTTGATGATGCAAGATAGTGTTGTTTCCTGAGCATGTGAGCTCCATACCTACGATAAATTCGTTGCATCTTGAAAATGAATCCCAATTACCATATGACTTGTACTTAGCACACAAAAGTTAGAAAAATAAAATTGAACCGGCACCTGGAACTCCACAATTGGAAGGTTTGGAAGAAAGTCGGTAGGGGTATCGAATCTCAGGACCGCCTCTCCCGCATGTTGAAGGAGGACACTGCTTGAAAAATTCTTCTTCTTCTTCATGTTCATTTCTTCCATATGCTAAATTGATGTTTTCTTTATGGATGATGAGAAAAAATACGAGTAAAATTGAAAGTCTCCACATCGTTTGTTTGTTTTGCGAGGAAGAGAATAATGATAAATGAGATTAGCGAAGAACTCATTGTGACAACATATTTCTTTGTGGTGTCGATTCACACTTCGTTTATTGTAAACAAGTCAAAAGTAATGTTACTCTTGACTTGGCTCTAGACTTGGTTTTAAAGACTTTTCTAGTTATTCCACAGCCTCATTTCCATGATGGGCCCATATATTGCTGATGCTGTACCAAGATATATTTTTTTTTTTTTGCATTCAAAGATATTATTATTGCTAGATAAAGTGTTACATACGGCAACGTGAAGTCGTTCTCCTTTGAAAGAAACTACTTTAATTAACACAAATGATATTTAGAACAATAATATGGGAGTATTTTTAATGCTGTTAAAAATATGTGTATCTGTATTTTGAGAAAGTTTAACATGTGTATGTATATTATCTATAGTTTTGGAATGTTGTAAATCAGCATTAATTTATTTTTCCCTGAATAAAAAACGAATTAAGATGCGCTGCTACGATTTGCTTATCTTGCATTTCAGTTGATGAATAAATGTAAACAAGCAAAATCACATGAGTGCATTTCGCATGGAATAGCAATACTACCAAATTATCACAAATGGCTCACAGTAACTATGTCATTTGCAGTAACTGTGTCAGGTAGTAAGTGTAGTTACTGCATTAGTCTATTTTTTGTTGTTTGGTTTGATGTATTTTATCAAACTTCTGTATTTTTTGTTGTTTGGTTTGATGTATTTTATCAAACTTCTGTAACTCATTTTACATCCTCACCTTCTTTTCCTGCAACTCCACCTCCCTTCCAAATTACGAGAAGTGGAGATACATCACGAAGAAAACTTGACGGGAGAGTAAATCACCTCCGAACCAGCGTCCCTTTTCTTCGTGCAACTCAACCTCGTCCTCTCTGCTCGCTCCCAACCAGCACCCCCTCTTCTCGTTCAGCCCAACATCCTCTCTTCGTTCAACCCTCACTGCTCACTCCGACTCTGCAAGTGAATTGACTCTATTTCATCTCATATTCAAGGATTTTCTTGTTATTAGAGTTTGAATTGGGGGTATTATTGAAAATCTCGAATTCAACTCAGATTTGTTCTCAAATTGTAAGCCGCTCTCTATCTCCGAACTTAAATCAACGCACTCTCTCGAATTCAACTCAGTATTATTGTTATTATGAACCGGATCCAAAACCGTCCAGGTTTGAGAGTGAAGAAGAAAAGAATGGCCTAAGTGGCATTGGCAAGGTATCCACGCACTCTCTCTCAAGCAGCTCCACCACCTTACTCATGGGAAGACGATCCGACTATTTCATCTGAATACACCGTAATCCAATTTTACATAGATTTGCTTCTATTTCTTCAATCTCCGTGTTTATTTCATTATTTTCTTGTCGTACTAATTGATCATAGATCCATGAGGGATAGTAAACTCCACTTGTGACACGTTGCCATGTCTAGAAGCAACATTCCAAAACTATACACATCCGACTTGTGAGATATAGCCCCAAAGTTTCTGGAGACCATCTCAGGAGCGATATATCCCGTGGTTCCTTTTGCTATACTAACTAATACCATGCTCAATTCTTTCGGATATAACTTCGCAAGTCCGAAATCAGAGATTTTCGGAACGAAGTTGTGGTCTAAAAGAACATTATGAGGTTTAATATCAAAGTGTATTATTTGCATAGCACATTCTTGATGAAGGTAATCGATCTCTCGAGCAACCCCCAATGCTCTTTCTTTGAGCTTATCCCAAGAGAATGGTCTAGCATGACTAGTTCTCTCTGAATAAAAGATATGTTTATCGAGTGATCCATTAGGAATGTATTCATAAACTAGAGCCTTTGTTGCCCCCTCATAACTGTTGGTAATACGGAATTCGAATATGGATTTCTAATAGGAATTTCTAATAAACAAAACTCTCTCTTATAATTCTAATAGTCTCTTACAAGTCTTTCTCTCTTTTTCTAATTGATATTTGATGATCTTAATTGCTAAACATCCAAGCCCTATTTATAGGCTCCATAAACTTGAGATACAAGGAATTAAACATTGCCTTAAAAACTATTTCCTAAACTTATTTCCTTATAATTAAAATCTGCCCCATAATTAATTTCCTTAAAATAAACTTTCCCTAAAATAAATTGGGCTAATTAAACTTAATAATTCTTAATAGGGCTTGGGCTTATTAACAAATTCCTCCCTTAAGCTCAAGCCTATTCTTCATCCCGATCATCTTCTTGAAGTTCTCAAACAGCGCTGTCGGAAGCGCCTTCGTGAATATGTCTGCTACCTGATCCTGGCTCGCCACATGAATCATTCGCATATCGCCTTTCTTCACCTGCTCTCGAATGAAATGAAAACGCACATCAATGTGCTTACTCCTCTCATGATGGACCGGATTCTTTGCTAGCTCGATTGCGGATTTATTGTCGACTCGTATCTCAGTCGCCTCGTGTTGCATCATCTTCAACTCGTGCAACAAATTCCTTAACCATGTCGCATTACACACACACCACGATGCTGCCACGTATTCCGCCTCGCACGTCGATAGCGTCACTATTGGTTGTTTCTTCGAAAGCCACGTAAACGCAGTATCTCCCATGAAGAACACATAACCTGCTGTGCTTTTTCGATCGTCAACATCTCCACACCAATCACTGTCCGAGTAGCCCACCAGCTTGTATTCGTCCGTCCTCGAGTAGTATAACCCGAGTAATTCAGTACCTCGAATGTACCGAAGAATCCTTTTTATCGCTTTCCAGTGTGAATGCCTCGGTTCCTCCATGAATCGGCTCACCACCCCAACACTATACGCAATGTCGGGCCTAGTACAAGTAAGGTACCGCAAACTCCCAACCAAACTTCGAAATTTGCTCGGATCAACTCTGTCTCCTCCCTCAAATTCAGAGAGTTTCGCACCGAGCTCCATCGGGGTCGTCACTGGGTTGCTGTCCTCCATCTTGTACATCTTCAGAATATTCTTCGCGTACGCCTCCTGTGATACAAAAATTCCTGACTCACCTTGTTTAACTTCGAGGCCAAGGAAGTATTTCATCAGACCCAAATCTGTCATCTCGAATTCTCGCGTCATCGCTTCTTTGAATTCCTTCGCCATCTTCTCATTACTCCCCATGAAAATCAGATCATCAATATAGAGAGCAACAAACAACACGTCTTTTTCCTTCTTTCTCACGTACAATGCATGCTCGTATGGGCATTGTACAAATCCGGTCTTCTTGAAGTATGTGTCGATTCGGGTATTCCATGCTCGAGGTGCCTGTTTGAGCCCGTACAACGCCTTTCTCAACTTCAACACCTTTCCTTCTTTTCCAGCGTTCACGTAACCAGGTGGTTGCTCGACATAGACTTCTTCTTCGAGCACGCCATTCAAAAATGCTGATTTCACGTCCATCTGATAGATCGACCACTTGAATTGAGCTGCTTGAGATATGAGAAGTCGGATCGTCTCCATTCTCGCAACAGGAGCAAAAACCTCATCGTAATCAATACCGGCCTGTTGCCGATACCCCCTTCGCCACCAATCAAGCCTTGTACCTTTCGATCACGCCTTGAGCATTCATCTTCTTCTTGTATACCCACTTGACTCCTATGGGCCTGCATCCTTTTGGTAACTCGACCAAGTCCCACGTCTTGTTTTTCTCGATAGCCCCAATCTCTTCATCCATCGCAGATTTCCATTTCTTGTTTCTCACGGCTTCTTCAAAGGAAATATTCTCCGCATCTGCCAAAAGACAAACAAGATGTACCTCACTGGTTGCATCGTACAGCTCTTGTAGGCTCCTTGTGCGCGTCTGTCTCGGCTCGTCTTCTTCATCAGGTATTGCGGGGCTAGTCGGTACAGTAGCTGAGGATTCTTCTTTCTCGGACTCGTCTGACTCGGCGTCCTCATCGTCCATCTCGCACTTCTTACTCCAGTCCCATGCCCTCTTCTCATTCACATGAACATCTCGACTCACCACAACCTTTCTTTCAATTGGGTCGTACTGAAAGAAATACAGTTTCAGGTCAACCGTAAAAGTGTACAAAAGGGCACACGAACGTATACGTTCGAGAAGACAGAAAATGCATAATAGGATTGTGCAGAATTGGGCGAAATAACACTGTGCGTGATGACGCACAAGATGGTGCGTCATGACGCACCACAGTGTTTAGTTCACTAGGTTGTGGACTTAGCCAAATTCAGGAAAAATAGCTTCGTGCGTCATGACGCACAATATGGTGCGTCATGACGCTAGAATGCGTATTTTGTCCAGTAACTTTTGGACTTCGTGCGTCATGACGGACCAAATGGTGCGTCATGACGGACACAGTTAAAAGTTGGTTTTATACATGGTGCGTCATGACGCAGCTTACTGTGCGTCATGACGGACTGTATTAAAACGCTGTTTTCTGGCAGTTTTTAGTACACACGTTTTGGTGAATCCAAAAGGTGGCTATTGAATGTCCTTATCCTATTGAAGTATAAATAGGATGTTCTCTTTGTCTCTCCTGTACAAATCAGTCTAACAAGTGTACTATTCATTGAATCTTCAAGTGAAAGAGAGACACCTTTTGAGAGAAAAGAGAGAAATCGAAAAAATAGAGAATCAATCGAGATTGAGCAAGTACACCGATACATCGTCTAGGCAGGTGTATCCGTGTCCGACGTCTTCCGACTCAAGGTGGATACGTGTGGAGGAGCGACATCTGTGGCTCTCCGTGGTGTTCGAATCGAAGGATCGAAGAACGTGAACGAACGGTGAATTTAGCGTGGTATGGGACGCGCGTAAAGTCACCAACGTGACCGGAGAAAGAAGAAAGTGCAATCAACCCTTCGTGTGCAATCAATTTTGCACTGGTAATTGATTATCCTTCTTTACATCGTACCCTCGCGTCAAATCGGGATCTCGGGTTTTGGGAACCGGACCGGGCCTACATATCCGCTGCGCGGGCCCGGGGTCGGATGAATTCCCATCAGTGGTATCAGAGCAAACGTTGAGATTCGAGGGTCGAATCATAGTCGTATATTGGATATACGCACGGGCTATCAAAGTTGGTACCCGTTTGCATAAAAATCGGTGACTGAAATTGAATTTCGATTAAAATCACAAGTTGAATCACTAGAGAATCAGACATTAGATGTCTGGAGTGATCTAGAGATGATCGTGGAAACGACGGAAAACGACGCACCATGACGCACGAAAAACGACGCATCATGATCAGTCGTTGAAGAAACGACGGAAAACTGATTTGGAATTAGGGCAGAAAAGGCAATCAGCGTATGGTGCATCATGACGCACGAACTGGTGCGTCGTGACGCACAGCACGGGATGCCACGGTACTGCGGGGACGCCATGGGTCCGTCATGACGCACCGTCCGGTGCGTCGTGACGCACGCCAAGGGCGCCACGGACATGCGGGGATGCCAAGGGTGCGTCGTGACGCTGGGTCTCCAAAGTGGTCCGTCGTGACGCACAACATGGTGCGTCATGACGCTATGTACAAAATCCTGTGTAATGGAGATTACACGAGGTGGTGCGTCATGACGCACCATATGATGCGTCATGACGCACATGTCCCTGGTTGCCAGTTTCGTTTTTTACTACAAACTTCGAAAATTTATAATCTTTGCACCGATTTAAAGCATATAAATTTAGACATTTATAGGATAATGTAGTCTCCCAAAATTAGTCCATATGCATTAGAAAATCTTGTGATAGTGATATAATTAGATTATGTCATAAAATTAAACATGTATTAGCATGATCCCTCTTAATATTTAAGTCATGGAAATGCCTTCCATAAATGCCTTCCATATCCACAACCATCGAGATTGATATGACATAGTGCGTGGTTTCAGGCCATAGTCGGGCACGTACTACTGTATATATTGATGCGGGTGATAAGCGTTAATTGGGGACTCATGTGGTTTCAGGCCATAGTCGGGCACGTGAGTAGTTCAATTGAACGATATGTTGGGTACGGTTATGACTTAACCGTCCAAGCCAATCCGATTGGAGTTCGGGGCATAGATAGAATGCACACGCATAATATGGATTGTATTGGATGCGATTCATTACCGAAATTCTATAAGGAACAAGAATCGTATTAGATACGATTGGATTTTAATCCTACCTAAAATATCGAGATCTCATTTGTCGGCCATAGTCACTTGTGGGAGGATCGTAAAATATGGGTCTTGAGTGTTATGGACTTGGAGTCCCGTATCGGTATGAGGGTTATCGTTTCGATAAAATAGCACTAGCATATTCATATAAAATCATATAAGCCCTATAAGATAAGTACGCAACGTTAGTAATCAATCTTTATTTTCATTTGTAGAGCATGTCTTCTATTAACACCAACACCTTATCGATTAGATCGGTATTAGAAAAGGAAAAGCTAGTGGGACGGAACTATCTAAATTGGCACCGAAACCTAAGAATAGTTCTCATGTTGGCATGTATGGACGCTAGTCTTCAAAGGCAGTTTGAGGACTCGGATGCGCACATCATAAACGTTGTGCTCAAGGAAATGTTCCAAGAGCAAGAGCGTATTGAACGGTTCAATACACTCAAAGCGTTGGTAAACTGCAAGATGCCTTCGGGGTGCAAGCTCTCATAGATCATCTTGAGAAGCTAGGAGAGAAATTGTCGAAGATTATGCGACAAGATTTGATTTTGTGTGCACTTCCTCCAATGTTTTCTCCGTTTGTGACTAACTATCACATGCATTCGATGGATAAGATGATCCCTGAGTTTCACGGAATGCTCAAGAATTTTGAATCAGAGACGTTGAAGTCGTCCGGAGAGAACAAGGCAAAGGTTGCCGGAGATGTTCTCACGATTCAGAATAAGGATCGCAAGAGATCAAAGTCCAAGGGCAATTCGGCTAAGAAACGATCAAAGCCGAATAAAAGGGGAAAGGAGAAATCCGAGGACGAGACATGTTTCCATTGTCACAAGGCTGGACATTGGAAGCGTGATTGCAAGTCTTACCTCGAGGAGGTGAAGAAGGGCAAGGCGGTTTCAGCGACCGGCCTCTCAGGTATTAACGTTATTGAAGTTAATATTTCAACTATGACTAATTGGGTATTGGATACCGGTTGTGGGACTCATATTTGTCGAAATATGCAGGTTCTACGAAATAGTCGCAAGTTGGAAAAGGGTGAAGTCGATCTACGCGTCGGAAATGGAGCAAGAGTTGCTGCGTTTGCCGTAGGAGTAGTTAATTTGACTTTACCTAGTGGACTTATTTTAGTACTAAATAATTGTTATTATGTACCAGAATTATGTAAGAATATAATAAGTGTGTCGAAACTAGCCAATGATGGTTATGAATTCGTTATTAGGAATAATGAGTTTTCGATATGTAAGGATTCTATTATCTATGGAAATGTTCTGTTAGAAAATGGTCTTTATGTGTTGGATTTCGATCACGGAAATTATGAGTCCATGTATAACGTTAATGCGAAAAGGATTAAACCTAAAGTTGATAATCGTACTTTCTTTTGGCATTGTCGACTTGGTCATGTGAATGAGAAACGCATTGCTAGACTCCATAAAGATGGAATGCTAGACTCATTTGAATTCGATTCATTTGGGAATTGCGAATCTTGTTTACTTGGCAAGATGACAAAGGCGCCATTCTCCAAGGTCGGAGAACGGTCCAACGATCTATTGGAACTCATACATTCCGATGTGTGTGGACCGATGAGCATCGAGGCAAGAGGAGGCTATCGATACTTTGTTACGTTTACGGACGATCATAGTAGATATGGATATATCTATTTGATGCGTGCCAAAGCGGAGACTTTTGATAAATTCAAAGAGTTTCAAAACGAAGTGGAAAATCAGCTTGGCAAGAAAATTAAAGCCATTCGATCGGATCGAGGTGGTGAATATTTGAGCTATGAGTTTGAAGATCATCTGAAAGATTGTGGAGTAGTTCCACAATGGACTCCGACAGGAACGCCACAATGGAATGGCGTGTCCGAGAGGAGGAATCGGACCTTGTTGGACATGGTTCGATCGATGATGAGTCAAACATCCCTTCCAAAATCGTTTTGGGGATTTGCCCCAGAGACAGCGGCTTTTTTATTAAACCGCATACCTTCTAAATCGGTACAGAAGACGCCATATGAGTTGTGGTTTGGAAAATCTCCAAAGTTGTCTTTTGTTAAGATTAGGGGTTGTGAAGCATATGTTCGAAAATTAATTTCGGACAAGCTCGAACCCAAGTCTGAAAAATGTTTATTTGTCGGGTATCCTAAAGAGACAAAAGGATATTATTTCTATCTTCCAATCGAAAACAAGGTTTTCGTAGCTCAAAGAGGGGTCTTCCTTGAGGAGGATTTTATCTCTAGGCGAGTGAATGGGACTGAAATAGATCTCGAAGAAATTCGAGACCCGCAAACGAATGATGAACCGATGAACGTTGATCCGATTTCCTCAAATGTTGAGGATCCGGAGTCAAGTGCACAAGGCGCAATTCGTAGATCGGGTTGGATTCGTCAAGAGCCTATACGATATTGTTTTATCGTGGCAAATGATGATGAAGTCGAACTTATTGATGATGAGCCGACATCTTATCGCGAGGCTATGAAAAGCGAAGATTCCGTTAAGTGGCAAATTGCCATGAAATCCGAGATTCAATCCATGTACGATAATCAAGTTTGGAATTTGATTGATCCACCTCCCGGGGTTAGACCAGTGGGATGTAAATGAGTTTTCAAGAAGAAGACCGACATGGATGGATATGTAAACACTTATAAAGCACGGCTTATGGCGAAAGGTTTCAAACAAATTCATGGTATAGACTATGAAGAAACGTTTTCTCCCGTAGCAATGCTTAAATCCATACGGATCTTACTTGCTATCTCTGCGTATTATGACTACGAGATTTGGCAAATGGATGTCAAAACCGCATTCCTTAACGGAAAATTACAAGAGGATGTGTACATGACACAACCCGACGGTTTTGTCGATACAAAGAATCCGGATAAAGTGTGCAAGTTGCAACGATCCATTTATGGATGGAAGCAAGCTTCTCGGAGTTGGAACATACGTTTTGATGAAGTTATAAGCGAGTATAATTTCGTGAAAAATGTAGAGGAACCTTGTGTATACAAGAAGGTTAGTGGGAGCCGCGTAGTATTTCTTGTACTATATGTAGACGACATCTTGATCATAGGAAACGACATTCCGATGCTTACGGATGTTAAGAAGTATTTAAATACTCGTTTCGCTATGAAAGATTTGGGCGAGGCCGCTTATATATTAGGCGTGAGGATTTATAGAGATAGATCCAAGAAGTTACTCGGCTTGAGTCAAAGCACGTACATCGACAAAGTGTTGAAACGGTTTTCAATGCAGGAATTGAAGAAAGGTCTTCTTCCAATGTCGAGTGGCATAACGTATTCTAAGGCTCAATGTTCGACATCGAGCAAGGATAAGAATGCGATGAGTATTGTTCCATACGCTTCGGCGGTAGGATCAATTATGTATGCCATGATTTGTATGCGTCCCGATGTGTCGTATGCATTGAGCGTCGTTTCACGTTACCAATCAAATCCAGGGGATATGCATTGGATCGCGGTACATAACATCCTTAAGTACTTACGAAGAACTAAGGATCAATTTCTAATTTATGGTGGAAAGACATCCGGGTTGGTTATTGAAGGATATACCGACGTCAGTTTCCAAACATGTGTCGATGACTTTCGATCACAAAGTGGATACGTGTTTTGTCTAAATGGTGGTGCGGTAGTTTGGAGGAGTTCCAAACAACCCACAATAGCGGACTCTACGACTGAATCGGAGTATATTGCGGCTTCCGAAGCTGCAAAGGAGGCGGTTTGGATCAAGAAGTTTGTGACCGAGCTTGGTGTAGTCCCGAGCATCACGGAACCTGTGGTTGTGTATTGCGACAATACGGGAGCAATAGCACAGTCCAAGGAACCTAGGGCACATCACCGCTCCAAGCATATTGATACTGACAGGAATGTTGCGGACCCGTTTACTAAGCCACTCTCGCAAGCTAAGCACGATTATCATGCGAAAGCTATAGGTTTGAGATACCTAGAGGAGGAAGAGAGTAGTTAGTTATCTAAACTGATAGTTTCGTGGGACGAGATTATAGTCTAATAAAGTAGTAAACATTGTATCACCCCAAACTTATCTTATAGTAATGCAATTTCAGAATTTTAAAATTATTTCATTTTGCATTTATCTTATATGAAAACTGTGTGCGGGTTGTGTAATATGATGGTTACATGAACCCTGATTTGAGCTTGTGTGGACGTCGACATAATTGATGATTATGTGCAGCGAAACCGTCACACTTAAAGCGTCATTTCTAAATATCCCTAGTCATGGATCAGTTTTCTTAAGAGTGAAGCATTTCTATTATTAGATAATAGACTGAACGTGTACACTAGTATGTTTGCCGAGGAGATGATTATGTTTTGCTAATCATAGGACAAGGTGCTTGTCGAATCGGGAACGTAGATATGTGTTAGGTTATATATATTGGATTTGACCAAAGCCGCGAGACCATGACATGGTTTAGTCATTAAAGATGGACTTGCGACGGACGGGGTCTTAGATTCTTCATACTTGAGGGGATCATTGATTGCGTTACGTGCGTAACACAGTACTTTGATATGATCTTACGCTTTCCGTAAGAGGGGCTAAAACGGTCATCATTGGGTATTGGCCGAAACACGGAATTCAATGTGAGTCTCCAAGATAGGAATTGTTTATTCCGGAAGGAAGAGATATCTCTTTGGCCACTCGATGAATCGATTAACGAAAACTACGGCCGTAGTCAATGATATTAATGGTTAATATCGATTGTAATTTGTTAACTCAATTCGGAATCGAGGAATAAGTTTAGTTAATCAAAACATAAGGATGACTATCGCCATGCCTTTTGATTAACGGATATCACAAACAAGAGAACTAGAAACCGATATTCGAGATAGGCACAATGATCACAATCATTTTTCGTTTTAACATGGGTAGCCATGATGGAGTGACTAG
Source organism: Luzula sylvatica (assembly GCA_946800325.1). Taxonomy (NCBI): domain Eukaryota; kingdom Viridiplantae; phylum Streptophyta; class Magnoliopsida; order Poales; family Juncaceae; genus Luzula; species Luzula sylvatica. The sequence goes on along the minus strand of OX326956.1, from coordinate 46,043,467 downwards.
ATCCCGCTCATGGGCTTGTAGTGCATTGGAAACAGCCTACTGCCATCGTTAAACGAACCTACACGGTCACACAACGAGTCGTACTAAGTCGGGCTTGATTACAAGTATTGGCACATAGAATGTGCATAGTTTGGTATTTTGATACGCAGACTATATTCTCTAAGATCGTGCATATTGGATATGCATGAGTACCTTTTAGGTAGATCTGAAATTGAGTGGGAGACTGAAAGAAATACAGTTTCAGGTCAACCGTAAAAGTGTACAAAAGGGCACACGAACGTATACGTTCGAGAAGACAGAAAATGCATAATAGGATTGTACAGAATTGGGCGAAATAACACTGTGCGTCATGACGCACAAGATGGTGCGTCATGACGCACCACAGTGTTTAGTTCACTAGGTTGTGGACTTAGCCAAATTCAGGAAAAATAGCTTCGTGCGTCATGACGCACAATATGGTGCGTCATGACGCTAGAATGCGTATTTTGTCCAGTAACTTTTGGACTTCGTGCGTCATGACGGACCAAATGGTGCGTCATGACGGACGCAGTTAAAAGTTGGTTTTATACATGGTGCGTCATGACGCAGCTTACTGTGCGTCATGACGGACTGTATTAAAACGCTGTTTTCTGGCAGTTTTTAGTACACACGTTTTGGTGAATCCAAAAGGTGGCTATTGAATGTCCTTATCCTATTGAAGTATAAATAGGATGTTCTCTTTGTCTCTCCTGTACAAATCAGTCTAACAAGTGTACTATTCATTGAATCTTCAAGTGAAAGAGAGACACCTTTTGAGAGAAAAGAGAGAAACCGAAAAAGGGAGTTTTTCGGTTATAGAGAATCAATCGAGATTGAGCAAGTACACCGATATATCGTCTAGGCAGGTGTATCCGTGTCCGACGTCTTCCGACTCAAGGTGGATACGTGTGGAGGAGCGACATCTGTGGCTCTCCGTGGTGTTCAAATCGAAGGATCGAAGAACGTGAACGAACGGTGAATTTAGCATGGTATGGGACGCGCGTAAAGTCACCAACGTGACCAGAGAAAGAAGAAAGTGCAATCAACCCTTCGTGTGCAATCAATTTTGCACTGGTAATTGACTATCCTTCTTTACATCGTACCCTCGCGTCAAATCGGGATCTCGGGTTTTGGGAACCGGACCGGGCCTACATATCCGCTGCGCGGGCCCGGGGTCGGATGAATTCCCATCACGTACAACTTGTATGCCTTCGTTTTCTCGTCATATCCAATGAACACGAACTTCTTGCTTTTATCATCGAGCTTCGTCCTCCTTTGATCTGGTACATGTGCATATGCCACACTTCCGAAGACCTTGAGATTCGACACCGTCGGTTTCATGCCGCTCCACGCTTCTTGAGGTGTTTTCTCGCCTAATTTCGCATGAGGACATCGATTTTGTACATACACCGCACATTGTACCGCCTCGGCCCAAAATTCTTTTGGCACTCCTTTGCTCTTCAACATCGATCGAACCATGCCGAGAATGGTCCGGTTCTTCCTCTCGGCCACACCATTTTGCTGAGGCGAGTATGGCGCAGTCAAGAATCTCTTAATCCCTTGCTCCTCACAAAAGCTCGTAAATGCGGTTGACGTGTACTCACCGCCTCTATCTGACCGCAAAGCTTTGATGTATCGCCCGGTCATCTTCTCGACAAGCACCTTGAACCTCTTGAACACTTCGAATGCCTCGGATTTTTCCTTCAAAAAATAAACCCAGGTCCTCCTAGTGTAATCATCAACGAATGTAATAAAATACCTTTTCTCACTAAACGATTTCGGTGTGATCGGACCACAAATGTCGGTGTGCACCAGCTCGAGAGGGTTTGCTGCTTCATATTTCGCCTTCTTCTGAAATGGGACTCTTGCATGTTTACCGAGTACGCAACCTTCGCAAAATCTGCTCGTGTAGTCCATATCTGGCAGACCGTGCACCATGTCCTTCTTGGCCAACTCTCGCAAGCCTCCATAGTGCAAGTGTCCAAACCGCAAATGCCAGAGCCAAGCTTTGTCCTCCATATCGACTCGTAAGCACATTCTCTGCAAACTTCTCAGGTTGAGCTTGAACATTCGATTCTTCGCCATATCAACAGGCGCAACCAATTGACCTCGATCGTCCTTCAGCTGCATCGTTCGATCTTTCATGAAGACCGAGTATCCTTTCTCCAATAGTTGGCCCATGCTGATTATGTTGCTCTTCATCTCAGGCACGTAATAGACATTTTCGATATGTCCTTCTTTACCGTCCTTCTGATAGAACCGAATTTTACCTTTGCCCTTCACTTGGACTTTTGACGCATCTCCAAATGACACGTGTCCATCGTCTAGCTCCTTCATCTCTACGAAAAGATGTCTGTGCCCGCACATGTGGTTGCTTGCGCCAGTGTCGAGGTACCAGATCGTATCGCTCTCCGATGTGGTGTCTTTGTGAGCCATCATGAGAACACCATCATTTGCCTCCTTCTCTACTAAGTTGGCATTTTCTTTTACCTTTTTCTCGGACCAACACTCCTTCGCGTAGTGTCCAGGCTTGCCGCAGTTGTAGCACTCGACACTTGCTCGACTCGACAAGCTTCCTCGTCCACGACCTCGTCCTCGGCCGCGCCAATTTTGCTGATTCGGTTGCTTCTTTTCTTCGGAGTTATAGTTTCCGCCTCTGCCTCGACCACCAAATCGACCTCCACGGCCGCGTCCTCTTCCTCGATTGTTCTCAGCGTACATCGCCTTGTCTTCATCTATGGTCGCCTTGACTTGAAGAGCTTCTTGTTGTGTCTCGTTCTCCTTCTTTTTCTTCCGCTGCTCGTTTGCTTCGAGTGAACCTGCCAATTCATCAACGGTCATTTGATCTAAATCTTTCGACTCTTCAATAGCACACACCACGTTTTCGAACTTCTCAGTTAAAGACCGAAGAATCTTCTCAACAACTCTTGCGTCGGTTAGAGCTTCTCCGTTACCCTTTAACTGATTCGCTACTGCTTGTACTCGTGAGATGTAATCGGACACTCCTTCCGATTCCTTCATCTTCATGGACTCCAATTCGCCTCGCAAAGTCTGAAGCCTCACTTGCTTTACTCGATCGGCATCCTTGAACACTCTCTCCAAAGTGTCCCATGCTTCCTTCGAAGTTTTCGCGCCGGCAATCTTCTGAAAACCCGACTCGTCTACAGCTTGGTACAACAGGTACATGGCGGTCTTGTCCTTCACTCGTTTCTCTTTCATTGTTTTTAACTGGTTTACCGTCTGCTCCGTTTCGGCAACCGGTTCCACGTAGCCAGATTCGACTATCTCCCAAACATCTTGCGCACCGAGTAACGCCCGTATCTGGATACTCCATACTTCGTAATTCGTCTTCGTCAATCGCGGTAGCAGTATATGGCCAAAAACACTCCCAGAACTCGCCATCGCTCTGATGCCAATTTGTTGGTTATACGGAATTCGAATATGGATTTCTAATAGGAATTTCTAATAAACAAAACTCTCTCTTATAATTCTAATAGTCTCTTACAAGTCTTTCTCTCTTTTTCTAATTGATATTTGATGATCTTAATTGCTAAACATCCAAGCCCTATTTATAGGCTCCATAAACTTGAGATACAAGGAATTAAACATTGCCTTAAAAACTATTTCCTAAACTTATTTCCTTATAATTAAAATCTGCCCCCTAATTAATTTCCTTAAAATAAACTTTCCCTAAAATAAATTGGGCTAATTAAACTTAATAATTCTTAATAGGGCTTGGGCTTATTAACAATAACAAAACCCTAGAAGTTGCACTATGTTTCTATGGTGGATCCATCCAAGAGTAGAAACCTCATTGATGAATTCATCTCCGTGGAGTTTTGAATTCCCGAGCATTTTAATGGCAACAAGCCGGTTATTCAGAATTCTGCCTTTGAATACGGAACCAAAGCCGCCTTCACCGAGCTTTTCCCTGAAATGACCGGTAATTGCTATGATGTTTGTAAAGGAATATCTAGTTGGTGCAATTGCCTTATGTTCTCGAAGGAATCTCTCCACGTAATCAACGGGTGCCTTCAAACGACGGTACTTGTGGGTGAGGAAAACACATAAAACAAATGGCATGAATATAAACCTTCGGATGAGCATCAATACTGCAAAACATATATATTTAGATTTAGTTATACGTTTAATAATCTATAACAGAAAAAGATAAGAATTTAGTACTATAATCAAAACTTACAAATGAAAAATTGCAAAATTAGTAGCACCAAGAAAACAATCGGTGCGCCAAGCGTTGAAATCATCATGCAGTCTAAGAACAACAGGTCGCTGTTGAAGAGTGGATATATCAGGGGCAAATTGTTGGGCGAAAGTACTTCCTGAGTCCATAAATATGGTGTGTCTGTTGGTGCTTCTCCTATCAACTGATCAATGAAGTATCTGATTGGAGAACAAGAAATTGAGAATTATAAATTATTTTATGTCACTGAAATATGATAATTCATAAGTAATAGCAGAGTTAGACCGGAACTCATGAGAGAATGTATATTGAATATTCACGATAAATTGCGATTGTTAAAAAAATTTATTGATGTTGTGGGTATGGAGAATATAAATTTAAAAATGAGGTCTTCTACTATTCTTCTCTCCATTTCTCGCACCAATTCATGATGAGTCACTAATTCATGATTAATCCACTAATGACCTCTATCAATTAAGGATTAATCCAAAATTATTAATTTTTGAATATTTCTAATTAATTATTAATTGAGACACTCTAATTACATATTAATTTTTAATTGACCATGAATTAATCATTAATTTACCTTGTTAATTAGGATATTAATTGAGAGATTTAACATCATCATGAATTGGCGAGAGAAATGGGGGAAAGTAGAATATTCTTTTAAAAATTGTATCATTACTTACTAATCGCTAATTATTCATGTAGCACTTCAAAAACCTTCAGGAGGAAATGCCATACGACCAAAATGATAAATACACGAATATGAAATTAAATATTTGAAATTGTTTTGGAAGTCCAACAAACATAATGAACGAAACATTACCTTGTTGATTGCTTCAAGCAGTAACCAAGTCCCTTGACTGGTCTGTTCCAGCAGACTGTAAAACCCTCCTGTAGAATATCCGACACTTGCGCTATAGAACTAGCAATTTTGTCATTTCTAACATATGTGCTGGCATTCATATATCCACATGAAGGTTGTAAATCCGATACTGCGACAAATTCACCTGACAATACATAGATATACGAGTTGTTTCTACTTGTGCAAGGAACGTAGAACTGACCATTCTGTATTTTCTCTGTACAGTTGACGAAATATGCAGCATTTGAGTTGAAATCACATCGTGTAATATACCTTTCTGGAACATATTTGTACGGTTCAACTGTATATCTGGAAACCTCGCAAGAATTATGATCCATGAATGCAGGATCGACCATGTTTATCGTCTGATTCCTATATGAGATGCTCGTGACATAATATCTGCCTGGCCCCCATTCCAAATAAGGCATGTTAGAATCACAGATAAGTTCATAGTTGGTTGATCCGCAATGCGAAGGATCGGTTTTGAGACGAAAAGGATAGCGTATGTCGTGGAGATCGCCGCATGAGGAAGGTGGGCACTGAGATGCGACTTTTGTGAGACCTCCATTAGAGAGAAAGAGGGAAACTAGGCAGAGAAGGAGAGTGTTCATTGTTGCAAGATGGATATGATTTCAATAATTTTGGGTCCAAGACAACATTAATATATTTTCTTTTGGAGAATTATACTGTGCCCCAAATTCACCCCAACGTCATAAATGTGAATCATGATGATCCAATGTAATTAATAATTAATCAGTACATGTTTATTTAAGATACATGTTTATCATATATTAATTGAGTTATCGATTATTTTTAAAATTCTTGCTATATCAAACCTCTTTGTATTGTCTGTCCTGAGAAATTTCGGCAATAATTTTCTTAATAAATTTTTTGTTGAAATGGCCATAGGCCAATCATTTTCTTAATTTTAAATTGAGAAAATGACAATTGGTTCCCAGTTGCAGGTGATCAGACTCTCCTGAGAGAAAAAGGATGAATAGTCCAAATTGGTAAACAATTATTCATGAGTTTTTTTTTAATTTCCTATTTTTTCTAGTAATTAGGAAAACTCCCTGATCTTTTAGATTTTCTGAGAAATTTCTTAGATTTTTTGTTTTCGTCAAAAATCTTCTAACTTTTTTAAATATTAGCAAAAAGTTTCATATCTTTTGTTATGTTTTTAAAAATTATCATTTTTCCCTAATAATTTAATTCCTATTATGTTTTTGCATAAACAGTGGGAAAAAAATAATTTAAACAATAATTATAATATATATAATTCTCTCAAAATTAGTGTCCACAAATATGTTGATTTTTTTTCAAAATAATGATCAAAATTATTTCAATTTCTGAGAAATAATTTTGTACAGTTTTCGACAATTATTATATGGTTTATGTATTTTTATATAATATTATTCATATCTACATATTAATTTTTAAATTAGGGGAAGTTTCAAATTAAAATTTTGATATTAATTCGTATTGTGTTTTTTGATAATATCACAACACATAAATAATATTTTAGCAACAATTATTATTATTATTATTACTACTACTACTAGGAGAATACTCGCGCTATGCAACGAGTGTGTTAATTATATTTTTCATTGTAATACAAATTACACATTTGTAAGATAATATCGATAGTATCATCTTAAAATAAAATATGAACTCATTCATCTATGAATATTCATATATTTTATAATTATTTTACATTATAACAAAAATCTAATTTTTTAATCAAAGAATAACACTTACATTAGTACCATTATATAGTAATATATTAGATATAATACAATTCTATGAAAAGAATCATTAATTATATAATACAATACCAAATAACAATAAATATTATATCACTATTCACAATAATTAATACAATACCAAATATAAAAATAAGGAATCATACGACATATATATACATCATAATTATATAGTACTAATATTTTTTTATTGATTCAATATGCAATAAAAATTATAAATAATATCAAACTTAATATTGGAAGTAAGTTGATAAATAATATCAAAGTTTAATTTAGAATAAACATAAATATAAATTATTTAATATCATATGATTTTTGTTTTACATTTACATTTTAAAATGACAATACTATTTGACAATTGTTTATAAGTTTAAGAAGTTGTTTATATGGATAAACTATTTTTTAATTCTATTAGTTTTTAAAAAATTTAATATTAAATTTGTTTGGTTAAAAACACAAATATAATCTACTTAGTATTTTATGGGATTATTATAGTTATAATTTTTTTTTAAATAAATAATAATACTTAAAAATTCTATTATGTAAATAAAATATTTAAACTTCTATAATGTAAATATGTATTTTTTGCATTGTATTTTCTTACATAATATCTTTACAAATTCAATTTATGAACTGTGCTAATATGGATATCAAAATAAAGAAAAAAATTTAAACGAAAATATATGATGAATTTTTAATAACATTACAAATTAAGTTATTAATATTTAATATATAAACATTTCATCTTCTATTTGATTCACATTTGATCATGTAACCTTATATGAAGTATTAAACAATTGAATAGACTTAGTCTAATATAAATCTATCCAATAATAATAGTCCATGTCATTAATGTAGGGTGATGTGATTATCTAAGAATGCTTAAAACATCGTGTAAAATAATAATGAAGGAAATACATTTTCAGGATCAACCGTAAAAGTATACACAAGGATAAACGAATGTAGGAGTACATTTGTGGCCATAACTTTCAGTGGGAAAATCCGATTTGAATGGTTCAAATTGGGTTAGATAGATAATAAGATTATCTACAACCTTCATGAAGAAATATATTTCATATGAACGAAGTATCAGTGTCGTTTCTGTGAAATACCGAAAGGGTGCAACATTATGATATACAGTTAGTAAAACAGTCATAACGTTTTCATACGAACTCCAATTGGACTGGGCCAAATTGGGTTGTGTAGATAATAAGAGTATCTACAACTTTCATATTGGTTGATTGTCTGTCTGAGAAATTTACCAATTTCGAAATGACAGAATACTGATCAGGTTCATGCAGTTTTCTGTGTGAAAGGGTGTATATTGGATATACATGCCTTTTGGCTAATCCTGATCCTATTAGATATAAATAGGATATTTTCTCTCTCATCCTGATCAGAGATTAAGCAATTTCATTCAGAATATTCAAGATATTCCGGAAATATAGAGAGACACTTCTCTATTGAGTGAAAAGGTGCGAAGAGAGAGAAATCGAGAAAAGAGTTTCTCGAGAGATAGAGAATCAATTCGATCGAGCAAGTTCACCGGTGCATCGTCTAGGCAGGTGCATCCATGACCGACGTCTTACGACTCAAGGTGGATACACGTAGAGGAGCAACATATGGGCTCTTTCAGTTGTGATCGATTCGGACGAGTAGATTCAGTTGGAAACGAAATCAAGCAAATCGGCGAAGTCAACGAGCGGTGAAAGACGCGTGGTGTGGGACGCGCGGATTGTCACCAACATTATAGGAAAAAGAAGGCAGCGATCAACCCTTCGTGTGCAATCAATTTTACACTGGTATGAATCTGTCCTTCTATTTGCATCGTACCCTTGAAGTCATGGCGTGATCTCGGGAATCGGGGAACCGAACCGGGCCTTCATTCCGCTGCGCGGGCCCGGGGTCGGGGATATTCCCCAACAAATAACACATACATAACTACACAAATATGATCTTAAGATCTATCAAAAAATGAATGATTGAGATCAAACCATATGACTACATCTAATGGTTCAAATTAATATTTACAAATGACTACAAATAGTTATACAAAATAAATGTTTTAAATGATCAAATATAATATTAATGTATATGATGAAACCACATCATAAAATCATGGTCAATAATCACGAATAACCATGATGATGTTGCTTCATAAGAAAACTCAAAGATAGTGCAAAATAAGGGGGGGGGGGTATATTATTATTATTATTATTATTATTATTATTATTATTATTATTATTATTATTATTTTCAAAACTATTATGTAGAAATGTGTTGAAAACTGAAAAAGATTATCAAAAATAATATGTATGTATGATAATACTATATATTTTTCTACAATTATTATAGTTTTTGTATATTTATATAATATTTTAAATAGCGTGGTAACGGACTAGAGTTCCGTTGTAACGGAGTGCCAAGGAGACTGGAGGTCCGTTGTAACGGACTATGGTGCGTTACGACGGACTGGTTTCTGGTTGCTGATTTTGTTTTCGTGATAACTTTGGCTACAAAACTTGGAATTTTTAGGTATTTATATCGATTTGATCGGCATCAAACATACTAGCATATAATAAGATAATTATTTAGAATAATTAGACTCCCAAATAAAATCATATGCATATTGAAAATCTTGTGATAGTTATATAATATGATTATGTCACGAATTTAGAAACATGCAATGGCATGATCCCTCATAATATTTAAGTCATGGAAATGCCTTCCATATCCACAACCACCGAGTTTGGTGTTACGTTTCACATGGGTTCAGGCTAAAGTCGGGCATGTGATATTGTAACTATCGAAAGGGTGGCAAGCGTTAAATCAGGACTTGTGAGGCACAGGCTAAAGTCGACTCACTAGTAGGTTATTTGAATGATACCTTGGATATGGTTGTGACTTGACCGTCCAGGCCAATCGGATTGGAGTTCGGGGCATAGATAGGATGCACACACGGAACAGGGATTGTATAGGATACGATCTATCACCGAAATCCTATAAAGGTTCAAGAGTTGCATTGGATGCAATTGGATATAATCCTACCTAAATAACGGGATCCCACCCGATAGGCTAAAGTCACTTGTGGGAGGAACGGAAATATGGGTCTTGAGTGTTATGGACTTGGAGTCCCATATCGGTATGAGGGTTATCGATTCGACAAAATAACACTATCATATAATCATCATATAAGTCCTATAAGATAAGTACGCAACATTAGTAATCAATCTTTTAATTCATTTGTAGAGCATGTCTTCTAGTAACACCAACACCTTATCGATTAGATCGGTATTAGAAATGGAAAATCTAGTGGGTCGGAACTACTTAGACTGGCACCGAAACCTGAGAATAGTTCTCAGGCAAGAGGGAAAGAGTCACGTATTGGATACGAAATTAGTAGAACCGGGCCCGGATGCTACGGCCGATGAAAAGGCCGCATTTGAGAAACTTAAGAAGGACTCAAATGACGTTACGTGCCTCATGTTGGCATGTATGGACGCTAGTCTTCAAAAGCAGTTTGAGGACTCGGATGCATACTCGATAAACGTTGTGCTCAAGGAAATGTTCCAAGAGCAGGAGCGTATTGAACGGTTCAGTACGCTCAAAGAGTTGGTAAACTGCAAGATGCCTTCGGGGTCTTCAGTGAGTACTCACGTTTTGAAGGTGCAAGCTCTCATAGACCGTCTAGAGAGGCTAGGAGAAAAATTGTCGAAGATTATGCAACAAGATTTGATATTGTGTGCACTTCCTCCAATGTTTTCTCCGTTTGTGACTAACTATCACATGCATTCGACGGATAAATCGATCCCTGAGCTTCACGGAATGCTCAAGAATTTTGAATCGGAGACGTTGAAGTCGTCCGGAGAGAACTGGGCAAGAGTTGCCGGGAATGTTCTCACAATTCAGAATAAGGATCGTAAGAGATCAATGTCCAAGGGCAGTTCGGCTAAGAAACGTTCGAAGCCGAATAAAAAGGGAAAGGAGAAATCCATAGATGAGACATGCTACCATTGTCACAATTCAGCAACCGGCCTCTCAGGTATTAACGTTATTGAAGTTAATATCTCAACTATGACTAATTGGGTATTGGATACCGGATGTGGGACTCATATTTGTCGAAATATGCAGGTTCTACAAAATAGTCGAAGGTTGGAAAAGGGCGAAGTCGATCTACCATGTCGGGAATGGAGCAAGAGTTGCTGCGTTTGCCGTAGGAGTAGTTAATTTGACTTTGCCTAGTGGACTTATATTAGTACTAAATAATTGTTATTATGTACCAACATTATGTAAGAACATAATAAGTGTGTCGAAACTAGCCAATGATGGTTATGAATTCGTTATTAGGAATAATGAATTTTCGATATGTAAGGATTCTATTATCTATGGAAATGTTCTGTTAGAAAATGGTGTTTATGTGTTGAATTTCGATCACGAAAATAATAAGTCCATGTATAACATTAATGCAAAAAGGATTAAACCTAAAGTTGACAATCGGACTTTCTTTTGGCATTGTCGTCTCGGTCACGTGAATGAGAAACACATTGCTAGACTCCATAAAGATGGAATGCTAGACTCATTTGAATTTGATTCATTTGAGAATTGCGAATCTTGTTTGCTTGGCAAGATGACAAAGTCGCCGTTCTCCAAGGTCGGAGAGCGGTCCAACGATCTATTGGAACTCATACATTCCGATGTCTGTGGACCGATGAGCATCGAGGCAAGAGGAGGCTATCGATACTTTGTTACGTTTACGGACGATCATAGTAGATATGGATATATCTATTTGATGTGTACTAAAGCGGAGACCTTTGAAAAGTTCAAAGAGTTTCAAAACGAAGTTGAAAATCAGCTTGGCAAGAAAATTAAAGCCATTCGATCGGATCGAGGTGGCGAATATTTGAGCTATGAGTTTGAAGATCATCTAAAAGATTGTGGAATAGTTCCACAATGGACTCCGGCAGGAACGCCACAATGGAATGGCGTGTCTGAGAGGAGGAATCGGACCTTGTTGGACATGGTTCGATCCATGATGAGTCAAACTTCCCTTCCAAAATCATTTTGGGCATTTGCCCTAGAGACGGCGGCTTACTTATTAAACCGCATACCTTCTAAATCGGTACCTAAGACGCCATATGAGATGTGGACCGGAAAAGTTCCGAAGTTGTCTTATGTTAAGATTTGGGGATGTGAAGCCTATGTCCGCAAATTATTATCGGACAAACTCTATCCCAAGTCTGGAAAATGTTTATTTGTAGGGTATCCCAAGGAAACAATCGGGTATTATTTCTATAATCCCGTCGAAAATAAAGTTTTCGTAGCTCGAAGAGGAATCTTCCTTGAGGAGGACTTTATCTCTAGGCGAATGAATGGGACTGAAATAGATCTCGAAGAAATTCGAGACCCACAAACGAATGTTGGACCGATGAACGTTGATCCGGTTTCCTCAAATGTTGAGGATTCGGAGTCAAGTGCACAAGTCACAATTCGTAGATCGGGTAGGATTCGTCAAGAGCCTGTACGATATGGTTTTATCGTGGCAAATAATGATGAAGTCGAATTCATAGATGATGAACCGACATCTTATCGCGAGGCTATGAAAAGCAAGGATTCCAATAAATGGCAAACTGCCATGAAATCCGAGATTCAATCCATGTACGATAATCAAGTTTGGAACTTGGTTGATCCACCTCCCGGGGTTAATCCAGTGGGATGTAAGTGGGTCTTCAAGAAGAAGACCGACATGGATGGGAATGTGAACACTTATAAGGCACGGCTTGTGGCGAAAGATTTCAAACAAATTCATGGTGTAGACTATGAAGAAACATTTTCACCCGTAGCAATGCTTAAATCCATACGGATCTTACTAGCAATCTCTGCGTATTATGACTACGAGATTTGGCAAATGGATGTCAAAACCGCATTCCTTAATGGGAACTTAGAAGAGGATGTGTACATGACCCAGCCCGAGGGTTTTGTCGATTCAAAGAGTCCGGATAAAGTGTGCAAGTTGCAACGATCCATTTATGGATTGAAGCAAGCTTCTCGGAGTTGGAACATACGTTTCCATGAAGTTATACGAGAATATAATTTCGTGAAAAACGTAGAAGAACCTTGTGTATACAAGAAGGTTAGTGGGAGCCGTGTAGTATTTCTTGTACTATATGTAGACGACATCTTGATCATAGGAAACGACATTCCGATGCTTACGGATGTTAAGAAGTATTTAAATACTCGTTTCGCTATGAAAGATTTGGGCGAGGCCGCTTATATATTAGGCGTGAGGATTTATAGAGATAGATCCAAGAAGTTACTCGGCTTGAGTCAAAGCACGTACATCGACAAAGTATTGAAACGGTTTTCAATGCAAAATTCGAAGAAAGGATTTCTTCCAATGTCGAGTGGCATATCATATTTTAAATCTCAATGTCCGACATCGAGCGAAGACAAGAATGCGATGAGTATTGTTCCATACGCTTCGGCGGTTGGATCAATTATGTATGCCATGATTTGGACGCGCCCCGATGTGTCGTATGCATTGAGCGTCATTTTGCGTTACCAATCTAATTCAGGGGATATGCATTGGATCGCGGTTAAGAACATCCTTAAGTACTTACGAAGAACTAAGGATCAATTTCTAATTTATGGTGGAAAGACATCCGGGTTGGTCATCAATGGATATACCGACGCCAGTTTCCAAACATGTGTCGATGACTTTCGATCACAAAGCGGATACGTGTTTTGTCTAAATGGTGGAGCGGTAGTATGGAATAGTTCCAAACAACCCACGATAGCAGACTCTACAACTGAATCGGAGTATATTGCGGCTTCCGAAGCTGCAAAGGAGGCGGTATGGATCAAGAAGTTTGTGTCTGAGCTTGGTGTAGTCCCGAGTATCTCGGAACCTGTAGTTGTGTATTGCGACAATACGGGCGCAATAGCACCGTCCAAGGAACCGAGGGCACATCACCGCTCCAAGCACATACTCAGAAAATTTCACTTGATCCGTGAAATTTTGCAAAGAAAGGATGTGATCATTGAAAAGATTGATACTGACAGGAATGTTGCGGACCCGTTTACTAAGCCACTCTCGCAAGCTAAGCACGATTATCATGCGAAAGCTATAGGTTTGAGATACCTAGAGGAGGAAGAGAGTAGTTAGTTATCTAAAACGATAGTTTCGTAGAACGAGATTAGTCTAATAGATTAGTAAACGTTGTATCACCCCAAACTTATTTTATAGTAATGCAATTTCAGAATTTTAAAATTTTTTTCATTTTTGCATCTATCTTATATGAAAACTGTGTGCGGGGTTGTGTAATATGATAACATGAACCCTGATTTGAACTTGTGTGGACGTCGACATAGTTGAGGACTATGTGCAGCGAAACCGTCACACTTAAAGTGTCATTTCTAAACATCCCTAGTCGCGGATCAGCTTGCTTAAAAGAGAAGCATTTCTATTATCTGATAATAGATTGAACGCGTACACTAGTACGTTAGCCGAGGAGATGATTATGTTTTGCTAATCATGGGACAAAGGTGTTTGTCGAATCGGGAACGTAGATATATGCTAGGTGACATATATTGGATATGACCGAAGCCGCGAGATCATGACATGGTTTAGTCATTATGGATGAACTTGCGACGAGTAGGGTATTAGGTTCTTCAAACTTGAGGGGATCATCGATTGCGTTACGTGTGTAACACAATGCTTTGATATCATCTTACGCTCACCGTAACAGGGAGTTAAAAGGGTCATCATTGGGTATTGTCCGAAACACGGAATTCAATGTGAGTCTCCAAGATAGGAATTGTTTATTCCGAAAGGAAGAGATATCTCTTAGGCGCCGCTCGATGAGTCGATTAACGAAATCTACGGCCGCAGACAATGATATTAACGGTTAATATCGATTGAAATTTGTTAACTCAACTCGGAATCGGGGAATAAGTGTTGTTAATCAAATTATAAGGATGACTATCGCCATGCCTTTTGATTAACGGATATCGCAAACAAGAGAATTAGTAACCGCTATTCGAGATAGGCACAATGATCACAATCATTATTCGTTTAACATGGGTAGCTATGATGGAGTGACTAGATCCCGCTCATGAGCTTGTAGGCATTGGAAACAACCTACTGCCATCGTTAATCGAACCTACATGGTCACACATCGAGTCGTACTAAGTCGGGCTTGATCATAAAATTGGCACATACGATGTGCATAGCTTGGTATTCGATACGCGAGCTATATTCTCTAAAATCGTGCGTATTGGATATGCATGAGTACCTTTTAGGTAGATCTGAAATTGAGTGGGAGACTGAAGGAAATATAGTTTCAGGATCAACCGTAAAATTGTACACAAGGATAAACGAATGTAGGAGTACATTCGTGGCCATAACTTTCAGTGGGAAAATCCGATTTTAATGGTTCAAATTGGGTTAGATAGATATTAAGATTATCTACAACCTTCATGAAGAAATATATTTCATATGAACGAAGTATCAGTGTCGTTTCTGTGAAATACTGAAAGGGTGCAACAGTATGACATACAGTTAGTAAAACAGTCATACCTTTTGCATACGAACTCCAATTGGACTGGGACAAATTGGGTTGTGTAGATAATAAGATTATCTACAATTTTCATGTTGGTTGATTGTCTGTCTGAGAAATTTACCAATTTCGAAATGACAGAATACTGACCAGGTTCATGCAGCTTTCTGTGTGAAAGGATGTATATTGGATATAAATGCCTTTTGGCTAATCCTGATCCTATTAGATTTAAATATGATATTTTCTCTCTCATCCTGATCAGAGATTAAGCAATTTCATTCAGAATATTCAAGATATTCCAGAAATATGGAGAGACACTTCTCTATTGAGTGAAAAGGTGCGAAGAGAGAGAAATCGAGAAAAGAGTTTCTCGAGAGATAGAGAATCAATTCGATCGAGCAAGTTCACCGGTGCATCGTCTAGGCATGTGCATCCATGACCGATGTCTTACGACTCAAGGTGGATACACGTAGAGGAGCAACATCTGGGGCTCTTTCAGTTGTGATCGATTCGGACGAGTAGATTCAGTTGGAAACGAAAGCAAGCGAATTGGCGAAGTCAACGAGCGGTGAAAGACGCGTGGTGTGGGACGCGCGGATTGTCACCAACGTGACAGGAAAAAGAAGGCAGCGATCAACCCTTGGTGTGAAATCAATTTTGCACCGGTATGAATCTGTCCTTCTATTTGCATCGTACCCTCGAAGTCATGGCGTGATCTCGGGAATCGGGGAACCGAACCAGGCCTTCATTCCGCTGCGCGGGCCCGGGGTCGGGGATATTCCCCAACAAATAACATATACATAACTACACAAATATGATCTTAAGATCTATCAAAAAATGAATGATTGAGATCAAACCATATGACTACATCTAATGGTTCAAATTAATTTTTACAAATGACTACAAATATTTATACAAAATAAATGTCTTAAATGATCAAATATAATATTAATGTATATGATGAAACCACATCATAAATGAAGGAAATACAGTTTTGGATCATCGCTAAAATGGTACGTAGGACAAACGAACGTACGCGTTCGTGGGCATACGAAACAGATTAGTAAAACTGGTATAACTTTCAGTAGGAAACTCCGATTTGAATGGTTCAAATTGAGTTCGTTAGATAATGAGATTATATACAACTTTCATGTTGTAATATATTTCATTTGAGCGAAGTATCAGTGTCGTTCTAATGGAATACCGAAAGGGTGCGACAGTTTGACATACAGTCAGTAAAACGGACGTAACTTGCGGGTCCGAACTCCAATTGGGCTGGGCCAAATTGGGTTGGAACTATAATAAGATTATCTACAACTTTCGTGTTAGTTGATTTTCTGTCAGAGGAATTTACGATTTTCGTTCGGACAGATTACTGAAAGGGTGTATGCAGATTACTTAAAGTGTATGCAGATTATCTACAACTTCTCCGGTTTTCTGTTTGAAAACAGGAGAAAAGAGTTTTCTCCGTCTAGAGAATCGAAACGCAATCACGCAAGTTCGCCGGTGCATCGTCTAGGTAGGTGCATCCGTGACCGAGGTGCTACGACTCACGGTGGATACGGGTAGAGGAGCGACATATGTGGCTCTTCGTTGTGATCAAACCGGAGAAGTAATCGAGTAACGGGCTGTGGAAGCATGCGGGCATGGAACGCACGAAGACAACCCGAGGCATGTCGAAACGGTGGGAGACGTGTGGTATGGGACGTACATGCTAGTCACCAACGAGACACCGAAAGAAGAGAAGGATGAGAGCGATCAACCCGTCGTGCGTGATCAATTTCACGCTGGTAATCGTCTATCCTACTTTGCATCGTACCCTCGATATCGAAGCGTGATCTTGGATTATGGGAACCGGACCGGGCCTTCATATCCGCTGCGCGGGCCCGGGGTCGGGATAATTCCCAATAGTGATATAAGAGCGATCGCTGAGATTTGAGGGTCGAATCATAGTCGTATATTCGATATACGCACGGGTTATCAAAGTTCGTACCCGTTTGCATGATGTTACATATAGAGAAAGTCAAATTCCGTTAAAATCACAAGTGGAATTCGCTAGAGATCGATCAAAAGTTGATTGAGAGTATCTAGGAATTATCGTGAAAAGGTTTCATGATTGATCGTTTTGGAAACGAGCGAAAACAAACGAAACAGCAGAAAATTCGCATAGTCCGTTGTAACGGACAAGTTGGTCCGTTACAACGGACACTGTATTGGATACAGGAATTGGGAATAATCTGCAGGAATCACTTAGTCCGTTATAACGGACTTGGAGTTCCGTTATAACGGACCCTGCATTAGATGCGGGGATGTGACGTGGACTGTGAATAAACGCAAAGTCCGTTGTAACGGACATGGGTTCCGTTATAACGGACCTTGTATATGATACGAGGATGCGGGGATGCCTATGGTGTCTTTTGGGGTCCGTTGTAACGGACATGGTCCGTTGTAACGGAAGCCTTCGCAGTTAGGTCCGTGATAACGGACTATAGCTTGCGTTGTAACGGACTGGTTCCTGGAAATTTGGACAATGGTTTGCAGAAAATAGCATTGTAACGGACCTAGGTTGCGTTATAACGGACATGTTTCTGGCAATTTTGGCCAAACTCCGGAATAAATAGCATTGTAACGGACTAGAGTTCCGTTGTAACGGAGTGATGGAAACAGGGTTTCCGTTGTAACGGACCATGGTGCGTTGCAACGGACTAGTTTATATTTGCTGATTTTGTTTTCGTGATAACTTTGGCTACACAACTCGGAATTTTGAGTTCTTTATATCAATATGATCGGCATCAATCATTCTAGCATATTAGATAATTAATTATTTAGAATAATTAGTCTCCCTAAATAAATCATATGCATTTTGAAAATCTTGTGATAGTGATATAATATGATTATGTCACGAAATTAAACATGAATGTCATGATCCCTCATAATATTTAAGTCATGGAAATGCCTTCCATATTCACAACCACTATGATCGGTACTACGTCTCACATGGGTTAAGGCCAAAGCCGACATGGGTTATTGTAGTCATCGACGGGGTGGGAAGCGTCAAATAGGGATTGATAAGGGTTAGGGCCAAAGCCGACTTATTAGTAGTTTATTTGAACGATACGCTGAGTATGGTTGTGACTTAACCGTTCAAGCCAGTAAGGGTTGAGGCCAAAGCCGACTTGATTGGAAGTTCGGGGCATAGATAGGATGCACACACGGAACTGGAATTGTATATGATACGATCCATCACCGAAATCCTATAAAGGTTCGAGAGTCGCATTGGATGCGATTGGATATAATCCTACCTAAATAGCGAGATCCCATCTGTCTGCCAAAGCAACTTGTGGGAGGATCGTGATATATGGGTCTTGGGTGTTATGGACTTGGAGTCCCGTTTCGGTATGAGGATTATCGATTCGATAAAATAACACTATCATATATTCATCATATAAGCATATAGATTAAGTACGCACGGTTAGGAGTTAATCTTCATCATCCGTTTAGAATTATGTTTTCAAGCAACACCAAATATATTGATGAGATCGATATGATAGATGGCTTTTGGGCCGGAATTACCATTATTAACCTTGATAGTCAAAGAATAGTTCTTAGACTTAAAGGAATGTGTTGGACACGGAAATGGTAGATTCGGGGCTCAAGGCTATGGCTTTAGAGCAAGCCGGGTTCGATAAACTTTAAGAAGGAATCGAACGATATTACGTGCCTTGTGGTGGCATGTATAGACGCATATTTCTCAAAATTGTTTTGAGAATTCGGGTGTATATGAAAGTAAAACAAAACGCTTATGAAATAGTTTCAAGAGCTACAGCGCGTTGAATAATTCAATGCGGCTCAAAGAGTAGGTTAAATTTTGAGATGCATTATGGCTCTTGGATGAACACTCGTGTGTTGATGGTACGAGATTTGATCTTCGTGACCGAATATCATATGCATTCGATAGATAAGTCGATCCCGAAATTGCATGAGATGCGATTTAAATTTGAATTGGAAATGCTCGGAATATTCGAGGAATCCAATGCATATAGATGCGTGGATGTCCTTGTAATTCAAAAGCGGGATCGAAAGAAATGTATGTCTAAGGGTATTTTGGGAAAATGTTTTCCAAAACGGAAAGTTCGGACAAGGAGTTGTCCAAACTAGTGACTCAAAGAATGGTGAAATCCGAGGAGGATTAAACCAAGAGGTTGATTGTTTCTTTTGGCATTGCCGTCTTGGCCATATAAACGAGATTCACGTATCTAGATTTCATATGATGGATTGCTAGAATCATTCGAATTAGATTCGATTGATTAATGCGATATTTATTTATTAGGCAAGACGACAAAGGGCATCATTCTCCAAAGGGTGGAGAAAGATCCAACGAATTATTGGAACTTACATTCACATGTAGATGATCCGATAAGTTCTGAGGCAAGAGGAGGCTATCAGTATTTTGTTATGTTTATGGACGGTTAAAGTAGATATGGAAATATCAATTTAATGCGTGCCAAAACGGAGATTTTTGAAAGGTTCAAAGAGTCTCAAAAACGAAATACGAAATCAACTAAGCAAGAAAATCAAAGCTTTTCGATAGGATCGAGAAGGCGAGTATTTTGAAGGAAATACAGTTTCAGGATCAACCGTAAAAGTGTACACAAGGATAAACGAATGTAAGCGTACATTCGTGGTCATATCTTTCGGTAGGAAAATCCAATTTGAATGGTTCAAATTGGGTTAGATAGATAATAAGATTATCTACAACCTTCATATAGAAATATATTCATATGAACGAAGTATCAGTGTCGTTTCAATGAAATACCGAAAGGGTGCAACAGTATGACATACAGTTAGTAAAACAGTCATAACTTTTGCATACGAACTCCAATTGGGCCGGGCCAACTTGGGTCGTGTAGATAATAACATTATCTACAACTTTCGTGTTGAGTGATTTTCTATGAGAAGAATTTACCAATTTAGTATGGACAGAATAATGGACAGATTCATGCAACTTTCTGTGTGAAAGAGTGTATATTGGATATACACGTCTTTTGGCCAATCCTAATCCTATGAGATATAAATAGGAAATTTCTCTCTCATCAGATGTGATTCATTCAGTCCAATTCATTCAGAATATTCCAGAAAATTGTGAGACAAATTTCTAGAGAGTGAAAGGGTGTAAAAGAGAGAAACCGTGAAAAGGTGTTTTCCGGTATAGAGAATCAAACAATTGAGCAAGTTCGCCGGTGCATCGTCTAGGCAGTTGCACCCGTGACCGACGTCTTACGAGTCAAGGTGGATACACGTAGAGGAGCAACGATTGGGGCTCTTTCGGTTGTGATCGATTCGGACGAGTAGTTTCTGTCAGAGACGAAATCGAGTGAATCGGCAACGTCAAACGAACGGTGAAAGACGCGTGGTGTGGAACGCGCGGATTGTCACCAACGTGACACGAAAAGAAGAATAGCAATCAACCCTTCGTGTGCAATCAATTTTGCACTGGTATGAATCTAATCTTCTTAATTGCATCGTACCCTTCGAAGTCATGGCGTGATCTTGGATTTAGGGAACCGGACCGGGCCTACATATCCGCTACGCGGGCCCGGAGACGGGTGAATTCCCATCATATTTGAGCTAAACCTTTCGATAGGATCGAAGAGGCGATATTTGAGTTATGAATATTGATGATCATTTATGATTGTGGAATCGTTTCACGATTACCTTTATTCGGAACATTGAGATGTGTCCGAAAATAGGAATTGAACGCATGTTGCACATGGTTCGATAAATGATAAGTCAAACGGATCTCCCAAAAATGTTTTGGGGATACGCACTTGAGACAGCGGCACTAATGAATGGTTGCATATAAGATATGGACCATAAACCTTCTAATCAGTACAAAAGACGCCATCTGAGATATGGATCGGAATGGTTCCGAAGTTGTCACTTGTACAGATTTGAGGATGTGAGTGTATTTCGAAATTTGTTTTGATTAAACTCAATCCCAAATCTGAAAATTGTTCGTTTATCCTTAAGGAAACTAAAGGGTATCAGTTCTAACGTCCCGACGAAAATGAGATTTTCGTGGCTCGAAGAGATGCCTTCTTGGAGGAGGACTAGATACGCACAAGTTTGGAACTTGGTCCCATTTATCTCTATGCGGGCTAATGGGAGTAGGATAAATCTCGAAAGAGTTCGAGATTTGAAAATGAACATTGTACCAATGAAAGTTGACATGGCATCATCAAGAGTTGATGAATGCAAGTCGAACACACAAAGGAATTTTTCGTAGATCAAGAAGGCTATATCATAAGCCGGTAAATACGGATTTATCGTGGCTAATGATGATAGATCGAAATCATTTGATGATTCGATATCCTACAAGGATGCTATGAAAAGTTGATTCCACATGACATGGTGTCATGAAATCTGAGATTCGATCCATGTAAATTATCAAGTTCAGAACTTGATTTCATAACTTTCTGGGTTAGACCCGTGAAATGTGAGTGGGTTTTTCAAGATGAAGAACCTACATGGATAGGAATACGCATATATGTAAAGCGAGGCTTTTTGCGAAGAGTTTCATGCAATTCATAGTCGGACTATGAAAAAACGTTTTCGCATGTTGCCATGCTTTCCCATTCTCGAAATTCTGCTTGCCATAATCGCATATTATGACTATATGATGTGGCAAGATGGATGTCGAAACCGAATTTCTTAACAGAAATGTTATTAAAGGACGTGTACTTGACACAACCTTACGGTTTTGTCGATTCATAAGAATCGGAATAGGATATGCATGCTTTAACGATCCATATGATGGATTAAAGAATGCTTCTCGGAATTGGAATATTCGTTTTGACGAAGTTATAAACAATTATAACATTGTCGGAACGAATGGAAACTTTGTGTACACATGAAGGTTAGTGGGAGCCACGTTATATTTCTTGTAACGACAAAGGATTTAGGCGAGACTGCTTATGAAATAAGCGTGAAGATCTATAGGATAGATCTAAGAAGTTCCTCGTTCTATGTTATAGCACATATATCGACATATTGTTGAAAATGGTTTTCAACATATTACTCCTTGGCGGAGTTAAATCGAAATGTCGAATGACAGAAATTTTTCAACGGCTCGATGTGAGACATCAAGCAGCTCGAAAAGTAATAAAATGATGCCTTACATTTGATGTTAGGATTTATTATATCTGTCATGATATGTATGTGGCTATCTGTCATACAAATAAAACGTCTAGTTCACCGTCAATAAAATTCATGGTAATCACATGGGTTTGAATGTAATTCGATTACATGACACTAACTCTTGTGAATGTATAATGGTTATATATTTATATACATAACGGTTATGTATATTTAAACCCATCGGGATTTGTATTGATAGAGGTGAAGTTTATCCTTGAATACTTTGTGAAAGAATTCAGGATTTTTTATCTATAATGGTGTGGAGGACGTGTTGGTTATAAAGAGTTATAACAACAACAGTTTCCAAAGATTAAGCACGTCCAAATATGTAGCACGACTTTCGATCACAAAGTGTGTACATGTTTTGCTTAAATGAAAACACGGTTATGTGGAAAGGTTCCACAAGACCAATAGTTTATGATTCTATTTACGGAGGCGAGTATATTGTGGTTATTAATCGCAAAAGGAAGTGGGATGGATCAAGGATACATGACCAAACTCTAGTAGTCACGAGTTATCAGATTTATGGTTGTTTATGGCGTGAAACGCAATAGTACAAGCCAAAAATGCCGAGGTCACAACCACTTCTAGCCAATACTCAGAAAATTTCATTTGATCCATGAAATTTTATGAAAAGATGTGATCGTAGGTATTGGAAATGTTCCAATCCTGATGATGATTAACACTAGCGGGAACGTGCGGACCCGTTTACAAAACTGCTCTCTCTAGTCGCTCGTGACTGACATGCGATGACTATGGGTATGGAGATACCTTGTGGAGGAAGAAGAGAGTAGAGTGTAGTTATCTAATATGATAGTCCTCGCAGGTTGTGGGTATGGAGATACCCATAGGTAAACGTTGTATCACCCAAATACTTAGTCCATATGAATGCATCCCTTTTATAAATTTTGTTTACTTAAATTAATATGCATTCAATTATATGTAAAGGAAATACAGTACCGTAAAAGTGTACACAAGGATAAACGAATGTAGGCGTACATTCGTGGTCATATCTTTCAGTAGGAAAATCCAATTTGAATGGTTCAAATTGGGTTAGATAGATAATAAGATTATCTACAACCTTCATATAGAAATATATTTCATATGAACGAAGTATCAGTGTCGTTTCTATGAAATATCAAAAGGGTGCAACAGTATGACATACAGTTAGTAAAACAGTCATAACTTTTGCATACGAACTCCAATTGGACCAGGCCAAATTGGGTCGTGTAGATAATAAGATTATCTACTACTTTCGTGTTGGTTGATTTTCTGTCAGAGAAATTTACCAATTTCGCATGGACAGAATACTGGACAGATTCATGCAACTTTCTGTGTGAAAGAGTGTATATTGGATATACATGTCTTTTGGCCAATCATAATCCTATGTGATATAAATAGGATGTTTCTCTCTCTCTCTCTCTGGTCAATCCAGATGTGAATTCATTCAGAATATTCCAGAAATATTGAGAGACATCTTTCTATTGAGTGAAAGGGTGTAAAGAGAGAGAACCGAGAAAAACAGTTTTTTCGGAGAAGAGAATCAAACGATCAAGCAAGTTCGCCGGTGCATCGTCTAGGCAGGTGCATCCGCGACCGACGAACTCCGACTCACGGTGGATACAAGTAGAGGAGCGACACTTGTGGCTCTTCGATTGTGATCAACTCGAGGGAGAGAAAGAACGGTCAAAGACGGTGGAAGCTCTTGGACGTGGAACGCACGGAGACAACCGGAGGAGCGTCAAGACGGTGGGAGACGTGTGGTATGGGACACACGTGCTAGTCACCAACGTGACCGGAGAAAGAAGGAAGAGCGATCAGCCCTTCGTGCGTGATCAATTTCACGCTGGTAATCGTCTATCCTACTTTGCATCGTACCCTCGAAGTCATGGCATGATCTTGGATTTAGGGAACCGGACCGGGCCTTCATATCCTCTGCGCGGGCCCAGGGTCGGGTGAATTCCCAACAATATGAAAACTGTGTGCGGGTTGTGTATTATGATTGTTGCATGAACCCTGATTTGAGCTTGTGTGGACGCCGGCATAATTGATGATTATGTGCAACAAAACCGTCACACTTAAAGTGTCATTTCTAAACATCCCTAGTCGCGGATTAGTTTGCTTAAGAGAGAAGCATTTCTATTATCAAATAATAGACTGGACGTGTACACTAGTACGTTTGCCGAGGAGATGATTATGTTTTACTAATCATGGGACAAGGTGCTTGTCGAATCGGGAACGTAGATATATGTTAGGTTACATGTATTGGATATGACCAAAGCCGCGAGACCATGACATGCTTTAGTCATTATAGATGGACTTGCGACGGATGGGGTTTTAGGTTCTTCACACTTGAGGGGACCATTGATTGAGTTACGTGCGTAACACAATGCTTTGATATGACCTTACGCCTACCGTAACAGGGGGCCAAAACGGTCATCATTGGGTATTGTCCGAAACACGGAATTCAATGTAAGTCTCCAAGATAGGAATTGTTTATTCCGAAAGGAAGAGATATCTCTTAGGCCGCTCGATGAATTGATTAACGAAATCTCTGGCCAGAGTCAATGATATTAAAAGTTAATATCGATTGTAATTTGTTAACTCAATTCGGAATCGAGAAATAAGTATAGTTAATCAAGACATAAGGATGACTACCACCATGCCTTTTGATTAACGAATATCGCAAACAAGAGTACTAGTAACCGCTATTCGAGATAGGCACAATGATCACAATCATTTTTCGTTTTAACATGGGTAGCCATGATGGAGTGACTAGATCCCGCTCATGGGCTTGTAGTGCCATGGAAACGGCCTACGGCCATCGTTAAACGAACCTACACGGTCACACAACGAGTCGTACTATATGTCGGGCTTGATTGCAAGTTTTTGCACATGGGATGTGCATGGGTTTAGCGTATATGATACGCGGGCTAGATTCTTTGATATAGTGTATATGTGATATACATGAGTACCTTTTAGGTAGATCTGAAACTGAGTGGGAGACTGAAGGAAATACAGTTTTGGATCATCGCTAAAATGGTACGTAGGACAAACGAACGTACGCGTTCGTGGGCATACGAAACAGATTAGTAAAACTGGTATAACTTTCAGTAGAAAACTCCGATTTGAATGGTTCAATTTGGGTTAGTTAGATAATGAGATTATCTACAACTTTCATGTTGTAATATATTTCATTTGAGAGAAGTATCAGCGTCGTTCTAATGATATACCGAAAGGGTGCGACAGTTTGACATATAGGCAGTAAAACGACCGTACCTTTCGGGTCTGAACTCCAATTGGGCTGGGCCAAATTGGGTTGGAAAGATAATACGATTATCTACAACTTTCGTGTTAGTTGATTGTTTGTCAGAGGAATTTACGATTTTCGTTCTGACAGATTACTGAAAGGGTGTATGCAGTTTTCTGTTTGAAAATGTGTATAGAAGATATACATACATTTTGGCCCATCCTTATCCTATAGAGGATAAATAGGATGTTTCTCTCTCTCTCATCAGTTGAAGAAATTAGATAAGTTCAACCAGGAAATTAATGGAGTTAATCCAGAATTAATCCAGAAATTAAGAGACTCTAATCACTTGATGAAAGAGTGCGAAGAGATTGAGAGAGAAAGAGAAAAGAGGAGAAAAGAGTTTTCTCCGTCTAGAGAATCGAAACGCAATCATGCAAGTTCGCCGGTGCATCGTCTAGGCAGGTACATCCGCGACCGAGGTGCTACGACTCACGGTGGATACGGGTAGAGGAGCGACATCTGTGGCTCTTCATTGTGATCAAACCGGAGAAGTAATCGAGTAGCGGACTGTGGAAGCATGCGGGCATGGAACGCACGAAGACAACCCGAGGCGTGTCGAAACGGTAGGAGACGTGCGGTATGGGACGTACGGGCTAGTCACCAACGTGACACCGAAAGAAGAGAAGGATGAGAGCGATCAACCCGTCGTGCGTGATCAATTTCACGCTGGTAATCGTCTATCCTACTTTGCATCGTACCCTCGATATCGAAGCGTGATCTTGGATTATGGGAACCGGACCGGACCTTCATATCCGCTGCACGGGCCCGGGGTCGGGATAATTCCCAACAATAAAATCATGGTCAATAATCACGAATAGCCATGATGATGTTGCTTCATAAGAAAACTCAAAGATATGTGCAAAATAAGGGGGGTGGGTATATTATTATTATTATTATTATTATTATTATTATTTTCAAAACTATTATGTAGAAATGTGTTGAAAAACTGAAAAAGATTATCAAAAATAATATGTATGTATGATAATACTATATATTTTTCTACAATTATTATAGTTTTTGTATATTTATATAATATTTTAATAGTTATATATTACTTATCGAATAACATAATGAAAGTAAACTAGTCGTACTTACAAGCATAAAAGAAAATAGACGTTTGGGAAGGAATCTAAAACGTTTGGAGATTTTTTTTTTTTTTTTAAAAACAATCCGAGTTTTGGAGCAAATCTAAAATTATAAGGAGTTTTTCATAATAGAAGTTCTAAAAATTTCCCATTATTCATTTAATATGTATATTTTTTGGGTGATTCTCAGATTTCAACTATTTTATTTACTCAAATTATTCCGTTTTACCGTTGCACTGCTATAGTTAGACAAAAAAAAAACTATTCATTGCAATAACAACCCAACTTAAAAATCATCTGCCAGACTAATTTTTTTTTTTTTTGGCGTCATGCAAGCACGGTGACTATAACTAACAACGCGTCAAGTTGGAACGAATATAAGACATCTCGGCTCGACTCATAATAGGGGTTCGAGCTATAGTTTTCAGCTCTAGGTCGGCTCGAAAAAATGTCAAGCCAGCTCGCTCCGTTCGAGTCAGGTTAAAACTCGAGCTAGCTCAACTCGGTCCGAAGAAAAATGTGTTTTTTTAGTTATGTAAAATTGTTCGAATTTGAGCTTGTTCGAGCCGAGCATGACCCCACTCGAGCTCGGTTCAATCTCGAGCTAGCTTGAGTCGGGTTCAAACTCAAGCTAACTCGACTCGATTCGATTCGAAGAAAACTGTGCTTTTTTAGTTTATATGTAAAATTGTTTGAGCCAATTTTTGAATGAGTTATTTTTAAGCCGAGTTCGACCGAACGCCGAACGCCGAACTACGAACTTTTTGCCAGTTCTAATGTTAATCAGGATTTTACTTTACGTTGAGCAGCTAAGCTGAATTTAAGGTGCGAAGGGAAAGAAAAGAAAAAAAAAAGAATTTTAATTTGTTCCCACGTCAACTCAACCATGATAATTTTACGGTATGCGACGAGTAAGATAATTATGTTTTTCATTTAAAAAATTAAATAATAAATTTTAGAACATATTCATAAAAAAACTCAAATTTAATTTTCTTAAAACTATATTATCTTGTTATATTGTTATAACTCACTGATAGTAATCATGTATTTATTTTATTATTATTTTAATTTCCAGTAGTAGCAGATAGTGGTGCGAAAGATTCGGATAGTTATCCTACCAGATTTTTTTTTTTTTTTGATTAACTATCCTACCAGATTTGTATCTATATAATTTTTTATAACAAACTACCGGGATATGAATACTTGATACAGTTTGGAATTTGGATACCGGCTGAGATATAGAAAAACAATAAATAAAAACACTAAATAACGTAAAGCCTAAATAAATAAGTTGAAGAGTTCAGAAATAAAACTAGCTTAGCTCTCAATGGTAATTTTGTCTAATTTCTGAAATATAAATTTTCCTCATCTTTAAAGAAATGGTTTAGGAGATATTTCCAAGCTTTCAAAATTACAATCAAACATTTGTACGATTCTTCTCGTACTTGGTCGCATTGCCGGGTTCCATTGTATGCACCGAAATGCCACAATGATCCACCTTTTCACAATTTGTTCATCATTTTTTTTGAAATTTCTATAGTGTATTATATATCTTCTTTCTTCACTAAAATTTCATAAATGAGTTCGGGATAGTATACGTCACTTGGGCCAGTCTCCAAGTCGGGTTCAAGGCTTCTCTTACCAACAACCATTTTGAGAATCATCATTAGGTTCTCTTTCAAAAAAAATCATGATTTTAATATTTAATTCTAATTAGTTATAAAATGAATTTAATTGATAATTAAGCATACATGATAACTCAAATATTTTTACTTAGTTATAAGATAAATATAAAATTAATCCATAATTATTGCATATCTCATGCAAATGAGTCAATGACACTATAATATTTCAATATTTGAAATAATAACACCATTTAAATTAAAATTTAACTCGCAGAAATTACCACCATTAAAATAATTATCACAAATATGATCGAAAATTACATAAAAAATATAACTTAACATAAAATATAACTGAATGGATTCGACAATTTTCCCGATATTAATGAACTTTTTCAGTTCGTTGGAGAATGACTTCAACAAGAATTATAACACTTAATCAAATAATCAGATAATCAAGTAATCATATTAGTCAAAGAATTAATAATGACTTCCCGATATTGATGAGTTGTGAAGTTTATGGGAGCCCAAATACGTAACCTCCTTGGTTGTCTTGGTGATATCTTTCTTTGACTTCTACTAAACTCGATAATTCGGAAATGAGTTGTGAAGTTCGTGTGAGCCCAAATACATAATCTCTTTGGTTGTCTTGGTGATCTTCTTCTCCGACTTCTACTAAACTTGATAACCGCTTTCGATAACCGTCGCTTTCGATAACCGTCGTTTGATAACCGTCGCTTTCCATGCATTTTCTTTCGGAATTAACAACACTCAACAAATTGCCCAACACTCAACAAATTTTGCGCCAAATCCGGAACAAACAACACATCTCGAATGAACATTCGACCTTTCTTCGACTCAATCGCAATCGTTCATTTTCCTTTAAATCGAACAACCGCACCATTTTTCATGGTAATTTGAGTAGTGGCCGTCTTGTCGATTTTGCTAAAGACCGATTCGATTCCGGTCATATGGTTGCTACACCCGCTATCGATGTACCACACATCATTCTTCTTCTCAAAGGCCGCTTGACACGCGTAGAAAATATTTTCGTTGTCGATTTTCTCTTTGGTATAGTTGGCTTGTTCATTTTCTTTAACTCGGCAATCCTTTTTCATATCACCGAACTTCTTGCACTTGTAGTATTGAGGCTTCCCTTTGATCCAACAATCTCTCTCGGCATGAGTCGAACTTTTGCACACACCGCACCATCGCTCTTGATTATTTTGATAATTGCTTCTACCTCCTCCTCTTCCAAATTTTCCTCGACCTCGACCTCTACCGTTTCGACCACCACGAAATGATTCTCCCTTGAGTATATTTTGGTTTGATGATTCGTTTACGACAGTTTTTGATTGGAACGCACTCTCCAAAGATTGCTCGGTATCTCGATTTAATCGTTGTTCGTGCCTCTCTAAAGAACCCATCAAGTTGTGCACACTAAGAGTCGTTAGGTCTTTGGTTTCTTCGATAATAGAAGTCATGTTGTTGTATTTTGAAGAAATGCTAATAAGTATTTTTTTGCAAACCGATTTATCGGTCAAATTTTCGCCAAAACCTTTTATTTGGTTTACCACTTCCAAAATATTGGAGAAAAAAATCTGTATGCGTATCGTTCTCCTTCATCTTCAAGTTTTGGAATTCCCTCTTAAGCGTTGATAAGGAGATTTTTCATCACCTTTTACGTACACAAAATATAGAATTTAAATACTTAAACATGATTAAAGTATATCAAATATTCATAATTCTAATATATTAAGAATAAATACTTTAATATGTGTTCTTGTGTTAATGTCAGGAAAAAAGTGTAAAATCTCGCAAAATCAGGACTCCAGATGGATCCGTCTCGTCGTGCCGATCGATTTGATATATCATATCATAATATTTGATGAAAGGATGAGAGAGAAATCGAGCTTTTTCTTCAAACGGGTCAAAGGCCGTGACTCGTTACACGGATTGACGCACATGGGTCGCGAATGACTCATTTCATGGGAGACAGCAGTGTCAATAGTCCCACAAACCTGTTCTGGTTCTCCTGTGGAAAAAGAAATTACACAACCCATATAACAAGTCCAAAAACTATATGCCTTCACTTCTACACAAATAGCTACATATAAATCCTTGCACCAAATCATAATCCTTGACCAGTCAACATGATGGGGGGCACAATCCTGTGTGGCAGTCGGCGCATGTGATCTGCGCTGCGCACCACAACTCCTCTCTCTTCCTTTCTCACTGCACGATCGGCCGCACGGCTGTTTTCGCCGAAAATCCGTGGAGTTTGTTTGAACAAACGTTTTGGCTCCAACAGCCCATTAACTCTTCTCCAATCCATTTTTTCCTGGACCTCTCCATTTCACAGCCTAACAAGTAATTAAAGAACAAAATCTGGCCCATGCCGGTCCGTTTCTATCACCAATGGAGATGAACAGCTCAATTATGGTATTTTCGGATGATTTTTGGATGATTTAATCTTGATCCGTGGGGAATGTTTTGGAGAGTATTTTTGAGTTTTCTTGGCCGTCCGATGTCCGAATTTGATGATTTTTAGACCGTTGGATTCCGCACAAGTGGATCTAATTAACTATGCAAATGGAATTCTCAGATCTGGGAATTTTGGATTTTTGTCCCCCTTTTTTCCTATAAAAGAATATTCATGATCACTCTCTCTCTTACCCTTGGTCCTCATTGGTCAACCCTCCATTCTAGGGGGAAGGTAAGGTCTTAGCCTCTTCCCCCCTCCATTGTTAGAGCTCTGCTCATCGTTGAGCCATTTTCGCCAAGAAACCGTGTCTTAGCACGGTTTTCGAGGCCGATCCGAGGAGATTTTCCTCTCTCTCCCTTCTCCGAACCGGATACAAAGTTTCTCTCCTCCTCCTCTCACTTTCTCACAAGGCGTGAAGGCTCGAGGACATCGCCAAGATCCGCTCTTGGACTCGAATTTCCCCTTTTTCGGTATTTCTTTCTCTAGTTTAGGATTTTAATTAGGAATTGTTAGATATGATTGAAATCTCTTTGTGAACTTGTTATATACTGTTAAATATAGTTTGTGGAATTTTTCTTGCATTTTTCCTATTTTTCCTTTGTGAAATACTCAATTTTTTGTGTTGTGTTGTTAATTAGAATTAAAATAGAAAAAAGTCAAAAAATATTCTTTCTCAATCTCACTGTTTAGATCTGGATAGTTTAAAACATATTTTGAATCAATCAATTCTCTGCAATTTCCTATTTGATATGGATTTTAGAAAATCATTGTGTTAGGGACTAAACTGTAATTTGGTAAAAAAACTTTAGATCTGGACCTTCTTTTCCCTGATTGTTGAATCCATTGTAAAAATGTTTGAATCCCAAAAATTACTTGAGATTTTACATCTGATCTCACTCTTGAATTAGGATTTTTATTGAGTTTGTTTGATATAATTTTTGATTTGATATGAATTTCTGAAAACTGCCTCTCAATAAAAATCCTTCTGGACCTTTTCGTGATCTTCCAGGGGCCTATTAGTAATTCGATCATTACTTTTTACTGAAAGCTCAAAACTGTGAAATTAGTTTTTCCTTCATCTCAGTATTCAATTGTGAATCTTTGTACCAAATTTGAGATTTTATTTTGTGATCTATATTTTTTGAGAAACATTTAATGCCTAAAATAGCCTTGTGATCAATCATCTTTATAAATTCGAAACTTGTGTGTGTGAAAGTGAGATTTTGACCAGAGATTTATGAAGCCTAAACATTGATTGTGACAAAATATTGTAGCCTCTGGACCAATAGAAATAGTTCTTGAATTGCAATTTTGATTATACGCAAAATTTCCTTGGATCGAACATATGCTTATCACTATGATTAGTATTTGTTATAAATTGTTTTGATTAACTCGTAAGATTGAAATTACACATTTTAACGACCATTTTTACGTGTTATCAAGCGTCAAGAGTTTAACCGTTCTCACTTTTTCGTTTCCTTGAAATTCTCGTTGCAAAATCTCCCATGCTTCCTTCGAAGTTTTAGCACAAATTTTGCAACTCAATTTCGATGGAAAAAAAATTTAATTTTTCGGAGAATTATCATGAGGGTTATTTGATCTCGCATGGTCTACGGAAAATATTAGAAGGAGAAGAAATTATCGATGGTATGGGTATGACGAAGAAAGGAGACGATTCGAAAAGAAAAAAAAAACGATCCGAAAAGAGGACGATTTGGAAAAAGGCAATTCGAAAAAGATGATCCGGAAAAAGGACGATTCGAAAAAAAACCGATTAAAAAAAAAACGAAAACGAGTTTAAAAAAAAATGGACGAGCGTGACGAAAAAAAAATCACAGGGGAGTATCGAGAACAAAAAAAAATAACGAAAAAAACATTAAGGGGGGAGTATTTTAATTAATGTTTTTAATATATTAATTAATAGTATTATGTATAATTGAAGGACAGGATAATTATGTTAAATGTGTATGTAAAATAGAAGTATCTCGAATAAGTGTCTAAAGGGGATGTCTATTAAATAAATAAGTGTCTATTAAATATAATATAAGTATCTAGATAAACCAAGAGTTGTATTGAGATGGTGCATGTGATCTATAAATGCAACCCATCTCATATGTTTTTAGAGAGATAAAACTCTCCAGAAAAAATAGAGAGAAAATATTCAGAAAAATAAAGAAAGAAATAATGAAGAAAAGAAGAAGAAGAAGGAGAAGAGTGTCATTGCCTCTCTCTCTCCGTGTCCACTGTATAATTTGTTTGATTGATTTTAATATTTTTTTCTATCAATCCCCAATCTAAAATCCCTCAAATCTTCTTCAACAAATCAATATAAAATTAAACCCCAAAAATCCAACAATATTTCTGAAAAATAATGTTATATATTTTCAACAATTATTATATGTTTTGTGTATTTTTATATAATATTGTTGATATCCATAAATTAAAATCTTGATTTTGATTTGTAGTATGTATTTGAATAAATCACCGGAAAATAGATATTATTTTAACAATAATAATTATTATTATTTTCAAAACTATTATGTACAGATGTGTTGAAAAAACTGAAAATGAACAAAAATTTATATGTATGCATGGAAATAATATTTTATATTTTTCTACTATTGTTATATTTTTGTATTTTAATTTTAATAACTATATATTATTTATTGAATTATGGAGGTTTATAAAATAAAATTATGAGGACATAATTGACATACTTCAAAACATAACAGAAAACTAGAGGGTTTTGGAGAGATTCTGAAAATGTTCGAAGGGTTTTGGAAAAGAAAAAAACAGAGTGTTTTTCGCCATGATACTCTAGATTTTATTTTAGGTTGAGCCATTCAGATAGGCTGAGAAATTAAATTGAGAAGGGAAAGAAAAGAAAATACTTTTAATTTGTTGTTATTTCAATTCAACCATGATAATACCGCGGTATGCGGCGAGTGAAATAATTATATTTTTCATTTAAAAGCCAAATAATAAATTTTAGATGATAGTCATAATCAACTTAATATAAATTTATTTCAAATTATATTATCTTGTTGTATTATTATAACCAATTCATATGTGATACGTTTTGGTAGCATATAGAGAGGTGTCAACGGTTCTAATAGTATTAGTAATCTTGCCGGATCCGTATTCATATTTTCTTCAGATAATAAACTATCCGGATCTGAATACCTAATGAAGTCCGATACGGACTGAGATTTCTTTTCAGATATCAAAAGAGAGAATTTTGTTAATGTGTCATGCCACCATGATGTTTAAAACGATAAACTAAAAAAACTAAATAAAAATTTGAATAGCTCAGAAGTAAAACTTGCTTACATTTAATGTTGATTTTGTCTAATTCATGAAATATAAAACTTGCTTATATTTAAGAAAGAAATGGTCTAGGGGGTATTTCCAAACTTTCGAAATCACAATCCAACATTTGCACGACTCTCGTCATACTTGGTCGCATTGCCGGGTTCCATTGTATGCACCAAAATGCCACAATGATCAACCTTTTCACAATCTCTTCATCAGTTTTCGAAATTTCTATAGCGTATTCTATATCTTCTTTCTTCACTAAATTCTCATAAATGAGTTCGGGATAGTATACATCACTCGGTCCAGTCTCCAAGTCGGGTTCGAGGCTTCTCTCACCAACAACCATTTTGAGAATCATCATTCCAAAACTATACACATCCGATTTATAAGACACATTCCCAAAGTTTCGAGAATAAACTTCTGGTGCCATGTAACCTACTGTGCCTTTAGCTGCAGTTACGGTTATGTCGGATCGGTCTTTAGAACATATTTTTGCCAGACCGAAATCAGATACTTTTGGATTTAAATTATGATCTAGCAAAATATTGTGAGGCTTGATATCGAAATGCAAAATCCTCAAATTACACCCTTCGTGCAAGTACTTAATACCACTTGCGGCACCTCTTACTATTTTTAAAAGTATTTCCCCTTTGAACGGGTCATCGGTATTATTAACCAGTTTTGTAGAAATAAACTTGTCAAGTGACCCGTTTGGCATGAATTCATAAACTAGAGCGCGTCTATCACGTTCCGAGCAAAACCCTAAAAGCCGGACAACGTTAAAGTGGTGGATTGTTCCTATGGTTGATACCTCATTTATGAAGTCCTTGCCGTCGGTATTGGATCTTTCGATAATTTTAACTGCCACGAGGATCCCATTTTGTAACTCTCCTTTGTAGACACTTCCAAAGCCCCCTTGGCCTAGCTTGTCCTTGAATCGGTTAGTCATCTTCTTGACTTCTAAGAAACTATACCGAGTGAGCCTCTTGTTGTACTTCGCTAGGAGTTCCTCATGCTTTGAGAAATCATCCGAATTTCTATAAATGTAGTATAGAATGCTCGCAACCGATAATAACACAACAAGACCCATAGCAGATGCCGCTGTAACGAAAATAAAAATCAGTAAAGTAATTTTGATGCGAATTTTTCTGAAGAATCTTTGATTGAGTGGTATGACTCTACAAAGAGAAATATCAAATGAATAATTTAGAAAATTAAAATAAAGATAAATCGAAGTTTACCTCCTATGACCTTCACATTTGTTCCTGTAGGAAAACAAAAAACTGTTAGACCAACAAAAACTAAGATAATTGCTTTTTATTTGGTGTAGCATGTAATGTAGTAGAATGATTTAAGATTTTGTGTTATTGCCTAATGGAATGATTTATCCAATAATGCTAAGATCCACTCTTTAAAATAAATAAATAATCCAATATAGTTAAGAAAAAACACCATACAAATTAAGAAAATAATAATGTTAGTCGTATCAAATTGAGTATTTTCAATGGTAAATCTTATAAGGTGTTTCCAAGCATGATTAATTGCGATTTATTTCCTAGAACCTATCAATGTAAGTATATAACTCGACTACATTTTAGAGGGGCGGTCGACATGTCGAATTCAACTTACTATGATATGTGCAGAATGATTTGGTACCGGAACACTGCTTTCCTGCTGCCTCGCAAGTTTTACATTCTTCCGCACCAGACCACGATAAGGTCACATTAAGATGTACTTGAATACCTTTCACTAGAGCATCACGGCCATTATTCGACTCCGAGTCATCAGATATTGGTATGGTTATATTGTTATACACAACCGTGCAAAACGAATTCAAATTGGAAATAGCAGTATTGGTTTGGTCCACCAAATAGCTGAGTTGGTTAGAGTTACTGAGACAAGGTATCGGTCCGTACGTTTCGATAAGGACTGAACCTGGTTGGTTTATTTTGTCTTTGGAGCAGTGTACCAAGTCCATTTTTGTTGTACCGTACGGCTGATAAAGGGTAGTAGTGAGGTTGAGCGAGCTGAGATTTTGTACCGGGCAAAGAGATACCGTGTCTCCGAGCTCAACTGTGATCTCGCCATGGACATAGTCTATATGTTTAACTTTGCTTGGGCCTGCATTCGGATGGTTCAAGATAGTGTCGTTTCCCGAGCAAGTAAGCTCCGTACCTGGTACACATTGGAAATATTTCGAAGAAAAAAATCACAATTAATTGATTTAGGTTTCGAAGTAAATAAGGCATAAAATTGAAAAGTTCTATGATTGAAGATCGGTGGCAATGAAAACCTGGCATTCCACAATTAGACGGTTGAGGAGAAAGTCGATAGGGGAATCGTATTTCAGGTCCGCCAATCCCGCATGTGGAAGGAGGGCATGTCTTGAAAAAATCTTTCTGTTGATCTTGGTCACTTTTTCCATATGCTTGATTAACCATGTTTTCTTTACGAGTGAGGAGAAGAGAAAAGAGCAAGAGCACCAGCCCCTTCATTGTTATGTGAGGAAGAGAAGAAAATAACGATTTATGAGAATGGGGTTAAGGACTATGTAGCTGAAATAATATAATAAATTAATAATACAACACGTTGAGTTAATGGTGGATATTGATAAAAATCCACTTTTGAAGCTGGCATGTGTGACCTTCTGAACGTATATTCTGGCCTATGGCTTATCACGATAAATCACATTTATTTCCTCTTTCTTTGACCCCTTAGGTCTTAATTATTGAGCCTACCAAATACCAATAACCATGTTTTCTTTGACCCCTTAGGTCTTAATCACGATAATATTAAAGTGTCATCAGTAAATTGAATTGACTTGTCAATTAAATATATCAATTAATTTTAAATTAGTTGCTAATCAACCCAACTAAGTTTTGTCCATCTCACGAAGATTGTCCGGAAAGATGGCGGCACGGAATATATTTTTTCTTTGAGGCTATATATGAT
The DNA here is from genome assembly GCA_946800325.1 of Luzula sylvatica. Lineage (NCBI taxonomy): Eukaryota > Viridiplantae > Streptophyta > Magnoliopsida > Poales > Juncaceae > Luzula > Luzula sylvatica. The sequence goes on along the minus strand of OX326956.1, from coordinate 46,006,093 downwards.
ACTCCTTGAAATTTCTTACCATATATTTTGTATTATCAATGAATAATTAATTAACATGATCATTAACAAAATACATTTCACCAGGTCCGATCCCAGGTTTTCGAGTACCCGAAGCTTATTTCGAAAATATACCCAATATACAATTAATTTATTTGAAAAAATATTACAGACATATGTTGTCATAATATATTGTGCGGTTTATTGGTTGATGCTCTAAATTTTTTTCAATATATTCAAGGTTCAGACCTCGCATAGATCATTTTTTTTTGTTAATATTTACATTGTATTTTGAAAAAGAAAAATTAAAAAGTAACTTGTGAGATTTGAACTCATGACCTTTCATAAATGAAACAATTGTTTTACCAATGGGCCACAATAGGTTTTGTAATTTTGAGCAGTTTTATTATAATTATATTTATTTTTAACTGGATACATCATGTTTTTCGAAAATTTTAGACCCCCTAAAAATTGGGACCCGAAGCCCGGGCCTCTTGGGCCTATAGTTGGGGTCGGGCCTGCATTTCACTAATAATTAACTAATATATATTTAAAATAATCATAATAAACATATATACGATTATACATGAATGAGTTCTGATAATATGATGAGATTAATATAATATGAAATATTTTATTTTGAAATGAGGAGTATTATCCTAGTATCTAGTATTTTAAAAGGTCGAGGAGGGCTTAATATCATAGTCAATAATCTAGAGAAAACAGACCATCGAAAATTGGAGGAAAGTCAAGAAAAAGTTGGAAATATCAGTAAAATCCAGTCGAAAACCAGGAAATCGACTACATCAAAAGCATTTACATTCGAAATGCAGAACAAAATTAATTACCCATATATTGCTGATGCTGTACCAAGATTTTTTTTTTTTACTTTGAAAGAGATTATTATTGCTAGATAAAGTGTTACGTACGGCAACATGAAATCGGGTCTCCTTTGAATGGAACTACTTTAATTAAAACAAATGATATTTAGAACAATAATATGGGAGTATTATTAATGCTGTTAAAAATGCGTGTATCTGTATTTTGAGAAAATTTAAGATGTGCATGTAATAGATTCTAGATTCAATATTTTGTTAAAACAACGAACAAGAAGTCCATCGAATCAAAATAACAACGAACAAGAAGTCCATCGAATCAAAATAACAACGAACAAGAAGTCTTCCAATAAAAAAACCATTGATTTAAATAGCGGCACAATTGTGTCGTTATAGCGCAAATTGTAATAAATATTTCTAAAACGCAATACCGCAACCTAGTAAATAACGCCGCAATATCGCGTAATCGCAGTAATCATATGTAAATTACAGCATAAACGATATGGACCGCTATATCGCAATTTAAAACATTGAAAGATAAAAAACACTACCCATTAATACACCACAAACATAACTTGTTGTATCCCTTTGAAGATGTTTCCCTCCTATTTTGTGCAATAAGTATTATTGTTATTATGAACCGGATCCAAAACCGTCATGGTTTGAGAGTGAAGAAGAAAAGAATGGCCTAAGTGGCATTGGCAAGGTATCCACACTCTCTCTCTCAAGCAGCTCCACCACCTTACTCATGGGAGGACGATCCGACTGTTTCATCTGAATACACCATAATCCAATTTTACATAGATTTGCTTCCATTTCTTCAATCTCCGTGCTTATTTCATTATTTTCTTGTCGCACTAGTTGATCATAGATCCATGAGGGGTAGTAAACTCCACTTGTGACACGTTGCGCTTTTGAGATATTCCAATTTCTCCTTGATCCTGCCATGTCTAGAAGCAGCATTTCAAAACTATACACATCTGACTTGTGAGATACATCCCCAAAGTTTTTGGAGACCATCTCAGGAGCGATATATCCCGTGGTTCCTTTTGCTATACTAATTGATACCATGCTCAATTCTTTCGGATATAACTTCGCAAGTCCGAAATCAGAGATTTTCGGAACGAAGTTGTGGTCTAAAAGAACATTGTGAGGTTTAATATCAAAGTGTAGGATTTGCATAGCACATTCTTGATGAAGGTAATCGATCCCTCGAGCAACGCCCAATGCTATTTCTTTGGGCTTATCCCAAGAGAATGGTCTAGCATGACTAGTTTTCTCTCTGAATAAAAAATATGTTTATCGAGTGATCCATTAGGCATGTATTCATAAACTAGAGCCTTTGTTGCCCCCTCAGAACAAAATCCTAGAAGTTGCACTATGTTTCTATGATGGATCCATCCAAGAGTGGAAACCTCATTGATGAATTCATCTCCATGGAGTTTTGAATTCCCGAGCATTTTAATGGCAACAAGCCGGTTATTCAGAATTCTGCCTTTGAATACGGAACCAAAGCCGCCTTCACCGAGCTTTTCCCTGAAATGACCGGTAATTGCTATGATGTTCGTAAAGGAATATCTAGTTGGTGCAATTGCCTTATGTTATCGAAGAAATCTCTCCACGTAATCAACGGGCGCCTTCGAACGACGGTACTTGTGGGTGAGGAAAACACATAATACAAATGGCTTGAATATAAACCTTCGGATGATCATCAATACTGCAAAACATATATATTTAGATTTAGGTATACGTTTAATAATCTATAACAGAAAAAGGTCAGAATTTAGTACTATAATCGAAACTTACAAATGAAAAATTGCAAAATTTCTAGCACGAAGAACTCAATCAGTACGATTTCAAGCGCTGGAAAACTCATGCAATTTAAGAACCACACTTCGCTGTTGTAGAGTGCAGATATCAGGGGTAAAATGTTGGGCAGAGATATCTGAGGCCACATATATGGTGCGTATGTTGGTACTACTCCTATCAACTGATCAATGAAGTGTGAGATGGAAGATGAGGACGCCGAGTCAGACGAGTCCGAGAAAGAAGAATCCTCAGCTATTGTACCGACTAGCCCCGCAATACCTGATGAAGAAGATGAGCCGAGACAGATGCGCACAAGGAGCCTACAAGAGCTATACGATGCAACCAGTGAGGTACATTTTGTTTGTCTTTTGGCAGATGCGGAGAATATTTTCTTTGAAGAAGCCGTGAGAAACAAGAAATGGAAAGCCGCGATGGATGAAGAGATTGGGGCTATCGAGAAAAACAAGACGTGGGATTTGGTCGAATTACCAGAAGGATGCAAGCCCATAGGAGTCAAGCGGGTGTACAAGAAAAAAAAGAACTTCAAGACGATGATCGGGATGAAGAACAGGCTTGAGCTTAAGGGAGGAATTTGTTAATAAACCCAAGTCTGATTAATAATTATTAAGTTTAATTGGCCCAATTAATGTTAGGGAAAGTTTATTTTAAGGAAAGTAATTTAGGAAATTATTATAGGGCAAGATTTATTATAGGAAAGTAATTTAAGAAATAAGTTTTGGGCAAGTTTTTAATACCTTGTAGTGCAAGGTTTATGGAGCCTATAAATAGGCCTTGGATGTTTAGCAATTAATCACATTGCAATAATATATCATCAAATATCAATTAGAAAAGAGAGAAAGACTTGTAAGAGATTATTAGAATTATAAGAGAGAGTTTTTGTTTGTTAGAAATTTCTATTTGAATCCATATTCGAATCCTATATTACTAACATATAAACCTTCGGATGAGCATCAATACTGCAAAACATATATATTTAGATTTAGTTATACGTTTAATAATCTATAATAGAAAAAGGTCAGAATTTAGTACTATAATCAAAACTTACAAATGAAAAATTGCAAAATTTGTAGCACGAAGAACTCGATCAGTATGAATTCAGGCCCTCGAAAATTCATGCATTCTATGAACAACACTTCGCTATTGTAGAGTGGAGATATCAGGGGCAAAATGTTGGGCAGAGATATCCGAGACCATATATATTGTGCGTCTGTTGGTACTACTCCTATCAACTGATCAATGAAATATCTGATTGGAGAACAAGAAATTGAGAATTATAAATTATTTTATGTCACTGAAATTATAATTCATAAGTAATAGCAGAGTTAGACCGAAACTCATGAGAGAACTATAATGTACATTGAATATTCACGATAAATTAACGGGTTATATATCCATCCCCCATAACATAAAGAGGTAGCAAATGAAGATTAAGTGAGTTGGCTAGCCTTTCTAATTGTTTCGATTATCTATTTAATTTATCGTTTAATTGAATTGACAAGTTAATTAATATGTACTAATATAATTTATTGACGTGTCAATTAATAATTAATTAAATCAATTAGAGAGGCTAATGAACTCACGTATTTATTTTTTGTCATCTCGTCAAAAGTTTTGGGATGAGTTTTCCATGTATATTAATAATTAATAATTAATAATTAATTGCCATGTATATTAATAATTAATAATTAATAATTAGTTAGGTCGATCAATAATAATACTAATAAATTCATTTTCTTTTCTCAATGATGTGGGATGAGTTTGAGGGCCCAAGTATGTTTTTCCAACAAATATAATGAACGAAACATTACCTTGTTGATCGCTTCAAGCAGTAACCAAGGCGTCCCACTGGTCTGTTCCAGCAGAGTGTAAAACCCTCCTGTAGAATATCCGACACTTGCGCAGTAGAACTAGCAATTTTGTCATTTCTAACAAATGTGCTGGCATTCAGATATCTACATGAAGGTTGTAGATCTGATGCTGTTGCATACCCATATTTACCTGACAATACATAGATATACGAGTTGTTTCTACTTGTGCAAGGAACGTAGAACTGATCATTCTCTATTTTCTCTATACAGTTGACGAAATATGCAGTCTTTAAGTTGAAATCATGACATAGTCTAATATACCTGTCTGTCTGATATGCGTACTGTTCAACTGTATTTCTTGAAACCTCGCAGGAATTATGATCCATGAATGCAGGATCAACTATTTGTATCATGTGATCCTTGTACGAGATGTTCATGACATAATATCTGCCTGACCGCCATGCCAAATAGGGCTTGTTAGAATCACAGATAAGTTCATAGCTGGTTAATCCGCAATGCGAAGGATCGGTTTTGAGACGAAAAGGATAGTGTATGTTATGGAGATCGCCGCATGAGGAAGGTGGGCACTGAGATGTGACTTTTGTGAGACCTCCATTAGAGAGAAAGAGGGAAACTAGGCAGAGAAGAAGGAGAGTGTTCATTGTTGCAAGATAGATATGATTTCAATAATTTTGGGTCCAAGACAACATTAATATATTTTCTTTTGGAGAATTATACTATGTCCCAAATTCACCCCAACATCATAAATGAGAATCGATGATTAATTTGGATAAATAACCAATGTATAATTAATAATTAATCAGTACATGTTTATTTAAGATACATGTTTATCATACATTAATTGAGTTATCGATTATTTTTAAAATTCTCATCAAAAATATTGAGACGAGTTTGGGGAGTGCTATATCAAACCTCTTTGTATTGTCTGTCCTCAGAAATTTCGCCTATCATTTTCTTAATTTTTTTCTTTTTTGTTGAAATGCCCATTGGCCAATCATTTTCTTAACTTTTTTTTTTTTTTGAGTAAATTCGGAGAGGGCTCAAAGTCCCCATTCCAAACACAATCTTTTTTTTTTTATTTTTTTTTTTTATTACAAACCCGTAGGCCACACACTTTATTCACTCATTTAACATTTAATCTATAATCCAGTATCCTCGTCGGGAATCGAACCCCACACCTCTCGCTCCCTAGCCAAGAGGTGTGACCAACTAGGCTAACTCTAGTTAGCCATTTTCTTAACTTTAAATTGAGAAAATGACAATTGGTTCCAAATTGCAGGTGACCAGAAGAATATTGAACTTTGTATTGTCTGTCCTGAGAGAAAAAGGATGAATAGTCCAAATTGGTAAACAATTATTCATGAGTTTTTTTTAATTTCCTATATTTTCTGGTAATTAGGAAAACTCCCTGATCTTTTAGATTTTCTGAGAAATTTCCTAGATTTTTTATTTTCGTCAAAAATCTTCTAACTTTTTTAAATATTAGCAAAAAGTTTCATTATCTTTTGTTATGTTTTTAAAAATTATCATTTTTCCCTAATAATTTAATTCGTATTATGTTTTTGCATAAACAGTGGGAAAAAAATGAATGTAAACAATAATTACAATATATAATTCTCTCAAAATTAGTGTCCACAAATATGTCGAGTTTTTTCCAAAATAATGATCAAAATTAATTTAATTTCTGAGAAATAACTTTATAGAGTTTTCAACAATTATTATATGGTTTATGTATTTTTATACAATATTATTCACATCTACATATTAATTTTAAATTGAGAAAATGACAATTGGTTCCAAATTACAAGTGACCAGAAGAATATTGACCTTTGTATTGTCTGTCCTGAGAGAAAAAGGATGAATAGTCCAAATTGGTAAACAATTATTCACGAGTTTTTTTTAATTTCCTATTTTTTCTGGTAATTAGGAAAACTCCCTGATCTTTTAGATTTTCTGAGAAATTTCCTAAATTTTTTGTTTTCGTCAAAAATCTTCTAATTTTTTTAAATATTAGCAAAAAATTTCATTATCTTTTGTTATGTTTTTAAAAATTATCATTTTTCCCAAATAATTTAATTCGTATTATGTTTTTGCATAAACAGTGGGAAAATAATTAATTTAAACAATAATTATAATTATAATATATATAATTCTCTCAAAATTAGTGTGCACAAAAATGTCGAATTTTTTTCAAAATAATGATCAAAATTAATTTAATTTCTGGGAAATAATTTTGTAGAGTTTTCAACAATTATTATATGGTTTATGTATTTTTATATAATATTATTCATATCTACATATTAATTTTTAAATTAGGGCAAGTTTGCAATTAAAATCTTGATATTAATTCGTATTATGTTTTTTTGGTAAAATCACAACAGATAAATAATATTTTAGCAACAATTATTATTATTATTATTATTATTATTATTATTATTATTATTATTATTATTATTATTTTCAAAACTATTATGTAGAAATGTGTTGAAAAAATTGAAAAAGATTATCAAAAATAATATGTATGTATGAAAATAATATTATATATTTTTCTAGAATTATTATAGTTTTTGTATATTTATATAATATTTTAATAGTTATATATTACTTATTGAATAACATTATGAAAGTAAAATAGTCATACTTACAAGCATAACAGAAAAGAGGTTTGGGATGGAATCTAAAAATGTTTGGAGATTTTTTAAAAAAGAAAAAAAGACAAACCGCGTTTTGGAGCGAATCTTAAATTATAAGGAGTTTTTCATAATAGAAGTTCTAAAAATTTCTCATTATTCATTTAATATTGTATATATTTTCGGGTGATTCTCAGATTTCAACTATTTTATTTACTCAAATTATTCCGTTTTACCGTTGCACTGTGATAGCTAGACAAAAAAAAAACTATTCATTGCAATAAAAGCCCAACTTAAAAATAATTTAAGTTGCGAAGGCCCAATGTTAATCGGGATTTTACTTTACGTTGAGCAGCTGAGATAAGCTGAATTTAAGTTGCGAAGGGAAAGAAAAGAAAAGAAAATAATTTTAATTTGTTCCCACGTCAACTCAACCATGATAATTTTACGGTATGCGACGAGTAAGATAATTATGTTTTTAAATTAAAAATTAAATAATAAATTTTAGAACATATTCATAAACATCTCAAAATAAATTTACTTAAAACTATATTTTTTTTTTTGAAGGAGGTTTGACAATGTGTCGAGACCTCGAATATATTAGTTCAAAGAACTGAAACGAAAGAGAGAATTTGAGGAGAATATATAAGACAATATTCTTATTTTTTTTTTGAAGAGAATCCTAGACCACGAATCGTGGCCATTATAGGTTTATTTATTTTTATATTGATGCCGCCGGGATTCGAACTAACAACCTCTACAACATGAGGGTTTATTGTGCTGAGCACTCAACCATCTAGGCTATGTGACCATTGGCTACTTAAAACTATATTATCTTGTTATATTGTTATAACTCATTGATAGTAATCATGTATGTATTTTATTATTATTTTAATTTTCAGTGGCAGATAGTCGTGCGAAAGATTCGGATAGTTATCCTACCAAATTTGTATCTATATAATTTTTTATAACAAACTACCGGGATATGAATACTTGATACAGTTTGGAATTTGGATACCGGCTGAGATTTAGAAAAACAATAAATAAAAAAACTAAATAATGTAAAGCCTAAATAAATAATTTGAAGAGTTCAGAAATAAAACTAGCTTAGCTCTCAATGGTAATTTTGTCTAATTTCTGAAATATAAAATTTCTTCATCTTTAAAGAAATGGTTTAGGAGATATTTCCAAGCTTTCAAAATAACAATCTAACATTTGTACGATTCTTCTCATACTTGGTCGCATTGCCGGGTTCCATTGTATGCACCGAAATGCCACAATGATCCACCTTTTCACAATTTCTTCATCATTTTTTTGAAATTTCAATAGTGTATTATATATCTTCTTTCTTCACTAAAATTTCATAAATGAGTTCGGGATAGTATACGTCACTCGGGCAAGTCTCCAAGTCGGTTTCAAGGCTACTCTTACCAATAGCCATTTTGAGAATCATCATTAGGTTCCCATTAAAAAAAAAATCTTGATTTTAATATTTAATTATAATTAGTTATAAAATGAATTTAATTGATAATTAAACATACATGATAACTCAAATAATTTTACTTAGTTATAAGATAAAAATAAAATTAATCCGTAATTATTGCATATCTCATGGAAATGAGTCAATGACACTATAATATTTCAATATTTGAAATAATAACACTATTTAAATTAAAATTTAACTTGCAGAAATTACCACCATTAAAATAATTATCACAAATATGATCGAAAATTACATAAAAAAATATAACTTAACATCAAATATAACTGAATGGATTCGACAATTTTCCCGATATTGAACTTATTCATTTTGTTGGAGCATGACTTCAACAAGAATTGTAACACTTAATCAAATAATCAGATAATCAAGTAATCATATTAGTCAAAGAATTAATAATCCAATATGTTCCTTAAAATTAATAAAACAATTAATAATCCAATATATTCCTTAATTCTATCGAGCTAATTAAAACAATTAATCAAATACTACAGGAGCTAAATTTAAAAATCCAAAATTACAGAAGCTAAATTGAAAACAGAAAGAACCTGAAATTATACTAATCAATTCAACTAAATTCATCAAGTCGTCGCTACCCCTATATTGGTATGGATCTATATTCATATAAAATTAGCCGACGTCCTGGCCATTTCAGCTATATGAAACCGAAGTCAGAAATTTGAGTAACCAACAATTCACAATATAATTGAGGTCGGGCTCCCTTTAACACTAAAAGATAGAAATCAAGCATAATTCATGAATGGCATTACCAACTCCTCAAGAAAATCTGGAAATTGCTTCTTACTTAATGAAGTCGAATTTTTTTTTCCCATGTAAATTGTTTCCTCAGGTGATTGGACCATGGAAGCCAAATCTTGAAAGCCGAATCTCAGGACCGCCTCTCCCGCAGGTTGAAAGAGGACACTGCTTGAAAAATTCTTCCTCTTCTTCATTTCTTCCATATGCTAAATTGATGTTCTCTTTATGGACGATGAGAAGATACAAGAGTAAAATTGAAAGTCTCCTCATCTTTTGTTTTTTTTGGGAGGAAGAGAATTGGGAAAACTCAATGCTGCCACATATTTCTTTGTGATGGTGAGTTATACTGTGTTTTATCTTAAACAAGTCAAAGTAATGTTAATCTTGACTTGTATCCAGACTTGGTTTTAAAGGCTTTTCTACTTATGACTTGCCGATAGATGCCGTACCAAGATTTTTTTTTTTTTTTTTTGCATCGAAAGAGATTATTATTGCTAGATAGAGTGGTAGATACGGCAACACGAAGTCGTCTCCCTTGAAAGAAACTACTTTAATTTAAGAAAGCATATATGGTGCCCTCTCGTTTCCCCCAGCGCATGCTGATTGAATCAGCATGACGCTTGCAATCAATTGGGGGCTGTTTCGCATCTCCGAAATTTCCCTCTATCGACCATTAATAGATGGACCGATCAATATATATATTCTAAACCCTACATGCTTTCTCTCTCCTCTCCTTCATTTGCAGCCGCCGCCGCTTCTCCTCTCCTCTCTCTCTCTCTCTCTCTCTCTCTCTCTCTCTCTCTCTCTCTCTCTCTCTCTCTCTTGTTGACCCAAATATCCTATGGTTTGATTATATCAAAACACTGTCAATACTAACGTTTACGTCAATAACAACGTGTAGGACAAAACATGTACAACGATCAAGAAAGATCAAAAGAAACACAAGTAAAGCCGCGAAGATCACTCAAGACAAAAAGAAGAAAAGGAAGGCGAGGAAACAATTGAAGAACCAAGATGTCGAAGCCTTCCGTGAGTTGGGATCACCACAAATAAACCCTAGGTATACCATATAATATCTCACAAATATCAAGGTCAAAAGATAAATTCAAAACATGATGCAATTGGAATAGTGTAAACATCACACCAGTATAGGGTTCGTTCGAACGATCCAAAAAGTGAGTTCGAACGAACATGTTCGTTCGAACCAATAAAGCACAAGTTCGAACGTACCCAATACTGGCAATGTGGAAAAACAAACACAACGCATAGTCCGTTCAAACGAACATTTTGTGCGTTTGAACGAACCAACATAGTTCGTTCTAAGATTCTTAGAACGAACCTTGAAGAAAACTTGGTTCGTTCGAACTCACTACAAGTTCGTTCGAACCAACATAGTTCGTTCTAAGATTCTTAGAACGAACCGTGAAGAAAACTTGGTTCGTTCGAACTCACTAAAAGTCCGTTCGAACCAACCTTTCAAATAGTTCATGTTCGTTCGAATGAATCACTGTGTCAGTTCGAACGAACTCATCATGTACGTGAAGAAGTCTTTTGAAACGGCTAGTTCAAATTGCAGTCCGTTCGAACACACATCAGTGTGCATTCGAACGAACTATGCAATTTGTGCTCAGGATAAGGGTGTTCTATAGATGATATAAATAGAACCCCTTATATTTTTTCTCTCTCTCCAAGCTTTCACAAAAAATTCATTCAACATTCAAAAGAGAGAAAAACCTCTAGCCTTGATTTCCAAATCCCTTGATAGTTCGAGCTAAACCTCTAGATCCTAGATCTATCTTCGAATCATCTATTCTAAACGATTCCCAACTCACGTGACCGATCACGTTGTAGTTCGTCTTAGAAACTTGTAATAGGCTAGTACTACGATTGTAAAACCCGCCATGGATCGATAGAAAACGTGTAAATCGATCTAGGCAAAACCTTGTACGAGTGAGTTGGAATTCAATCGAAAGCCCAAAAGGCACAAGGCATTTCCGGAGACGTAGGTACTTGCAACTAATCGAATTGGTCGATTAAGCAAGTAAATGGTGAGTTAAAGCTACATAGCAACCACCTACCGAACTTCGTAACAAATATTTTGTGTTCAATTGTTCGGTACTCTCTTCTCTATTTTAAATTACTTCAATTAACTTCCGCATCTAGAATTGGTATACCGTAGTGCGAAAATTGTACACTAGGAATACTTATTCACCCCCCCCTCTAGGTTAGAATTAACCAACATCTCTCTCTCTCTCTCTCTCTCTCTCTCTCTCTCTCTCTCTCTCTCTCTCTCGATCGATCGAGGCAACAGAGAAGGAGACGGCGAAGGGGACGAAGATTAATCACAAACCCTAGATTTCAGCCGCCGCTTACCCCTATTGCCCATTAAACAGAGAAGGAGACGACGAGGAATCAGGGCGAAATCCTAGCTGACGAAGGAGACGACGAGACGACGAAGGGGACGACGAGACGACGCACTGGCGAATCAGACGACGCACAAACCCTAGATTTCAGTGGATAATCGGGATAAGTTAATTGATTATGTTTTAATTACTGCCAATTACTGGTTAGTTCGTTCTTTGAACTTACTGAAATTACTCGTAGTTACTGCAATTACTGGTAATTACCAGCTAATTAAGTCTATTTCAGTCAATTAAGTCGATTTATTTCAGTCAATTAAGTCAATTAAGTCTATTTCAGTCAATTAAGTCGAATTATCTGGTATTTACCAGTTTAATTACTCGTCAATTAACAGTTTAACGATTAGCAAGTGTCGAACATGGTGCTAGCTGGAGCACGAGACGATTACTTGCTGGTTAATGGAGCTGGCGATGGATCTGTGAAGACTGGTACGGTTGAATTGATGGGGATTATTTCCAATTAATGGTGATTTAAGACGATTAATGCTCATTTTCGGGTTTGGTTAGGTCTCGAGAATGTCGAATTAACGGTTAATTTGGACTGGTACGGGTGAATTGGCGGAGACTGATGCGGATTCTGGTACGGCGTCGATGGCTGGTACGGTTTGATTGGCGAGGATGACGACGAGGATGACGACGATGACGATGATGGCTGGTACGGTTCAATGGCGACGAGGATGAGGACGATGGCTGGTACGGTTTAATTAATGCAAATACGACGACGACGAGGATGACGACGATGACTGGTACGGTTCGATGGCTGGTACGGTTTGGTTAGGTCTCGAGAGTCGAGTTGATTGTGAGCGAGATTAATTGTTAATTAATATGTGTATTAGTTTTTGTTAATTTGTAAATGTATATTTCTACACAATATTTGATTAATTTAGTTAATGGTGGTGCTAATAAGTTGTTAATATGCGAGTCGAGTCGAGTCGATTCAAGTCGATTTTCTGAGATTAATGGTTGAATAAGTGGTTAATTGAATATTTTCCGATAATTATGAATGTTAATGGTTAATTGACATATGATTAATTGAGTTATAAACATGAATTTATGCATGTTTATTTCTAAAGAAATTTATTATCATAATTTGGTTAATTAAGTTAGCTACAAATTATTTGTTTGTTAATCAAATTATCAAATATATATCTTCATTGAATTTTTAAATAATATTTGTTATTTGATATATTGTTAATTAAGTTAACATATATTTTTTAGTTGTATTAGAAAAATATTATTTTTTAATCATGTTAATTATCTGACAAATATGTTACAAAATAATTATTACTTATCATATTTATTAATTAGTATTTCATAATTATTTGAAAATGAATTAAACAACAATACAATGGTACATAAATTTGGGAGGAAATTTGAATTCAAATTGGGGTTCAATACCATGCCTCTATGACGCATGGGTGATTCAATCACGAGTGGTGGGGGGATTTTCAGGGGCATGGTATAATTATCCTTAATTTAATTAGAATAATTAGAATAAAACAAATGATTTATAGAACCATACTATGGGGGTATTTTTAATGCTGTTATACTACCAGATTTGTATCTATATAATTTTTTATAACAAACTACCGGGATATGAATACTTGATACAGTTTGCAATTTGGATACCAGCTGAAATATGGAAAAACAATAAATAAAAAAACTAAATAACGTAAAGCCTAAATAAATAATTTGAAGAGTTCATAACTAAAACTAGCTTAGCTCTCAATGGTAATTTTGTCTAATTTCTGAAATATAAAATTTCCTCATCTTTAAAGAAATGGTTTAGGAAATATTTCCAAGCTTTCAAAATCACAATCTAACATTTGTACGACTCTTCTCGTACTCTTCTCATACTTGGTCGCATTGCTGGGTTCCATTGTATGCACCGAAATGCCACAATGATCCACCTTTTCACAATTTCTTCATCATTTTTTTGAAATTTCTATAGTGTATTATATATCTTCTTTTCACAATTAGGTTCTCTTTCAAAAAAAATCATGATTTTAATATTTAATTCTAGTTAGTTATAAAATGAATTTAATTGATAATTAAACATACATGATAACTCAAATATTTTTACTTAGTTATAAGATAAATATATAATTTATCCATAATTATTGCATATCTAATGCAAATGAGTCAATGACACTATAATATTTCAATATTTGAAATAATAACACTATTTAAATTAAAATTTAACTTGCAGAAATTACCACCATTAAAATAATTATCACAAATATGATCGAAAATTACATAAAAAATATAACTTAACATAAAATATAACTGAATGGATTCGACAATTTTCCCGACATTGAACTTCTTCATTTCGTTGGAGCATGACTTCGACAAGAATTGTAACACTTAATCAAATATAATCAGATAATCAAGTAATCATATTAGTCAAAGAATTAATAATCCAATATGTTCCTTAAAATTAATCAAAGAATTAATAATCCAATATGTTCCTTAATTCTATCGAGCTAATTAAAACAATTAATCAAATACTACAAGAGCTAAATTTAAAAATCCAAAATTACAGAAGCTAAATTGAAAACAGAAAGAACCTGAAATTATACTAATCAATTCAACTAAATTCATCAAGTCGTCGCTACCCCTATATTGGTATGGATCTATATTCATATAAAATTAGCCGACATCCTGGCCATTTCAGCTATATGAAACCGAAGTCAGAAATTTGGGTAATCAACAATTCACAATATAATTGAGGTCGGGCTCCCTTTAACACTAAAAGGTAGAAATCAAGCATAATTCATGAATGACATTACCAACTCCTCAAGAAAATATGGAAATTGCTTCTTACTTAATGAAGTCGAACTTTTTTCCCATGTAAATTGTTTCCTCAGGTGTCAGATTGGACCATGGAAGCCAAATCTTGGAACTGGCTCCTTATTTGTCTTCACCATTCTCCTATCCGACATAGTCGCTCTTAGTTTTGTTAGAAAAAGAAATATCTGGTTACTTAAATAACACTAGAATACAAATTGTGAGTTCTTAATAAACCCGAGAATTCAAGCATCGAACCAACATGTCAGTTCAATACCCTCATATAAAACCAACTTTTTTACATATAGCCTTACCAATAGCCCAATTTGTAAGAATAGCTAGAGATTTTTGCAAATTGCAAATCTAGCTCTTTCGCTAGAGGGTTTGGCGAAAGAGATTGTATTTTCGCCGCGTTGTTTGGCGAGAGAGATTAGAGGTTAATTTTGGCATTAATCAAGGGGTGAAGCATTGCTAGCCTTTTTCGCCAGACCGTCCTTTCGCGGAAGTGAAGGGATTTGATGGCATCCTTCCCAGGGTGGTTGAATGGGCGGGAAATGTCAATTTGACGAGATGTTTGAAGTTTTTCTTGTTTTGCAATTTGAACAATTTTTTTAACAATTTTAGAATTACAATTAGAAAATAATTAATATATGAATGATTTAGATCTTTTTAAGAACTATAATTTAATTGTTTTTGTTGTAATCTTCAGGGATCATTTGCTAACTCAAAATCGTCCACAATCTAGCTAGTTAATTTGAAAATTTTACAAAGTAAATAGAAAAAAAAAACACATAGGATAATATAATACCCAAAATACATCAAAACACACAGATCCAAATATCCAAACTACATGAAAACACAAATAATCAAATATCCAAAAGACATCAAAACATACGATCCAAAATACATCAAAATACACACACATAATATGAAAACATCAACGGCTTTCACGTCCACTTGCACTTGCACCACGTTGGAGAAGCTTGGGTTTTGGCTGCCCAATGCGATTTATGATGAAATTACAAGGAAGAATAAGAAAAAGTCCGAGGCGAGAAAGAAACTTGAAAAACAAGTTGATGACGAAGAAGAGGAGGAAGAAAAGGATCAGCTTTTCGAGGCAAGTTTTTTCTGGATTTATGAATTAGTAGTGAATTTCCGAGTTGCATAGAAGTTTTTGAAATTTTGTTTGTGTTTTTAGCATGAATTTTAAAATTGAGTTGGGAATCTTGAGCTTTTCGTAATATATTATTTCTTTGAAATTTTCAAGAATAATTAAAATAGTTAGATTTTTATATGATGTGCATGATGATTTATTTCCTATTTAAACATAGCATTGAATTTTTTTTTCCAAATTACCTTTCTTAATTTGAATATGATTTGAGAAATATAATGTATCCTAGTAGCACCCAATAAAAATACACATTCAAAAATATTTTTTAATCCCTAATCACTCCATCCTCTCTTGATAATTATTCATATTATATTTACGAGACAAATGGTTTAGGAGGTATTTCCAAACTTTCAAAATCAAAATCCAACATTTGTACGACTCGTATCATACTTGGTCGCATTGCCGGGTTCCATTGTATGCACCAAAATGCCACAATAATTAAGTATTGTTAATTTAATTGAAGTATGTTTTTATACTGTAGTTATTAATACTTTTCTTTGAGCCAAAAGAGGAAACATATTTTGAAACAAATCAAAATAGTAATTTGATGTCCAATTGATTAGTTCTATTTAAAAATCGTGACACAAACTATTTTATTTCATTTTGTTATAAGTTTGTGCTTTAAAAATGAACATAATTTATTCTATAATACATTAAAATAATTCAATTAATAATAGTTTGCATTTTTCATTAAATTTTGGTGAAACATGAAAATGACAAATTAAAAGGGGAAAGTATAAATTTAACATAATTTGTCAGATTAATTTGAATCAATAATATTTTACAATGATCACACAAACTTTCATTAGTTGTGCAATCCAATTTGATATTAAGATCCTTATTGGTTCAACATACTCTCAAAAATTTGTCCAAATTAATTTTTAATTGGTACACATTTTATGTTTTTGATTAATTTGTTTTCATTAATATATGTTTTGGATTAATTATAATGAGCTCTATGTTTAGGAGTTAGTGCGGTAAATTTGAATAATAATAAGTACTGGGATTCTTTGGCACTGGCATAGTAATGTTGTTAGACATGACCACGCAATACGGAAGCATATCGGAAAGACCATAGAAATCATCAACCAAATATATAAGTTGATTGGAGTTAGTGCGGCATGGTATTGGCCGGCTAGAAAAAGCCGACGGCAAATCTGATTGGTTTATTATATCTTTGGGACACGACACCAAGTCCAGGGTGGTGGTCCTATAAGGCTGATAAATCATAGTGGTGAGGTTGATAGAGCTGAGATTTTGCACAGGACATACCACAAATTCTTTAAGCTCGACTGTGATCTCACCATACAAGTAGTCTATGTTTATAACTTGGCACGGACCGACATTTGGATGGTGCAAGATAGTGTTGTTTCCTGAGCATGTGAGCTCCATACCTACGATAAATTTAGTGTGTCTCGAAAATGAATCTCAGTTACCATATGATTGGTAACAGTACACGAAAGTTAAAAAAAAAAAAAAAATATGGCACCTGGAACTCCACAATTGGAAGGTTTGGAAGAAAGTCGGTAGGGGTATCGAATCTCAGGACCGTCTCTCCCGCAGGTTGAAGAACAATGCTTGAAAAAACTTTCTTCTTCTTCTTCTTCGTGTTCATTTCTTCCATATGCTAAATTGATGTTTTCTTTATGGATGATGAGAAAAGATACGAGTAAAATTGAAAGTCTCCACATCGTTTGTTTGTTTTGCGAGGAAGAAAATAATGATAAATGAGAATAGCGAAGAACTCAATGTGACAACATATTTCTTTGTGGTGTCGATTCGCACTTCGTTTATTGTAAACAAGTCAAAGTAATGTTATTCTTGACTTGGCTCTAGACTTGGTTTTAAAGACTTTTGTAGTTACTAGGACAATATCCCGCGCTTCGCTGCGGGGTATATTATTTGATAAGAAATAATATAATAAGCAAAAGTAATAATTTTATATATTATTTGATATATTTAGAATTGGTACGAATCAAAATTATTATATAAGCACAAAAAAACGCAGATTGGTACCAATCAAAACTGTTATAATAAGCCAAAAAAAATAATCATACCAGCTCAGGCTAACAAAAAGTATTTGTGTGAATAGTATTTTGTTAACAGTAAAATTATAGTATACAAATTATATTTATTAATACGATGAAAAATTCAAATATTTTATTTAGAACACAAGACATATGTCAATTATATTTATTAATACGATGAAAAATTCAAATATTTTATTTATAACACAACACATATGTCAAATAAAATAAAATTCAAATATTTTATTTAGAACACAACACATATGTAAAATAAAATAAAATTCCCAAGAAAAAAAAAAAACGATGAACAGTAACCGCGATGAACAGTGTTTGTGAACAGTAGCGGGGAACAGTGTTTGGTGATGTGGCCTCACCATGGCTCTTGTATTCAAAAATTAATGGGAGGGGAGAATTCCCCAGTCTCATTTCCATGATGGCCAATATATTGCTGATGCTGTACCAAGATTTTTTTTTTTTTTTTTGGTGCATTCAAAGAGATTATTATTGCTAGATAAAGTGTTACATACGGCAACCTGAAGTCGTTCTCGTTTCAAAGAAACTACTTTAATTAAAACAAATGATATTTAGAACAATAATATTGGAGTATTTTCAATTCTGTTAAAAATATGGGTATCTGTATTTTGAGAAAGTTTAAGATGTGCATGTATATTATCTATAGTTTCGGAATGCTATAAATCAGACTTAATTTTTTTTTTTTTCCCTGAATCAAAAAACGAATTAAGATGCACTGCTACGATTTGCTTATCTTGTATTACATTTGATGTTTAAATGTAAACAATCAAAATCACATGACAGCATTTCACATGAAGTAGCAATACTACGGAATTATCACAAATTACTCACAGTAAAAGTAGTTCGTTGAGTGCATTAATGTGAAGTAATAGATTCTAGATTCAATTTTCTAGTTTGTATGAAAAAAATAAAAATAAAAAAAAAAAACTTTTCTAGTTATTTCTTCCCAGCCTCATTTTCATGATAGGCCCATATATTGCTGATGCTGTACGAAGATTCGTTTTTCTGCATTCAATGAGATTATTACTGCTAGATAAAGTATTACATACGGCAACATGAAGTCGTTCTCCTTTGAAAGAAACTATTTCAATTAAAAAAAAAAAATTATATTTGCTCCACAAATTTAATGACTCAATTAGTGCTAAATTCAAATCAATACATGATAAACAATAAAATTTTGCAAATTAATACATGATATTAATTATGTGACAGAATAATATTAATTAAGTGGTAAATGGTTTTTATTATGTTATGAACCAAATTATTTAAAAATGATTTGGTTTATTTAATTATTTATTATATTTGATTTTACAAATGATAAGTCATATTTATTTAACAAATTTTATTATTTTCTTTTCGAAAAAATTAAAAGCAAAGTATTTTCAATTTTATTTTGCTAACTTTTGCGAACTTATTATTTTTATTTTTAATGTTATATTTTTGATTATTTTTTATGAAATTTTATTTATGTGTATTTGTTTAACACATGTTAAATGGTGCATTAATTCGGTCAAATAATTTTTTACAAATTTATAAATTTGATTAATTAATATTATAAATGGTGGTAAACAAACTTGTTTAAAATATTAAATAAATTAATGATGTGTGAAACGGTGAATATTTTTTACCTTTCTTTCCTATATAGATTGAAAAAAAAATTAAATATTCATGGTTTACCACCATCATTATTGCAGGCGCCAACACATCAATCGATTTAGAAAATTTTAAGGGAGACATGCATCACCAGTCACCACTCTTAAAACAATTGATATTTAGAACAATAATATGGTAGTATTTTTAACGCTGTCAAATATGTGTGTGTGTGTATTTTGAGAAAGTTTAAGATGTGCATGTATATTATCTATAGTTTTGGAATGTTGTAAATCAGAATTAGTTTGTTTTTCCGACTCAAAAATGAATTAAGATGCACTGCTACGATTTGCTTATCTTGCATTTCATTCGATCGATAAATGCAAACAAGCAAAATCACATGAGTGCATTTCGCATGAAATAGCAATACTACCAAATTATCACAAATGGCTCACAGTAAAAGTAGTTTGCTGAGTGCATTATATTATATGTGAAGTAATAGATTCTAGATTCAATTTTCATCGAATCAAAATAACAACGGAACAAGAAGTCTTTCAATAAAAAAAAAACCATGGATTTTTTAAATAGCGGCGCAATAATGCCGTTATAGCAAAATCACATGAGTGCATTACGCAATAGAACGCTACGGAACACTATATTATAATTTAAAACATTAAGAAAAAACATTACCAATTAATACACCACAAACATAACTTGTATACCTTTGAAGATGTTTCCCGCCTATTTTGTTCAATAAGTATTATTGTTATTATGAACCGGATCCAAAACCGTCCTGGTTTGAGAGTGAAGAAGAAAAGAACGGCCTAAGTGGCATTGGCAAGGCATCCACACTCTCTCTCTCTCAAGCAGCTCCACCACCTTACTCATGGGAGGACGATCCGACTGTTTCATCTGAATACACCATAATCCAATTTTACATAGATTTGCTTCCATTTCTTCAATCTCAGTGCTTATTTCATTATTTTCTTGCCGTGATAGTTGATCATAGATCCATGAGGGGTAGTAATCTCCACTTGTGACACGTTGCGCTTCTGAGATATTCCAATTTCTCCTTGATCCTGCCATGTCTAGAAGCAGCATTCCAAAACTATACACATCCGACTTGTGAGATATAGCCCCAAAATTCCTGGAGACCATCTCAGGAGCGATATATCCCGTGGTTCCCTTTGCTATACTAATTGATACCATGCTCAATTCTTTCGGATATAACTTCGCAAGTCCGAAATCAGAGATTTTTGGAACGAAGTTGTGGTCTAAAAGAACATTGTGAGGTTTAATATCAAAGTGTAGGATTTGCATAGCACATTCTTGATGAAGGTAATCGATCCCTCGAGCAACCCCCAATGCTATTTCTTTGAGTTTATCCCACGATAATGGTCTAGCATGACTAGTTCTCTCTGAATAAAAGATATGTTTATCGAGTGATCCATTAGGCATGTATTCATAAACTAGAGCCCTTGTTGCCCCCTCAGAACAAAACCCTAGAAGTTGCACTATGTTTCTATGGTGGATCCATCCAAGAGTAGAAACCTCATTGATGAATTCATCTCCATGAAGTTTCGAATTCCCGAGCATTTTAATGGCAACAAGCCGGTTATTCAGAATTCTGCCTTTGAATACGGAACCAAAGCCGCCTTCACCGAGCTTTTCCCTGAAATGACCGGTAATTGCTATGATGTTCGTAAAGGAATATCTAGTTGGTGCAATTGCCTTATGTTCTCGAAGAAATCTCTCCACGTAATCAACGGGCGCCTTCGAACGACGGTACTTGTGGGCAAGGAAAACACATAATACAAATGGCATGAATATAAACCTTCGGATGATCATCAATACTGCAAAACATATATATTGAGATTTAGTTATACATTCAATAATCTATAACAGAAAAAGGTCAGAATTTAGTACTATAATGATATAATCAAAACTTACAAATGAAAAATTGCAAAATTTCTAGCACGAATAACTCAATCGGTATGAATTCAAGCACTGGATAACTCATGCATCCTAAGAACCACACTTCGCTGTTGAGGAGTGGAGATATCAGGGGCAAATTGTTGGGCAGAGAATTTGGTACTACTCCTATCAACTGATCAATGAAGTATCTGATTGGAGAACAAGAAATTGAGAATTATAAATTATTTTATGTCACTGAAATGATAATTATAATTCATAAGTAATAGCAGAGTTAGACCGAAACACATGAGAGAACTATAATGTACATTGAATATTCACGATATATTCATCCCCCACAACATAAAGAGGTAGGAAATGAAGATTAAGTGAGTTGATTAGCCTGTCTAATTGATTCGATTATCGATTTAATTAATCGTTTAATTGAATTAACATGTTAATTAATATGTACTAATATAATTTATTGACCGTGTCAATTAATAATTAATTAAATTAATTAGAGGGGCTAACCGACTCACGTATTTATTTTTTGTCATCTCGTCAGAAGTTTTGGGATGAGTTTGGAGGTGCCATGTATATTAATAATTAATAATTAATTAGATCGATCAATAATAATACTAATAAATTCATTTTGTTTTCCAACTCATCAATGACGTGGGATGAGTTTGAGGGCCCGAGTATGTTTTCCCAACAACTATAATGAACGAAACATTACCTTGTTGATCGCTTCAAGCAGTAACCAAGTCCCCTGACCGGTCTGTTCCAGCAGAGTGTAAAACCCTCCTGTAGAATATCCAACACTTGCGCAGTAGAACCAGCAATTTTGTCATTTCCTAATATGCTGGCCAGATATCTACATGAAGGTTGTAGATCTGATAATAATGCAAACCCGTATTTACCTGACATTACGTAGATATACGAGTTGTTTCTACTTGTGCAAGGAACGTAGAACTGATCATTCTGTATTTTCTCTGTACAGTTGACGAAATATATAGTATTTAAGTCGGAACCACATGTTCCGATATACCATGAGGAACGTAGATACGTGCCTGTCTGATATGCGTACGGTTCAACTGTATTTCTTGAAACCTCGCAGGAATTATGATCCGTGAATGCAGGATCAACTAGTTGAATCGTGTGACCGTTGTATGAGATGTTCATGACGTAATATCTGCCTGACGCCCATTCCAAATAGGGCTTGTTAGAATCACAGATAAGTTCATGTTCGGTTGATCCGCAATGCGATGGATCGGTTTTGAGACGAAAAGGATACTGTATGTCCTGGAGATGGCCGCATGAGGAAGGTGGGCAATGAGATGTGACTTTTGTGAGACCTCCATTAGAGAGAAAAAGTGAAACTAGGCAGAGAAGAAGGAGAGTGTTCATTGTTGCAAGATAGATACGGTTTCAATAATTTTGGGTCCAAGACAACAATAATATATTTTTTTTTTTTTGGAGAATTATACTATGTCCCAAATTCATCCCAACATCATAAATGAGAATCGATGATTAATTTGGATAAATAACCAATATATAATTAATAATTAATCAGTACATGTTTATTTAAGATACATGCTTATCATACATTAATTGAGTTATCGATTATTTTTAAATTCTCATCAAAAATATTGAGACGAGTTTGGGCAGTGCTATATCAAACCTCTTTGTATTGTCTGTCCTGAGAAATTTCGCCTATCATTTTCTAAATTTTTTTTTTTTTTTTTTTTTTTTCTCAAATGCCCATAGGCCAATCATTTTCTTAACTTTAAATTGAGAAAATGACAAAATGACAATTGGTTCCAAATTACAAGTGACCAGAAGAATATTGAACTTTGTATTGTCTGTCCTGAGAGAAAAAGGATGAATAGTCCAAATTAGTAAACAATTATTCATGAGTTTTTTTTTAATTTCCTATTTTTTCTGGTAATTAGGAAAACTCCCTGATCTTTTAGATTTTCTGAGAAATTTCCTAGATTTTTTGTTTTCCTAAAAAATCTTCTAACTTTTTTAAATATTAGCAAAAAGTTTCATTATCTTTTGTTATGTTTTTAAAAATTATCATTTGTCCCTAATAATTTAATTCGTATTATGTTTTTGCATAAACAGTGGGAAAAAATTAATTTAAACAATAATTATAATATATATAATTCTCTCAAAATTAGTGTGCACAAAAATGTCGAATTTTTTTCAAAATAATGATCAAAATTAATTTAATTTCTGAGAAATAATTCTGTAGAGTTTTGAACAATTATTATATGGTTTATGTATTTTTATATAATATTATTCATACCTACATATTAATTTTTAAATTAGGGGAAGTTTCCAATTAAAATCTTGATATTAATTCGTATTATGTTTTTTGATATAATCACAACAGATAATAATAATAATTATTATTATTATTATTTTCAAAACTATTATGTAGAAATGTGTTGAAAAAATTGAAAAAGATTATCAAAAATAATATGTATGTATGAAAATAATTATTAATTAGTATAAAGTTATGGTTTTTCCTGCCTGCTGGTTGAGCCACGTCAGCAGGGGCCTATTTGTAAAAAAATATATTTTCCTTACATTTTGGTCCTTTTTTTATTTACATTTTGGTCCTTTTTTATTTACGTTTTGGTTCTTCATATTTGCATTTTGATCATTCGAAGTTTTCAAATTTACATTTTGGTCCAGGGGCCTCAAATTGGTCATCTTTTTAAAAAAAATTACATTTTGGTCCTTTTTATTCACATTTTGGTCCTTTACATTTGCATTTTGGTCCTTCGAAGTTTTAAATTTTACATTTTGGTCCAGGGGCTTCTTTGTAAAAAAAGAAATTTTATTTACATTTCGGTCCTTTTTTTTTCATTTTGGTCCTTTTTAATTAAAAAATTGCATTTAAAATTACATTTTGGTCCTTTTTTATTTATATTTTGATCCTTTATCTTTCCATTTTGGTCCTTCAAAGTTTTAAAATTTACATTTTGGTCCAGGAGCCTATTTGTAAAAAATTTATTTACATTTTGGTCCTTTTTTATTTATATATTGGTCCTTTTTGGTTGAAAAAACTACATTTTGGCCCTTTTTATTTACATTTCGGTCCTTTCAAGTTTAAAAAATTACATTTTCGTACTTCATATTTACATCTTGATCCTCTTTTATTTACACATTTTAATTCAAAAAAAAATTTAATTCACATTTTCGTCCTTTTCAGTTTGAAAAATTACATTTCGGTTCTTCTCAGTTTGAAAAATCCACACCACCACACAAATCGAATCACTGGCCAATACAACGCTGCCGAAAAATAAATACAGAAGAAGCACAAATCATAAAAGAAAACAAATCAACGTGCCCCGCGCAATTGCGCGGGGTTATAGCTAGTATTATATATTTTTCTAGAATTACTATAGTTTTTGTATATTTATATAATATTTTAATAGTTATATATTACTTATTGACTAACATTATTAAAAGTAAAATAGTCAGACTTACAAGCATAACAGAAAATAATGAGGTTTGGGAAGGAATCTAAAAATGTTTGGAGATTTTGTAAAAAAGAAAAAAAACAAACCGCGTTTTGGAGCGAATCTAAAATTATAAGAAGTATTTCATAATATCAGTTCTAAAAAATTTCCATTATTATTCATTTAATATTGTACATTTTTCGGGTGATTCTCAGATTTCAACTATTTTATTTACTCAAATTATTCGGTTTTTTGTTTTGCGTCATGCAAGCGCGGTAACTGTAACTAACAACGAGTCTAGTTGGAACGAATATAAGACATCTCGGCTCGACTCATAATAGAGGTTCGAGTTGTAGTTTTCAGCTCTAGTTCGGCACGAAAAATCTCAAGCCAACTGGCTCCGCTCGAGTCAGGTTCAAACTCGAGCTAGCTCAACTCGATCCGAAGAAAAATGTATTTTTTTGAGTTATGTAAAATTGTTCGAATTTGAGCTAGTTCAAGCCGAGCACGACCCAACTGGAGCTCGGCTCGAATCAAGTTCAATCTCGAGCTAGCTCGAGTCGGGTTCAGACTCGAGCTAGCTCGACTCGATTCGAAGAAAACTGTGCTTTTTTAGTTTATATGTAAAATTGTTTGAGCCAATTTTTGAATGAGCTATTTTTAAGCCGAGTTCGACCGAACGCCGAGCTACGAACTTTTTGCTAGTTCTAATGTTAATCAGGATTTAACTTTACGTTGAGCAGCTGAGATAAACTTAATTAAGTTGCGAAGGGAAAGAAAAGAAAAGAAAATAATTTTAATTTGTTCCCACGTCAACTCAACCATGATAATTTTACTGTATGCGACGAGTAAGATAATTATGTTTTTCATTTAAAAATTAAATAATAAATTTTAGAACGTATTCATAAACATCTCAAAATAAATTTACTTAGAACTATATTATCTTGTTATATTGTTATAACTCATTAATAGTAATCATGTATTTTTTTTATTATTATTTTAATTTTCAGTAGCAGATAGTGGTGCGAATCTGATAGTTATTATTATACTACCAGATTTGTATCTATATAATTTTTTATAACAAACTACCGGGATATGAATACTTGATACAGTTTGCAATTTGGATACCGGCTGAGATATAGAAAACAATAAATAAAAAAAACTAAATAACGTAAAGCCTAAATAAATAATTTGAAGAGTTCATAACTAAAACTAGCTTAGCTCTCAATGGTAATTTTGTCTAATTTCTGAAATATAAAATTTCCTCATCTTTAAAGAAATGGTTTAGGAAATATTTCCAAGCTTTCAAAATCACAATCTAACATTTGTACGACTCTTCTCGTACTCTTCTCGTACTTGGTCGCATTGCCGGGTTCCATTGTATGCACCGAAATGCCACAATGATCCACCTTTTCACAATTTCTTCATCATTTTTTTGAAATTTCTCTAGTGTATTATATATCTTCTTTTCACAATTAGGTTCTCTTTCAAAAAAAAAAAAAAAAAATCATGATTTAATATTTAATTCTAGTTAGTTATAAAATGAATTTAATTGATAATTAAACATACATGATAACTCAAATATTTTTACTTAGTTATAAGATTAATATAAAATTAATCCATAATTATTGCATGTCTCGTGCAAATGAGTCAATGACACTATTATATTCAATATTTGAAATAATAACACTATTTATATTAAAATTTAACTTGCAGAAATTACCACCATTAAAATAAGTATCACAAATATGATCGAAAATTACATAAAAAATATAACTTAACACAAAATATAACTGAATGGATTCGACAATTTTCCTGATATTGAACTTCTTCATTTTGTTGGAGCATGACTTCAACAAGAATTGTAACACTTAATCAAAAAATCAGATAATCAAGTAATCATATTAGTCAAAGAATTAATAATCCAATATGCTCCTTAAAATTAATCAAAGAATTAATAATCCAATATGTTCCTTAATTCTATCGAGCTAATTAAAACAATTAATCAAATACTACAAGAGCTAAATTTAAAAATCCAAAATTACAGAGGCTAAATTGAAAACAGAAAAAACCTGAAATTATACTAATCAATTCAACTAAATTCATCAAGTCTTCGCTACCCCTATATTGGTATGGATCTATATTCATATAAAATTAGCCGACGTCCTGGCCATTTCAGCTATATGAAACCGAAATCAGAAATTTGAGTAACCAACAATTCACAATATAATTGAGGGCGGGCTCTCTTTAACACTAAAAGATAGAAATCAAGCCTAATTCATGAATGTCATCACCAACTCCTCAAGAAAATCTGGAATTTGCTTCTTACTTAATGAAGTCGAAAATGTAAATTGTTTCGTCAGGTGTCAGATTGGACCATGGGAGCGAAATCTTGGAACTGGCTCCTTATTTGTCTTCACTATTTTCCTATCCGACACAGTCGCTCTTAGTTTTGTTAGAAAAAACAAATATCTGGTTACTTAAATAACGCTAGAATACAAATTCTGAGTTCTTAATAAACCCGAGAATTCAAGCAGCGAACCAACATGTCAGATCAATACCCTCATATAAAACCGACTTTTTTACATATAGCCTTACCAATAACCCAATTTGTAAGAATAGCTACCGATTTCTGCAAATTGTAAATCTAGCTCTTTCGCTAGAGGGTTTTGCAAAAGAGATTGTATTTTCGCCGCGTTGTTTGGCGAGAGAGATTAGAGGTTAATTTTGGAATTAATCAAGGGGTGAAGCATTGCTAGCCTTTTTCTCCAGACCGACCTTTCGCGGAAGTGAATGGATTTGATGGCATCCTTGATCCCAAGGTGGTTGAATGGGCGGGAAATGTCAATTTGACGAGATGTTTGAAGTTTTTCTTGTTTTGCAATTTGAACAATTTTTCTTGACAATTTTAGAATTATAATTAGAAAATAATTAATATACGAATGATTAGATCTTTTTAAGAACTATAATTTAATTGTTTTCGTTGTAATCTTCAGGGATCATTTGCTAACTCAAAATCGTCCACAATATAGCTAGTTAATTTGAAAATTTTACAAAGTAAATAGAAAGAAAACACATAGAATAATATAATATCCAAAATACATCAAAACACACAGATCCAAATATCCAAACTACATGAAAACACACATAATCGAATATCCAAACGACATCAAAACATACGATCCAAAATACATCAAAACACACACATAATATCGACACATCAACGGCTTTCACGTCCATGTGCACTTGCACCACGTTGGAGAAGCCTGGGTTTTGGCTGCCCAATGCGATTTCTGATGAAATTGCAAGGAAGAATAAGAAAAAGCCTGGGTTTTTAAAATCGCAAATAAGTTCAAAGTCGGTTGATCCGCATTGTGATGGATCGGTTTTGAGACGAAAAGGATAGTGTATGTCGTGGAGATCGCCGCATGAGGAAGGTGGGCACTGAGATGCGACTTTTGTGAGACCTTCATTAGAGAGAAAGAGGGAAACTAGGCAGAGAAGAAGGTGAGTGAGTGTTCATTATTGAAATTATTGCAAGATAGATAATTTAATTTTTTAATAATTTTGGGTCCAAGAGGACAATTACATACTTTCCGAGAATTATACTATGTCCCAAATTCATCCCCAACATCATAAATAAGAATCACAACGATGATTATTTAGGATAAATGACTAACATATAATTAATCATTAATTGATATATGTGATTTAATAGACATGTTAATTAACTGTTAATTTAATGTTAATTGTTAATTGGTATTATAGATTAATTGAGTTACTTGGTATTCTCATAAAAAATAGCGGGATGAGTTTGAAGAGTACTATATCAACTCCATTTTTTAAGAGCCATCAAAATAGAAAATTTCGGCTGATCTTCTTAATTTAATGGAGAAAATGACCATTTGGTACCAAATTGCGCGTTATCAGAAGAATTTTTATTGTTTGTCTTGAGAGAAAAAGGATAAATAGTCAAAATTGGTACAAATTATTCAACGGGGATTTTTCAAGCATTAAGGGCACTTTCTCAACAAAACAAAACAAAACAAAACAAAAAATGAAAAAAAAAAAGGGGATTTTACAGAAGTTTTTTAATTTTTCTGGTAATTACGAAATCTTCCTGATTTTTTAGATTTCCTTACAAAATTTCCTATTTCCTTTTGCTTTCTTCAAAAACCTCCTAATTTTCTGAGTAATGTTAAAAAGAAAGTAACCAAAATCCAGCATTCATTAAAATCGAGGATATAATGTATGAGTTACAAAATATCTCTCTGTGCTCTCCATGCCCAAAAATAGCATCAATTTATCAGTTCATTTTTTTTTTTTTTAAAATATTAGCAGAAATAACTCCATTACCTTTCGTTATGTTTTTAAAAATAATCATTCCCCCCCGCCCCCCCCCCCCCCCCCCCCATGATTTTGTTTGTATTATGTTTTGCATAAATAGAGGGAAATAAAAATTAATTTAAGCCATAATTATAACATATATAATTATTTCAAAATTATTTTCCACGAATATGTTCATTTTTTTTAAAATAATGATCAAAATTAAGTTATATTTCTGAAAAATAATATTATATATTATCAATAATTATTATATGTTTTGTTTATTTTTATATAATATTGTTGATATCTACATATATTAAAATCTTGATTTTGATTTGTAGTATGTATTTGAATAAATCACCGGAAAATAAATATTATTTTAACAATAATAATTATTATTTTCAAAACTATTATGTACAAATGTGTTGAAAAATCTGAAAATGAACAAAACAAATATGTATGCATGGAAATAATATTGTATATTTTTCTACAATTATTATATTTTTGTATTTTAATATAATATTTTAGTAACTATATATTATTTATTGAATTATGAAGGTTTATAAAATAAAATTATGAGGATATAATTGACATACTTAAAAAAATAACAGAAAGCTAGAGGGCTTTGGAGAGATTCTGAAAATGTTCAAAGGGTTTTTGGAAAAGAAAAAAAACAGTGTGTTTTTCGCCAGTTCTAATGATCCTCTAGATTTTATTTTGGGTTGAGCCATTCAGATAGGCTGAGAAATTAAATTGAGAAGGGAAAGAAAATAAAATCCTTTTAATTTGTTGTTATTTCAATTCAACCATGATAACACCACGGTATGCGGTGAGCGAAATAATTATAATTTTCATTTAAAACCAAATAATGATTTTTAGATGATAGTCATAACCAACTTAATAATATAAATTTATTTCAAATTATATTATCTTGTTATATTATTATAACTAATTCATATATGATCACGTTTTGGTAGAGCATATAGAGGTGTCAATGGTTATAATAGTAATCATGTCATATCCATATTCGTATTTTCTTCGGATAATAAATTATCCGGATCTGAATACCTAATACAGTCCGTTTCCGGACTGAGATTTCTTTTCAGATATCAAAAGAGAGAATTTTGTTAATGTGTCATGCCACCATGATGTTAAAAACGATAAACTAAAAAAACTAAATAAAAATTTGAATAGTTCAGAAGTAAAATTAGTTTAGCTCTCGAAATGTTGATTTTGTCTAATTCATGAA
Source organism: Luzula sylvatica (assembly GCA_946800325.1). Lineage (NCBI taxonomy): Eukaryota > Viridiplantae > Streptophyta > Magnoliopsida > Poales > Juncaceae > Luzula > Luzula sylvatica. The sequence goes on along the minus strand of OX326956.1, from coordinate 45,975,727 downwards.
ATATAAAACTTGTTTATATTTATGAAAGAAATGGTCTAGGGGGTATTTCCAAACTTTCGAAATCACAATCCAACATTTGCACGACTCTCGTCATACTTGGTCGCATTGCCGGGTTCCATATTCCATTGTATGCACCAAAATGCCACAATGATCAACCTTTTCACAATCTCTTCATCAGTTTTCGAAATTTCTACAGCGTATTCTATATCCTCTTTTTTCACTAAATTCTCATAAATGAGTTCAGGATAGTATACATCACTCGGTCCAGTCTCCAAGTCGGGTTCGAGGCTTCTCTCACCAACAACCATTTTGAGAATCATCATTCCAAAACTATACACATCGGATTTATAAGACACATTTCCAAAGTTTCGAGAATATACTTCTGGTGCCATGTAACCTACTGTGCCTTTAGCTGCAGTTACAGTTATGTCGGATCGGTTTTTAGAACATATTTTTGCCAGACCGAAATCAGATACTTTTGGATTTAAATTATGATCCAGCAAAATATTGTGAGGCTTGATATCGAAATGCAAAATCCTCAAATTACACCCTTCGTGCAAGTACTTAATACCACTTGAGGCACCTCTTACTATTTTTAAAAGTATTTCCCCTTTGAACGGGTCATCGGTATTATTAACCAGTTTTGTAGAAATAAACTTGTCAAGTGACCCGTTTGGCATGAATTCATAAACTAGAGCGCGTCTATCACGTTCCGAGCAAAACCCTAAAAGCCGGACAACGTTAAAATGGTGGATTGTTCCTATGGTTGATACCTCATTTATGAAGTCCTTGCCGTCGGTATTGGATCTTTCGATAATTTTAACTGCCACGAGGATCCCATTTGGTAACTCTCCTTTGTAGACACTTCCAAATCCCCCTTGGCCTAGCTTGTCCTTGAATCGGTTAGTCATCTTCTTGATTTCTAAGAAGCTATACCGAGTGAGCCTCTTGTTGTACTTCGCAAGGAGTTCCTCATGCTTTGAGAAATCATCCGAATTTCTATAGGTGTAGTATATAATGCTCGCAACCGATAATAACACAACAAGACCCAAAGCAGATGCCGCTGTAACGAAAATAAAAATCAGTAAAGTAATTTAATGTGAATTTTTCTGAAGAATCTTTGATTAAGTGGTGTGACTCTACAAAGAGAAATATCAAATGAATAATTTAGAAAATTAAAATTAAGATAAATCAAAGTTTACCTCCTATGACCTTCACATTTGTTCCTGTAGGAAAACAAAAACTATCAGACCAACAAAAAGCTCTGTATTTTGTGTAGCATGTAATGTAATAGAATGATTTAAGATTTTGTGTTATTGCCTAATGGAATGATTTATCCAATAATGCTAAGATACACTCTTTAAAATAATCCAATATAGTTAAGAAAAAACACCATACAAATTAAGAAAATAATAATGTTAGTCTTATCAAATTGAGTATTTTCAATGGTAAATCTTATAAGGTGTTTCCAAGCACGATTAATTGCGATTTATTTCCTAGAACCAATCAATGTAAGTATATAACTCGACTACATTTTAGAGGGGCGGTCGACATGTCGAGTTCAACTTACTATGATATGTGCAGAATGATTTGGTACCGGAACACTGCTTTCCTGCTGCCTCGCAAGTTTTACATTCTTCCGCACCAGACCACGACAAGGTCACATTAAGATGTACTTGAATACCTTTCACTAGAGCATCACGGCCATTATTTAACTCCGAGCCATCGGACATTGGTATGGTTATATTGTTATACACAACCGTGCAAAACGAATTCAAATTGGAAATAGCAGTATTGGTTTGGTCCACCAAATAGCTGAGTTGGTTAGAGTTACTGAGACAAGGTATCGGTCCGTACGTTTCGATAAGGACTGAACCTGGTTGGTTTATTTTGTTTTTTTTTGAGAAAATACCTGGTTGGTTTATTTTGTCTTTGGAGCAGTGGACCAAGTCCATTTTTGTTGTACCGTACGGCTGATAAAGGGTAGTGGTGAGGTTGAGCGAGCTGAGATTTTGTACCGGGCAAAGAGATACCGTGTCTCCGAGCTCAACTGTGATCTCGCCATGGACATAGTCTATATGTTTAACTTTGCTTGGGCCTGCATTCGAATGGTTCAAGATAGTGTCGTTTCCCGAGCAAGTAAGCTCCATACCTGGTACACATTGGAAATATTTCGAAGAAAAAAAAGCACAATTAATTGATTTAGGTTTCGAAGTAAATAAGGCATAAAATTGAAAGGTTATATGATTGAAGATCGGTGGCAATGAAAACCTGGCATTCCACAATTAGACGGTTGAGGAGAAAGTCGATAGGGGAATCGTATTTCAGGTCCGCCAATCCCGCATGTGGAAGGAGGGCATGTCTCGAAAAAATCTTTCTGTTGATCTTGGTCACTTTTTCCATATGCTTGATTAACCATGTTTTCTTTATGAGTGAGTAGAAAAGAAAAGAGCAAAAGCACCAGCCCCTTCATTGTTATGTGAGGAAGAGAAGAAAATAACGATTTATGAGAATGGGGTTAAGGACTATGTAGCTGAAATAATATAATAAATTAATAATACAACACGTTGAGTTAATGGTGGATATTGATAAAAATCCACTTTTGAAGCTGGCATGTGTGACCTTCTGAACGTATATTCTGGCCTATGGCTTATCACGATAAATCACATTTATTTCCTCTTTCTTTGACCCCTTAGGTCTTAATTATTGAGCCTACCAAATACCACCCATGTGTAGTAGTGAGTGTGTAGTAGGCCGAATTTGACCAAAAATCTTTTATTATGAGATTTCATACGGTGTTTTCAAAACTCATCCAAACAAATTTGATGAGGTAGACACGAATTTTTAATTGAGTTGATTATAATATTAAATTGTCATCAGTAAATTGAATTGACTTGTCAATTAAATATATCAATTAATTTTAAATTAGTTGCTAATCAACCCAACTAAGTTTTGTCCATCTCACGAAGATTGTCCGGAAAGATGGCGGCACGGAATATATTTTTTCTTTGAGGCTATATATGATACTCCTTGAAATTTCTTACCATATATTTTGTATTATCAATGAATAATTAATTAACATGATCATTAACAAAATACATTTCACCAGGTCCGATCCCAGGTTTTCGAGTACCCGAAGCTTATTTCGAAAATATACCCAGTATACAATTAATTTATTTGAAAAAATATTACAGACATATGTTGTCATAATATATTGTGCGGTTTATTGGTTGATGCTCTAAATTTTTTTCAATATATTCAAGGTTCAGACCTCGCATAGATCAATTTTTTGTTAATATTTACATTGTATTTTGAAAAAAAAAAATTAAAAAGTAACTTGTGAGATTTGAACTCATGACCTTTCATAAATGAAACAATTGTTTTACCAATGGGTCACAATAGGTTTTGTAATTTTGAGCAGTTTTATTATAATTATATTTATTTTTAACTGGATACATCATGTTTTTCGAAAATTTTAGACCCCCTAAAAATTGGGACCCGAAGCCCGGGCCTCTTGGGCCTATAGTTGGGGTCGGGCCTGCATTTCACTAATAATTAACTAATATATATTTAAAATAATCATAATAAACATATATACGATTATACATGAATGAGTTCTGATAATATGATGAGATTAATATAATATGAAATAATTTTATTTTGAAATGAGGAGTATTATCCTAGTATCTAGTATTTTAAAAGGTCGAGGAGGGCTTAATATCATAGTCAATAATCTAGAGAAAACAGACCATCGAAAATTGGAGGAAAGTCAAGAAAAAGTTGGAAATATCAGTAAAATCCAGTCGAAAACCAGGAAATCGACTACATCAAAAGCATTTACATTCGAAATGCATAACAAAATTAATTACCCATATATTGCTGATGCTGTACCAAGATTTTTTTTTTTTTACTTTGAAAGAGATTATTATTGCTAGATAAAGTGTTACGTACGGCAACATGAAATCGGGTCTCCTTTGAAAGGAACTACTTTAATTAAAACAAATGATATTTAGAACAATAATATGGGAGTATTATTAATGCTGTTAAAAATGCGTGTATCTGTATTTTGAGAAAATTTAAGATGTGCATGTAATAGATTCTAGATTCAATATTTTGTTAAAACAACGAACAAGAAGTCCATCGAATCAAAATAACAACGAACAAGAAGTCCATCGAATCAAAATAACAACGAACAAGAAGTCTTCCAATAAAAAAACCATTGATTTAAATAGCGGCACAATTGTGTCCTTATAGCGCAAATTGTAATAAATATTTCTAAAATGCAATACCGCAACCTAGTAAATAACGCCGCAATATCGCGTAATCGCAGTAATCATATGTAAATTACAGCATAAACGATATGGACCGCTATATCGCAATTTAAAACATTGAAAAAAAAAACACTACCCATTAATACACCACAAACATAACTTGTTGTATCCCTTTGAAGATGTTTCCCTCCTATTTTGTGCAATAAGTATTATTGTTATTATGAACCGGATCCAAAACCGTCATGGTTTGAGATGTTGGGGAATATCCCCGGCCCCGGGCCCGCGCAGCGGATATGTAGGCCCGGTCCGATTCCCCGATTCCCGAGATCACGCCACGACTTCGAGGGTACGATGCAAATAGAAGGTTAGATCCATACCAGTTTCAAATTGATGGAACACGAAGGGTTGATCGCTGCCTCCTATTCCTCCGGTCACGTTGGTGACTTTACGCGCGTCCCACACCGTGCGTCCTTCACCGTTCATTCCCGTTCTTCGATCCTTCGGTTCGATCACAACGGAGAGCCCCAAGTGTTGCTCCTCCACACGTATCCACCTTGAGTCGAAAGACGCCGGACACGGATACACCTGCCTAGACGATGTATCGGTGCACTTGCTTGATCTCAATCGATTCTCTATTAATCTCTCTTCGTGCCTTTTCACTCACAAAAGATCAAATTCTGAATTTTCTCTTTTCTTGTGTCTTTGGCAGAATATTGCTTTGAATTACTTCTGAATTCCTTAGTGAAGATGAGAGAGAAAATCCTATTTATACCTAATAGGATAAGGATTAGCCAAAAGGCATGTATATCCAATATACACCCTTTCACACAGAAAACTGTATGAACCTGTTCAGTATTCTGTCCAGACGAAATTGATAAATTTCTCTGACAGAAAAGCAACCAACACGAAAGTTGTAGATAATCTTATTATCTACTCAACCCAATTTGGCCCAGCCCAATTGGAGTTCGTATGCAAAAGTTATGACTGTTTTACTAACTGTATGTCATACTGTTGCACCCTTTCGGTAGTTCACAGAAACGACACTTATACTTCGTTCATATGAAATATATTTCTATATGAAGGTTGTAGATAATCTCATTATCTATCTAACCCAATTTGAACCATTCTAATTGGATTTTCCCACTGAAAGTTATGGCCACGAATGTACGACTACATTCGTTTATCCTTGTGTACACTTTTATGGTTGATCCGAAACTGTATTTCTTTCAGTCTCCCACTCAATTTCAGATCTATCTAAAAGGTACTCATGCATATCCAATACGCACGATTTTAGAGAATATAGCTCGCGTATCAAATACCAAGCTATGCACATCCAATGTGCCGATTTTATGATCAAGCCCGACTTAGTACGACTCGTTGTGTGACCATGTAGGTTCGACTTAACGATGGCAGTAGGTTGTTTCCAATGCCTACAAGCTCATGAGCGGGATCTAGTCACTCCATCATAGCTACCCATGTTAAACGAAAAATGATTGTGATCATTGTGCCTATCTCGAATAGCGGTTACTAGTTCTCTTGTTTACGATATCCGTTAATCAAAAGGCACGGTAATAGTCATCCTTATAATTTGATTAACTATACTTATTCCCCGATTCCGAGTTGAGTTAACAAATTTCAATCGATATTAACCATTAATATCATTGACTGTGGCCACAGTTTTCGTTAATCGACTCATCGAGCGGCGCCTAAGAGATATCTCTTCCTTTCGGAATAAACAATTCCTATCTTGGAGACTCACATTGAATTCCGTGTTTCGGACAATACCCAATGATGACCCTTTTAACTCCCTGTTACGGTGAGCGTAAGATCATATCAAAGCATTGTGTTACGCACGTAACGCAATCAATGATCCCCTCAAGTATGAAGAATCTAAAACCCCATCCGTCGCAAGTCCATCTATAATGACTAAACCATGTCATGGTCTCGCGGCTTCGGTCATATCCAATATATGTAACCTAACATATATCTACGTTCCCGATTCGACAAACTCCTTTGTCCCATGATTAGCAAAACATAATCATCTCCTCGGCAAACGTACTAGTGTACGCGTTCAGTCTATTATCTAATAATAGAAATGCTTCTCTCTTAAGCAAGCTGATCCGCGACTAGGGATGTTTAGAAATGACACTTTAAGTGTGACGGTTTTGCTGCACATGGTCCTCAACCATGTCGACGTCCACACAAGTTCTAATCAAGGTTCATGTAACAATCATATTACACAACCCAGCACACAGTTTTCATATAAGATAGATGCAAAATGAAAAAATTTTAAAATTCTGAAATTGCATTACTATAAGATAAGTTTGGGGTGATACAACGTTTACTAATCTATTAGACTAATCTCGTCCTACGAAATTATCGTTTTAGATAACTAACTACTCTCTTCCTCCTCTAGGTATCTCAAACCTATAGCTTTCGCATGATAATCGTGCTTAGCTTGCGAGAGTGGCTTAGTAAACGGGTCCGCAACATTCCTGTCAGTATCAATCTTCTCAATGATCACATCCTTCCTTTGCAAAATCTCACGGATCAAGTGAAATTTTCTGAGTATGTGCTTGGAGCGGTGATGTGCCCTCGGTTCCTTGGACTGTGCTATTGCGCCCGTATTGTCGCAATACACAACTACAGGTTCCGAGATGCTCGGGACTACACCAAGCTCCGACACAAACTTCTTGATCCAAACCGCCTCCTTTGCCGCTTCGGAAGCCGCAATATACTCCGATTCAGTTGTAGAGTCTGCTATCGTGGGTTGTTTGGAACTTTTCCAAACTACCGCTCCACCATTTAGACAAAACACGTATCCGCTTTGTGATCGAAAGTCATCGACACATGTTTGGAAACTGGCGTCGGTATATCCATTGATGACCAACCCGGATGTCTTTCCACCATAAATTAGAAATTGATCCTTAGTTCTTCGTAAGTACTTAAGGATGTTCTTAACCGCGATCCAATGCATATCCCCTGGATTAGATTGGTAACGCGAAACGACGCTCAATGCATACGACACATCGGGGCGCGTACAAATCATGGCATACATAATTGATCCAACCGCCGAAGCGTATGGAACAATACTCATCGCATTCTTATCTTCGCTCGATGTCGGACATTGAGCTTTAGAATACGATATGCCACTCGACATTGGAAGAAGTCCTTTCTTCGAATTTTGCATTGAAAACCGTTTCAACACTTTGTCGATGTACGTGCTTTGACTCAAGCCGAGTAACTTCTTGGATCTATCTCTATAAATCCTCACGCCTAATATATAGGCGGCCTCGCCCAAATCTTTCATAGCGAAACGAGTATTTAAATACTTCTTAACATCCGTAAGCATCGGAATGTCGTTTTCTATGATCAAGATGTCGTCTACATATAGTACAAGAAATATTACGCGGCTCCCACTAACCTTCTTGTATACACAAGGTTCTTCTACGTTTTTCATGAAATTATATTCTCGTATAACTTCATCGAAACGTATGTTCCAACTCCGAGAAGCTTGCTTCAATCCATAAATGGATCGTTGCAACTTGCACACTTTATTCGGACTCTTCGAATCGACAAAACCCTCGGGCTGTGTCATGTACACATCCTCTTCTAAGTTCCCGTTAAGGAATGCGGTTTTGACATCCATTTGCCAAATCTCGTAGTCATAATACGCAGAGATAGCAAGTAAGATCCGTATGGATTTAAGCATAGCTACTGGTGAAAACGTTTCTTCATAGTCGACACCATGAATTTGTTTGAAACCTTTCGCCACAAGCCGTGCTTTATAAGTGTTCACATTCCCATCCATGTCGGTCTTCTTCTTGAAAACCCACTTACATCCCACTGGTTTAACCCCGGGAGGTGGATCAATCAAGTTCCAAACTTGATTATCGTACATGGATTGAATCTCGGATTTCATGGCAGTTTGCCACTTATCGGAATCCTCGCTTTTCATAGCCTCGCGATAAGATGTCGGTTCATCATCTATGAATTCGACTTCATCGTCATTTGCCACTATAAAACCATATCGTATAGGCTCTTGACGAATCCTACCCGATCTACGAACTGCGCCTTGTGCACTTGACTCCGGATCCTCAACATTTGAGGAAATCGGATCAGCGTTCATCGGTTCAACATTCGTTTGCGGGTCTCGAATTTCTTCAAGATCTATTTCAGTCCCATTCACTCGCCTAGAGATAAAATCCTCCTCAAGGAAGACTCCTCTTCGAGCTACGAAAACTTTATTTTCGATTGGAAGATAGAAATAATATCCTTTTGTTTCCTTAGGATACCCGACAAATAAACATTTTTCAGATTTGGGTTCGAGCTTATCCGAAATCAATTTTCGAACATATGCTTCACAACCCCAAATCTTAACAAAAGACAACTTTGGAGAATTTCCAAACCACATCTCATATGGCGTCTTATGTACCGATTTAGAAGGTATGCGGTTCAACAAGAAAGCCGCTGTCTCAAGGGCAAATCCCCAAAACGATTTTGGAAGGGAAGTTTGACTCATCATAGAGCGAACCATGTCCAACAAGGTCCGATTCCTCCTCTCGGACACGCCATTCCATTGTGGCGTTCCTGCCGGAGTCCATTGTGGAACTATTCCACAATCTTTTAGATGATCTTCAAACTCATAGCTCAAATATTCACCACCTCGATCCGATCGAATGGCTTTAATTTTCTTGCCAAGCTGATTTTCAACTTCGTATTGAAACTCTTTGAACTTTTCAAAGGTCTCCGCTTTAGTACGCATCAAATAAATATATCCATATCTACTATGATCGTCCGTAAACGTAACAAAGTATCGATAGCCTCCTCTTGCCTCGATGCTCATCGGTCCACACACATCGGAATGTATGAGTTCCAATAGATCGTTGGACCGCTCTCCGACCTTGGAGAACGGCGCCTTAGTCATCTTGCCAAGCAAACAAGATTCACAATTCCCAAATGAATCCAATTCAAATGAGTCTAGCATTCCATCTTTATGGAGTCTAGCAATGCGTTTCTCATTCACATGACCGAGACGACAATGCCAAAAGAAAGTCCGATTATCAACTTTAGGTTTAATCCTTTTTGCATTAACGTTATATATGGACTTATTATTTCCGTGATCAAAATCCAACACATAAAGACCATTTTCTAACAGAACATTTCCATAGATAATAGAATCCTTACATATCGAAAACTCATTATTCCTAATAACGAATTCATAGCCATCATTGGCCAGTTTCGACACACTTATTATGTTCTTACATAATGTCGGTACATAATAACAATTATTTAGTACTAAAATAAGTCCACTAGGTAAAGTCAAATTAACTACTCCTACGGCAAACGCAGCAACTCTTGCTCCATTCCCGACGCGTAGATCGACTTCACCCTTTTCCAACCTTCGACTATTTTGAAGAACCTGCATATTTCGACAAATATGAGTCCCACAACCGTTATCCAATACCCAATTAGTCATAGTTGAAATATTAACTTCAATAACGTTAATACCTGAGAGGCCGGTCGCTGAAACCGCCTTGCCCTTCTTCACCTCCTCGAGGTAAGACTTGCAATCGCGCTTCCAATGTCCAGCCTTGTGACAATGAAAGCACGTCTCATCCTTGGATTTCTCCTTTCCCCTTTTATTCGGCTTCGAACGTTTCTTAGCCGAACCGCCCTTGGACTTTGATCTCTTACGATCCTTATTCTGAATTGTGAGAACATTTCCGGCAACTCTTGCCCTGTTCTCTCCGGACGACTTTAACGTCTCCGATTCAAAATTCTTGAGCATTCCATGAAGCTCAGGGATCGTCTTATCCATCGAATGCATGTGATAGTTAGTCACGAACGGAGAAAACATTGGAGGAAGTGCACACAAGATCAAATCTTGTTGCATAATCTTCGACAATTTCTCTCCTAGCTTCTCAAGACGGTTTATGAGAGCTTGCACCTTCAAAACGTGAGAGCTAACCGAAGACCCCGAAGGCATCTTGCAGTTTACCAACTCTTTGAGCGTACTGAACCGTTCAATACGCTCCTGCTCTTGGAACATTTCCTTGAGCACAACGTCTATGATGTGCGCATCCGAGTCCTCAAATTGCTTTTGAAGACTAGCGTCCATACATGCCAACATGAGGCACGTAACATCATTTGAGTCCTTCTTAAGTTTCTCAAACGCGGCCTTTTCTTCGGCCGTAGCATCGGGGCCCGGTTCCACTAGTTCCGTATCCAATACGTGACTCTTGCCCTCTTGCCTGAGAACTATTCTCAGGTTTCGGTGCCAGTCAAAGTAGTTCCGACCCACTAGCTTATCCTTTTCTAAAGTCGATCTAATCGACATGGTGTTGGTGTTACTAGAAGACATGATCTACAAATGAAGTGAAAGATTGATTACTAACGTTGCGTACTTATCTTATAGGGCTTATATGATGATTATATGATAGTGTTATTTTATCGAATCGATAACCCTCATACCGATACGGGACTCCAAGTCCATAACACTCAAGACCCATATTTTATGATCCTCCCATAAGTGACTATGGCCGACAAATGAGATCTCGATATTTTAGGTAGGATTAAATCCAATCGTATCCAATACGACTCTTGAACCTTTATAGGATTTCGGTGATGGATCGTATCCAATACAATCCCAGTTCCGTGTGTGCATCCTATCTATGCCCCGAACTCCAATCGGATTGGCTTGGACGGTTAAGTCATAACCATATCCATCGTATCGTTCAATTGAACTACTCACGTGCCCGACTATGGCCTGAAACCACGTGAGTCCCCAATTAACGCTTACCACCCGCACCAATATATACAATAGTACGTGCCCGACTATGGCCTGAAACCACGCACTATGTCATATCAATCTCGATGGTTGTGGATATGGAAGGCATTTCCATGACTTAAATATTATGAGGGATCATGCCATTGCATGTTTCTAAATTCGTGACATAATCCAATTATATCACTATCACAAGATTTTCATAAATGCATATGTATTTATTTGGGAGTCTAATTATTCTAAATAATTATCTAATTATATGCTAGTATGATTGATGCCGATCAAATCGATATAAAGAACTCAAAATTCCAAGTTGTGTAGCCAAAGTTATCACGAAAACAAAATCAGCAACCAGAAACCAGTCCGTTGCAACGCAACATAGTCCGTTGCAACGGACCTCCTGTATACTTGGCACTCCGTTACAACGGAATACCAGTCCGTTACAACGCTATTTATTCCGGAGTTTGGCCAAAATTGCCAGAAACATGTCCGTTGCAACGCAACCTTGGTCCGTTACAACGCTATTTTCTGCAAACCTTTGTCCAAATTTCCAGAAACCTGTCCGTTACAACGCAACATATAGTCCGTTGCAACGGACAAAACTGCGTAGACATCCGTTATAACGGACCCAGTCCGTTACCACGGACTCCAATAGACACCATTGGCATCCCCGCAACCTCGTATCTGATACAGGTTCCGTTACAACGGACTCCAAGTCCGTTGCAACGGAATATGCGTTTTTCACAGTTCTCTTCACACCCCCGCATCCTATACAGGGTCCGTTGCAACGGACTCCAAGTCCGTTACAACGGAATATGTGTTTTTCGCAAAAAATTTCCAATTTTCTGTATCTGCTACAGTGTCCGTTATAACGGACTATGCGATTTTTGCACTGCTGTTTTCGCTCGTTTCCAAAACGATCAATCATGAAATCTTTTCACGATTATTCCTAGATACTCTCAATCAACTATTGATCGATCTCTAGCGAATTTCACTTGTGATTTTAATGGAATTTGACATTCTAAATATGTAACATCATGCAAACGGGTACGAACTTTGATAACCCGTGCGTATATCTAATATACGACTATGATTCGACCCTCGAATCGATGGCGATCGCTCTGATACCACTGTTGGGGAATATCCCCGGCCCCGGGCCCGCGCAGCGGATATGTAGGCCCGGTCCGATTCCCCGATTCCCGAGATCACGCCACGACTTCGAGGGTACGATGCAAATAGAAGGTTAGATCCATACCAGTTCCAAATTGATGGAACACGAAGGGTTGATCGCTGCCTCCTATTCCTCCTGTCACGTTGGTGACTTTACGCGCGTCCCACACCGTGCGTCCTTCACCGTTCGTTCCCGTTCTTCGATCCTTCGGTTCGATCACAACGGAGAGCCCCAAGTGTTGCTCCTCCACACGTATCCACCTTGAGTCGAAAGACGCCGGACACGGATACACCTGCCTAGACGATGTATCGGTGCACTTGCTTGATCTCAATCGATTCTCTATTAATCTCTCTTCGTGCCTTTTCACTCACAAAAGATCAAATTCTGAATATTCTCTTTTCTTGTGTCTTTGGCAGAATATTGCTTTGAATTACTTCTGAATTCCTTAGTGAAGATGAGAGAGAAAATCCTATTTATACCTAATAGGATAAGGATTAGCCAAAAGGCATGTATATCCAATATACACCCTTTCACACAGAAAACTGTATGAACCTGTTCAGTATTCTGTCCAGACGAAATTGATAAATTTCTCTGACAGAACATCAACCAACACGAAAGTTGTAGATAATCTTATTATCTACTCAACCCAATTTGGCCCAGCCCAATTGGAGTTCGTATGCAAAAGTTATGACTGTTTTACTAACTGTATGTCATACTGTTGCACCCTTTCGGTATTTCACAGAAACGACACTTATACTTCGTTCATATGAAATATATTTCTATATGAAGGTTGTAGATAATCTCATTATCTATCTAACCCAATTTGAACCATTCTAATTGGATTTTCCCACTGAAAGTTATGGCCACGAATGTACGACTACATTCGTTTATCCTTGTGTACACTTTTATGGTTGATCCGAAACTGTATTTCTTTCATGAGAGTGAAGAAGAAAAGAATGGCCTAAGTGGCATTGGCAAGGTATCCACACTCTCTCTCTCAAGCAGCTCCACCACCTTACTCATGGGAGGACGATCCGACTGTTTCATCTGAATACACCATAATCCAATTTTACATAGATTTGCTTCCATTTCTTCAATCTCCGTGCTTATTTCATTATTTTCTTGTCGCACTAGTTGATCATAGATCCATGAGGGGTAGTAAACTCCACTTGTGACACGCTGCGCTTTTGAGATATTCCAATTTCTCCTTGATCCTGCCATGTCTAGAAGCAGCATTCCAAAACTATACACATCTGACTTGTGAGATACATCCCCAAAGTTTTTGGAGACCATCTCAGGAGCGATATATCCCGTGGTTCCTTTTGCTATACTAATTGATACCATGCTCAATTCTTTCGGATATAACTTCGCAAGTCCGAAATCAGAGATTTTCGGAACGAAGTTGTGGTCTAAAAGAACATTGTGAGGTTTAATATCAAAGTGTAGGATTTGCATAGCACATTCTTGATGAAGGTAATCGATCCCTCGAGCAACGCCCAATGCTATTTCTTTGGGCTTATCCCAAGAGAATGGTCTAGCATGACTAGTTTTCTCTCTGAATAAAAAATATGTTTATCGAGTGATCCATTAGGCATGTATTCATAAACTAGAGCCTTTGTTGCCCCCTCAGAACAAAATCCTAGAAGTTGCACTATGTTTCTATGATGGATCCATCCAAGAGTGGAAACCTCATTGATGAATTCATCTCCATGGAGTTTTGAATTCCCGAGCATTTTAATGGCAACAAGCCGGTTATTCAGAATTCTGCCTTTGAATACGGAACCAAAGCCGCCTTCACCGAGCTTTTCCCTGAAATGACCGGTAATTGCTATGATGTTCGTAAAGGAATATCTAGTTGGTGCAATTGCCTTATGTTATCGAAGAAATCTCTCCACGTAATCAACGGGCGCCTTCGAACGACGGTACTTGTGGGTGAGGAAAACACATAATACAAATGGCTTGAATATAAACCTTCGGATGATCATCAATACTGCAAAACATATATATTTAGATTTAGGTATACGTTTAATAATCTATAACAGAAAAAAGGTCAGAATTTAGTACTATAATCGAAACTTACAAATGAAAAATTGCAAAATTTCTAGCACGAAGAACTCAATCAGTACGATTTCAAGCGCTGGAAAACTCATGCAATTTAAGAACCACACTTCGCTGTTGTAGAATGCAGATATCAGGGGTAAAATGTTGGGCAGAGATATCTGAGGCCACATATATGGTGCGTATGTTGGTACTACTCCTATCAACTGATCAATGAAGTGTGAGATGGAAGATGAGGACGCCGAGTCAGACGAGTCCGAGAAAGAAGAATCCTCAGCTATTGTACCGACTAGCCCCGCAATACCTGATGAAGAAGATGAGCCGAGAAAGATGCGCACAAGGAGCCTACAAGAGCTATACGATGCAACCAGTGAGGTACATTTTGTTTGTCTTTTGGCAGATGCGGAGAATATTTTCTTTGAAGAAGCCGTGAGAAACAAGAAATGGAAAGCCGCGATGGATGAAGAGATTGGGGCTATCGAGAAAAACAACACGTGGGATTTGGTCGAATTACCAGAAGGATGCAAGCCCATAGGAGTCAAGCGGGTGTACAAGAAAAAAAAGAACTTCAAGACGATGATCGGGATGAAGAACAGGCTTGAGCTTAAGGGAGGAATTTGTTAATAAGCCCAAGTCTGATTAATAATTATTAAGTTTAATTGGCCCAATTAATGTTAGGGAAAGTTTATTTTAAGAAAAGTAATTTAGGAAATTATTATAGGACAAGATTTATTATAGGAAAGTAATTTAAGAAATAAGTTTTGGGCAAGTTTTTAATACCTTGTAGTGCAAGGTTTATGGAGCCTATAAATAGGCCTTGGATGTTTAGCAATTAATCACATTGCAATAATATATCATCAAATATCAATTAGAAAAGAGAGAAAGATTTGTAAGAGATTATTAGAATTATAAGAGAGAGTTTTTGTTTGTTAGAAATTTCTATTTGAATTCATATTCGAATCCTATATTACTAACATATAAACCTTCGGATGAGCATCAATACTGCAAAACATATATATTTAGATTTAGTTATACGTTTAATAATCTATAATAGAAAAAGGTCAGAATTTAGTACTATAATCAAAACTTACAAATGAAAAATTGCAAAATTTGTAGCACGAAGAACTCGATCAGTATGAATTCAGGCCCTCGAAAATTCATGCATTCTATGAACAACACTTCGCTATTGTAGAGTGGAGATATCAGGGGCAAAATGTTGGGCAGAGATATCCGAGACCATATATATTGTGCGTCTGTTGGTACTACTCCTATCAACTGATCAATGAAATATCTGATTGGAGAACAAGAAATTGAGAATTATAAATTATTTTATGTCACTGAAATTATAATTCATGAGTAATAGCAGAGTTAGACCGAAACTCATGAGAGAACTATAATGTACATTGAATATTCATGATAAATTAACGGGTTATATATCCATCCCCCATAACATAAAGAGGTAGCAAATGAAGATTAAGTGAGTTGGCTAGCCTTTCTAATTGTTTCGATTATCTATTTAATTTATCGTTTAATTGAATTGACACGTTAATTAATATGTACTAATATAATTTATTGACGTGTCAATTAATAATTAATTAAATCAATTAGAGAGGCTAATGAACTCACGTATTTATTTTTTGTCATCTCGTCAAAAGTTTTGGGATGAGTTTTCCATGTATATTAATAATTAATAATTAATAATTAATTGCCATGTATATTAATAATTAATAATTAATAATTAATTAGGTCGATCAATAATAATACTAATAAATTCATTTTCTTTTCTCAATGATGTGGGATGAGTTTGAGGGCCCAAGTATGTTTTTCCAACAAATATAATGAACGAAACAGTACCTTGTTGATCGCTTCAAGCAGTAACCAAGGCGTCCCACTGGTCTGTTCCAGCAGAGTGTAAAACCCTCCTGTAGAATATCCGACACTTGCGCAGTAGAACTAGCAATTTTGTCATTTCTAACATATGTGCTGGCATTCAGATATCTACATGAAGGTTGTAGATCTGATGCTGTTGCATACCCATATTTACCTGACAATACATAGATATACGAGTTGTTTCTACTTGTGCAAGGAACGTAGAACTGATCATTCTCTATTTTCTCTATACAGTTGACGAAATATGCAGTCTTTAAGTTGAAATCATGACATAGTCTAATATAACTGTCTGTCTGATATGCGTACTGTTCAACTGTATTTCTTGAAACCTCGCAGGAATTATGATCCATGAATGCAGGATCAACTATTTGTATCGTGTGATCCTTGTACGAGATGTTCATGACATAATATCTGCCTGACCGCCATGCCAAATAGGGCTTGTTAGAATCACAGATAAGTTCATAGCTGGTTAATCCGCAATGCGAAGGATCGGTTTTGAGACGAAAAGGATAGTGTATGTTATGGAGATCGCCGCATGAGGAAGGTGGGCACTGAGATGTGACTTTTGTGAGACCTCCATTAGAGAGAAAGAGGGAAACTAGGCAGAGAAGAAGGAGAGTGTTCATTGTTGCAAGATAGATATGATTTCAATAATCTTGGGTCCAAGACAACATTAATATATTTTCTTTTGGAGAATTATACTATGTCCCAAATTCACCCCAACATCATAAATGAGAATCGATGATTAATTTGGATAAATAACCAATGTATAATTAATAATTAATCAGTACATGTTTATTTAAGATACATGTTTATCATACATTAATTGAGTTATCGATTATTTTTAAAATTCTCATCAAAAATATTGAGACGAGTTTGGGGAGTGCTATATCAAACCTCTTTGTATTGTCTGTCCTCAGAAATTTCGCCTATCATTTTCTTAATTTTTTCTTTTTTGTTGAAATGCCCATAGGCCAATCATTTTCTTAACTTTAAATTGAGAAAATGACAATTGGTTCCAAATTGCAGGTGACCAGAAGAATATTGAACTTTGTATTGTCTGTCCTGAGAGAAAAAGGATGAATAGTCCAAATTGGTAAACAATTATTCATGAGTTTTTTTTAATTTCCTATATTTTCTGGTAATTGGGAAAACTCCCTGATCTTTTAGATTTTCTGAGAAATTTCCTAGATTTTTTATTTTCGTCAAAAATCTTCTAACTTTTTTAAATATTAGCAAAAAGTTTCATTATCTTTTGTTATGTTTTTAAAAATTATCATTTTTCCCTAATAATTTAATTCGTATTATGTTTTTGCATAAACAGTGGGAAAAAAATGAATGTAAACAATAATTATAATTATAATATATATAATTCTCTCAAAATTAGTGTGCACAAAAATGTCGAATTTTTTTCAAAATAATGATCAAAATTAATTTAATTTCTGGGAAATAATTTTGTAGAGTTTTCAACAATTATTATATGGTTTATGTATTTTTATATAATATTATTCATATCTACATATTAATTTTTAAATTAGGGCAAGTTTCCAATTAAAATCTTGATATTAATTCGTATTATGTTTTTTTGGTAAAATCACAACAGATAAATAATATTTTAGCAACAATTATAATAATAATAATTATTATTATTATTATTATTATTATTATTATTATTATTATTATTATTTTCAAAACTATTATGTAGAAATGTGTTGAAAAAATTGAAAAAGATTATCAAAAATAATATGTATGTATGAAAATAATATTATATATTTTTCTAGAATTATTATAGTTTTTGTATATTTATATAATATTTTAATAGTTATATATTACTTATTGAATAACATTATGAAAGTAAAATAGTCATACTTACAAGCATAACAGAAAAGAGGTTTGGGATGGAATCTAAAAATGTTTGGAGATTTTTTAAAAAAGAAAAAAGACAAACCGCGTTTTGGAGCGAATCTTAAATTATAAGGAGTTTTTCATAATAGAAGTTCTAAAAATTTCTCATTATTCATTTAATATTGTATATATTTTCGGGTGATTCTCAGATTTCAACTATTTTATTTACTCAAATTATTCCGTTTTACCGTTGCACTGTGATAGCTAGACAAAAAAAACTATTCATTGCAATAAAAGCCCAACTTAAAAATCACCTGCCGGACTAATTTTTTTTTTTTTTGCGTCATTCAAGCGCGGTAACTATAACTAACAACGAGTCAAGTTGGAACGAATATAAGACAACTCGGCTCGACTCATAATAGGGGTTCGAGCAGTAGTTTTCAGCTCTAGTTCGGCACGAAAAAATCCCAAGCCAGCTGGCTCCGCTCGAGTCAGGTTCAAACTCGAGCTAGCTCAACTCGATCCGAAGAAAAATGTGTTTTTTTAGTTACGTAAAATTGTTCGAATTTGAGCTAGTTCGAGCCGAGCATGACCCAACTCGAGCTCGGCTCGAATCAAGTTCGATCTCGAGCTAGCTCGAGTCGGGTTCAAACTCGAGCTAGCTCGACTCGATTCGATTCGAAGAAAACTGTGCTTTTTTTGTTTATACGTAAAATTGTTTGAGCCAATTTTTGAATGAGCTATTTTTAAGCCGAGTTCGACCGAACGCCGAGCTATGGACTTTTTGCTAGTTCTAATGTTAATCGGGATTTTACTTTACGTTGAGCAGCTGAGATAAGCTGAATTTAAGTTGCGAAGGGAAAGAAAAGAAAAGAAAATAATTTTAATTTGTTCCCACGTCAACTCAACCATGATAATTTTACGGTATGCGACGAGTAAGATAATTATGTTTTTAAATTAAAAATTAAATAATAAATTTTAGAACATATTCATAAACATCTCAAAATAAATTTACTTAAAACTATATTTTTTTTTTTGAAGGAGGTCTGACAATGTGTCGAGACCTCGAATATATTAGTTCAAAGAACTGAAACGAAAGAGAGAATTTGAGGAGAATATATAAGACAATATTCTTATTTTTTTTTTGAAGAGAATCCTAGACCACGAATCGTGGCCATTATAGGTTTATTTTTTTTTATATTGATGCCGCCGGGATTCGAACTAACAACCTCTACAACATGAGGGTTTATTGTGCTGAGCACTCAACCATCTAGGCTATGTGACCATTGGCTACTTAAAACTATATTATCTTGTTATATTGTTATAACTCATTGATAGTAATCATGTATGTATTTTATTATTATTTTAATTTTCAGTGGCAGATAGTCGTGCGAAAGATTCGGATAGTTATCCTACCAGATTTGTATCTATATAATTTTTTATAACAAACTACCGGGATATGAATACTTGATACAGTTTGGAATTTGGATACCGGCTGAGATATAGAAAAACAATAAATAAAAAAACTAAATAATGTAAAGCCTAAATAAATAATTTGAAGAGTTCAGAAATAAAACTAGCTTAGCTCTCAATGGTAATTTTGTCTAATTTCTGAAATATAAAATTTCTTCATCTTTAAAGAAATGGTTTAGGAGATATTTCCAAGCTTTCAAAATAACAATCTAACATTTGTACGATTCTTCTCATACTTGGTCGCATTGCCGGGTTCCATTGTATGCACCGAAATGCCACAATGATCCACCTTTTCACAATTTCTTCATCATTTTTTTCAAATTTCAATAGTGTATTATATATCTTCTTTCTTCACTAAAATTTCATAAATGAGTTCGGGATAGTATACGTCACTCGGGCAAGTCTCCAAGTCGGGTTCAAGGCTACTCTTACCAACAGCCATTTTGAGAATCATCATTAGGTTCCCATTAAAAAAAAAATCTTGATTTTAATATTTAATTATAATTAGTTATAAAATGAATTTAATTGATAATTAAACATACATGATAACTCAAATAATTTTACTTAGTTATAAGATAAAAATAAAATTAATCCGTAATTATTGCATATCTCATGGAAATGAGTCAATGACACTATAATATTTCAATATTTGAAATAATAACACTATTTAAATTAAAATTAAAATTTAACTTGCAGAAATTACCACCATTAAAATAATTATCACAAATATGATCGAAAATTACATAAAAAAATATAACTTAACATCAAATATAACTGAATGGATAAGAAAATTTTCCTGATATTGAACTTATTCATTTTGTTGGAGCATGACTTCAACAAGAATTGTAACACTTAATCAAATAATCAGATAATCAAGTAATCATATTAGTCAAAGAATTAATAATCCAATATGTTCCTTAAAATTAATAAAAGAATTAATAATCCAATATATTCCTTAATTCTATCGAGCTAATTAAAACAATTAATCAAATACTACAGGAGCTAAATTTAAAAATCCAAAATTACAGAAGCTAAATTGAAAACAGAAAGAACCTGAAATTATACTAATCAATTCAACTAAATTCATCAAGTCGTCGCTACCCCTATATTGGTATGGATCTATATTCATATAAAATTAGCCGACGTCCTGGCCATTTCAGCTATATGAAACCGAAGTCAGAAATTTGAGTAACCAACAATTCACAATATAATTGAGGTCGGGCTCCCTTTAACACTAAAAGATAGAAATCAAGCATAATTCATGGATGGCATTACCAACTCCTCAAGAAAATCTGGAAATTGCTTCTTACTTAATGAAGTCGAATTTTTTTTTCCCATGTAAATTGTTTCCTCAGGTGATTGGACCATGGAAGCCAAATCTTGGAAGCCGAATCTCAGGACCGCCTCTCCCGCAGGTTGAAAGAGGACACTGCTTGAAAAATTCTTCCTCTTCTTCATTTCTTCCATATGCTAAATTGATGTTCTCTTTATGGACGATGAGAAGATACAAGAGTAAAATTGAAAGTCTCCTCATCTTTTGTTTTTTTTGGGAGGAAGAGAATTGGGAAAACTCAATGCTGCCACATATTTCTTTGTGATGGTGAGTTATACTGTGTTTTATCTTAAACAAGTCAAAGTAATGTTAATCTTGACTTGTATCCAGACTTGGTTTTAAAGGCTTTTCTACTTATGACTTGCCGATAGATGCCGTACCAAGATTTTTTTTTTTTTTTTTGCATCGAAAGAGATTATTATTGCTAGATAGAGTGGTAGATACGGCAACACGAAGTCGTCTCCCTTGAAAGAAACAACTTTAATTTAAGAAAGCATATATGGTGCCCTCTCGTTTCCCCCAGCGCATGCTTCAGCATGACGCTTGCAATCAATTGGGGGCTGTTTCGCATCTCCGAAATTTCCCTCTTGAAAGAAATACAGTTTCGGATCAACCGTAAAAGTGTACATAAGGATAAACGAATGTAGTCGTACATTCGTAGCCATAACTTTCAGTAGGAAAATCCGATTTGAATGGTTCAAATTGGGTAAGATAGATAATTAGATTATCTATAACCTTCATGTAGAAATATATTTCATATGAACGAAGTATAAGTGTCGTTTCTGTGAAATATCGAAAGGGTGCAACAGTATGACATACAGTTAGTAAAACAGTCATAACTTTTGCATACGAACTCCAATTGGGCTGGGCCAAATTGGGTGGTGTATATAATAAGATTATCTATAACTTTCATGTTGGTTGATTTTCTGTCAGAGAAATTTATCAATTTCGTCTGGACAGATTACTGAACAGGTTCATGCACTTTTCTGTGTGAAAGGATGTATATTGGATATACATGCCTTTTGGCTAATCCTAATCCTATTAGATATAAATAGGATACTTTCTCTCTCATCCCTATGCTAATTCATACAGAATTATTCTACCCAAAACACAAGAGAAAAAGAGCAAATTCAGATTTGATCTTTCGTGAGTGAAAAGGTGTGAAGAGAGAGAAATCGAGAAAAGAGTTTCTCGAGAGATAGAGAATCGATTAGATCGAGCAAGTTCGCCGGTGCATCGTCTAGGCAGGTGCATCCGCGACCGACGTCTTACGAATCACCGTGGATACAAGTAGAGGAGCGACACATGTGGCTCTTCGTTGTGATCAAACCGGAGAAGTAATCGAGTAACGGGCTGTGGAAGCATGCGGACATGGAACGCACGAAGACAACCCGAGGCGTGTCGAAACGGTGGGAGACGTGCGGTATGGGACGTACGGGCTAGTCACCAACGTGACACCGAAGGAAATAGAAGGCGGCGATCAACCCTTCGTGTGCCATCAATTTGGCACTGGTATAGATCTATCCTTTAATTGCATCGTACCCTCGAAGTCGTGGCGTGATCTCGGGAATCGGGGAATCGGACCGGGCCTTCATTCCGCTGCGCGGGCCCGGGGTCGAGGATATTCCCCAACAGTGGTATCAGAGCGATCGCTGAGATTCGAGGGTCGAATCATAGTCGTATATTGGATATACGCACGGGTTATCAAAGTTCGTACCCGTTTGCATGATGTTACATATAAAGAATGTCAAATTCCGTTAAAATCACAAGTGGAATTCGCTAGAGATCGATCAAAAGTTGATTGAGAGTATCTAGTAATGATCGTGAAAATGTTTCATGATTGATCGCTTCGAAAACGGGCGAAAAACGGCGAAAAACGGCAAAAAACTGCACGAAAACAGGGTTTTCTGCGTCCCCAGGGGCCAGTTCGTTCGAACTGACTGGACAGTTCGTTCCAGAACGAACCGGGGCTGCGGGGATGCGACCAGGGGCCTTAAAAGACGGGTTTAGGTTCGTTCGAACGGACTCCAGTTCGTTCGAACGGACTCTAGTTCGTTGGAACGAACTGCCCCCTGGTTGGCAGATTGTTGTTTTTGTTTTCGCGATAACTTTGGTTTCAGGCCCAATCACCAGGGGTCTTTGTTTTTGAGTTCTTTATATCGATTTGATCGGCATCAATCATACTAGAATATAATTAGATAATTATTTAGAATAATTAGACTCCCAAATAAAATCATATACATATTGAAAATCTTGTGATAGTGATATAATATGATTATGTCACGAATTTAGAAACATGCAATGGTATGATCCCTCATAATATTTAAGTCATGGAAATGTCTTCCATATCCACAACCATCGAGATTGATATGACATAGTGCGTGGTTTCAGGCCATAGTCGGGCACGTACTATTGTATATATTGGTGCGGGTGGTAAGCGTTAATTGGGGACTCACGTGGTTTCAGGCCATAGTCGGGCACGTGAGTAGTTCAATTGAACGATACGATGGATATGGTTATGACTTAACCGTCCAACCCAATCCGATTGGAGTTCGGGGCATAGATAGAATGCACACACGGAACATGAATTGTATTGGATACGATTCGTCACCGAAATTCTATAAAGGAACGAGAGTCGTATTGGATACGATTGGATTTAATCCTACCTAAAATATCGAGATCTCATTTGTCGGCCATAGTCACTTATGGGAGGATCGTAAAATATGGGTCTTGAGTGTTATGGACTTGGAGTCCCGTATCGGTATGAGGGTTATCGATTCGATAAAATAACACTATCATATATTCATCATATAAGCATATAGATTAAGTACGCACGGTTAGTGAAAGAAAATATGGCTTAAGAATTAACTTGGAAGAATTTATATTATGTAGGCAAATCTGCAGTCAGAATTGGGCCGTTAATATTATTAGGGATTTAACCTAATTTATGATAATTATGATTTAATCTAATTTCGGGCCCATTCAGACCATTCAGATAATTAGAGTTTTAAACTAATTTCGGCCCAATCCGAAAGCTAGGGTTTTAACCTAATTTTGCCTATAAATATAATTCTGATTTCGAGTTTCTCTCTCCTAAGGGCTGCCGAATTTCTGACCTAATTCAGCCGAAATTTCTTCTTTCTCCCACAGAGTTTCAAAGAGAGATCTAGAGAAAAAAGAGAAGAGAGATCTGAGTAATTTCTTCAGAGATATAATCGCAAAACTGACTAGAACGGTTTTGGCGGTTCTGATCAGACGAAATCGAGGTGGACACAAGTAGAGGGAGTGCAAGAGCAATCCTTTGGAGAAGGTTCACGAGATCTGGAGGAGAAGGCATCACGTACTAACTTGTACGAGGTAAATTCTGATTACTCTTCCTTTTCGATGTTTTTCGAGTGTGATCCAGGGTAGAATTAGGTTATACATACGAAATAATTCCGCTGCAAACCTCTAATTCGTGTGTATAATCCTACAGTGGTATCAGAGCAAACGCTCGTTAAAACCATCGAAAATTAGATTTTCAGATTTGTAGATTAGAATTTTATAATTTGAGAAATTTTAGAATTTTTGGGCTAAATTGCAAAAATTACATAATTAAAATTCTGTTGAAAATTGGATTTTCAGTAAAAATTAGATTTTCAGAATATATTGTAATTGATATAGATTAGATCTGTTTAAATTGTATTTTCAGAAAAATTAGATTTTCAGAATAAAATTGGAAATTCAGAAAAATTAGATTTTCAGAATATATTTTCTATTTAAAACAGATTAGATCTGTTAAAAATTGGATTTTTAGAATATATTGTAATAAAGACATATTGGATATGTTGAAAAATGAATCTGTTAAATATATTTCAATAAATACAGATTTTCAAAAAAAAAAAAAAAAAAAAAAAAAAAAAAAAGTACAAAAGTTGAAAAATTTTTTTCTGACGTTTCTCGATCGAACTTGGAGTTGTGATCGTACGAACAAAATTCTGGACAACAAAATTTTTTTTCTGTCAAAAATGCCCAATAATTTAAAATTTTCAATTTATAAATTCAATTCGGTATAGCATATAGCCTAAAACGGGGATGATTGTTTGTGAATGTTTGTATGTGTGTTGTGATTGTTTGTATGTATGTTGTATGGGGGCCAGTGAGCTTTCCAAATTGTAAACTATTTTAATATGGGGATCGGTGAGTCTTCCAATTTGTAGTAGAATAGATTTAGTTTTTGAAAAGGAACCTTCAAAACAAGACGACACGAAGATTGGATCTTCAAGAAAAGACGACACAACACAAAGATTGGATCTCCAAGAAAAGACGACCCAACACGAAGATTGGATCTTCAAGAACAGCACAAGATCATCCTGGGTTTTAGGGTTGGGAATTTAGGGTTTTATGATTGCTCATAAAACTAAAAGGCCTATATGCTATACCGTACAATTTTGTTTTGTTTTTGTTTTTATGCATGAATAAAATAAAAGTTAAATAAATGATTTTAAGAAAAGAAAATCCTCCCACGTAATTATCAAGTAACTTGCCTCCCTAAATGCAACCTTTGAAACTAGTATTTGTTTATTTGTGTTGCATGGCCATAGTCTGACACAGATTCTCACATACGTAGCATTGAAGGCATGCATTGGTTAGGTGTTGACGTGTTGCATGGCTTTAGTCTGGCATGTCAATTCGCTAATTGAATGATACTCCATTTGTGGTTTGGACTTGACCAATTAGCTAGCTAGGCTAGTATTTGGGGCAAGGAGTGAGGTACACATACTCTGGTTTTGAGTTGGACTCAATACTGGCCCTCGCGAATAAAACAAGAATCGTCTTAGAGATGATTGGACACCGTCCTACCCAACGTGACGTGTTTTCTGAGTGGTTGGCCTTAGTCACCTTAGAAGTATGTTAAATAGGGATCTTGTCCATTATGAGATTTAAGGTATCAAATCTCCGTTTCAATAGTGGGGGCTATTTGAAATGATAAAATAATGGGTATTTCAAGTTGTTTAAAAATGAATTTTAATATATGAAAGACCACGTTATTAATTACATTATTTTTCAAAATTTGTAGATTTAATGGCTTTACCAAGTAATAACCGCTTTAGTTTGCGTTCCATTTTGGAAAAGGAACGAATGAACGGAAAGAACTTTCTCGACTGGCAGAGGAATCTGGGATTCGTTCTGAGACAGGAAGGAAAGGCACATGTCTTGGAGACGCCTATCCCTCCTGTACCAGGAGATACAGCAACTGAGGATGAGACATTCGAATATACGACCATGATGGAAGATTCGAATGATGTCACATGCCTCATGTTGGCTACTATGACTCCTGAATATCAAATTCAGTTTGAGAAACAGGATGCATACGAGATTATGAAACAGCTCAGGGAGATGTTTCAGGTTCAAGCAAGGGTGGAGAAGTATCAAGCTCTTGGCAATGCGACGCAATGCAAGATGCAAGAGGGTACGCCCGTTAGCTCTCATCTTCTCAAGATGAAAGGATATTTCGATCATCTTGAGAGGCTTGGCATGAAATTTGAGTTGGAGTTACAAACTGATTTGATCATGTTGTCACTGCCACCGAGTTTCGATTCGTTCATTTCGCATTTCCACATGTCGGACATGACAAGGACCATTCCCCAGCTTTTCGGAATGCTCAGAACATTCGAAAGTGACCAGAAACCGCGGTACATGAAGTCTAGGACTTCGGAGGTATCGGTGGTTCAAGGGAAGAGTCCAAACAATGGGAACAAGAACAAGAAGAGGAAGGCACAGGGCAACAAGGTTGCGCCTAAGCCAGTGAGCAAGAAAGCCAAGGATGACAAAAACTGTTTCCACTGTCTCAAGGAGGGGCATTGGAAGCGTGATTGCGAGATCTTCCTGAGGGAGAGCAAGCAAAAGACCGCTTCTTCGGACACACCGGCATTAGGTATTTCCGTTATCGATTCATATTTCTTTACTTTATCATCATGGGTGTTGGACACTGGATGTGGGACTCATATTTGTAATAATATGCAGGGCCTAAGAAGTAGAAGATCGTTGATTCGTGGCGAAGTTGATTTACGCGTCGGGAATGGAGCTCGAGTAGCAGCATTAGCCGAAGGGACGTATGATTTAACTTTGCCAAATGGACTTATTTTAGTTTTGAATAATTGTTGTTATGTACCTACTTTGAGTAGGAATATTATTTCTGTTTCGAGACTTATTGCGGATGGATATGAATTAGTTATTGGTACTAATGATTGTTTTATTCGCAAGAATGACATTTTCTTTAGTAATGTTCTAGTTGAAAATGGTTTATATGTCTTGGATTTAGAAAATAACAACAATAATCAGTCCATTTATAACATAAATACTACTCAAACAAATGAAACATACTCATGGCATTGTCGTCTCGGACACATAAACGAGAAACGCATTGCTAGACTCCAAAAGGATGGAGTACTAGATTCTTTTGATTTAAAGTCAATAGAAAATTGCGAATCTTGTTTGATGGGTAAGATGACAAAGACACCTTTTTCCAAGAAAGGAGAAAGATCGAAAGATGTGTTGGCCCTCATACATTCCGATGTATGTGGACCGATGAGTGTCGAGGCTAGAAATGGGTATCGCTACTTCGTGACTTTTACTGACGATTATAGTAGATATGGATATCTATACTTAATGCGTCACAAAAGTGAAACTTTTGAGAAATTCAAAGAGTTCCAACACGAGGTAGAACTTCAACTGGGCAAGAAAGTAAAAGCCATTCGATCAGATCGAGGTGGCGAATACTTGAGCTATGAGTTTGAGGACTATCTTCGAGATTGTGGTATAGTATCACAATGGACTCCACCCGGTACACCCCAATGGAATGGAGTGTCCGAGAGGAGGAATCGGACTTTGTTAGACATGGTTCGGTCGATGATGAGTCGCACAGATTTGCCAAAGTCATTTTGGGGTTTCGCGCTTCAAACGGCCGCTCATATACTGAATAGAGTTCCGTCCAAATCGGTTGAAAAGACACCATATGAGTTATGGAATGGCAAGGTGCCATCATTGTCTTATCTTAAGATTTGGGGTTGCGAGGCATACGTCAAAAGATTATTGACGGAAAAACTCGAGCCAAGATCAGACAAATGTTTATTTGTGGGGTATCCTCAAGAAACAAGAGGATACTACTTTTACTTGCCAAGCGAAAACAAGGTTTTCGTGGCTCGACGTGGACACTTCTTAGAGAAGGAATTCCTAGATCGTCAAGCCAGTGGGAGTAAAATTGATCTCGAAGAAATTCGAGAACCACAACGTGAACAGGTTGATTTGGAACAAGGTTCTGAGTTACCATTGGATGGTGAACCAGAATCTAATACACAAGCTCTACGTAGATCTGGTAGGATTCGTCAAGAACCTGAGAGATATGGATTTCTCATTAGTAATGACGATGATGAGTTGACTCTAGATGATGAGCCAACCTCCTACAAAGGTGCTATGTCTAGTTTGGATTCCTCGAAATGGCATGACGCCATGAAATCCGAGATCCAATCCATGTATGATAATAAGGTTTGGAATCTTATTGATCTACCTGATGGTGCTAAGTCCGTTGGGTGTAAATGGGTTTTCAAGAAGAAAACCGACATGGATGGTAATGTACACACTTTTAAAGCAAGACTGGTGGCAAAAGGTTTCAAGCAAATTCATGGTATAGACTATGATGAAACGTTTTCTCCAGTAGTCATGTTTAAAAGTATTCGAATTCTTCTAGCGATAGCTGCATATCACGATTATGAGATATGGCAGATGGATGTCAAAACCGCTTTCCTTAACGGGAACCTTACCGAGGATGTGTATATGACACAACCCGAGGGTTTTGTCGATCCAAAGAATACGAATAAAGTGTGCAAGCTTGTGAAATCCATTTATGGATTAAAACAAGCATCTCGTGCGTGGAACATACGATTCGATGAAGTCATCGCAAAGTATGGTTTCATTCAAAATATCGAGGAACCTTGTGTATACAAGAAATTCAGTGGGAGTTCGGTTGTATTCCTCATCTTGTACGTGGACGACATCTTACTCATTGGAAATGACATCCCGATGCTTAACCAGGTTAAGGCATATTTGGGTAGTCAATTCGCAATGAAGGACTTAGGAGAAGCTGCCTATATTTTAGGTGTGAAGATCTATAGAGATAGATCGAGGAGACTTCTCGGACTAAGTCAAAGTACATATATTGACAAAGTGATAACTAGGTTTCACATGGAGCAATCCAAGAAAGGATTTCTGCCAATGTCACATGGCATCACTCTCACTAAGGCTCAGTGTCCTTCAACGGACGCTGAACGTGAGCGAATGAGTCGGATCCCATATGCTTCGGCTATAGGATCGATCATGTATGCCATTATATGTACTAGACCAGATGTCGCATATGCGTTGAGTGTGACTTCCCGCTATCAGTCTGATCCCGGGGAAGCTCACTGGTCCGCAGTCAAGAGCGGTCTTAAGTATCTCAGGAATACTA
This sequence comes from Luzula sylvatica, assembly GCA_946800325.1. Lineage (NCBI taxonomy): Eukaryota > Viridiplantae > Streptophyta > Magnoliopsida > Poales > Juncaceae > Luzula > Luzula sylvatica. Next base: position 45,946,414 of record OX326956.1, on the reverse strand, counting down.
AAGATATGTTTCTTGTCTATGGTGGTTCGGAAGGAGATCTGATTATCCAAGGATATACAGATGCTAGTTTCCAAACTTGCCCGGACGATTTCCAATCTCAAAGTGGTTACGTCTTTACGCTCAATGGCGGAGCTGTTGTTTGGAAAAGCTCCAAACAGAAGACGGTGGCTGATTCTACAACTGAAGCGAAATACATCGCGGCTTCGGAAGCCGCAAAGGAGGCTGTCTGGCTACGACAGTTCGTGATGGAACTTGGCGTTATGCCAAGTATCTCGGGTCCCATGGATGTCTATTGTGACAATAACGGAGCAATAGCACAATCTAAGGAACCGCGAGCGCATCATCGGTCCAAACATGTACTCCGGCGTTACCACTTGATTCGTGAGATTACGAAGAGAGGTGACGTGAAAATAATGAAGATACCTACTGAGGATAACGTGGCCGATCCATTTACGAAGCCACTATCACGTACCAAGCATGAGCAGCATGCTAGGGCGATAGGATTGGGATATCTATCGCAGTGTTAGATTGGGTGTTTTATTTATGTTTCTTATTGTATAAGGGGATTTGATCTGCCTAGTGCAAGTGGGAGAACATTTATTATGCCCTAGGCGTGTTATTGGGATTGTATTTGTTTATGAGACAGATATTTATATTTTATTATTCATCATATGACCTAAACCTTCATATTTCAAAAATTTTAAATAACAAGAAAGTATGTGAGAGGTTATTCGATTATAATAATCGGATAGACCTAGAATTTTATTCTAGTTTAGTGTATCGAGTCAGTTGAGAATAATATGTTGCATGGCCTTAGTCTGGCATATTGATTCGTCAATTGAATGATAGTAAAACCACTAAACGGAATGAATATAATTCTAAAACGTCCCTCGTGTATAAAGTTGTTCAAAGGTTTGAACCAGGTAGTCCATTCACTGAATGGAGACTTTTACATACACTGGCATATTCGTAGATGAGATGATCAGGTTTTACTGATCTGGGACGGTAACGTCGATTCTAGAATATGGATATACGCGGCGTCGTATATTGGACTGACCACTATATGAGTTTGTGACATGGTTAGAGTCATTGGAGACAAACTCATATCCAGATAGTGCGTTTTAGTGCTTCATACTTGAGTGATCTCACGGATACCTAGTATGTGAAAAGACAATGCTTTGATGTAATTAACCCTACGCGTAACTGTGTAGCAGAGATTATAATTGAGTATTGTTTTTAGCATAGGCAAAGGATGTGAGGTTGCAAGATAGAAATTGTTCCTTTCTAGTCTTGAAAAAGGATAGAGGGAGATATCTCTCGGGCCCCTCGATTGAATTGAGATTGATGAAATGCTTGGCCAAGCTCGATGGAACTCAATAGAGTTCGCATTGTTATTATCAATCTAATTCTTATCGAGAAAAGAGTATATCTGATCAAAAGAAAAGAGGATGACTTGAAGTTTTAGGCTTCACCGTGACTCTTTTGATCGGAAGATATCGCGAACAAGAGGACTAGTAACACTTATCTGAGCCAGGTATGAAGATGTACTGCATCTTCATAAAGGTGTTCTCCACCTTTTTCGTTCTAATTCTGGGTAGGTATTAACGGCAGTCTAGTGCTCGCAATACCTTGTGGATTGCTGTCATATCCACTGCCAGTCTTATACGAACCTACAACGGTCACACCAAGATTTCGTAACATATCAGATTCTCAAGATAATGCTCACCAATACGTTTGTTGGACAAACAAAATGAAATCACGTGTGATTAGATCTCACGACATATGTTGGACATATGGCCAAGTTGATTAAGTCTTAATCCAAGAGGGAGTTTGAAAGAAAATATGGCTTAAGAATTAACTTGGAAGAATTTATATTATGTAGGCAAATCTGCAGTCAGAATTGGGCCGTTAATATTATTAGGGATTTAACCTAATTTATGATAATTATGATTTAATCTAATTTCGGGCCCATTCAGACCATTCAGATAATTAGAGTTTTAAGCTAATTTCGGCCCAATCCGAAAGCTAGGGTTTTAACCTAATTTTGCCTATAAATATAATTCTGATTTCGAGTTTCTCTCTCCTAAGGGCTGCCGAATTTCTGACCTAATTCAGCCGAAATTTCTTCTTTCTCCCACAGAGTTTCAAAGAGAGATCTAGAGAAAAAAGAGAAGAGAGATCTGAGTAATTTCTTGAGAGATATAATCGCAAAACTGACTAGAACGGTTTTGGCGGTTCTGATCAGACGAAATCGAGGTGGACACAAGTAGAGGGAGTGCAAGAGCAATCCTTTGGAGAAGGTTCACGAGATCTGGAGGAGAAGGCATCACGTACTAACTTGTACGAGGTAAATTCTGATTACTCTTCCTTTTTCGATGTTTTTCGAGTGTGATCCAGGGTAGAATTAGGTTATACATACGAAATAATTCCGCTGCAAACCTCTAATTCGTGTGTATAATCCTACAGTTAGGAGTTAATCTTCATCATCCGTTTAGAATTATATTTTCTAGCAACACCAAATATATCGATGAGATCGATATGATAGATAGCTTTTGGGCCAGAATTGCCATGATTAACCTTCATGGTCAAAGAATGGTTCTTAGACTTAAAGGAACGTGTTGGACACGGAAATGGTAGATTCGGGGCTTGAGGCTTTGGCTTTAGAGAAAGCCGGGTTCGATAAACTTTAAGAAGGAATCGAACGATATTACGTGCCTTGTGGTGGCATGTATAGACGCATATTTCTCAAAATTGTTTTGAGAATTCGGGTGTATATCAAAGTAAAACACAACGCTCATGAAATAGTTTTAAGAGCTAGAGCGCGTTGAATTATTCAATGCGGCTCAAAGAGTAGGTTAATTTTGAGACGCCTTATGGGTCTTGGATTAACACTCGTGTGTTGATGGTACGAGATTTGATCGTCGTGACCGAATATCATATGCATTCGATAGATAAGTCGATCCCGAAATTGCATGAGATGTGATTTAAAATTGAATTGGAGATGCTCGGAGTATCCGAGGAATCCAATGTATATAGATGCGTGGATGTCCTTGTAATTCAAAGAAGGGATCGAAGGAAATGTATGTCTAAGGGTATTTTGGGAAAATGTTTTCCAAACAGAAAGTTCGGACAAAGAGTTGTCCAAACTAATAACTCAAAGAATGGTGAAATCCGAGGAGGATTAAACCAAGAGGTTGATTGCTTCTTATGGCATTGCCGTCTTGGCCATATAAACGAGATTCGCGTATCTAGATTCCATATGATGGATTGCTAGAATCATCCGAATTAGATTCGATTGATTAATGCGATACTTATTTATTAGGCAAGACGACAATGGCATCATTCTCCAAAGGTTGGAGAAAGATCCAACGAATTATTGGAAATTACATTTAGATGTAATGTTCCGATAAGTTCCGAGGCAAGAGGAGGCTATCGGTATTTTGTTACGTTTATGGACGGTTAAAGTAGATATGAAAATATCTATTTAATGCGTGTCGAAACGGAGACTTTTGAAAGGTTCAAAGAGTTTCAAAAACGAAATACGAAATCAACTAAGCAAGAAAATCAAAGCTTTTCGATAGGATCGAGAAGGCGAGTATTTGAGCTAAACCTTTCGATAGGATCGAAGAGGCGATATTTGAGTTATGAATATTGATGATCATTTATGATTGTGGAATCGTTTCACGATTGCCTTTATTCGGAACATTGAGATGTGTCCGAAAAGAGGAAATGAACGCATGTTGGACATGGTTCGATAAATGATAAGTCAATAGGATCTCCCAAAATATTTTGGGGATACGCCCTTGAGACAGCAGCACTAATAAATGGTTGCATATAAGATATGAATCATAAACCTTCTAATTGGTACAAAATACGCCATATGAGATATGGATCGGAATGGTTCCGAAGTTGTCACTTGTACAGATTTGAGGATGTGAGTGTATTTCGAAATTTGTTTCGGTTAAACTCAATCCCAAATCTGGAAATTGTTCGTTTATCCTTAAGGAAACTAAAGGGTATTAGTTCTAACGTCCCGACGAAAATGAGATTTTCGTGGCTCGAAGAGATGCCTTCTTGGAGGAGGACTAGATACGCACAAGTTTGGAACTTGGTGCCATTTATCTCTATGCGGGCTAGTGGGAGTAGAATAAATCTCGAAAGAGTCCGAGATCTGAAAATGAACATTGTACCGATGAGAGTTGACATGGCTTCATCAAGAGTTGGTGAACGTAAGTCGAACACACAAAGGAATTTTTCGTAGATCAAGTAGGCTATATCATAAGCCGGTAAATACGGATTTATCGTGGCTAATGATGATAGATTGAAATCATATGATGATTCGATATCCTACAAGGATGCTATGAAAAGTTGATTCCACATGACATGGTGTCATGAAATCTGAGATTCGATCCATGTGAATTATCAAGTTTAGAACTTGATTTCATTACTTTCTGGGTTAGACCCGTGAAATGTGAGTGGGTTTTTCAAGATGAAGAACCGACATGGATAGGAATACGCATATATGTAAAGCGAGGCTTTTTGCGAAGAGTTTCATGCAATTCATAGTCGGACTATGAAGAAACGTTTTCGCTTGTTGCCATGCTTTCCCATTCTCAAAATTCTGCTTGCCATGGTCGCGTATTATGACTATGTGATGTGGCAAAATGGATGTCAAAACCGAATTTCTTGAAAGGAATTTTATGAAAGGATGTGTACTTGACACAACCTTACGGTTTTGTCGTTTCATAAGAATCGGGGATAAGATATGCACGCTTTAACGATCCATATGATGGATTAGAGAAAGCTTTTCGGAATTGGAATATTCGTTTTGACGAAATTATAAACTGTTATAAAATTGTCGAAACGAATGGAAACTTTGTGTACACATGAAGGTCAGTGGGAGCTGCGTTATATTTCTTGTAACGACAAAGGATTTAAACGAGACCGCTTATGAATTAAGCGTGAAGATCTATAGGATAGATCTAAGAAGTTTCTCATTCTATGTTATAGCACATATATCGACATATTGTTGAAAATGGTTTTCAACATGTAAACTCCTTGGAGGAGTTAAATCGAAATGTCGAATGGCAGAAATTTTCAACGGCTCGATATGAGACATCAAGCAGCGCGAAAAGTAATAATATGATGCCTTACATTTGATGTTAGGATCTATTATATCTGTCATGATATGTATATGGCTAACTGTCATACAAATAAAGCGTCTAGTTCACCGTCAATAAAATTCATGGGAATCACATGAGTTTGAATGTAATTCGATTACATGAGACTAACTCTTGTGAATGTATAATGGTTATACAAATATATACATAATGGTTATGTATATTTAAACCCATCGGGATTGGTATTGATAGAGGTGAAGTTTATCCTTGAATACTTTGCGAAAGAATTCAGGATTTATTATCTATAATGGTGTGGAGGACGTGTTGGTTATAAAGAGTTATAACAAACAACAGTTTCCAAAGATTAAGCACGTCCAAATATGTAGCACGACTTTCGATCACAAAAGTGTGTACATGTTTTGCCTAAATGAAAACACGGTTATGTGGAAAGGTTCCACAAGACCAATAGTTTATGATTCTATTTACGGAGGCGAGTATATTGCGGTTATTAATCGCAAAAGGAAGTGGTATGGATCAAGGATACATGACCAAACTCTAGTAGTCACGAGTTATCGGATTTATGGTTGTTTATTGCGTGAGACGCAATAGTACAAGCCAAAAATGCCGAGGTCACAACCACTTCTAGCCAATACTCAGAAAATTTCATTTGATCCATGAAATTTTGTGAAAAGATGTGATCGTAGGTATTGGAAATGTTCCAATCCTGATGATGATTAACACTAGCGGGAACGTGCGGACCCGTTTACAAAACCGCTCTCTCTAGTCGCGCGTGACTGTCATGCGATGACTATGGGTATGGAGATACCTAGAGGAGGAAGAAGAGAGTAGAGTGTAGTTATCTAATACGATAGTCCTCGCAGGTTATGGGTATGGAGATACCCATAGGTAAACGTTGTATCACCCAAATACTTAGTCCATATGAATGCATCCCTTTTAAAAATTTTGTTTACTTAAATTAATATGCATTCACCTTATATGAAAACTGTGTGCTGGGTTGTGTAATATGATTGTTACATGAACCTTGATTTGAACTTGTGTGGACGTCGACACGGTTGAGGACCATGTGCAGCAAAACCGTCACACTTAAAGTGTCATTTCTAAACATCCCTAGTCGCGGATCAGCTTGCTTAAGAGAGAAGCATTTCTATTATTAGATAATAGACTGAACGCGTACACTAGTACGTTTGCCGAGGAGATGATTATGTTTTGCTAATCATGGGACAAGGTGCTTGTCGAATCGGGAACGTAGATATATGTTAGGTCACATGTATTCGATATGACCGAAGCCGCGAGTCCATGACATGGTTTAGTCATTATAGATGGACTTGCGACGGATGGGGTTTTAGGTTCTTCATACTTGAGGGGATCATTGATTGCGTTACGTGCGTAACACAATGCTTTGATATGATCTTACGCTCACCGTAACAGGGAGTTAAAAGGGTCATCATTGGGTATTGTCCGAAACACGGAATTCAATGTGAGTCTCCAAGATAGGAATTGTTTATTCTGAAAGGAAGAGATATCTCTTAGTCGCCGCTCGATGAGTCGATTAACAAAATCTCTGGCCAGAGTCAATGATATTAATGGTTAATATCGATTGAAATTTGTTAACTCAACTCGGAATCGGGGAATAAGTGTAGTTAATCAAATTATAAGGATGACTATAACTATGCCTTTTGATTAACGGATATCGCAAACAAGAGAACTAGTAACCGCTATTCGAGATAGGCACAATGATCACAATCATTATTCGTTTAACATGGGTAGCTATGATGGAGTGACTAGATCCCGCTCATGAGCTTGTAGGCATTGGAAACAACCTACTGCCATCGTTAATCGAACCTACATGGTCACATAACGAGTCGTACTAAGTCGGGCTTGATCATAAAATTGGCACATAGGATGTGCATAGCTTGATATTTGATACGCGAGCTATATTCTCTAAAATCGTGCATATTGGATATGCATGAGTACCTTTTAGGTAGATCTGAAATTGAGTGGGAGACTGAAAGAAATACAGTTTCGGATCAACCGTAAAAGTGTACATAAGGATAAACGAATGTAGTCGTACATTCGTAGCCATAACTTTCAGTAGGAAAATCCGATTTGAATGGTTCAAATTGGGTAAGATAGATAATTAGATTATCTATAATCTTCATGTAGAAATATATTTCATATGAACGAAGGACAAGTGTCGTTTCTGTGAAATACGGAAAGGGTGCAACAGTATGACATACAGTTAGTAAAACAGTCATAACTTTTGCATACGAACTCCAATTGGGCTTGGCCAAATTGGGTTGTGTAGATAATACGATTATCTACAACTTTCATGTTGGTTGATTTTCTGTCAGAGAAATTTATCAATTTCGTCTGGACAGATTACTGAACAGGTTCATGCACTTTTCTGTGTGAAATGATGTATATTGGATATACATGCCTTTTGGCTAATCCTAATCCTATTAGATATAAATAGGATACTTTCTCTCTCATCCCTATGCTAATTCATACAGAATTATTCTACCCAAAACACAAGAGAAAAAGAGCAAATTCAGATTTGATCTTTCGTGAGTGAAAAGGTGTGAAGAGAGAGAAATCGAGAAAAGAGTTTCTCGAGAGATAGAGAATCGATTAGATCGAGCAAGTTCGCCGGTGCATCGTCTAGGCAGGTGCATCCGCGACCGACGTCTTACGAATCACCGTGGATACAAGTAGAGGAGCAACACATGTGGCTCTTCGTTGTGATCAAACCGGAGAAGTAATCGAGTAACGGGCTGTGGAAGCATGCGGACATGGAACGCACGAAGACAACCCGAGGCGTGTCGAAACGGTGGGAGACGTGCGGTATGGGACGTACGGGCTAGTCACCAACGTGACACCGAAGGAAATAGAAGGCGGCGATCAACCCTTCGTGTGCCATCAATTTGGCACTGGTATAGATCTATCCTTCTAATTGCATCGTACCCTCGAAGTCGTGGCGTGATCTCGGGAATCGGGGAATCGGACCGGGCCTTCATTCCACTGCGCGGGGCCGGGGTCGAGGTGAAGGAAATGCACGAGGATATTCCCCATCAGTGGTATCAGAGCGATCGCCATCGATTCGAGGGTCGAATCATAGTCGTATATTAGATATACGCACGGGTTATCAAAGTTCGTACCCGTTTGCATGATGTTACATATAGAGAAAGTCAAATTCCGTTAAAATCACAAGTGAAATTCGCTAGAGATCGATCAAAAGTTGATTGAGAGTATCTAGGAATTATCGTGAAAATGTTTCATGATTTATCGTTTCAGAAACGAGCGAAAACGGAAGAAACGGCAAAATCTGCAGAAAATTAGAATACGAAACAGTGAGTAAAACTAAGATAATTTTCAGTGGGAAACTCCAAATTGATTGGATCAAATTGGCGTAGTTAGATAATGCGATTATCTATGACTTTGATACAGAAAGTTTTTTCATTTGAACGAATTATCAGTGTCGTTTTTATGAAATACTGAAAGGGTGCGACTGTTTGACATACAGAGACTAAAACGTCCGTATATGTCGCATCGAAACTCCAATTGAGTCCAATCCAATTGGGTTAATTAGATAATAAGATTATCTAGAACTTTCGTTCAGATTCAAAGTCGGTTGGAACAATTTAATATTTTTGTTTCAACAGAATACTAAAAAGGTGTCTGTAGTTTTCTGGTTGAAAAGGTGTATATTGGATATACTTACCTTTTCGTTTGTTCGTATTTTACTAAAACTGGTATGACTTTCAGTAGAAAATTCCGATTTGAATGGTTCAAATTGTTTTAGTTAGATAATTAGATTATCTAGAACTTTCATGTTGTAATATATTTTATTTGAGCGAAGTATTAGTGTCGTTCTAATGAAATAACGAAAGGGTGCAGAAAAACAGTTTTTCTGCCGCCCCGGGGGCAGTTTTTGGCGCCCCGGACGCTTCCCGGGCGAGGTTTTCTCGCGCCCCACGGCCCTTGCGTTACAACGGATGGGGAAGTCCGTTATAACGGACCCTTCTCTGGATGCTGTTTTTGTTTTCGCGATAACTTTGGCTACGAAGCTCGGAATTTTGAGTTCTTTATATCGATTTGATAGGCATCAAACATTCTAGCATATTAGATAATTAATTATTTAGAATAATTAATCTCCCTAAATAAATCATATGCATTTACAAATCTTGTGATAGTGATATAATATGATTATGTCACGAATTTAGAAACATGCAATGGCATGATCCCTCATAATATTTAAGTCATGGAAATGCCTTCCATATTCACAACCACTATGATCGGTACTACGTCTCACATGGGTTAAGGCCAAAGCCGACATGGGTTATTGTAGTCATCGACGGGGTGGCAAGCGTTAAATAGGGACTGATAAGGGTTAAGGCCAAAGCCGACTTATTAGTAGTTTATTTGAACGATACGATGAGTATGGTTTTGACTTAACCGTTCAAGCCAGTAAGGGTTGAGGCCAAAGCCGACTTGATTGGAAGTTCGGGGCATAGATAGGATGCACACACGGAACTGGGATTGTATAGGATACGATCCATCACCGAAATCCTATAAAGGTTCGAGAGTCGCATTGAATGCGATTGGATATAATCCTACCTAAATAGCGAGATCCCACTCGTCTGCCAAAGCAACTTGTGGGAGGATCGTAAAATATGGGTCTTGAGTGTTATGGACTTGGAGTCCCGTATCGGTATGAGGGTTATCGATTCGATAAAAATAACACATTCATATATTCATCATATAAGCATATAGATTAAGTACGCACGGTTAGGAGTTAATCTTCATCATCCGTTTAGAATTATGTTTTCAAGCAACATCAAATATATCGATGAGATCGATATGATAGATGGCTTTTGGGCCGGAATTACCGTTATTAACCTTGATAGTCAAAGAATAGTTCTTAGACTTAAAGGAACGTGTTGGACACGGAAATGGTAGATTCGGGGCTCAATGCTATGGCTTTAGAGAAAGCCGGGTTCGATAAACTTTAAGAAGGAATCGAACGATATTACGTGCCTTGTGGTGGCATGTATAGACGCAAATTTCTCAAAATTGTTTTGAGAATTCGGGTGTATATGAAAGTAAAACACAACGCTCATGAAATAGTTTCAAGAGCTAGAGCGCGTTGAATGGTTCGATGCGGCTCAAAGAGTAGGTTAATTTTGAGACGCCTTATGGGTCTTTGATTAACACTCGTGTGTTGATGGTACGAGATTTGATCTTCGTGACCGAATATCATATGCATTCGATAGATAAGTCGATCCCGAAATTGCATATGATGCGATTTAAATTTGAATTGGAGATGCTCAGAGTATCCGAGGAATCCAATGCATATAGATGCGTGGATGTCCTTTTAATTCAAAAGCGGGATCGAAAGAAATATATGTCTAAGGGTATTTTGGGAAAATGTTTTCCAAAATGGAGAGTTCGGACAAATAGTTGTCCAAACTAATGACTCAAAAATGGTGAAATCCGAGGAGGATTAAACCTAGTAGTTGATTGCTTCTTTTGGCATTGCCGTCTTGGCCATATAAACGAGATTCGCGTATCTAGATTCCATATGATGGATTGCTAGAATCATTCGAATTAGATTCGATTGATTAATGCGATACTTATTTATTAGGCAAGACGACAAAGGGCATCATTCTCCAATGGTTGGAGAAAGATCCAACGAATTATTGGAACTTACATTCACATGTAGATGATCCGATAAGTTCCGAGGCAAGAGGAGGCTATTAGTATTTTGTTATGTTTATGGACGGTTAAATTAGATATGGAAATATCTATTTAATGCGTGCCGAAACGGAGACTTTTGAAAGGTTCAAAGAGTTTCAAAAACGAAATACAAAATCAACTAAGCAAGAAAATCAAAGCTTTTCGATAGGATCGAGAAGGCGAGTATTTGAGCTAAACCTTTCGATAGGATCGAAGAGGCGATATTTGAGTTATGAATATTGATGATCATTTATGATTGTGGAATCGTTTCACGATTGCCTTATTCGGAACATTGAAATGTGTCCGAAAAGAGGAAATGAACGCATGTTGGACATGGTTCGATAAATGATAAGTCAATAGGATCTCCCAAAAATATTTTGGGGATACGCCCTTGACACAGCGGCACTAATGAATGGTTGCATTAAGATATGGACCATAAACCTTCTAATCGGTACAAAAGACGCCATATGAGATATGGATCGGAATGGTTCCGAAGTTGTCACTTGTACAGATTTGAGGATGTGAGTGTATTTCGAAATTTGTTTCGGTTAAACTCAATCCCAAATCTGGAAATTGTTCGTTTATCCTTAAGGAAACTAAAGGGTATTAGTTCTAACGTCCCGACGAAAATGAAATTTTCGTGGCTCGAAGAGATGCTTTCTTGGAGGAGGACTAGATGCGCACAAGTTTGGAACTTGGTGCCATTTATCTCTATGCGGGCTAGTGGGAGTAGAATAAATCTCAAAAGAGTTCGTGATTTGAAAATGAACATTGTACCGATGAAAGTTGACATGGCTTCATCAAGAGTTGATGAACGCAAGTCGAACACACAAAGGAATTTTTCGTAGATCAAGTAGGCTATATCATAAGCCGGTAAATACGGATTTATCGAGGCTAATGATGATATATCGAAATCATATGATGATTCGATATCCTACAAGGATGCTATGAAAAGTTGATTCCACATGACATGGTGTCATGAAATCTGAGATTCGATCCATGTTAATTATCAAGTTCAGAACTTGATTTCATTACTTTCTGGGTTAGACCCGTGAAATGTGAGTGGGTTTGTCAAGATGACGAACCGTCATGGATAGGAATACGCATATATGTAAAGCGAGGCTTTTTGCGAAGAGTTTCATGCAATTCATAGTCGGACTATGAAGAAACGTTTTCGCATGTTGCCATGCTTTCACATTCTCGAAATTCTGCTTGCCATGGTCGCATATTACGACTATGTGATGTGGTAAAATGGATGTCAAAACCGAATTTCTTGACAGAAATTTTATGAAAGGATGTGTACTTGACACAACCTTACGGTTTTGTCGATTCATAAGAATCGGGGATAAGATATGCACGCTTTAACGATGGATTAGAGAAAGCTTCTCGGAATTGGAATATTCGTTTTGACAAAATTATAAACTGTTATAAAATTGTCGAAACGAATGGAAACTTTGTGTACACATGAAGGTTAGTGGGAGCTGCGTTATATTTCTTGTAACGAGAAAGGATTTAGACGAGACCGCTTATGAATTAAGCGTGAAGATCTATAGGATAGATCTAAGAAGTTCCTCGTTCTATGTTATAGCACATATATCGACATATTGTTGAAAATGGTTTTCAACATGTAAACTCCTTGGAGGAGATAAATCGAAATGTCGAATGGCAGAAATTTTCAACGGCTCGATGTGAGACATCAAGCAGCGCGAAAAGTAATAATATGATACCTTACATTTGATGTTAGGATCTATTATATCTGTCATGATATGTATGTGGCTATCTGTCATACAAATAAAGCGTCTAGTTCACCGTCAATAAAATTCATGGGAATCACATGAGTTTGAATGTAATTCGATTACATGAGACTAACTCTTGTGATTGTATAATGGTTATACAAATATATACATAATGGTTATGTATATTTAAAACCCATCGGGATTTATATTGATAGAGGTGAAGTTTATCCTTGAATACTTTGCGAAAGAATTCAGGATTTATTATCTATAATGGTGTGGAGGACGTGTTGGTTATAAAGAGTTATAACAAACAACAGTTTCCAAAGATGAAGCACGTCCAAATATGTAGCACGACTTTCGATCACAAAGTGTGTACATGTTTTGCTTAAATGAAAACACGGTTATGTGGAAAGATTCCACAAGACCAATAGTTTATGATTCTATTTACGGTGGCGAGTATATTGCGGTTATTAATCGCAAAAGGAAGTGGTATGGATCAAGGATACATGACCAAACTCTAGTAGTCACGAGTTATCGGATTTATGGTTGTTTATTGCGTGAGACGCAATAGTACAAGCCAAAAATGCCGAGGTCACAACCACTTCTAGCCAATACTCAGAAAATTTCATTTGATCCATGAAATTTTATGAAAAGATGTGATCGTAGGTATTGGAAATGTTCCAATCCTGATGATGATTAACACTAGCGGGAACGTGCGGACCCGTTTACAAAACCGCTCTCTCTAGTCGCGCGTGACTGTCATGCGATGACTATGGGTATGGAGATACCTAGAGGAAGAAGAAGAGAGTAGAGTGTAGTTATCTAATACGGTAGTCCTCGCAGGTTATGGGTATGGAAGATACCCATAGGTAAACGTTGTATCACCCAAATACTTAGTCCATATGAATGCATTCCTTTTAAAAATTTTGTTTACTTAATTTAAATATGCATTCACCTTATATGAAAACAGTGTGCGGGTTGTGTAATATGATTGTTACATGAACCTTGATTTGAACTTGTGTGGACGTCGACACGGTTGAGGACCATGTGCAGCGAAACCGTCACACTTAAAGTGTCATTTCTAAACATCCCTAGTCGCGGATCAGCTTGCTTAAGAGAGAAGCATTTCTATTATTGGATAGACTGAACGCGTACACTAGTACGTTTGCCGAGGAGATGATTATGTTTTGCTAATCATGGGACAAGGTGCTTGTCGAATCGGGAACGTAGATATATGTTAGGTTACATGTATTGGATATGACCAAAACCGCGAGTCCATGACATGGTTTAGTCATTATAGATGGACTTGTGACGGATGGGGTTTTAGATTCTACATACTTGAGGGGATCATTGATTGCGTTACGTGCGTAACACAATGCTTTGATATGATCTTACGCTCACCGTAATAGGGAGTTAAAAGGGTCATCATTGCGTATTGTCCGAAACACGGAATTCAATGTGATTCTCCAAGATAGGAATTGTTTATTCCGAAAGGAAGAGATATCTCTTAGGCGCCGCTCGATGAGTCGATTAACGAAATCTCTGGCCAGAGTCAATGATATTAATGGTTAATATCGATTGAAATTTGTTAAATCAACTCGGAATCGGGGAATAAGTGTAGTTAATCAAATTATAAGGATGACTATAACTATGCCTTTTGATTAACGGATATCGCAAACAAGAGAACTAGTAACCGCTATTCGAGATAGGCACAATGATCACAATCATTATTCGTTTAACATGGGTAGCTATGATGGAGTGACTAGATCCCGCTCATGAGCTTGTAGGCATTGGAAACAACCTACTGCCATCGTTAAGTCGAACCTACATGGTCACACAACGAGTCGTACTAAGTCGGGCTTGATTATAAAATCGGCACATTGGATGTGCATAGCTTGGTATTTGATACGCGAGCTATATTCTCTAAAATCGTGCGTATTGGATATGCATGAGTACCTTTTAGGTAGATCTGAAATTGAGTGGGAGACTGAAAGAAATACAGTTTCGGATCAACCGTAAATGTGTACACGTGGATGAACGAATGTAAGCGTACATTTGTAGCCATAACTTTCAGTAGGAAAATCCGATTTGAATGGTTCAAATTGGGTTAGATAGATAATTAGATTATCTATAACCTTCATGTAGAAATATATTCCATATGAACGAAGTATGAGTGTCGTTTATGTGAAATACCGAAAGGGTGCAACAGTATGACATACAGTTAGTACAACAGTCATAACTTTTGCATACGAACTCCAATTGGGATGGGCCAAATTGTGTTTTGTAGATAATTAGATTATCTACAACTTTCATGTTGGGTGATGTTCTGTCAGAGAAACTTATCAATTTCGTCTGGACAGAATACTGAATAGGTGTATGCAGTTTTCTGTTTGAAAAGGTGTATAGAAGATATACATACCTTTTGGCCCATCCTTATCCTATGGAGTATATATAGGATGTTTCTCTCTCTCTCTCATCAGTCCAACCAGTTGAATAATTAGATTAGTTCAACCAGAAAATTAATGGAGTTAATTTAGAATTAATCCAGAAATTAAGAGACTCTAATCACTTGATGAAAGAGTGCGAAGAGATTGAGAGAGAAGGAGAAAAGAATTTTCTCCGTCTAGAGAATCGAAACGCAATCATGCAAGTTCGCCGGTGCATCGTCTAGGCAGGTGCATCCGCGACCGAGGTGCTACGACTCACGGTGGATACGGGTAGAGGAGCGACACATGTGGCTATTCGTTGTGATCAAACCGGAGAAGTAATCGAGTAACGGGCTGTGGAATCATGTGGAATCATGCGTGTCGAAACGGTGGGAGACGTGCGGTATGGGACGTACGGGCTAGTCACCAACGTGGCACCGAAGGAAATAGAAGGCGGCGATCAACCCTTCGTGTGCCATCAATTTGGCACTGGTATGAATCTGTCCTTCTATTCGCATCGTACCCTCGAAGTCGTGGCGTGATCTCGGGAATCGGGGAATCGAACCGGGCCTACATATCCGCTGCGCGGGCCCAGGGTCGAGGATATTCCCCAACACGAGGATATTCCCCATCACCTCTATCGCCCATTAATAGATGGACCGATCAATATATATATTCTAAACCCTACATGCTTTCTCTCTCCTCTCCTTCATTTGCAGCCGCCGCCACTTCTCCTCTCTCTCTCTCTCTCTCTCTCTCTCTCTCTCTCTCTCTCTCTCTCTCTCTCTCTCTCTCTCTCTCTTGTTGACCCAAATATCCTATGGTTTGATTATATAAAAACACTGTCAATACTAACGTTTACGTCAATAACGTGTAGGACAAAACAGGTACAACGATCAAGAAAGATCAAAAGAAACACAAGTAAAGAACCGCGAAGATCACTCAAGACAAAAAGAAGAAAAGGAAGGCGAGGAAACAATTGAAGAACCAAGATGTCGAAGCCTTCCGTGAGTTGGGATCACCACAAATAAACCCTAGGTATACCATATAATATCTCACAATTATCAAGGTCAAAAGATAAATTCAAAACATGATGAAATTGGAATAGTGTAAACATCACACCAGTATAGGGTTCGTTCGAACGATCCAAAAAGTGAGTTCGAACGAACATGTTCGTTCGAACCAATAAAGCACAAGTTCGAACGTACCCAATACTGGCAATGTGGAAAAACAAACACAACGCATAGGCCGTTCCAACGAACATTTTGTGCGTTCGAACGAACCAACATAGTTCGTTCTAAGATTCTTAGAACGAACATTGAAGACAACTTGGTTCGTTCGAACTCACTACAAGTTCATTCGAACCAACATAGTTCGTTCGAACCAACATAGTTCGTTCTAAGATTCTTAGAACGAACCGTGAAGAAAACTTGGTTCGTTCGAACTCACTAAAAGTCCGTTTGAACCAACCTTTCAAATAGTTCATGTTCGTTCGAACGAATCACTGTGTCAGTTCGAACGAACTCATCATGTACGTGAAGAAGTCTTTTGAAACGGCTAGTTCAAATTGCAGTCCGTTCGAACACACATCAGTGTGCATTCGAACGAACTATGCAATTTGTGCTCAGGATAAGAGTGTTCTATAGATGATATAAATAGAACCCCTTATATTTTTTCTCTCTCCAAGCTTTCACAAAAAATTCTTTCAACATTCAAAAGAGAGAAAAACCTCTAGCCTTGATTTCCAAATCCCTTGATAGTTCGAGCTAAACCTCTAGATCCTAGATCTATCTTCGAATCATCTATTCTAAACGATTCCCAACTCACCTGACCGATCACGTTGTAGTTCGTCTTAGAAACTTGTAATAGGCTAGTACTACGATTGTAAAACCCGCCATGGATCGATAGAAAACGTGTAAATCGATCTAGACAAAACCTTGTACGAGTGAGTTGGAATTCAATCGAAAGCCCAAAAGGCACAAGGCATTCCCGGAGACGTAGGTACTTGCAACTAATCGAATCGGTCGATTAAGCAAGTAAATGGTGAGTTAAAGCTACATAGCAACCACCTACCGAACTTCGTAACAAATATTTTGTGTTCAATTGTTCGGTACTCTCTTCTCTATTTTAAATTACTTCAATTAACTTCCGCATCTAGAATTGGTATACCGTAGTGCGAAAATTGTACACTAGGAATACTTATTCACCTCCCTCTAGGTTAGAATTAACCAACATCTCTCTCTCTCTCTCTCTCTCTCGATCGATCGATCGAGGCAACAGAGAAGGAGACGGCGAAGGGGACGAAGATTAATCACAAACCCTAGATTTCAGCCGCCGCTTCCCCTATTGCCCATTAAACAGAGAAGGAGACGACGAGGAATCAGGGCGAAATCCTAGCTGACGAAGGAGACGACGAGACGACGAAGGGGACGACGAGACGATGCAGGAGACGACGCACTGGCGAATCAGACGACGCACAAACCCTAGATTTCAGTGGATAATCGGGATAAGTTAATTGATTATGTTTTAATTACTGCCAATTACTGGTTAGTTCGTTCTTTGAACTTACTGAAATTACTCGTAGTTACTGCAATTACTGGTAATTACCAGCTAATTAAGTCTATTTCAGTCAATTAAGTCGATTTATTTCAGTCAATTAAGTCAATTAAGTCTATTTCAGTCAATTAAGTCGAATTATCTGGTATTTAACAGTTTAATTACTCGTCAATTAACAGTTTAACGATTAGCAAGTGTCGAACATGGTGCTAGCTGGAGCACGAGACGATTACTTGCTGGTTAATGGAGCTGGCGATGGATCTGTGAAGACTGGTACGGTTGAATTGATGGGGATTATTTCCAATTAATGGTGATTTAAGACGATTAATGCTCATTTTCAGGTTTGGTTAGGTCTCGAGAATGTCGAATTAACGGTTAATTTGGACTGGTACGGGTGAATTGGCGGAGACTGATGCGGATTCTGGTACGGCGTCGATGGCTGGTACGGTTTGATTGGCGAGGATGACGACGATGACGATGATGGCTGGTACGGTTCAATGGCGACGAGGATGAGGACGATGGCTGGTACGGTTTAATTAATGCAAATACGACGACGACGAGGATGACTGGTACGGTTCGATGGCTGGTACGGTTTGGTTAGGTCTCGAGAGTCGAGTTGATTGTGAGCGAGATTAATTGTTAATTAATATGTGTATTAGTTTTTGTTAATTTGTAAATGTATATTTCTACACAATATTTGATTAATTTAGTTAATGGTGGTGTTAATAAGTTGTTAATATGCGAGTCGAGTCGAGTCGATTCAAGTCGATTTTCTGAGATTAATGGTTGAATAAGTGGTTAATTGAATATTTTCTGATAATTATGAATGTTAATGGTTAATTGACATATGATTAATTGAGTTATAAACATGAATTTATGCATGTTTATTTCTAAAGAAATTAATTATCATAATTTGGTTAATTAAGTTAGCTACAAATTATTTGTTTGTTAATCAAATTATCAAATATATATCTTCATTGAATTTTTAAATAATATTTGTTATTTGATATATTGTTAATTAAGTTAACATATATTTTTTAGTTGTATTAGAAAAATATTATTTTTTAATCATGTTAATTATCTGACAAATATGTTACAAAATAATTATTACTTATCGTATTTATTAATTAGTATTTCATAATTATTTGAAAATGAATTAATCAACAATACAATGGTACATAAATTTGGGAGGAAATTTGAATTCAAATTGGGGTTCAATACCATGCCTCAATGACGCATGGGTGATTCAATCACGAGTGGTGGGGGGATTTTCAGGGGCATGGTATAATTATCCTTAATTTAATTAGAATAATTAGAATAAAACAAATGATTTATAGAACCATACTATGGGGGTATTTTTAATGCTGTTATACTACCAGATTTGTATCTATATAATTTTTTATAACAAACTACCGGGATATGAATACTTGATACAGTTTGCAATTTGGATACCGGCTGAAATATGGAAAAACAATAAATAAAAAAACTAAATAACGTAAAGCCTAAATAAATAATTTGAAGAGTTCATAACTAAAACTAGCTTAGCTCTCAATGGTAATTTTGTCTAATTTCTGAAATATAAAATTTCCTCATCTTTAAATAAATGGTTTAGGAAATATTTCCAAGCTTTCAAAATCACAATCTAACATTTGTACGACTCTTCTCGTACTCTTCTCATACTTGGTCGCATTGCTGGGTTCCATTGTATGCACCGAAATGCCACAATGATCCACCTTTTCACAATTTCTTCATCATTTTTTTGAAATTTCTATAGTGTATTATATATCTTCTTTTCACAATTAGGTTATCTTTCAAAAAAAATCATGATTTTAATATTTAATTCTAGTTAGTTATAAAATGAATTTAATTGATAATTAAACATACATGATAACTCAAATATTTTTACTTAGTTATAAGATAAATATATAATTTATCCATAATTATTGCATATCTAATGCAAATGAGTCAATGACACTATAATATTTAAATATTTGAAATAATAACACTATTTAAATTAAAATTTAACTTGTAGAAATTACCACCATTAAAATAATTATCACAAATATGATCGAAAATTACATAAAAAATATAACTTAACATAAAATATAACTGAATGGATTCGACAATTTTCCCGACATTGAACTTCTTCATTTCGTTGGAGCATGACTTCGACAAGAATTGTAACACTTAATCAAATATAATCAGATAATCAAGTAATCATATTAGTCAAAGAATTAATAATCCAATATGTTCCTTAAAATTAATCAAAGAATTAATAATCCAATATGGTCCTTAATTCTATCGAGCTAATTAAAACAATTAATCAAATACTACAAGAGCAAAATTTAAAAATCCAAAATTACAGAAGCTAAATTGAAAACAGAAAGAACCTGAAATTATACTAATCAATTCAACTAAATTCATCAAGTCGTCGCTACCCCTATATATTGGTATGGATCTATATTCATATAAAATTAGCCGACATCCTGGCCATTTCAGCTATATGAAACCGAAGTCAGAAATTTGGGTAATCAACAATTCACAATATAATTGAGGTCGGGCTCCCTTTAACACTAAAAGGTAGAAATCAAGCATAATTCATGAATGGCATTACCAACTCCTCAAGAAAATATGGAAATTGCTTCTTACTTAATGAAGTCGAACTTTTTTTCCCATGTAAATTGTTTCCTCAGGTGTCAGATTGGACCATGGAAGCCAAATCTTGGAACTGGCTCCTTATTTGTCTTCACCATTCTCCTATCCGACACAGTCGCTCTTAGTTTTGTTAGAAAAAGAAATATCTGGTTACTTAAATAACACTAGAATACAAATTGTGAGTTCTTAATAAACCCGAGAATTCAAGCATCGAACCAACATGTCAGTTCAATACCCTCATATAAAACCGACTTTTTTACATATAGCCTTACCAATAGCCCAATTTGTAAGAATAGCTAGAGATTTTTGCAAATTGCAAATCTAGCTCTTTCGCTAGAGGGTTTGGCGAAAGAGATTGTATTTTCGCCGCGTTGTTTGGCGAGAGAGATTAGAGGTTAATTTTGGCATTAATCAAGGGGTGAAGCATTGCTAACCTTTTTCGCCAGACCGTCCTTTCGCGGAAGTGAAGGGATTTGATGGCATCCTTCCCAGGGTGGTTGAATGGGCGGGAAATGTCAATTTGACGAGATGTTTGAAGTTTTTCTTGTTTTGCAATTTGAACAATTTTTTTAACAATTTTAGAATTACAATTAGAAAATAATTAATATATGAATGATTTAGATCTTTTTAAGAACTATAATTTAATTGTTTTTGTTGTAATCTTCAGAGATCATTTGCTAACTCAAAATCGTCCACAATCTAGCTAGTTAATTTGAAAATTTTACAAAGTAAATAGAAAAAAAAAACACATAGGATAATATAATTCCCAAAATACATCAAAACACACAGATCCAAATATCCAAACTACATGAAAACACAAATAATCAAATATCCAAAAGACATCAAAACATACGATCCAAAATACATCAAAATACACACACATAATATGAAAACATCAACGGCTTTCACGTCCACTTGCACTTGCACCACGTTGGAGAAGTTTGGGTTTTGGCTGCCCAATGCGATTTATGATGAAATTACAAGGAAGAATAAGAAAAAGTCCGAGGCGAGAAAGAAACTTGAAAAACAAGTTGATGACGAAGAAGAGGAGGAAGAAAAGAATCAGCTTTTCGAGGCAAGTTTTTCTGGATTTATGAATTAGTAATGAATTTCCAAGTTGCATAGAAGTTTTTGAAATTTTGTTTGTGTTTTTAGCATGAATTTTAAAATTGAGTTGGGAATCTTGAGCTTTTCGTAATATATTATTTCTTTGAAATTTTCAAGAATAATTAAAATAGTTAGATTTTTATATGATGTGCATGATGATTTATTTCCTATTTAAACATAGCATTGAATTTTTTTTCCAAATTACCTTTCTTAATTTGAATATGATTTGAGAAATATAATGTATCCTAGTAGCACCCAATAAAAATACACATTCAAAAATATTTTTTAATCCCTAATCACTCCATCCTCTCTTGATAATTATTCATATTATATTTACGAGACAAATGGTTTAGGAGGTATTTCCAAACTTTCAAAATCAAAATCCAACATTTGTACGACTCGTATCATACTTGGTCGCATTGCCGGGTTCCATTGTATGCACCAAAATGCCACAATAATTAAGTATTGTTAATTTAATTGAAGTATGTTTTTATACTGTAGTTATTAATACTTTTCTTTGAGCCAAAAGAGGAAACATATTTTGAAACAAATCAAAATAGTAATTTGATGTCCAATTGATTAGTTCTATTTAAAAATCGTGACACAAACTATTTTATTTCATTTTGTTATAAGTTTGTGCTTTAAAAATGAACATAATTTATTCTATAATACATTAAAATAATTCAATTAATAATAGTTTGCATTTTTCATTAAATTTTGGTGAAACATGAAAATGACAAATTAAAAGGGGAAAGTATAAATTTAACATAATTTGTCAGATTAATTTGAATCAATAATATTTTACAATGATCACACAAACTTTCATTAGTTGTGCAATCCAATTTGATATTAAGATCCTTATTGGTTCAACATACTCTCAAAAATTTGTCGAAATTAATTTTTAATTGGTACACATTTTATGTTTTTGATTAATTTGTTTTCATTAATATATGTTTTGGATTAATTATAATGAGCTCTATGTTTAGGAGTTAGTGCGGTAAATTTGAATAATAATAAGTACTGGGATTCTTTGGCACTGGCATAGTAATGTTGTTAGACATGACTATGCAAGACGGAATCATATCGGAAAGATCTTCTAAATTATCAACCAAATATATAAGTTGATTGGAGTTAGTGCGGCATGGTATCGGCCGACTAGAAAAAGAGAACGGCAAATCCGATTGGTTTATTTTATCTTTGGGACACGAGACCAAGTCCATGGTAGTTGTCATGTAAGGCTGATAAATCATAGTGGTGAGGTTGATAGAGCTGAGATTTTGCACAGGACAGACCACATATTCTTTAAGCTCAACTGTGATCTCACCATACAAGTAGTCTATGTTTATAACTTGGCACGGACCGACATTTGGATGGTGCAAGATAGTGTTGTTTCCTGAGCATGTGAGCTCCATACCTACGATAAATTTAGTGTGTCTCGAAGATGAATCTCAGTTACCATATGATTGGTAATAGTACACGAAAGTTAAAAGAAAAGAAAATTAAAATGGCACCTGGAACTCCACAATTCGAAGGTTTGGAAGAAAGTCGGTAGGGGTATCGAATCTCAGGACCGCCTCTCCCGCAGATTGAAAGAGGACACTGCTTGAAAAATTCTTCCTCTTCTTCATTTCTTCCATATGCTAAATTGATGTTCTCTTTATGGATGATGAGAAGATACAAGAGTAAAATTGAAAGTCTCCTCATCTTTTGTTTGTTATGGGAGGAAGAGAATTGGGAAAACTCAATGCTGCCACATATTTCTTTGTGATGGTGAGTTATACTGTGTTTTATCTTAAACAAGTCAAAGTAATGTTAATCTTGACTTGTATCCAGACTTGGTTTTAAAGACTTTTCTACTTATGACTTGCCAATAGATGCCGTACCAAGATTTTTTTTTTTTTTTGCATTGAAAGAGATTATTATTGCTAGATAGAGTGTTAGATACGGCAACACGAAGTCGTCTCCCTTGAAAGAAACTACTTTAATTTAAGAGAGCATATATGGTGCCCCTCGTTTCCTCCAGCGCAATCAGCATGACGTTTGCAATCAATTGGGGGCTGTTTCGCATCTCCGAATTTTCCCCCTATTGCCCATTAATAGATGGACCGATCAATATATAATATATCCTAAACCCAACACGCTTTCTCTCTCCTCTCCTTCATTTGCAGCCGCCGCTTCTTCTCTCTCTCACTCTCTCTCTCTCGCGATCTCTCTCTCTCTCTCTCTCTCTCTCTCTCTCTCTCCATCGATCGAGGCAACAGAGAAGGAGACGACGAAGGGGACGAAGATTAATCACAAACCCTAGATTTCAGCCGCCGCTTCCCCCTATTGCCCATTAAATATAGAAGGAAACGACGAAGGGGAAGAGAAGGAGACGACGAAGGAGACGATGAAGGAGACGACGCACTGACGAAGGAGACGACGCACTGACGAAGGAGACGACGCACAAACCCTAGATTTCAGTGGATAATCGGGGTAAGTTAATTGATTATGTTTTAATTACTGCCATTTCTGCCAATTACTGGTTAATTCGTTCTTTGAACTTACTGAAATTACTCATAGTTACTGCAATTACTGGTAATTACCAGCTAATTAAGTCTATTTCAGTCAATTAAGTCGATTTATTTCAGTCAATTAAGTCAATTAAGTCTATTTCAGTCTATTTCAGTCAATTAAGTCGAATTATCTGGTATTTAACGGTTTAATTACTCGTTAATTAACAGTTTAACGATTAGCAAGTGTCGAACATGGTGCTAGCTGGAGCACGAGACGATTACTTGCTGGTTAATGGAGCTGACGATGGATCTGTGAAGACTGGTACGGTTGAATTGATGGGGATTATTTCCAATTAATGGTGATTTAAGACGATTAATGCTCATTTTCAGGTTTGGTTAGGTCTCGAGAATGTCGAATTAACGGTTAATTTGGACTGGTACAGGTGAATTGGCGGAGACTGATGCGGATTCTGGTATGGCGTCGATGGCTGGTACGGTTTGATTGGCGAGGATGACGACGAGGATGACGACGAGGATGACGACGATGGCTGGTACGGTTCAATGGCGACGAGGATGAGGACGATGACTGGTACGGTTTAATTAATGCAAATACGACGACGACGAGGATGACGACGATGGCTGGTACGGTTCGATGGCTGGTACGGTTTGGTTAGGTCTCGAGAGTCGAGTTGATTGTGAGCGAGATTAATTGTTAATTAATATGTGTATTAGTTTTTGTTAATTTGTAAATGTATATTTCTACACGATATTTGATTAATTCAGTTAATGGTGGTGTTAATAAGTTGTTAATATGCGAGTCGAGTCGAGTCAAGTCGATTTTCTGAGATTAATGGTTGAATAAGTGGTGTTAATAAGTTTTATAACAAACTACCGGGATATGAATACTTGATACAGTTTGAATACTTGATTAATTTAGTTAACGGCTGAAATATGGAAAAACAATAAATAAAAAAACTAAATAACGTAAAGCCTAAATAAATAATTTGAAGAGTTCATAACTAAAACTAGCTTAGCTCTCAATGGTAATTTTGTCTAATTTCTGAAATATAAAATTTCCTCATCTTTAAATAAATGGTTTAGGAAATATTTCCAAGCTTTCAAAATCACAATCTAACATTTGTACGACTCTTCTCGTACTCTTCTCATACTTGGTCGCATTGCCGGGTTCCATTGTATGCACCGAAATGCCACAATGATCCACCTTTTCACAATTTCTTCATCGTTTTTTTGAAATTTCTATAGTGTATTATATATCTTCTTTTCACAATTAGGTTCTCTTTCAAAAAAAATCATGATTTTAATATTTAATTCTAGTTAGTTATAAAATGAATTTAATTGATAATTAAACATACATGATAACTCAAATATTTTTTACTTAGTTATAAGATAAATGTAAAATGTATCCATAATTATTGCATATCTAATGCAAATGAGTCAATGACACTATAATATTTCAATATTTGAAATAATAACACTATTTAAATTAAAATTTAACTTGCAGAAATTACCACCATTAAAATAAGTATCACAAATATGATCGAAAATTACATAAAAAATATAACTGAATGGATTCGACAATTTTTCCGATATTGAACTTCTTCATTTCGTTGGAGCATGACTTCAACAAGAATTGTAACACTTAATCAAATAATCAGATAATCAAGTAATCATATTAGTCAAGGAATTAATAATCCAATATGTTCCTTAAAATTAATCAAAGAATTATTAATCCAATATGTTCCTTAATTCTATCGAGCTAATTAAAACAATTAATCAAATACTACAAGAGCTAAATTTAAAAATCCAAAATTACAGAGGCTAAATTGAAAACAGTAAGAACCTGAAATTATACTAATCAATTCAACTAAATTCATCAAGTCGTCGCTACCCCTATATTGGTATGGATCTATATTCATATAAAAACAGCCGACGTCCTGGCCATTTCAGCTATATAAAACTGAAGTCAGAAATTTGAGTAACCAACAATTCACAATATAATTGAGGTCGGGCTCCCTTTAACACTAAAAAGATAGAAATCAAGCCTAATTCATGAATGACATTACCAACTCCTCAAGAAAATCTGGAAATTGCTTCTTACTTAATGAAGTCGAAATTTTTCTTCCCATGTAAATTGTTTTCTCAGGTGTCAGATTGGGCCATGAAAGCCAAATCTTGGAACTGGCTCCTTATTTGTCTTCACCATTCTCATATCCGACACGGATGCTCTTATTTTTGTTAGAAAAACAAATATCTGATTATTTAAATAACACTAGAATACAAATTCTGAGTTCTTAATAAACCCGAGAATTCAAGCATCGAACCAATATGTCAGTTCAATACCTTCATATAAAACCGACTTTTTTACATATAGCCTTATCAATAGCCCAATTTGTAAGAATAGCTAGCGATTCCTACAAATTGCAAATCTAACTCTTTCGCTAGAGAATTTGGCGAAAGAGATTGTATTTTCGCTGCGTTGTGTGGTGAGAGAGATTAGAAGTTAATTTGGGCATTAATCGAGGGGTTAAGCATTGCTAGCCTTTTTCGCCAGACCGACCTCTGGCGGAAGTGAATGTATTTGATGGCATCCTTCCCAGGGTGGTTGAATGGGCGGGAAATGTCAATTTGACCGAGATGTTTGAAGTTTTTTTTGTTTTGCAATTTGAACAATTTTTTTGACAATTTTAGAATTACAATTAGAAAATAATTAATAAACGAATGATTTAGATCTTTTTAAGAACTATAATTTAATTGTTTTCGTTGTAATCTTCAGGGATCATTGCTAACTCAAAATCGTCCACAATCTAGCTAATTAATTTGAAAATTTTACAAAGTAAATAGAAAAAAAAACACATATGATAATATAATATTCAAAATACATCAAAACACACAGATCCAAATATCCAAACTACATCAAAACACACATATCCAAATATCCAAACGACATCAAAACATACGATCCAAAATACATCAAAACACACACATAATATCAAAACATCAACGGCTTTCACGTCTACGTGCACTTGCACCACGTTGGAGACCAATGCGATTTCTGATGAAATTGCAAGGGAGAATAAGAAAAAGTCCGAGGCGAGAAAGAAGCTTGAAGAACAAGTTGATGACGAAGAAGAGGAGGAAGATAAGGATCCGCTTTTCGAGGCCAGTTTTTCTGGATTTATGAATTATTTGTGAATTTGCGAGTTGCATATAAGTTTTTAAAATTTTGTTTGTGTTTTTAGCATGAATTTTAAAATTGAGTTGGGAATCTTGAGCTTTTTGTAATATATTATTTCTTTGAAATCTTCAAGAATAATAAAAATACGCAATTATATGAGTTAGATTTTTGTATGATGTGCATGATGATTTATTTCCTATTTAAGCATAGCATTGAAATTTTGTTTGTGTGGATGATTATGTTTGTAAATTAAAATAGAAAGAATGTTATATATAAAAATTAGTCAACGAAGACAAGTTGTCTCATGAACACTGTACCCCTAGTTTTACCTAATAATACACCAAAACCTCATGGCATATCATGTAATTATATTATATTGGAAGGGCAAACGAATAGAAACATTGCAATGGCATATCTTAGGTATAATAAACAGATTTTATTTCCCCCCAACATCTCACCATCAAATTCTATATATTCTAATTAACACACTTAATTAACATGATAATTAAAAAAATACATAACTTATATTAATTAATATTAATTTGAATTTATTAATTCAACTAAATATTAATTAATTATTAATTATATAACATATATTAATTATAGTATTAATTAAATATATTAAGTTAGAACATACAAAATATAATGATAAAATTTGGAGACTCATATTTCCTCAATAATAGAATTTGGAGACTCATACCAGCAAAATGTTGAAGATTCTCTATCGGTTTATAAAACTCGGTTATTGTCCCAACTTGGTTAACTTTGTTACTGGTGCTAATAAATTATTCTTAAATTAACTAATGAAACTGGTTTTTAAAACTAGATAGAATCGGGTTTTTAAAACTTCATTTGGATTAGTTTTGAAATATTATTGAAAACGAGTTATTTTTCGAATTTGTATTTCCAAAATGACTATATGCAGAAATCCTTTTTTTGGAAAAGATAAAAACAAAGAGTGTTTTCCGCCAGTTCTAATGATGTTTTATTTGGATTAGTTTTGAAATATTATTAAAAACGGGTTATTTTTCGAATTTGTATTTCCAAATTGACTATATGCAGAACTCTTTTTTTTGGAAAAGAAAAAAACAGAGAGTGTTTTCCGCCAGTTCTAATGATCCTCTAGATTTTATTTTAGGATGAGCCATTCAAATAGACTGAGAAATTAAATTGAGAAGGGAAAGAAAAGAAAATACTTTTAGTTTCTTGTCATTTCAATTCAACCATGATAATACCGCGGTATGCAGCGAGTGAAGTAATTATATTTTTCATTTAAAACCAAATAATATTTTTTAGATGATAGTCATAATCAACTTAATATAAATTTATTTCAAATTATATTATCTTGTAATATTATTATAACTAATTCATATATAACCACGTATTTATTTTATCATTATGTTACGTTTTGGTAGCATATAGAGGTGTCCACGGTTCTAATAGTAATCATGCCAGATCCGTATTCATCTTTTCTTCGGATAATAAATTAACCGGATCTGAATACCTAATACAGTCCGGGTACGGACTGAGATTTCTTTTCGGATATCAAAAGAGAGAATTTTGTTAATGTGTCATGCCACCATGATGTTTAAAACGATAAACTAAAAAAACTAAATAAAAATTTGATAGTTCATGAAATATAAAACTTGTTTGTATTTAAGAAAGAAATGGTCTAGGGGGTATTTCCAAACTTTCGAAATCACAATCCAACATTTGTACGACTCTCGTCATACTTGGTCGCATTGCCGGGTTCCATTGAATGCACCAAAATGCCACAATGATCAACCTTTTCACAATCTCTTCATCAGTTTGCGAAATTTCTATAGCGTACTCTATATCTTCTTTCTTCACTAAATTCTCATAAATGAGTTCAGGATAGTACACATCACTCGGTCCAGTCTCCAAATCGGGTTCGAGGCTTTTCTCACCAACAACCATTTTGAGAATCATCATTCCAAAACTATACACATCCGATTTATAAGACACATTTCCGAAGTTTCGAGAATATACCTCCGGTGCCATGTAACCTACCGTGCCTTTAGCTGCAGTTACGGTTATGTCGGATCGGTCTTTAGAACATATTTTTGCCAGACCGAAATCAGATACTTTTGGATTTAAATTATGATCCAGCAAAATATTGTGAGGCTTGATATCGAAATGCAAAATCCTCAAATTACACCCTTCGTGCAAGTACTTAATACCACTTGCGGCACCTCTTACTATTTTTAAAAGTATTTCCCCTTTGAACGGGTCATCGGTATTATTAACCAGTTTTGTAGAAATAAACTTGTCAAGTGACCCGTTTGGCATGAATTCATAAACTAGAGCGCGTCTATCATGTTCCGAACAAAACCCTAAAAGCCGGACAACGTTAAAATGGTGGATTGTTCCTATGGTTGATACCTCATTTATGAAGTCCTTGCCATCGGTATTGGATCTTTCGATAATTTTAACTGCCACGAGGATCCCATTTGGCACCTCTCCTTTGTAGACACTTCCAAATCCCCCTTGGCCTAGCTTGTCCTTGAATCGGTTAGTCATCTTCTTGATTTCTGAGAAGCTATACCGAGTGAGCCTCTTGTTGTACTTCGCAAGGAGTTCCTCATGCTTTGAGAAATCATCCGAATTTCTATAGATGTAGTATATAATGCTCGCAACCGATAATAACACAACAAGACCCATAGCAGATGCCGCTGTAAGGAAAATAAAAATCAGTAAAGTAATTTAATGTGAATTTTTCTGAAGAATCTTTGATTAAGTGGTGTGACTCTACAAAGAGAAATATCAAATGAATAATTTAGAAAATTAAAATTAAGATAAATCAAAGTTTACCTCCTATGACCTTCACATTTGTTCCTGTAGGAAAACAAAAACTGTTAGACCAACAAAAAGCTATGTATTTTGTGTAGCATGTAATGTAATAGAATGATTTAAGATTTTGTGTTATTGCCTAATGGAATGATTTATCCAATAATGCTAAGATACACTCTTTAAAATAATCCAATATAGTTAAGAAAAAACACCATACAAATTAAGAAAATAATAATGTTAGTCTTATCAAATTGAGTATTTTCAATGGTAAATCTTATAAGGTGTTTACAAGCACGATTAATTGCAATTTATTTCCTAGAACCTATCAATGTAAGTATATAACTCGACTACATTTTAGAGGGGCCGTCTACATGTCGAGTTCAACTTACTATGATATGTGCAGAATGATTTGGTACCGGAACACTGCTTTCCTGCTGCCTCGCAAGTTTTACATTCTTCCGCACCAGACCACGATAAGGTCACATTAAGATGTACTTGAATACCTTTCACTAGAGCATCACGGCCATTATTCGACTCCGAGTCATCAGACATTGGTATGGTTATATTGTTATACACAACCGTGCAAAACGAATTCAAATTGGAAATAGCAGTATTGGTTTGGTCCACCAAATAGCTGAGTTGGTTAGAGTTACTGAGACAAGGTATCGGTCCGTACGTTTCGATAAGGACTGAACCTGGTTGGTTTATTTTGTCTTTGGAGCAGTGTACCAAGTCCATTTTTGTTGTACCGTACGGCTGATAAAGGGTAGTAGTGAGGTTGAGCGAGCTGAGATTTTGTACCGGGCAAAGAGATACCGTGTCTCCGAGCTCAACTGTGATCTCGCCATGGACATAGTCTATATGTTTAACTTTGCTTGGGCCTGCATTCAGATGGTTCAAGATAGCGTCGTTTCCCGAGCAAGCAAGCTCCATACCTGGTACACATTTGAAATATTTCGAAGAAAAAAAATAACAATTAATTGATTTAGGTCTCGAAGTAAATAACGCATAAAATTGAAAAGTTCTATGATTGAAGAAGATCGGTGGCAATGAAAACCTGGCATTCCACAATTAGACGGTTGAGGAGAAAGTCGATATGGGAATCGAATTTCAGGTCCGCCAATCCCGCATGTGGAAGGAGGGCATGTCTTGAAAAAATCTTTCTGTTGATCTTGGTCACTTTTTCCATATGCTTGATTAACCATGTTTTCTTTATGAGTGAGGAGAAGAGAAAAGAGCAAAAGCACCAGCCCTTTCATTGTTATGTGAGGAAGAGAAGAAAATAACGATTGATGAGAATGAGGTTAAGGACTATGTAGCTGAGATAATATAATAAATTAATAATACAACACGTTGAGTTAATGGTGGATATTGATAAAAATCCACTTTTGAAGCTGGCATGTGTGACCTTCTGAACGTATATTCTGGCCTATGGCTTATCACGATAAATCACATTTATTTCCTCTTTCTTTGACCCCTTAGGTCTTAATTATTGAGCCTACCAAATACCACCCATGGGTAGTAGTGAGTGTGTAGTAGGCCGAATTTGACCAAAAATATTTTATTATGAGATTTCATACGGTGTTTTCAAAAGAGAAAATATACTTTGCGCCCCAACATAAAAAAAAAACATCCTTGATGAGGTGACAAAAAAGGGGTTAAGCGAGTTGTTTAGCCTCTCTAATTAACTCAATTAAATATTAATTGACCGGTTAATTAAATTGACCCGTCAATTAACATGTACTAATATTAACATGTTATAAATTATTTATGTGTCAATTAATATTTAATCGAGTCAATTAGAAAGACTAAACAACCCACTAAACACCCTTTTGCCTCCTCATCAAGGATGTTTTTTTGATGTTGGGAGGCTGAATATATAACCCCTTTTCAAAACTCATCCTTTGTTTGATGAGGTAGACACGAACTTTTAATTGAATTGATTATAATATTGAATTATCATCAGTAAATTGAATCGATTTGTCAATTAAACATGTTAATTGATTTTAAATTAGTTGTTAATCAACCCAACTAAGTTTTATCTATCTCATGAAGAATGTTGGGAAAGATGGCGGGACCGAATATATTTTTTTCTTTGAGATTATATATGATACTCGAAATTTCTTACCATATCTATTATATTATCAATGAATAATTAATTAACATGGTCATTAACAAAATACATTTCACTACCAATTAATTAATATATATTTTAAATAATCATAATAAACATTTATACGATTATACATGAATGAGTTCGAATAATATGGTGAGATTAATATAAATATGAAATAATTTTATTTTGAAATAATATTGTGACTTGTCATACTAATCCGCAGGAGTATTGTCCTAGTATCTAGTATTTTAAAAGGTCGAGGAGGGCTTAATGTCATAATCAATAGTCAATAATCTAGAGAAAACAGACCATGGAAAATTGGAGGAAAGTCGAGAAAAAAGTAGGAAATATCAGTAAAATCCAGTCGAAAACCAGGAATCGACTACATCAAAAGCATTTACATTCGAAATGCGGGAACAAAATTAATTATTAACACATCATGTAACAAAAAAGATATAAATTGTTCTAAAATCCCTTTGAGGAATTTTCTTTCTCATTCTTACAAAAGTTAATGCGAATAACTCGTACTCGAAGTATCCTTCGATAAAGAATAAGTTATATGCGAAGTTGAATTCTCCTCGTTAATTTCTTGTGGAGAAGAAAGAAATGGTTTAGGTGGCATTGGCCAGCTATCCGAACCATCTCCTTCGAGCATCTCCACCACCTTGATCATGGCCGGACGATCCGATTGTTTCATTTGAATACACCATAATCCAATTTTACATAGCTTTGCTTCCGTCTCGTCGATCTCGGTCGATATTTCATGCATTTCTCGTTGAACTATTTGATCATAGATCCATGAAGGATAGTAAACTTTACTTTTGTTATATTCCATATTTGGGGTATTCCAGTGCCTCTTCCCCCTAGCCATTTCTAAAAGAAGCATTCCGAAACTATACACGTCAGATTTGTGAGATATCACCCCGAAGTTTCTCGAGATTACCTCAGGGGCAACATATCCCATGGTTCCTTTTGCGACACTGAGTGAAACGATGCTAAATTCTTTTGGGTATAATTTTGCTAGTCCGAAATCAGAGATTTTCGGAACAAAGTTCTCGTCTAGAAGAACATTAATGGGCTTGATATCAAAGTGCAAAATTTGCATATCACATTCTCGATGAAGGTAATCGATCCCCCGAGCCACCCCTAACGCAATTTCCCTGAGCTTATCCCAAGAAAAAGGTTGAGCATGGCTGGTTTTGTCCGTAGAAAAAATATGTCTGTCAAGTGATCCGTTAGGCATGTATTCGTAAACCAGAGCCTTGGTTGTTCCTTCGGAACAATACCCTAAAAGTTGTACGATGTTTCTGTGGTGGATCCACCCGAGAGTGGAAACTTCATTGATGAATTCATCTCCGTGGAATTTTGAATTGCCGAGCATTTTAACTGCAACAAATTGGTTATTCAACATTTTACCTTTGAATACTGATCCAAACCCTCCTTCTCCGAGTTTCTCTTTAAAATGACGGGTAATCGCTATGATACCGGTGTAGGAATATCTAATCGGTCCAAGTGTCTTCTGTTCTCGAAGAAATCTCTCCACAGAATCAATGGGCGCCTTTGAGCGACGGTACTTGTGGGCAAAAAACACACACACCACAAATGGCATGAATATAAACCTTCGTATGATCATCAATACTGCAAAAATATATATTTTTTATCATAAATATAATAATGTAAAACAAGAAATAGTCAAAATCAAATCTTACATATATACAATTGCAAAAATTGTAGCACGATGACGAAGGCCAGCGTAATCTTGAGTACCATTTCATATGTATTTTCGCTTGCGAAATTAGCATATGTCGTTAAATAAACGTTGTCACTCACGCATTGCAAAAAAAACATTTCGCCGTTCAAGAGTGAAGATCTCAAGTGAAAAATACCATTTAATGGTATTGGGCTCAACGAATCCGGCGAGGCTTTCGGTCCGTCTCTTCCATTGTGTGTCATTTGATCAATGAAGTATCTACCACAAAATAGTAGAACCAATTACTTTACTGGAGATATACAAATGACTCAATAAACTTAATTAATTATGGATGAAATCTTTACCTGGATGTTTGTTTCAAGCAGAAACCAAAGGTTTCCTTGACAGATCTTCTGTACCAGCAAAGCGGAAAACCGCTTTGCAAAATATCGAACACCTCTGCAGTAGTATAATCATCATTCACATCCACATTGCTAACGAATGTGCTGTTTATATACTGACACGAAGGTTGCACATCGTTGAGAGGACTTCCCAACGTTACGTACAAATACGAGCCGTTTCCACTCATACAAGGAACGTCGGACCGGCTCTGTATTTTCTCGGAACAGTTCAGGAAATATGCGTCGTGCATGGGGAAAGAACACGGTCCGAGATACCGTCCAGGTGTGATGTAATCATAATGAAATGGATAATTGGGAACTTTGCAGGTCTGATTCATGAATACTGGATCAACCACATTTATGGTCTGATATAAGTACGAGATATCCACGACGTAAAATCTGCCTGATTCCCATTCGAAATAAGGCTTGTTAGATTCGCAGATAAGCTCAAATTCGGTCGAGCCACAATGCGATGGATCGGTTTTGAGACGGAATGGGTGGTGTATGTCGAGGAGATGACCGCATGATGAAGAAGGGCACTGAGGTGTGGCTTTTGAGAAGCCTACATTGATGGCAGAGAGGAGGAGAAAGATCAGAGAGAGATGAACCGAAATGGAGGCCTCCATTCTTACAAAGAAAGATTGTTTGTATATTTTTTGTCTAAAGGAGATCTTCATTAGTGATTTTATCTTCTGTTAGGAGCCGTCAAAATGGAAGGTACTTTGGCTGCCTATCAATCCTTTTCTCACCTATTTAAAAAGAAAGTGGCATGTGATGTGGTTCCCAATTGACGTGGCAATTGAATACCATAAGATAAGAATATTGACTGATAATTCCTCTAATCTTTGGATTTTTTCCTTCTTATTTTTATGGAAAATTTATTTTGCCTTGCAACTTTTCTCTTCCGTTCCCCATGCGTATTTCGAAAAAAATAATAAAAATAATTAACAATGTAATTAACACAAAAAATGAATTAATTGTTAATTTCAAAAATCAATAAAATTCATTCTAATTAATCATTAATTCATTTTTACATATAAATTTAATGTTAATTGAGTTATTAATTAATTTCACGAACCTTCTCGGAATATACGTATAGGATTGGAGAGAGGGTTTGGGACATAATAAATGCCCTCTATTTTTTATTAGCGAACTGATTTCACATGCCGATTGAAAAAGATTCATTGAAAAAGATTTATCTTGACACGATCCGGAACTCTCTCTTCTTCTTTTACAAAAAATATATTGTAGCTACTTTGAGTGCATAACGCACGCCTTTATTTTTTAAATTGTTTATATATTTTTAATGTATGTTCTTTCCAATGTATCTTATATTTGTTAGATCTATGATATACATTTTTACATGCAAATTTTAAATGTATGTTATACATTTATTTGTTATACATTTTTATTTTGTAGAAGTATAAAATATAAGTACAATACATATTATACAATTTTACATGTATAATGTACATTGGAAAATTCTATCGTGGGCGTCTTTTATCTTATAATAGACCCTTTTGTAATTGAACGATGAAGATTAAAAAAAATATCTTAATCTAAAGGTTCTAAATGAATCTTGTAACGTGATTTGTTTTACAAAATTATTTGATAGACCCAATCTTAGGAGTAAAAGGGTAATTTTCTAATCCCCTCTCTCACATGCTTTATCCTTCTCTTTCTCGCCAAAATGTCCTGCAAACCGGCGAAGTTCAAGACATAGAGCACAGAGAAGATGCGCATTTCCACAAAGACAACGAGAACGGAGGGAGAAGACGTCCTTTCCCATTATTTGACTCGATCTTGTCCATACTCCATAGCAGAATACACTGCAGAAAA
The DNA here is from genome assembly GCA_946800325.1 of Luzula sylvatica. NCBI lineage: Eukaryota > Viridiplantae > Streptophyta > Magnoliopsida > Poales > Juncaceae > Luzula > Luzula sylvatica. Next base: position 45,910,512 of record OX326956.1, on the reverse strand, counting down.
TGATGCATAATATGTATTTTTAGATGTATCATATGTATTTATAGATGTATAATATACATTTTATGTGTATTATATATATTTTTGATGTATAATACATGTTATACGTTTTTACACACATGATATACATATTTAGACGTATCATTACTTTTTTACATAATAACATTTGTGTATAGTTCTTTTACTAGATTTAATATTTTTATATTGTTCTTATCGACGTGTGTAGGCGACCAAAATAGAAAAAAAATATTATTTTTGTAAAAAATCCGTGGCAAGCGTGTCGTTTGAACATGACAAATGACACGTTCTTGTTGGGGGACCAACGTGCAATACACAATACTGCGGCGTGCATGAGTAATCTTCTTTTTATTTTACAAAAGGTCTCAAATGATTGAGAAATAATGAAGATTGAGGACTGAAAATGGAGAGCCTATACTTTTGTATTTAATAATAGACATGCAAATGTCTTAAAAAAATTATAACCATAAAAAATCTGCTGTGATTATTTAATAGTTAAAATTTTGTCACATTTTATTATTTAACTTCAAAATTATTGTGATGATAGACATAAGAAAATTGCACAAAAATAAATGAAACAAACTTTTAGGAAAACGGGATATGTCTCGGTTTATAGTACCAGTGATTTCAAGCACATTTAATTGTTTGTTCTACGCCGATGATTCTATTTTTCTTATTAAGCCGAATATCACATAAGTTAATAGATTAAAATTCACTCTTAGCTCTTTCGGAAAAGTCTCGGGATTATTTATCAATTATGAAAAACATAATTTTTAACTATATCGGAGAATTTTCAAATTAAGAATGATCTTGCACAAGCAATTGGATGACAAAGCGTTACTTCGCCATTCAAATATTTGAGTCTTAAATTACACTCTTCGCAAATAAAAAATGTACATTTTCTATCATTAATTCAAATAATAGACAGTGCGTCGTTATGATGGAAAACTTTTTTTATCAATCAAAAGTTAATAGCATATTTAAACACCTATTTTATGTCTACGTATTTACTTCTTAGATGGTTAATAAAGTTAATAGCATGTTTTTAGGAATTTTCTTTGGAAACGTAGTAAATCATGATAAAAGTAAAATAAATTTGCTAACATAGAAAAAAGATTTGTGGATCCAAATTAGAGGATGATTAGATATACTAGACATAAGTATTTTCAATATAACTTTTACTAATTAAATTATTATTAAATTACTAATTAAATGGTTATGAAAATTATATGAAAAAGACAATATTTGGACGAGATGTTTGCATGTTTAGAAGATAATAAATGAATCTTTCCAAAATAAAATATTTTTGTAAGTAATACGAGATCATTTATCCCTCCTCACTCCCCGAGTAATGCGTGGTGTCATCAAATTTTTTAAATTAAAAACATAATGTTTGTTAAATTTAGTTTTCGTTTAGTAAGTATATAATTACTGGATGAAGAATGAAGATCATCAATTCAAGTTTGAAGTTATTGTTGATGTGATCTCAGACAAATTCATAATTTTATTTTCAAAATTAATTTATCCAAATCGAGAACTTCACACAAAAGTGAACTTCGCGAATTTATAAATTGTAAGAACATAATTATTTAATTAATTTGTTTTTCAAAATCTGAAATTGAACATTTGTTAAAATCAAATTGTCAATAAAATAAAAATTCCCAGTCCATCTCTTTTTTTGTTGTTGACAACAACTAATCGAAGAGGCTAATTACTCATACAATTTAGCCTTGTACGCTTATGAAATGTTGTTCATTTTGTGAACTCATACGTTTCATCAAACTTTCTTATGTTGTTTATTTCATCGCCCAGTAAAAAGCAATGAAAAATATAACAAAAGAATATGCTCATAGAAAATATAATTGATTTTCTTTGATATCACCCGATAAATACAAATAAATAAATATAAAACATAAAAAATGCAACAATTTTGTGTTCGTTAGGGCACAATAGATGTTTATATAAAGCCGAAACATGTACAAAATGTGAATTAATCATGTTTCTCTCATTTTGTACTCATGGATACTTTATTTTTAATTAGTCGGAAACAAATTGCGTGAGGCCGTTTGATTAGGGGGTTTTGAGATAGAAATGAAAGCAAAATTCATGATAATGATTTTTTCTTGTGGTTGACATAAGAAATTAGGCCATCACTAAAGGGAATTTCTTCAACAGTATTTTTACTATAGACTCATGTTGTTAAAAAAATGATTTTAAGGATAAAAAAAAGATTAACGGTTGATTAACGATAAAAAAAGACAGTAAACAAAAAGTAACAAAATACAATATTTTTTGGCGTATAACGTATTATATTCTAGCATACAATTTTAATATTTATTTAGACAAAATGAAGTTATGATATTTGTGTTTATTTTATCTTTATCTTTAAATTATAATTATTATAATTATAATTTCAAAATATATATAATATATAAGAGGGAGGCTAATCTATTTAATTAAGTACCAAAACTTTGATACTTAATATTTTTTTACCATTGAATGTACATTGAATTTGTGCATTTAATGATGTGCACAAATTTTCATAATCATCATGAAAAAACACAAATTTAAAATTTCAATACAAATATAATGATGAAAAAACATTAAGTACCAAAGTTTTGGTACTTAATTAAGTATTTTGGCTCCCTCAATATATAATAAATTATTATCGACTAAATGATTATTTTCATAGGGATTAATCACCGTTTAATTGATAAATCACTTTAGAACAATCGATTTCTTAAGTAATTTTACACATGTTTTTGCTGCATGGTTGGTAACAGAATGATGAGATCTGAGATTTGGATTGAAATAATTAAAATTAATTTTATAGTGTGAATCCAATATCTAAGGTATAATTATTCCGATTTCTTCTGTTAAACGTGTTTTACAACCTTTCGGTTGACATGTTCGCGTGCAAACCCATACGGGCCAAACAATTTATTCATTTCTATATGGGTCATATAATATTAGGCCCAATCCCTCTAAATCACATCTGGACCGTTCGATTAAACCCCAAAACATATCGCCGTTGAATTATCTCATACACTCGGTCTATATCTCGTTCTATTCACTAAGTATCACCCAAACGTAAAACGAAATATTTGGTCTATAATGTAATGATATACCGGGTCTATACAAATATTAATTTTGCCGACCACCCACCTCTGTCTAGTCGCCTCCATTGTTTTCTATGAGCTCGAAATCTGACTGAGAGTGAGAAGTGTGATGAGCTCCTCTATAATCCTTGCACCGCCATGGCCCTGGTCACCGGTGAGTAGGAAGACGAGGAACTTCTATTTCTCCTTTTCTTCTAGTCAATTCCACCATTTCTCAGCTTCAAGCAAGCGATTTCAGTCTCGGATGAAGGTTCTTGCTTGCTGGATTCCTCGTTCGGATGAGGCTTTGAAGGATGATTTTGGTGGTTGGTTTAGCTATACACCTAAAATCGAGGATAAAGAAGGTGACTTTTTGAAGATTTACTGTTTTGTTTTGCTTTAGTGCCCTTATGAAAGTTCGAATTTACTTTTTTCCCTTCAATAGGACTAATTTTATAGTTTGAAATTTATGAATGCAGTATTGAAGAAGTATATTTTAGTTGGTTTTGGTGCTTCGGTGATGATACTAGCTGGTCTTACTCTCACATATTACTCATTTAACGCAAAAGGTTTTGTTTTGTCTGCTTTATTTATTTTATTTGTTTGTCAGTAAATTGGATACACAAATTTTCGTTCAATCTTACTAATGAATGTGAAATTGGTGTTTGCAGGATTCAAATATACTATACCAGCCCCATTTATTTCCTTGTATGATAAATTTACAAAATTAGATAATGATACTCAAACAAGCAAATCAGAAGAGGAACCAATTTCAAAATTGAAACAAGATGAGAAGATTAGTTTTGATCTTAATGAATATGAGAAGGATCTTTCTCCAGGTATTTGAAAAAAATTCAAATCTAAGAATTAGATTTAGAATGGCATTTGTTGCTAAATCTACATTAAAGATATTTCTTTTCAATTAGTATTTTTTTTGCTAATATTATGTTATTGGGGGATTTACATATTTACCCTTTCTTAAACTAAAAATTACATATTTACCCTTTCTTAAACTTAAAATTACATATTTACCCTTCTTAAAATTAAAATATCATATTTACCCTTTCATAAATATAAAATATCATATTTACCCAAAAAATTAAAAATCATCAAACTTTTCCGTTAAAATTAACGGTCAACAAATTACTATTTTACCCATTACATATTTACTCTTCTAAAAATCCAAAATATCATATTTACCCTTTTAAAAACAAAAATATCATATTTATCCAAAGAATATAACAATGTAATATCATAGATAACAATATAAATGCAAAAATACATCAATAATATTTCAAAAGATAATCATTCTACCAATCTCAAATGACGAAAATAAAAATGCAAAAAATATAGCTTCATAGCAAAAGTATAACCATAACTAAAAATATTATTAAATTGTATGGCATGATTTTTTCTTGTCGAGTCAGCAAGGGTATGTATTTTTTTTTTTTAATTATTGAGAGGGTAAATATGACGTTTTTATTTTTAAAGGGGTAAATATGATATTTTGGATTTTTAGAAGGGTAAAATAGTAATTTTAAATGTTGACCGTTAAGTTTAACGGAGAAATTGGATGGTTTTTAATTTTTGGATAAATATGATATTTTAGATTTATGAAAGGGTAAATATGATATTTTAATTTTAAGAAGGGTAAATATGTAATTTTAAGTTTAACAAAGGGTAAATACGTAAATACCCCTATGTTATTTATGTAATTTTTGTTATTTTCTTTGTTTAGTGGCTCAATGGGACAGATATAAAATTTCTATAACGGTACCAGCAGACACGGCCCAACAAAATGCTCTATCTGTTCTAAAGAGACTACAGGTACATGTTATTAATATATACTGGTACCATTGTACCAACATAGATTGGTACATAAATGACAAAACCCTAATTATTGATTTTATTTTATATCACTTGACCTAATTACATTTTTATGCTAATTGGTGCACTCAGATAATTGAAAACGAGGCCAACGGAGATGAACTATGTACCAGAAGAGAATTCGCGAGGTGGTTCGTGAAATTAAATTCAAATTTAGAACGGTACATTTTTAAACATCAATTCAAAATGTTTTTGTCAAATTCTTTTTGTTTCATATATCCCGTTTTTTATACAAGTCTATTATTTCTGGATGTGCAGGAATAAAAAGCACAAAATTATCCCAAATTTGTTAATTTCTGAATCGGTTGTTAGTGCATTTAATGATATCGACATTAATGACCCTGATTTCTGGTCCATCCAATGTAAGTTTCAAAACCCTATATTTCAATCCCTATAAAAATAATACATACCAGCCCCTAAGTTTTGAGCTAATAATATTCATTATCTGTATTGAATAGTATTAGGGGAAAGTGGACTTGTACCAAGCAAGCTCTCCAGTTCGTCAGAGTCTTATTTTAATCCTGAAAGGTATGTATTTAACTTAATAATTATACCTTAATTTTTCATTTAATTTTAATTTTTTTACTATGTTAATGTTAATATATTATTCTTATTCTTATAGTTATCTAACTCGTTTCGATCTTCTAAATTGCAAAGCCCTAATCGAGCATCCATTCACGACCCAAATTGATAAAAAGGTAAAAAATTCTATTTTTTTTTACTTAATATATTTACTTGTAATAGTTTATTTTAATTCATGATATTATAATATCTGACTTATTTACAGTCCAGATAATAAACAAAAAGGCGATATTTTTGGATCTGAGAGCTTGTCCCAATATATCTACTCCCTTATTTATGGATTTAATCTCTGGTGAAAATAGCATTTTCAACCGAGTTTTTGGTACATATATTCTTATTTTTTCATAATTGGCAAAAGGTCCTTTTTTGATTAATTTATTTTTTTGAAGGAAATTCGAGGCTTATACAACCATATAAACCCGTCACAAAAGCACAAGTTGCAGTGGCTTTGACAAGTGGGAGAATGGAAAAAAGAATAAATGAGGAATTAACTAAACTCGATGAAGAGAACAAGTTAAAATTAGCCGAAATGGAGGAAATTAAAAAAGAGTTTATTCAGAAAGGCGAAATCGAGAATTTTTGGAGGACCAAACTGGAAAAAGAGCTAGAAAGAGAGATGGAGTGGAAGAAGGCTCTTGAGAATGCTTTGGTTGAGCTAGAGAGAGAAAGGAAGGAGAGAGAGGAGGACCTTTCTGAAAATGCCAAGGAAAAAATAGCTTTGGAAGGCGAACGAGCGATTTTACTGGGTTTAAAGGGAGAAATTGAGGAACTAAGCGAGAGAGTAAATAGAGAAAAGAACGAGGTTATGAGTGAAAAATTAAGCGTAAAGAAAAAATATTTGGCTGTATATAGGAAGTATGAGAATGTTATTGAGACAAAGTCGAGGTTAGAATCTGAAAAAGAAGCCCTCCATGTTCTTAGGTAATCAATTATTTTAGTTTTATAGATTTTGTGGTATTTATTTATTAATTTTATTTATTGTGAGTTAAATTTTGTATAGGTCGTGGATTGAGGAGGAAGCGAGGAGGATTCAAAATAGAGTGAATATGCTAGAAGAGGCTTTGGGAAGATGGAAAGTTAATACCAATGGAGATTAAATTGGTAAAGTTTAATGGCTCAAATTTTGTGTTTTTAATAATTTCATCGAGGTATGTTTGAATGAATTCGGAGAGGAAAAATGTTTCTGTGTTGTAGTCCAAAATTATGTGTTTGTGGAGTTGTATTTCTTTGTTTCATTTTCGATATTTAATGTGTATGTTCTGTTGTTTCAGTTCTTGAATCTTGGTTTTGTTAGGATTAAATTTATAAAATTATTTAAATTAGTAATTGTTGAAATGAGTTCGTAAAATTTTGTACAATTTCAAGTGTGCAAAATTATTATTTGGTGATGAGATAACCATGACTATAAATATTAGAAATAACAGTTGGTTAAAATGAAACTTGAAATTATAAAGTTATGAATTGATCTTCATCTCTTTATTCTTCGTTCATCCTTGAAATTATCGAGGATTACACCATTCTAATTGTTTGAGCTTTTTAATGATGTGGTTCATCCTTGAAATTATCGAGGATTTCACCATTCTAATTGTTTGAGCTTTTTAATGATGTGGTATTGGCAAATGCAATTAATTGATTTTATGAGAACGTCTTTTTTTTATTGGGCATCTATGTTGTGCGGATATTTCAAGCAACGATACCAGTGAAAGGAAGCACTACAAAATCAACCTATGTTGTTGACTTGGAGCCGACTCGTTAGGAATGACAAAGTTGTTAGATGAATTGTGCAGCTCCTGATGTAGTGTCGTCGGACGAAACTGTGGGAGTATGGAGGATAGATTACTCCGAACAAATCTTATGGACGTCCACATCAAATCAACTATGCTAGACAAGATACCTTCCTCTTTCTCATGTCTCTTTCCACTTGATCATACAACAAAATGAGGTAGCTTCTTTTGATCACTCCACCTTTCATATAAGGATCTCATAGAAAAGATACTCTTTGTGTCCCATCTCCAAACGAGCCTATCTATTTTGTCTGACAGGTGGGTCCTGGTCCAGACTCGGCGTTGTAGAACAAACTAGCCAGTGAAGTGACCTAGTTTCCGCGAAACACATTTTTGGGCAGGAAAAAGAGAACATGGTTTTGTGCTGTAGGACGATAAAGAAGGCAAAGGAAAGGATTAAGACCGACTTATTCTCATTCCTACCAATTCAAAGTTATTCTCATAAATATGAGTGGAAAGAAAAAATAATTTAGCTATCTTTCCTCCAGCGAAACTAGATTGCTCCGGATCCCGCTCTTGCAAGTTCTTAGTATGGTGAATTGTCATCGTTCAGGTCCAGCGTTTCACAACTTCTTCTTAAGTGCTGCCAATCGTTCAGGTCTAGCGAAACTAGATTGCTCCGATCAGTGTCTGGTTCAAGCGTCGAAAGCAGTGACTAGAAGGAATGGAGTCAGAGATTCTTAAGTATACTTGTCATGTAGACAAGGCAGAGAACAAGAAAAGATGAGTTTGCCGTCAAACATGCATGATACTCATCGGATTGGTATTGAGTACTCCACATGACATATCAAATTATTTTATTATCATATAGCAATGTATACTTCTCATATATTTCACCAATTCTTGTCAGATTCTTCTAATGCATGAAAAAAATAATTTAAACATAAAATTTACACACACACATGCGCGCGCACACACACGGTTTGTCGGAGGAAGAATACTTCAAGAAACCAAGTCCTGCAGTTCGAGACATTGATGGAAGACCTCCAGCTGGGAGCAATCACTATTGACATTGACTATTGACATTCATAATTTCATTTATCATGCCAGAAACAAATCCACTATTAAGATTATGGACCTCGTGCCGGAGCAAAGCTCTTCGTTATAAAATAACAAGTGATGTAGGAAGGATGAATAAAAATGGAGCTGGAGAGAATCCACATCCATACAAGAGCTAGCATTGGATCGCACATGCGCGCACGAACGCACGCACACACACGAACACACACGCACGCACGCACACACACGCGCACGCGCGCGTGCACACACACCCACGCACACCCACGCACACCCGGGCACCCACACTCACACACGCGCACACCCGCACCCACACACATGCACATATGGTTAGGTTCAAAGGTCAATACTCTTGTGTGACCAATTCTGCCAACGACGTTTATTTCTCAAAATCTATAGATGACAATTTAATTTCAACTCATATATGTGATATATATTACTTGAGAATGTTATATATTCAATTTAATGGAAAATAAAAATTTCTATCATACACATCATGATACGTAAAAAGTTCAACGGTTGATAATATTTACTACACGGTTCATCATAAAATAAATTTTAAAATTTGAATATTTTGCATTGGATTTAATTTAAATTATATTAATAGGCTTAGATAATTTTTTACTATATTTTGAGTTTTCCTTCATGAAAATTTCAAAAATTACCGAAATGAACGGTTGTGAAAATATGTTACCGATTTTGTTAGATAGAAAAATGAAAATGGCACAAATTTTATTCTACAACATATGCATATGATATATATCACATATATGCAGTTGAAATTTAATTTTCATGCATAGATTTGGAGATATAAACGTCGTTGACCGCTTTGACCGTACAAGAGTGTTGACTATTGAACCTAATCCGTATATATATAAGTGAATAACTAAATATAACAAATATTTTACTTTACAACATGATATTTCAATTATAGTGAAGTTTAAGTAATTATTACGGGAAATATATAACACTTCAAGTGCGCCAGCTTTCAGTTCAAGATCCGGATTCTCCTTTCTTCTCCCCGACCCGTTTCTCAGTAGACAGTAGTCCAATTTGCATATCATTGATCTATTCTTCCTGATCGGAGTGTGTGTGTACGGACGGAATTCCGCTGATCGCACATTAAAAAAATAATTAAACATGTAAATTATTATTATAAAATAATAAAATATTATATATAATAGAAGTAACATTCCCTATGTTTTTTCGAAACTTATCGCATCGCATCGCTGTATCTATATCGTATCAGATATGATGCATGTGTCAGTATCAATGCAAAACCGGCAATTCAAGTATCTATACAATAATAAAATATTATATATTTATTCTACGATCCGATCCAATTCTACTCCTGAATGATTCAATGTAGATTCCGATTTTAACAACATTGGTACCCAAGTACTAATCAATAATTCGAGTATTTTATAATTTTTGTAAGAAACACGTATTATACATGTATTTCAGTATGAAACAATTTTTTCAAAATCATTAATAAAAACTTAAATTTCGATCCCGGATTTAGACAAAAAAATATTCGTAATTATCTATAAATCTTTGATTTTGAAGTAAAATCAACATTATTTAATAAAATAATTCTATTTCTCAATATTTCTACAAAAAAATATTTATATTTATATACATTTATATACCGAATTATTGTATAAGTTGTAAAATAAACCTAACTATAGATTAACAACCGAATTAACGAATTACTAGTGTACTTTGTTTATTTGATCGAATATTTGACTGATTTAAATAGGGTTTGGTATGAATTAAACGCAAACGTATTACGTATCAGTATTATTGACTTATCATGAATGACTTGGTTAAAACATTTTGACGTATAAATCTGTTTGAAATTTTATATTTGTACTAGTGATTACATATTTCTTTGAAATAATATACTGGACTGGGCTTAATTATTTTTGGCCCATAATAGATAACTTTATGATTTAATGAGACTTGGACGGACCTGTAGGCTGTACAGACTCTCTTTCTCCTTTCTTCGTTACTTACACTAAAACCTAGCGGCGCAGGTTGGATTCCAATCTCAAGAACGAGCTCATAGAATCCATCGATCCCACTACAATGGCTCTGGTATGTTGATTTCTGCTGCAATTCTTCATGCTTCATTGATGTTTAATATGTATAGTAATCACAAAATCGGACTCGTAATCAGGATGCTAAAAATGAGGTTTATCCATATGTAGGTTTTGTACACATTTGAAGGCAACAAAAATGCCTTGAAATCACTCATCGCAGCTGAATACAGCGGCGTGAAGGTTGAGCTTGCAAAGGACTTCCAAATGGGTGTTACTAACAAATCCCCTGAGTTTCTCAAAATGAACCCTCTTGGAAAGGTAAAACAATCGAATTTTGATTCTTAGTATTATGTTTTGTGCTTATAATCGAACTAAATTTTCTATAATTCTTGGTTTAGGTCCCAGTATTGAAGACTCCTGAAGGTCCCGTATTTGAGAGCAATGCAATTGCAAGATACGGTATGTTAGTTCCTTAAATTTGAAAATTTGTCCAAATTCGACATCCTTTTGAAACAACAAGCATAATTTCACTTTTTGTTTCGATCCACAGTTACTAAATTGAAGGCCGACAACCCTCTATACGGATCCTCACTTTATGAATACGTAAGCGTTCACTAAATTCAAGTTCATGTACACACAATTTCTTACAAACTATATTTAAAATCATCCTACTCATTTTCAATTTAGGCACAAATCGAGCAATGGATCGACTTCGGGGCCACCGAAATCGATACAGGCATTGCAAGATGGCTATATCCAAGACTCGGCTATGGTGTTTTCAACCCCACGGTACCATTTTCTCAACCACAATTAATAATTTATCCGCAATCATTTCTCTCTCTCTCTCTTCTAATTTTTCTTCTCTTTCTTTGAACGAATAGATGGAGGAGGCAGCAATTGCCGCGGCTAAGCGTTCACTCGGCGCGCTTAACACTCATCTTGCGACAAACACTTATCTCGTGGGCCACGGCATCACCTTAGCAGATATAATCATGACATGCAATCTCTACAGCGGCTTCTCCAAAATCCTAACCAAGTCCTTCACTTCAGAATTACCTCACGTCGAAAGATACTTTTGGACCGTCGTCAACCAACCCAACTTCAAGAAAATCATCGGCGAAGTCAAACAAGTCGAGTCGGTGCCAGCTATACAAAAGAAGACGGGCCCACCCGCAACTAAAGAGACCAAGCCCAAGGAGACGAAACCAAAGGAAGCACCGAAACCCAAGGCGGTCGAGGTTGACGAGGATGAGCCGGCGCCGAAACCCAAGGCGAAGAATCCGCTCGATTCGTTGCCAGCTAGCCCGATGGTTCTCGACGAGTGGAAACGGCTTTATTCTAACACCAAGACTAACTTCCGCGAAGTTGCCGTCAAAGGTAAAACATAAAAATATCAAATATATCCTTCCAAAATTTAAAATATTGATTGTATCTTACATAGGGTTCTGGGACATGTACGATCCCGAAGGATATTCACTTTGGTTCTGCAACTACAAATACAACGACGAGAACACGGTCTCTTTCGTGACGCTGAACAAGGTTGGTGGATTTCTCCAACGCATGGACTTGGCTCGCAAGTACGCGTTTGGAAAAATGCTGATTATCGGCGCGAACCCACCGTACAAGGTGCAGGGTCTGTGGCTCTTCAGGGGGAAAGAGATCCCTCAGTTTGTGATGGAGGAGTGTTACGACATGGAGCTTTACGAGTGGACCAAGGTCGATATCTCTGACGAGGCCCAGAAGGAGAGGGCAAGTCAGATGATCGAGGATGCCGAGCCATTCGAGGGGGAGGCTCTTCTCGATGCTAAATGCTTCAAGTGAGATAAATTAAAATAAGGTATTTTCATATTTTTCTTTGTCGGGATTTTGAGATATTTTTTTTTTTGTGAGAGTTTTGTGTGGGTTAGAACGTTGCGTGGTTTAGTGTTTATTTAGTAATTTTGTTTGCTTTGTGTTCTTGTACTTGTTTTTTTTTTAATTTGAGATTTTATTAGTTTGTTCCTTTTAGTATTTCTTTTTAATAGTATATTCTGGAATGAAGTTTTTATTATTTTCTTAAACTAGATGGCCATAACTTGGTCATTACAAATGATGTCAAAAATTGGCAACATGGAAAGATTGTTGAATATTAATTTGTTTGCATATATAAGTGAGTAAACTGAAAATTAATTTGTTTTGATCAACAAGAGTAATTAATTTTATTTTTAATATAGTTCACATGTAAGATCGTTGATATCCTTTATCCTCGTTTCATTCAGACTGAACTTGTGTTTTAAATTAAATATCCTTTATCCTCATTTCGTTCATTTTATATTGAGATTTACGAATTGGGATTTGTTGGATTTGCTACATCATGACGGCTCGACACATTTCAAATAATAACACTCTCCAGTCAACATGGATTGCCTGCATTTGAACATTGCTGATTTGGTTTAAAAACAGACATAGCATCGAGATGCGTGTTATATAGAAAGAAGACTAGTTCTTTCGTTAGTGTGTCCTCGTTGCAATTCAATACAATGTTTCCTTGGTCGCCCACCTATCCGACTATGAGGTCTTGGTCAAAACACATCCTGATTGATGATTATTAGTATTTCTTGTAGAATCTAACAAATTCACAAAGTTTCTAGGAGAATAACACTCTAAATGCATTGACGGTCATTTGGAGACCAATTGATTGCCCTACAAAAATATTTCTCTTAATAATTAATTGTTTTGTTTCCTATTATTTCATCAACATTTTATATTATATTCTTCAGTTTTCTCTAATATCATAATACTTGTGTTACGACAAAATTGACGACCCATACGAGTCTCATTTATTCAGTATTTACCAGTGGTCTAATTTTTTTTCTCTCAATTAAGAAAAAGCTTATTTACATATTTATACTACAATTGTCATGCACTTAAAATGACAATTCCAGATCATGCAAAAAGACACCAAAATCACACTAAAGTGATGCCAACTATTTAACCAAATTTAACTACTGCACTTAGATAACAACAAACTTATTTGTATATTTATACTACAATTACCATGCACTTAAAATGATAATTCCAAATCACGCAAAAGATACCAAGATCACATTAAAATAATGCCAACTATTCAACTAATAACAAGAATGAGAATTACATTACTTGCAATAGTTTAAATTCAAAAAATTGTAGATAACACCACACAAGTGCTTTATAGAAAAAGTTCCTTCTTTTCTGCAATGTGTTCAAGTATGGGCATGTTTGATTTGAGGGATTTTGGTGTATTCCATGGACATATCCTGTATTTGGGTTAAAATCCAGTGTTTGATTTTCCTTGTACATGTATTTTAGGGATGAAATCCAGGTACTTTGGATAACAAAATACAGGGACAAGCTGCCCATCTTCGCTTCTTCTTCTAGTCTTCTGTTGGACTTGGCACCAAACAATAGCTAGCTGTTCCTTCCCTCTCTTCGATCTCAGCCATCGCCTTCCCGCTTCTCAATCCCCTTGCCTCCACTCAATCGCCCACATTCAAGCCGTTCTTTTCTTTTTTAGTAAAATCAGTCGCCAAGAATCCCTCGCAAAAACCACCTATTCAGATCCTTCACGGATGCACTCGCCAAAATAGCAGAAATTTCGAACTCTTTTTGTTCTCTCCTCATTCTTGGTTAGTGTTCGTTTTTATATGCATCATTAATTAAAAAAAAAAATCAGAGCAGTTTTGCTAATTTGTTTACCCAAAAAATCATTGAATTTTTGGGTTGCTTCTAAAAATTCAAGTTAATTAAGTTTTTTGGTTAATTGGAGTTGCTAAATAGGATTAATAGTGAAATTGTTTGGCTCTCTGAATCGGTTAATCAGGTTTTCGTTATCTGGAGACAGAACCATACAAAGTGACGAGAGGGGAATAGAATATACTGAACATTTGAAAAATGTATTCGTGATATTGATAAGTACAAGGTGCTTCAATTTTCCAGTTAGGCTCTCAAACATGATTAACTTGGGTCAATTGCTATTTTGTGTCTCAATTTTTTTTAACTCATAAGTGCAATGTGCCTCTTTAATTTGTCTCAAATTCTTAATGTCGTACCAGTTAGAAATTGGTGAAGTATGTATTTGATATCATTTTAGGAATCCACTCGTCATTCCCTCGCCAATCTCATTCGTCACTCTTGAATTTGGTATTATTTTTTCAGGGGTATTGATGATAATTCCCAATTTATAGGGGCATTTAAGGTAATTTGCAGTTTATAGGTTTGGCGAAAAAAAGAAGAGATTTGGTGACCAAGACAATGTCCAGATTTGTAGGGGCATTTAATGATAATTAGCATTTTTTCGGTAACAGCGTTGTGTTAAACAAAAAGATTATATTGTGATGATAGCACAAGTTGAATCTAATTTGGGATAATTATTTTTATTTGTGGTAAATTTTTCATGTTAAATTTTAATTTAATTTCTATTTTATTATATCAAATATTGAAATGTTAATTATGTTATACTTTCAATTGAATGAGGTGTTTAATAAATTATGGATTAGTTTTATAATATCACTAATTTATAGAATAATTAATTTTATAACAAACTCATAAATCATGAATTTCAAAACTAAAATCAAACAATTAATTTTTGTATATATGATTTTGTAATCCAACTAATCAAACAACTAGCATGAATTGTAAAATACATGTATAAGCATATCCATGTACTTCATCTATCCATGTATTTCAAAAACCTTCAAATCAAAGGAATAATTAAAATATTGATATTAAAATATTATAATAAATAATATATTGATATTAAAATATTATAATAATTGTTGAAAATAATATTTTAATATCAATATATTATTTATTATAATATTTTAATACAATATATTATTTATTATAATATTATAATATCACGTATTATTTATTTTTAATATTTTTATAATAGTTTAATATATATTCATTATTTATTAAAGGGATAATTTCACACATGTCCTTCCTAAAATCCAAAATATCAAATTTGTCCCTATAAAAACGCAAATATCAATTTTATCCTCTGAAACTTAATTTTTTATCAAAATTATCCCACAGTGAATTAAACTGTTTAAACTCACGGAAACTTTACACAATTACCTTTTTACCCTTAGACCTTTCTCTCTAAAATTTGATAAGTTCATTCCCGTTTCCCGTTCTTCCTCCTTCCCTATCGACCCGTTCACTTTATCTCGTGAATAAATACAATTTCGTTGTTATCCTTCTCTCATGGCCACGATACAATTATCGTCTCCCCCCCGGTCATGACCTAATTCTGGTCGTGACTGCACCTTTAAGGCAACCCAATTTGACATTTACGTTTTCTAAGGTCATATATTGAGCTCACACCTATATGTGATGAAGTTTTTCTTTTCCGCACTTGATTTTGAGGAATTGTGAAGATCAATTTAAGCATTGCCCCAGTTATGAATAACTGTTTTATTTTGAATTCTACATTTTTTTGAGAGAAGTGCTTGATTTTACACATGTTTCGATTAAAATTGGTTAGGATTGAAATAATTAGCAAGAATATGTATTATGTGAATCCGATTGAAGCTTTACAGGTAGTTTTTGAGAAGCATGTTCTCATTGAAACAATTAGCAAGAGATGTATTCGGAACTTATCGGAGCATTAAGAAGGTAATCAAGGCCACTTTGTAAAATTACTTATTGATCTTTGAAATTAGAACCGAGTTTCATGCATATTATTATGAATCTATGATTGATTGTTATTCTAGAAGTACATATTAAATTATAGTTGAAACTGGGTATAACAAGAAGGATAAAAAGCGGGATACGATGTCAAGTTATAGACTGAAAAATTGATAACCTACAACTTCAGTTTCGTCCATTTCTTGTTCAATCCAAGAATCATGTATAGAGACAACTAAAAATTGAAGAAAGAGGTGGAATAGCAAGAAAGAGAAGACGGGGCAAAAAATAAGTCGCGACTGAGAAGGAGAAGAGTGGACAGGTAGGAGATACAATGTCAGAGAAAGAAAAAAGAACACAAGGGTAATTTAGACATTTCAAAATTTTATTTGTAAATTTAATACTAATTAAAAAGACATAAATCATAGTTAACTTGACATTTAACAGCCATTTGACGGATTTGGGCAAATCTAATATTTTACAAATTTTAAAGGGATAAATTTGATATAAAGTGAATTTTGAATGGATAAATTTGATATTTGTAATATTAGAGGGACAAATTTAATATTTTCAATTTTGTGAAGGATATACTTGAAATTACCCCTTTATTAAATTATAGAAATTTGGGGGTTTTTGAAGATAGGGGGTTTTTGAGAGAATCTAAAAAAGTTAGGGGGTTTTTGAAGAAGCCAAAATATAGGGGGTTTTTGAGGAAATCTAAAAAAGATAGGGGGTTTTCTAAAAGTACAGGGGGTTTTCAGAATTTGCAGAAAAGTTGGGGTTTTTTTTGAAGAATTCCCCTTTATTTAACACTTTTGTTTGCCTTGTTCACTTAATAATATCTTCAGTTATTCAAGTTCTTCATTACTTACAGAAATACCCACTTCGATTTGTGTATTCTATTACTTGGAGAGATTTGTCAAGTTCTACAGATGATAACAGCCCCAAATCTACCTTGTTCGTTATTTTGCCCTCATCACCAAGCCCGGTTTCAGAATTTCGAGTATCGGAAGCCTAGTTTCAATGTAGACCTTTGCATACAGTTAATTTATTTGAAGAAATGTGAACGTATTTTGTCACAATTGATTATGTGGTTTATTGGTTGAAGTTCTATATTTTTTTCAATAAATTCAAGGTTCTATTCTCGCAACGACCAATTTCTTTTTCATATTCTCATTGTATTTTGGAATTTTTTTTTAAAAATTATAGTTTGTGAGATTTGAACTCATGACCTCTCAAAAGAGAGGCAATTATTTTACCAACGAATCACAAGATTTTTTATGATAATTTACAGCTTTATTGTAATTATATTTATTTTGAATTGAATAAATCATGTTTTTTAAAAAATTTGGACTCCCTAAAATTTTGGATACGAAATTCGGACCTTTTGGGTCTAACTGAGGCCGGGCCTGCTCATCACCTTCGTATGCATTAACGGGTTGCCCACAGAAAGAACCGTCATGATACATGATATAAATGTCTCTAGATTTTCTTATTTATACTACAATTTTCTTGTTTTATTTTCCAGGAAATACCATACCTTCGTAAGTCCATTTGTTTGAATTTTATATTCATCCTAGTTACGTTTAATGATAGTGAATAATTCTTCGTTACAGTTTTCTGATTAATTTTTGTATGTTATCGTGTCTCTAGATTCTTGGTTTACTCTTTTGGAATAAAATTTGTGAGCAAGTTTTGATTAATTTTTCTAAAACACCAAATAAACACAGTAAATTGGTACTATTTTTTTTTTTTTAATTTGATTGTGCTGTAAATGTAATATATAAAAATAGATGAGAGTTTGACATAATAATATAGGATCCAGTTAATCTGTTCCCCAGTGACATTTCTCATCACTATTATTCTAAATTCTAACATTATATTTTCAGATTTGCACGTGAAAGTTTTTGTTTAAGTAATAAAAGTATCCAGGCCCCGTCCCAAATTTTCAAGTATCGTAGGCATATTTTGAAAATATATCCCATATGCACTTAATTTATTTGAAGAAATATTAACGTATTTTGTCATAATAGATTGTATGGCATATTGGTTGGGATTCTAAATTTTTTCCAATAAATTCAAGTTTCAAAACTCGCTTAGATCAATTTCTTGTTAATATTTGAATTGTATTTTGAAAAAAGAATTTAAAAGATAGTTTATGGGATTTGAATCCATAATCTCTCATAATAGAGACAATTGTTTTACCAATGGACCACAAAAAATTTTGTGATAATTAACAATTTTATTATAATTATATTTATTTTTAAATGGATAAATCATATTTTTCAAAAAATTTGGACCTGCTAAAAATTTGGACCCGAACCCAACCCCGGACCTCTTGTGCCTTTAGATGGGGCCGGCCCTGACAGTATCTTTGTGACAAATCCTTGGTCGAAGAGTAGTGATGTATATCCCTTATTACTCCCCACCACAACCACAGTATTTGATGTCATGACAAACTTTAATTTTAAAATATGATTTGACAAATCTTAATTTATTATTTAACATATTAGTTTATCATTTGTGAGAAAAAATTAGGAATTATATCCAACATGTATAATTGACCCCTCCCATCAATTTTTGAATAACTGGCTCAGCAACCTGCAACGTTCGGGTTAATCCAACCCTTCAATCTACTATTCCACATCTCGTCCGTCCATTCAGAACATAACCCCTAAACTCACGTTCTTTCCTCTCCGCCCATACCCTCTCTTCTGCCTTTCTCTCTCCGCCCATACCCCCTCTCTCTCTCTCTCGCTCCTCTCTCTCTCTCTCTCTCTCTCTCTCTCGTGGATTGAAGCCAGCAAAAGAGGCTTGAAGAAGTCCTTTGCGATTGTTGCGCTGAGTTTCAGAGAAATGAGAAGCTCTCCACTCCACCCTAGGTCACGAATCGTTTTCAAAACAGGTTTGTTTTTCTCTTCTTGAATCGATTTTCATTTCTTTTAAATTTATTCTTTCTTTCTTCTTTTTCGCCATTCTTTCTCTCTTCTTTCTCTCTTCTTTTTCGCCATTTGAAGAAAAAAATAACCTGCACGGGCTTCTTCCGGGGACGACTGGTACTGAAGGATGAGGCAACTGGTACAGAGGAGGAGGCGAGACTGGTACTAGACTGAATCTTTTTCCTATTTTCATTTATTATTCTATTTAATTTGGGGCTTTTTCATTTCGCAGCAACTGGACAAAGTGATAATCGAGGATGGACAGGTGATGGTACAGATGGCAGGCGACGGCAGATTCGAAGAGGCGACAAACTGTGGCGAGAAGAGACAGCAACCCACTTGAAGGGTTTCGGAGACGGCAATCCACGAGGAGCTTCGGAGACGGCAGAGATGAACATAGCAGAACAAAAGAGGCTTGAAGAAGTGGTGAGAAGCGTCGAAGGAAGAGAAGAGGACGGCCGGAGCTATGTGGGCACCCGTCATTTGGCTGTTGCCGCAGTAGGCCGAGCAGGTTTGCCTCTCCTTGCTCGCCCTTCTTTCTCGGAGAGCATGGCATGGCCTCCATCGGAGCCAAAGATAAATTCTGCGAAATGAGTGCTGCTTATGAGATATTCTTTCCAATTTTTTTATAACCTTTCTCTTCTTTGGTGCTATGTTTTGACGGTTGTGTGTTCTAGGCGTTATCAAACAACGAAAGAAGATCTTTATTTGACCTTCTTTGCAATTTATTTCTTCCAATTTCTTCGATTTTCACTTATTTTTGCGCAATTCGTTCTTGAGTTTTCTCGATTTAATCGCAGAGAGGGAGTTCAATTCGTGTTCGATTGTGTCTCGGGTCTCTCCAGTGCTGAAGGAATTTATGGCTGCATTTTCGCAAAGGATATGGGGTAATAAATAACAAATAATAATTAATAATCCACCCTTTAATTTTCTCCTAATTATTCTATTTTTCTGAAATTCTGCAGATTGGGGAAAACTCTGCAATCAGTAACAATATTATTCACGCTAATCAAACAAGGATTTAATATTGCTTCATTCTGTCACAGTACGACCATTTGGCATTTCCTGGTGTTTTACCTCGCACTTTTGTAGGTAACTCTTTATCTTAATGTTAATTAGTTATATTTGTAGTTTTTTCCCTTTTTACTGATTTGTTGAACCCTGAACCGTAAATTCTATTATCAATATAAGGTGCCTTTCTCGTGTTGGTTTTGTCGCCTCCAATTGTTTTAATCATGCAATTATTGAACAAACTGAAAAAATACAACCTTTTAACAGGTTCAATTTTGTAGCTCATTTGCTATTTCTTTTTATTGAATATTCTATTTTCTATTCTATAACCTTTATTTTTCAATATATTATTCACTTTTTCAGTTTGTTTGGATTTAGCTAGCATTGTGATAGTTTGTTAAGATTTTTAGATTTAAGAAAATATTTTCATATTCATGTAATTTTCTGAATTTAAGTTTATTATTTTCTGTTTATAGATGAATCAAGCTTTTTCCCGATCTATGCAGTCAACTGCCTGACTTGGAACGAGCGGACCATCCGATTCAACCTGCCACCGGGGTTTACAAGCTCACGCTACTGAGCTCGACGATACTGTGCGCGCGCAGAGTGAGTCTTTGAATAGCGTGGAGAAGTTTAAGGTGATTAAATCAATTATTTATGAATCAATATCCAACATTTCTAGATTAAATAACATGCGATTAATTAAATATCTTAATTTTGCTAATTTATAAGTACTTACATAAAAATTCCATATTGTAATACTTCAAAGTGTGTACAGATTAATTGCTGTTTAATGTGGCTATCTTCAAGTTAGTATTTTTATATTTATTTATGTATTTGACACAAATTATTTTTCATACTTCAAAGTGTGTACAGATTTTCCCTCCAATTCATGAGAGAAGTTTCCTCATCCTTCTGCCATCTATTTTTTCTATAGGTAATAGTAATTCCAACTAATTCATATTTTTATATTTCTTGAAACACCAAAGATCAGAAATTTTCATGGGGCTAATGTGTGCTCCCTTAAAAAATAAAACTGAAGTAAAACATTTGCTTTATTTTATTTTTGATTCAGTACTTTTTGTCAGCTCAGCATGGTCATCTAATTCTGCTAACTGTGTATGTCATTTTTCTTCTTAAATAAACCTAATAAGTCAATTCATTCTCAGCATTACCATCTTGGATTGAACTGTGTATATCCTTTTTTCATTTTTTTCCTTTAAATAAACCTAACAAATTAATTCATTCATCATCATGAATCTTTGATGTAATATAATATAGTGATGGTTTGCTCTGATAATTTAGGTGACGTCAATTATCTTATTTTATTTTAATTATAAAATTATATAATTATATGATCTTAATTCTTATTTATTTTTCAATTTTTTTTGATGTAATATTACATTTTTGTGAAAAGTTTTTCAGTGCATACACAAAAATAAATTACAGAACTAATAAAGATGGTTGAATTAACAAATGATGAAGTGAAAAGCTATTTACAAGTAAATTAATTCCTTTATTCCTTTATTTTTTGTTTTTCAGTGTATTTTTTGTTTGAAACAATTACAAATAATGGGTATTTTGTTCCATTAATTTTCTTTGTGCCGATGAAGTTGAAGTTTGATTCAACATGGCAATTGTATGTTAATTCATCTTTTTTGTAAGGTTTTATTATTATTTTCTAGTTAGGATGCACAATTCCGCATGTTTTTGTGTTTTGAGTAGTATATTTTTAATGATGGTCATTTATCTTGTAAGTATGTGTTTCGATTGTTGTTGTTTTTTTTTTACTTTTATCTATTTACAATAATATCATTTGGTTAGGTTTGTTTTTTATTTTGATTATCAAGAAAAATAAATTTTATTTGACTTATTACATGATAAAACTCGCAGCGAAGCGCGGGTATATCCCTAGTATATAAAAAGTGCTTTTGACATGAAATATTACTCATAGCCCAGTTGATTGAGTGTTCGACACAATAGAATCGAATGTTGAATATGTTGTGAGTTCAAATATGAGGGACATCAATATACAAAATAGAAACTTATAATGACCACAATTCGTGATCTAAAATTCTCTTACAAAAATTAGCAAACCAAATTAAGTTTACAAAATAATAATTCACACAAAATTTAAATTGATGATGAGTTAAATTTGGCCTGGGTGATAGAAAGATAGAGACGGAGGCAATGCAAAATTAAGGGGGCACTTGGTTCGTACTTTAAAATTATTATGCCTTGGAATCCATCATAATTTATTCTATTCCCATGTTTGGTTCAGGCACCAGGTAATAAATTAACGTCATCAACGATACCCATGGACATATTTCATGAGAATAAGATTACCACCAAAATTGGTGGTTTTTCTCTATTCCCATGAACATTCTATCTCTTCAAATATTAAAAAATAAAATTATTCCAAAAAAATTATTTATTTCACATAGTTTCTAAATTTGTAGGAAAAGAAGATGCATCTACCAAACATGATCATTGTATATATCATGAAATACTATTTCATGTAATGAAATTTCTTGACATATAATATTCCAAAGCATATTTCAAAAATTCAACCAAACGGCCCCTAAGAATCATATTTGTTTGAATTTCATAGTTTTCTTTTCTCTTTTCCAAACATGACACCTTGTGGAGATAAAGTGATATTTTAACTTTAAAAGGATAATTTCTTTTTTTTATGAAAGATATGGACATATTCAAGATTATAGTACATAAAACATTTATTTTAGAATTAATAAAACTATATTCCAAAAAATAAATAAATAAAATACCTCACACTCATCTTGGGACAAATCACCTCCAAAAAGGAAGATACTGGTATGAAGCTTGATATCTATTGATGGGGAATTCACACAATTACCCCTCTGAAAAATTAAAATGCCATATTTACCATTGAAGAAATTAAAATGTTGTATTTACTCAATAAGGAAGACCTAGATATCCATGGCTATGCAAAGAAGTAGTTCGATTGGAAAAAAAAACGCATAATGTCATATACGCCCTCAAAAGTATGTAAGTATATTCAATATGAAATTTGAAATAAAATGAACTCAATAGATTGTGACCGTGTATTTATCAATTTGGATTTAGTATTAAATACGGAACTGCAAATATTTGGAGAAGAAAGTGCATGATAAAAATAACCGAGAATATAGGAAAAACACAATTCATAATGAATTGCACTTCAAGCGAAAAGAATGGAAGAATCACCTCATGGACCGAGCAGAACTCTCCATAACCGCCCTCTCGTCGCCTCTTCTGTCTAACCGTGGCCTCCTTTCGTGCCCTGAGAAGAAGAATCGAAGTTGCGCCGGTCTTTGATTGAGCAAAATCCCAGACAATCGCTGCCGTGGTATCATCCTCTTCGGCGTTTTCCATTAACCAGGCGTTTCTCTAGGCCTTGCGACGATGGGGCTAGGATTTTTCTCTCTCGATCATGCAAAACGTCCGCGCTTCCACAGCGACCAATCCTGCATATCTTCTGCAATATAAAAATTAACAGAGGGTCATTTTTCAATATTTGTTTGTATGTTAAAAAAATATTTTACAACTTTTCCGCGGTGAAAACAACGCCAAAATAGCTTTCATTTAGCGTGAATGCTACTTTGATACTCAATGTTTGCTTGTATGTTAAAAAATATTTTACATCTTTTCCGCGATGAAAACAATGCCAGAATAGTTTTCATTTAGCGTCAATGCTACTTTGATACTCAATGCAGCGGAATTGCATTTACGTTTTGAATCGCCGAACCTAAATTGAAAGAAAAATGGGTTTTGCAAATTAGCCCTTGAAGAAAGCTCAATTCAATCATATATATCAGATAAGAGATCGAATGTACATACCAGCACAACATTAGCGCACGCGACCCGAATTCAGTATTGAACAGCAAGTGTGCAATCCAAATAAAAAAATCGATTGTAAAATATGTAAGCAGTACCTGTACGATGCAAATATTTGCCAAAAAATAGCATGCTCGCAAAAAACAGGAGGAAAATTGGACCCAATATATCGAAACAAATTCTTAGATAGTACTAATGTGTCTAATGGAGAGGCTGGACAACTAATTCGACCAGATTTGATGAAAACTTCCACCAACTCCGGCCGAAAACCTGACCAAAACATGACAAATGAAGCAAAAATCAAGAACAACACATATAGCAAAATCCCCCAAAAGAAAGAGCAAAATTTGATTAAAATCAAACCATGACTTATCTGTTTTGTCTAGGTTTTGCTCCACAGTCGGGTCGTCCACCTTTTGCTCGACCCAACTGCCGTGGCTGCTCACCAGATCGTGCGGCTTATGCGTAGCGTTTCCACCGTGTCGTGCGGCTCTTAGGCAGCGTACTCCGCATTGCGCGGGTTTCGCGCAGCGTTCTATGCAACGCGTCTCACGTCTCGGTTTAGGTTTTGGCACGAGAATGAGGCTGTCGTAATGAGAAGAGAAAAGAAATAGGAGAAGACTTATTTGACTATTTGACTTGATCGAACGGCTGATACTCTTGGTAAAATAATCAATCCAACGACAAGAAGAGGTGATTGGATTCCAAAAAATATTTGACTATTTGACTTATTTGACTATTTGACTATTTGTCGTAATGAGAAGAGAAAAGAAATAGGGGAAGACTTATTTGATATTTACTAAAAATATTCTTAAAAATAGAAAAATAATAATCAAATAGAGCGTTTGATAGAACTTCCTTCGTATTAAACTTCTTCGTTACTTACACTAAAACCTAGCAGCGCTGGTTGGATTCCAATCTCAAGAACGAGCTCATAGAATCCATCGATCCCACTATAATGGCTCTGGTATGTCGATTTCTGCTGCAATTCTTCATGCTCGATTGATTGTTAATATGTATAGTAATCACAAAATCGGACTCGTAATCAGGATGCTAAAAATGGGGTTTATCCATTTGTAGGTTTTGTACACAGTCGAAGGCAACAGAAATGCCTTGAAATCACTCATTGCAGCTGAATACAGCGGCGTGAAGGTTGAGCTTGCAAAGGATTTCCAAATGGGTGTTACTAACAAAACCCCTGAGTTTCTCAAAATGAATCCTCTTGGAAAGGTAAGTAAAAGAATCGAATTTTGATTTTCACTATTATGTTTTGTGCTTATAATCGAACTTAATTTTATATAATTCTTGGTTTAGATCCCAGTATTGAAAACTCCTGAAGGTCCCGTATTTGAGAGCAATGCAATTGCAAGATACGGTATGTTGGTTCCTTTAATTCGAAAATTTCTCCAAATTTGACATCTTTTTAAATTTCACTTATTGTTTCGATGCACAGTTACTAAATTGAATGCCGACAACCCTCTATATGGCTCCTCACTTTATGAATACGTAAGTGTTCACTAAATTCATGTTCATGCACACACAATTTCTAAAAACTATATTTAAAATCATCATACTCATTTTCAATTTAGGCACAAATCGAGCAATGGATCGACTTCGGGGCCACCGAAATCGATACAGGCATTGCATTATGGCTATATCCAAGACTCCGCTACGGTGTTTTCAACCCCACGGTAACATTTTCTCCTCCACAATTAATAATTATCCCCAATCTCTCTCTCTCTCTCTCTCTCCTAATTTTTTCTTCTCTTCCTTTGAACGAATAGATGGAGGAGTCAGCAATTGCTGCGGTTAAGCGTTCACTCGGCGCGCTTAACACTCATCTTGCGACAAACACTTATCTCGTGGGCCACGGCATCACCTTAGCAGATATAATCATGACATGCAATCTCTACAGCGGCTTCTCCAAAATCCTAACCAAGTCCTTCACTTCAGAATTCCCTCACGTCGAAAGATACTTTTGGACCGTCGTCAACCAACCCAACTTCAAGAAAATCATCGGCGAAGTCAAACAAGTCGAGTCGGTGCCAGCTATACAAAAGAAGACGGGCCCACCCGCAACTAAAGAGACCAAGCCCAAGGAGACGAAACCAAAGGAAGCACCGAAACCCAAGGCGGTCGAGGTTGACGAGGATGAGCCGGCGCCGAAACCCAAGGCGAAGAATCCGCTCGATTCGTTGCCAGCTAGCCCGATGGTTCTCGACGAGTGGAAGAGGCTTTATTCTAACACCAAGACTAACTTCCGCGAAGTCGCCGTGAAAGGTAAAATATCAAAATATCAAATATATCCTTCCAAAATTTAAAATATCGATTGTATCGTACGTAGGGTTCTGGGACATGTATGACCCGGAAGGATATTCACTTTGGTTCTGCAACTACAAATACAACGACGAGAACACGGTCTCTTTCGTGACGCTGAACAAGGTTGGTGGATTTCTCCAACGCATGGACTTGGCTCGCAAGTACGCGTTTGGAAAAATGCTGATTATCGGCGCGAACCCACCGTACAAGGTGCAGGGTCTGTGGCTCTTCAGGGGGAAAGAGATCCCTCAGTTTGTGATGGAGGAGTGCTACGACATGGAGCTTTACGAGTGGACCAAGGTCGATATCTCTGACGAGGCCCAGAAGGAGAGGGCAAGTCAGATGATCGAGGATGCCGAGCCTTTCGAGGGGGAGGCTCTTCTCGATGCTAAATGCTTCAAGTGAGATAAATTAAAATAAAGTATTTTCATATTTTTCTTTGTCGGGATTTTGAGATTTTTTTTTTGTGAGAGTTTTTGTGTGGGTTAGAACGTTGCGTGGATTAGTGTTTATTTAGTAATTTTGTTTGCTTTGTGTACTTGTTTTTTTTTTAATTTGAGATTTTATTAGTTTGTTCCTTGTAGTATTTCTTTTTAATAGTATATTCTGGTATGAAGTTTTTATTATTTTCTTAAACTAGATGGCCATAACTTGTTGGTCAATTTTTTAGAATTTGGTAGTAATTTACAAATTGCATTTGTGTCTAAAATAGAATTTCATAATCAACAAATTTATTTGAGATTTAATAAACATAAAAACATAATTGACTTGGACATTACAAAATGATGTCAAAAATAGGTAACATGGAAAGATTGTTGAATATTAATTTGTTTACATACATAAGTGAGTTGATTCATATTACTACCATAAGCTGAAAATTAATTTGTTTTGATCAACGAGAGTAATTCATTTTATTTTTAATATAGTTCACTTGTAAGATCATTGATATCCTTTATCCTCGTTTCATTCATACTTAATTTGTGTTTTAAATTGAATATGATTTATCCTCATTTCATTCATTTTATATTGAGATTTACGAATTGGGATTAGCTACAGCACGATGGCTTAACGCATTTCAAATAATAACATTCCCGAGTCAACATGGATGCATGCATTTAAACATGCTGATTTGGTTTGAAAACAGACTTAGCATCGAGATGCGTGTTATATATATTTTTTTGAAAAATTAGAAGAGGCTCGAGAAGTTCCCTTCTAATGTATTTTTTGTATATATTTTAGTAAGGAGTTCGTGTTACATTTTTACAGATAACCAAACTATCATATACATCATCTTCCCTATCACAAGTAACAAAACAAAATAAAGAAAATGAATTTGTTATTGGGCCATAACATAAGCCCACACTGTGTCCTTTCGACCAAACTCTGGATATCAAAACCCAGGTCCCACGCTTTTGTTTTTGTACTTCTCTTTCTGCCAGTCTTTCCTCTAGGGTTTCTTTGTCCTTCTCATGCGGCAGCAGATTTTGGTGGCCGATTACTCTCCTTCTTGAAACTCCGACCCCCCAGATTCTCTTACCCTGAGTCTTTTCTTGATTCTCTTAATTAGATCCACCTCCATCTTAATCTCCTCTACCACCTGCGCAACATCGTTCTCCTCCTCTGAGAACACCCTTCTACAACGATTACGCCATATTACATGAAGAAACATGCTTGCATGTAATCTTGTCTCTTTGTTGGTACCTGATTCAAAAACGATATCTATGGCCCCCGAAAGGACCTCTGGCAGCGAACCGTCAAGATTTGCACTGATTTGATACGAGTACCAAACAGCTCTCACGAAATTGCAGTCTGTTGCGAGATGTATCACCGATTCACCAGCGATTTTACACAGAGGGCATCGATTAGGTATGTACATACCTTTTTTTATCAAATTATCTATTGTGGATATACGATTTTGTCTGAAAAGCCATAGAAAGATCTTGACTTTTAATGGAATTTTAATGTTCCATATATACTTTAATTCAGAATAAGAATGGATTCCTGTTACCAATTCTTTATATGCTGATTTCGTTGTGAATTTCTCATTTTTTTCTAATCGCCAACTGATTTTGTCTGACACGTTTTCCAATTCCACTTCTTCAAGAAGCGTTTCAAGCAACTGCATTTCTTGATTTGCTCTTATGGATTTCTCTTCCTTGAAAATGTTTTCAATTGCTATATGTTTTGCTTGGGAAACCGATATTTCTCGATTTTCACAGAAGCTAAACAAGTTTTCAAATTGAGTGAAAAGTCTGCCATGTCCCCAATCGTTATACCATAAGCTGGCTTTCTCTCCATTTCCCATTGTGAATTTTGTGTTTACACTGAAGAAATTATACATTTGCTTTACCTGTCTCCAAAAACTCGAATCTTTATTGTTTCTGCTTTTCTCGCTTAATTCTCCATGATTG
The DNA here is from genome assembly GCA_946800325.1 of Luzula sylvatica. NCBI lineage: Eukaryota > Viridiplantae > Streptophyta > Magnoliopsida > Poales > Juncaceae > Luzula > Luzula sylvatica. The sequence continues at coordinate 45,881,906 of OX326956.1, read as the reverse complement.
GGGCTGCTGACTAGGCTCTGCCAATCCAATCCTTTTCCTTGATTGAAATATTTCCAAAGCCATTTTGTGATTAATGCCTGATTAAAGCATTGTAAATCTGTGATGCCTAATCCCCCTATTTCTCTGGGTCGGCATACTTTATTCCAGGCGATTAAGTGCATGCCTTTTTCTTGATTACCTTTCCATAGAAAATCTCTTCTTATCTTATCTATCTCATTGATGACCCATTTGGGAAAATTATATACCATGAGATAATAAATAGGAATTGCCGAGAGCACTGAGTTGATTAGAATCACTCTTCCTCCTATACTGAGCAGAGATCCCTTCCATCCCGGGAGCTTCTCTCTCATCTTTTCTATAATTATTCTGTATTCGTCTTTACTTGGCCTCTTATGGTTCAAACTGTACCCCAAGTATTTAAATGGGAGTTCCACTCTAGGACACCCTAACTCCTCCTCTATCTCTTTCACTTCTCCTTCTTCACAGTGGGACACCGAGAATTCTGATTTATCCATGTTGATCCTTAATCCTGAGTGATCAGCGAAGGTATTAAGCAGAAATTTTAATCTTCTAGCTTGAATTTTATCTGGTTTAATGAAGAACAAAGTATCATCAGCGTACATTAGTGAGGTTTGGATATTAAGAATTGGCCTCTCGATAAAGTTGTTGGCAGCAAAATGCTCAGCCATCCTGGCTAAGGCATCCATTGCAATAATAAATAGGTAGGGGGATAAAGGGTCCCCCTGCCTGACTCCTCTCCGCAAATGTATGGTTTTACCTGGCTGGCCATTCAATAAAACCTTGGCTGCACCCCTCAGCACATAATTCTGGACCCATAGTATCCAATTAGGTCCAAATCCCCTTGATTCTAGGATCTTGATCATGAAAGGCCAAGTGACTGTGTCAAATGCCTTTGAAATGTCAGCCTTGAACAAAAGCAGCGTGTTATATAGAAAGATGGCTTGTTCTTTCTTAAGTGTGTCCTCGTTGCGATTCAATACAGTGCTTCTTTGGTCGCCCACCTATCTGACTGTGAGGTCTTGGTCAAAACACATCCTGATTGATGATTATTGGTATTTCTTGTAGAATCTAACAGATTCACATAATTTCTAGGAGGATGACACTCCAAATGCATTGACGGTTATTTGAAGACCAATTAATTGCCGTGCAAAAGTATTTTTTTGACGAATTAATTGTTTTGTTTCCTATTATTTCATCAACATTTTATATTATATTCTTCAGTTTTCTCTGACATCATAAAACTTGTGTTACGACAAAATTGACGACCCGTACGAGTCTCATTTATTCAGTATTATCAGTATTCAGTGGTTCAATTTTTTTCTCTTAAATAAGAAAAAACTTATTTACATATTTATACTACAATTGTCATGCACTTAAAATGACAATTCCAGATCATGCAAAAAGATACCAAAATCACACTAAAGTGATGCCAACTATTTAACCAAATTTAACTACTGCACTTAGATAACAACAAACTTATTTGTATATTTATACTACAATTACCATGCACTTAAAATGACAATTCCAAATCATGCAAAAGATGCCAAGATCACATTAAAATAATGCCGACTATTCAACTAATAACAAGAATGAAAATTACATTACTTGCAATAGGTTAAATTTAAAATTTAAAATTACAGATAACACCACACAAGTGCTTTACGGGAAAGCTTCCTTCTTTCTACAATGTGTTCATGTATGTAACAAGGACCACATTTATTTAACATTTTTGTTTGCCTTATTCACTTAATAATATCTTCAGTTATTCAAGCCCTTCATTACTTATGGAAATATCTACTTCGATTTGTGTATTCTAATTCTTGGAGAGATTTGTCAAGTTATACAGATGATAACAACCCCAAATCTCCCTTGTTCTTTATAACTTATTTTGACCTCATCACCAGGTCCGGTCCCTCGATTTCAAGTACTCGAAGCCTAATTTGAAATTAGACCCCTGCATACAATTAATTTATTTGAAGAAAAATTAACGTATTTTGTCACAATTAATTATATGGTTTATTGGTTGAGGTTCTAATTTTTTTCCAGTAAATTCAAGATTCAAATCTCGCATAGACCAATTTCTTTTTCATATTCTCATTGTATTTTGGAAAAAAATCTAAAATTTGAACTCACGACCTCTCACAAGAGAGACAACTATTTTACCAACGAATCACAAGATTTTCTATGATAATTTATAGTTCTATTGTAATTATACTTATTTTTAACATAATAAATCATGTTTTTTTGAAATTTTTGGACTCCCTAAAATTTTGGATACGAAATTCCGACCTTTTGGGTCTAGCTAGGCCGGGCCTGCTCATCACCTTCGTATGCATTAACGGGTTGCCCACAGAAAGAACCGTCATGATGCATGATATAAATGTTTCTAGGTTTTCTTATTTATACTACAATTTTCTTGTTTTATTCCCTGAAAATACCATACCTTCGCAAGTCCATTTGTTTGAATTTTATATTCATCCTAGTTACGTTTAATGATAGTGAATAATTCTTCGTTGCAGTTTTCTGATCAATTTTTGTGTGTTATCCTGTCTCAAGATTCTTGGTTTACTCTTTTGGAATAAAATTTGTGAGCAAGTTTTGATTAATTTTTCTAAAACATCAAATGAGCACAGTGACTTGGTACTATTTTTTTTTTTTTTTTTTAATTCGATTGTGCTGTAATTTAGCCTCCCTTTAAAAGGAGAATGATTTGGTGCTCCCACAAAAGAACACATCATCACTAATGAATAGTAAAAATATGGATTATAATAATTTTCAACATATTATTTCATATTTGTTTGATGATATAGCCTCCCTTTAAAAGGAGAATGGTTTGGTTCTCCCACAAAAGAACACATCATCACTAATGAATAGTAAAAATATGGATTATAATAATTTTCAACATATTATTTCATATTTGTTTGATGATATATTTCGCAATGAAATAATTTATATTGCACATTTAATTATATTACACATTTAATTATTTTCATATTTGTTGTATGATTATAATTATATTTATTATTTATTTTTCAAGTATGCCTATGTTCTTGTGTATGTTATTTATTTTTGAAGTATATGTATCAACCACTTATTTGAGTATGTGTATTTAATACACAATAATTTATTTAACTATTTGGAAAAGAGTAATGTCATTTTTGATCTAATAATTATATTGTATCTAATGTTCATTAATTTATTGAGCTATATCAAAAAATAATATCATTATTAATATAACAATTATATATAATTTGACTATTTATATATTAAACCCATCGCGAATCGCGAACAATACTTCTAGTATATAAAAATATATGAGAGTTTGACCTTATAATATAGGAATCCAGTTAATCTGTTTCCATGTGAACTTTCTCATCACTAGTATTCTAAATTCTAACATTATATTTTCAGATTTGCACGTGAAACCTTTTGTTTTAGTTATAACAATATTTTTTTTTGACTATATATAACTCTTATTATTCGCCACCACAATCTTTGATGTCACGAGAAATTTTAATTTTAACATCTTAATTTATTATTTAACATCTTAATTTATGATTTGATATATTAATTCATGATTTAATTATTTTAGTTTATGATTTGACAATCAATTAAGATGTCAAATTATCAAAATTTGTGAGAAAAAATTTGGGAGTATATCCGACATGTATAATATATAAAAAGTGCTTTTAACATGAAATTATTTTCGATAACCCAGTTGGTGGAATCGACACAATAAAATCGCATGTTGAACATGTTATGAGTTCGAATACCAGGGACATCAATATATAAAATAGAAACTTATAATAATCACATTTCGTGGTCTAGAATTCTCTTAAAAATTTTAGCAAAATCAAATTTATTTTACAAAATAATTGTTCACACAAAAGTTAATATAAGTTACTATTAAACAACGTTCTAAATTTAACTGGATAAAAGAAGGGGATGCAAATACAATTTTTTTTCATCTACATGAATCATTAAAAAAATCAAATAATATGATTTCAATATTAAAAGATAAAAATGGAGTTGAATTTAAAGATCATAAAAATAAGGCACATATTTTGTTCTCATTTTACAGAGATTTATTGGGAAAAAATCCAGAAAATAATAAAACTTTTGGTAGTATTAATTTATATAAATTATATCCAAAAAATAATAATTTAGATTTAACAGAATTAGAAAATGATATTACAATACAAGAAGTAGACAATTCGATTAAAACATGGAAAAATAACAAGAGTCCAGGGCCAGATGGCTACATTGGAGAATTTTTTAAAACTAATTGGGAAATTTTAAAAGAAGAAATATTATCACTAATTAATGAAAATGCACATAATGGATTAGGTCAATTCAATTCATCATATATAACCCTAATACCTAAAAAAAGATAATGCAATTGAACCTAAAGATTTTAGGCCTATAATTTTGGTTTCTAGTATCCAAAGACTATTTTCAAAAAATTTATCTAACATATTATTACCACACATTAATCAAATGATATCTAAAAATCAACTAGGCTTTTTAAAAGGAAGGAACATTGCAGAAAATTATGTGTATGCTAGAGAAATACTATGCTTAGCAAACAGAAACAAAATCCCTTTAATAGTATTAAAACTTGATATTCATAAAGCCTTTGACAGTGTATCTTGGGAGTTTTTATTAAAAATCTTAAAGTCAAGGGGTTTTGGGGAAAAGTTCATAAACTGGATAAAAACTTCAGTTTTAAATGGAACCACAAGAGTTATACTAAATGGTAATCCTGGTAAATACATACATTTAAAAAGAGGTTTAAGGCAAGAGACCCTACATCTACATATCTATTCTTACTTGTAATGGATGTATTATCTAAATTAATTGAGGATCTAAGTGAAAAACATTTTATAAAAAAAACTATTAATAATATATATTCAAGTCTTTATTATGCTGATGACTCTATAATGTTTCTTAAACCAGAGTTAAAGAATATTAAAAGAGTGAAATTTATATTAAATTTATTTGGTCAAGAATCAGGTTTAAAAATTAACTTTATTAAATCTGAGATGATAGGTCTCAATATAAATAATGATATTATAGAAAATATTTCTCAGGAATTAAATTGTAAAATTGAAACTTTACCAATCAAATATTTAGGTCTACCCCTACACTTCAAAAAACCATCCAAAGAAGATTATTTAATTTTAATTGAAAAAATACATAATAAGTTAAATGGATGGAAAGGTAGTATGTTAAGTAAGGCATGAAGATTGGTTTTAATGAACTCTGTCTTAACTTCTATGCCTATTTACTACTTTAATGTGTTTAAGTTCCCTAAATGGGTAATTAATGAGATAGATAAAATCTGGAAAAACGTTTTTTGGAAAGGTACAAATAATATTGGGTATAATCTAGTTGATTGGGATATAGTATGCCAAACTAAGGAAAAAGGAGGTCTAGGAGTTATTAATCTAAATATTTTTAATCGAGTTTTATTAATTAAATGGCTTTGGTTATACTATAATGCAGAAGGAAAATTAGAATGGTATAAACTAATACATACAAATAATGATAATGAGTCTAATGACCTAGATCAATCTAATCACAAAAATTACTCATACTTTTGGAATGAAGTTATGAAAAATATAGACTTTTTTAATCAAAGTTTAAATATAATCATTGGAAATGGTTTTAAAACTAGTTTTTGGAAATCTAGATGGTGTGAACAACCTTTAATTTATAAATATTCTGAATTATATTCCTTCTCAGAAAACAAAATTGGAACCTTGAAATATTTTTTAAAAAACATGAATGATCAAAACCTATATAGCAGTTTAGGAATAAACATACCTCTTTCAAATGTAGCTTTTAATCAGTTTGTTCAATTGGAACAACTTTGCAATACTTTGGATATCAATACTCTTCAAAAAGACATTTTTAAATGGTCTTGGAGTAACAGTCAATTATACACCTGTAAAAGCACATATAAATTATTAGTAAATGGTGTATATATTAAAGCAAACTATCATAAAATATGGAAATTAAGAATTGAATTAAAAATTAAACTATTTATTTGGTTAATAAGTTTAAACAAAGTTCTAACTATTGATAATTTAAAGAAAATAGGATGGAATATGGTAAATAGGTGTGTACTATGTCATAAAGATGAGGAAACTATAAAACATTTAATATCAGAATGTGAATACTTTAAGAATATCAATTCAAAAACTCATGGATTATTGAGAATAAGAAATACAAATGATATAAATCCAATAAAATTAATACTTAGTACTGGAGAAACAAATGAATATAAAACATTAATATGTTTAATAATATATCATGTATGGCTTGAAAGATGTAGAAGAACTTTTAGTAATAATTTTTTTTCTGACTGGCAAGTAGTAGATTATATAATATATGAATATAAATTAAATCAATTAATTATAAATAATAAACATAATTCATACATATATAATGATATTCACAACTATGTTAAACATGATAATTACAGTTCAGATTCTAATATGAGTAGTGAAATTGATTATGATGATAATAGCTACACTAATAATAATTTAATTGATACATATATAATCACAGAGCTGGAAATAGGAAATGATGGAGCAGCACAAACAGAAGATCTAATGGAACCTAATGCACAAACAAAAGATCTAATGGAACCTAATGCAAGTACAAGAAATCAAAATCAATCATATCCAATTATAATGATGTACAGTGCAAGAGAAACCATGATGGAAAAGATCTAAGAGATAATGAGCCAAATGCAATAATCCCTGAACCAAATCCTATACCAGGTTTTGACTTAAATTATGTTTCCGAACCAAGCAATGGAATTTGGTGGTTTGATTCAGAGTTATCAGAAGAAGAAAGAGTATCAACAAACCAAAATAGAGGGATAGAGGGAGAAAAAGAAAGAATTATCTTAAGCAGCATCCATAATCTCTTGATTGAAACACCGGTACGCAGTGAGGTATTCACTTCTAACCAAGTCGAGCAAAATTCATCACTCCAAATCAAACAGAACTCTTCAATCCATCTCGAACAAAACTCTTCAATCCATCTCGAACAAAACTCTTCACATCAACTCGAGCAAAGATCTTCAATCCTTCAAGAGCAAACCTCTACAGTACAGCACAATCAATCTCTAATAATCCGTGCAGTGGTGACAAACGAATTAAATGTGGGGGAGTTGAATATTGTTAATAAAATCAATAGAAGTAGGACGAAAAAACCTACTCTATTGTTCTCAAAAAAAAAAAAAAGTTAAATTTGGAAATAAAATGACACCTTGTGTTGAAATATAGAGACTGAGGGTGAGGCAACGCAAAATTTAGAGTCATAATTGTTTGTATTTCAGTATTTCCTTTTCTCTTTTCCAAACATGACACCTTGTGGAGATAAAGTGATATTTTAAATTTAAAAAGAGAAAAATTATAAAAGATACGAATATTCTTAAGATTATTCAAAATTATAGAACATAAATAATATTTTTAATGTTTTGTATTATTAAGATTATTCAAAATTAGAACATAAATGATATTTTTAATGCTTTGTATTATTAAGATTATTCAAAATTATAGAACATAAATGATATTTTTAATGGTTTGTAGATCACAGCGCGTCAGAAATTTAATTGTCATATCGTTTAGTGCATAATGATATTAATTACATTGTAATTTTGTGTATTATCAACTAATCCTTGTTTCATATTAAACTTTTCAGTTTATTCTATTGTCAAAACACTCATGCTACACCAAATTTGTTGACCTATATAAATTTCATTCATTCAGTGTTTAATCTTTAATTTAACCCTTCCTCCTAAGTCCTAAATAATAACAAATTCATGTGTATATTTATACTACTAACTAGGGTGGGCAAATGGTTTGGTTTATTCGGGAACCGAACCGAACCGATCGAATTCGGTTTAATCGGTTCGGTTTTTCGGTTTATTTGGTTCGGTTCGGTTCAAAAATTAATATCGTTCGGTTTATTCGGTTCGGTTCGGTTTTGGTATTTCCAGAACCGATTAAACCGAACCGACCGATTAACACTATTTTTTACTTTTTTATTATGTTCATTTAAAAAAAATTAAAATTTAATACTGTAAAATTAAAAATAACGATAAATATATTTTATATGATCTGTTTTTATATTTTTTTACTAAATACCACTTGAATCTTAACATTATAAAACTTCTAATTCGGTTCGGTTTTAAATCGGTTCAAATTTTATTCGGTTCGGTTCGGTTTGAATCTAGTCCGGTTTGATTTAATTCGGTTTGCTCTTATTCGGTTCGGTTCGGTTCGGTTCAACCGAATGGCCACAGTACTAACATTCGTACATTTACCATGACAAATAATTTCCAAATCATGCAAAAGCCACCAAGATCACACTAAAAAACCATGCCAAAATAATGACAAGAATGAAAATTGCACGACTTGCAATTTTTCTAATTACAGAGGACACCATACAACACCTATGCTTTCTACATCCCCTTCAAATCCCAATCCAGTTTCATACAAACATGGCTTTCTCCGTACATCTCTACCCTTTCTTCTTCGCCCACTCTCCATTATCCTCTCCAGCTGTTAAGCATAAGAGAAGTCGAAGATTGCTTACGATGGCGAGCTCAGGTGATTCAGTTTCCACTCAGAATAAAGCGCCAAAGCTGGTCACTTTTCTCGGGAAAGGTGGTTCTGGTAAAACGATTGCTTCTATTCTCGCCGCTAAGGTCCTTTTCTTCCCCCCTTTCGTTGATTGCGCCCATTTTCCCTGCCTTCCCATGAAACTGGATTTCGATTCTGGTTTTTTAATAGAAACTGGAATTATGTTCCCGGTTTTCTTAGAACGGATTTTCCTTTTTGTAGTATTATGCAAGTGAAGGATTGCGTACATGCTTAGTAGCACATACTCAAGATCCAACTGTGGAGAATTTAATGGGTTCTAATCTCCAAAATACTCCAACCGTTTGTGCTCCGAACCTCTCGGCAGTTAAACTCGAGACAAGCAAAGTATATTTCATTTTTACTTATTAATATTTTCAACATTTTTGCATAATTACATAATAAATATTTCTGTTAATTTTCATTTTTTTGTCGAAGTATAGATGTTATTAGAGCCTCTTGCTCGATTGAAGAAAGTCGATGCTCGATTAAATCTAACTCAAGGGATCCTCGAAGGGGTACATTCATAATTACATAAATTAATTAGGACCAAATTGCAAAACCGTGCAATTATGATCATAGTTATGTTTCATTATAGGATAGATTGTAGGGGAGGAGCTGGGAGTCCTACCTGGCATGGACTCTTTCACGCCAATATTATCTCTTCAAAAACTCGTAAATTTTCTTTCTAATGAGAAAAATAATTCAGATAAAGAATACGATGTAGTGGTTTATGATGGCATAAGTTCAGAAGAGACTTTACGTCTTATTGGCGCCACTGAAAGAGCAAGGTACAATTAAATAAATATAATATTTCTTTTTTGAAATGCTAATTTTGATATATATATTTTCGTTTGAAAAAGATAGGTCGTATTTGAAATACGTGAAGGAAATGGCTGAAAAAACGGATATAGGAAGATTGATTTCTCCTTCGATTTTGAAATTAATTTACGATTCTGCGAAAATACAAGGAAAAACCAGTGAAGGAAAATCCAGCTCAGAAATTTGGACCGAAATTGATGGGCTCATCGAGGTTACTTATTATTATCACTAAACATATTTCCTAATTTCAATTGAAATAATAATATAAGAACTAAACTAATATATTTTCGCAGAAAACTTCACTATGGTTCAGAAACCCTAGAAATTTCAGTTGCTACTTGATAATGGACCCAAATCAAGAATTATCCATATTAGCCGCATTAAGATATTGGGGTTGCGCAATTCAAGTCGGGTCCAACGTGTCAGGAGCATTTGGTTTCCTTTCTCAATCCTCTCCAGTAAAAACAGAAGTAACTGGTCAGTTCTCTCCGTTACCTTTCTCTACTCTTCCTTTCAACTTGGACTCCTTGAGTGTTAATGCTAAAGATCTCCTAAAGTGTACACAGAATGATTATTATTCTTCGGTTACTTTTGATTCTAACGAGAAATTGGTCACTCTTTTCATGCCTGGTTTCGATAAGTCTGAAATCAAACTTTTCCAAGTAAGTTCTACAAATATAAGATTTTCGTCGGTGATTAACAAATTTGATTTTTATTTTGATTTTGATTTTGAAATGTAATAAATCAGTATAGGGGAGGATCCGAGTTACTAATAGAAGCAGGAGATCAGAGACGCGTAATTAAATTACCGATAAACATGCAAGGAAAAGTATCTGGTGCTAAATTTACCGATAGGAATTTAATTGTAAAGCTTAAATGAGGTAAGACAATGTTTATTTTGTTTATGCAAATTTTGGGAATATTTTCATGTTTTAGTTATTGCAAAATTTCTTTGTTAGTTGCGTCTTAATTCAGAAGAACAAAGATTTAGTACTAATTATCTTTATGCCCATGAACAAGTATTTATTCTTATATCTTATTTTAGAAAATTAAGTAATAATGCACTATACAAACAATGAAAATTTTACAAAAATATCCTAATTCATCGCAATCTTGATAGAAGTCTTCAAGAAAGCACCAGTTCGTCGGAGGAATTCAATGGACGACATTTCTCCCCCATTAATATTGATCTTGCCCACAATCCATCTTCTCCTATAAAAGATTTATTAATCAATTAATAATATAATATATAGATAATGAACCTTTTTCGAGTAAAATGGAGTCGACAATTGAACTAATTGTTGTAAAATATCAGTAATGATAAATAACTCTAATAAGTAATTAACGATAAAGAACTCTAATGGAACTAATTGTGGTTATTGATTAATGAGAAATTATTAAATTTGCAATTTATAATGACTAATTGTAGCTGGTCACAAAATAAGAAGTTCAATTAATTGATAAATGCCAAACCTATCTTTCGATATGAATGATCTCGATTTAAACTATCATGATTCATTTATTAAAAACGAATACCATATAATTTCCCAATTAATAATACCTTTAATATTACTAACCCTTTTTTTCTCTTTCTTCTTGGATTTGTGAGTGTTCTTCTTCTTCTTACTGCCCAATTTCGTTTGGGCGACTCTCTGACATGATTCTGACTGGCATGATTCTGACGCATTGCCGGGTTGGAGTCTTTGAGCTGCGCGTGAAACACGCTTGTTACACGTCGACAAGAACTCCGTCACTGCCTTGACCAAACCTAAAGCCATTCAAAAGAAATATGTAATTTCTTTTTGACAAATTTGTGGAATACAATTTCAAGTTTTGTTATGTTTTTTGGGGCAAAAAGAAGAGGGGGGCTTATTTATAGTTGAATTGTGATATACTATTTTAAAATTATCAGAAAAAATAATTCAATGTTCTGAGATTTAGTCAATCAAAGAGAAGAAAATAAATATTGTCACGACCTAGATTTATTTTTTCAAATGAACCACAATATCAAGAGAACAAGCAAAATTGAAATAATGTGAGGTGGAGTGGAGATCATGATCTAAATAATGCTAGAAAATAGAAGGAAAATAAGTTATAATATTAAATATGTCTTTTTTCTATTGGTTGTTTTGATAATTATAATCTGGGAAACATCATGCATATTTGTTTATAGAACGTGAACACATTGAAATAATAAATTTGTAGGCAGAATCATTAAAAACAATGTGTTGTATACATTTTATATATTTTTGTCTTTGTATGTATTCTTTTTTGTGTGTGTGGCAATTTTAGTATGTATACGACAAAAAATAATATAGTGAACAATTTTATTCATGTACACATTAGCTTGCCTTGTAGCGATCTTCCAACTTAGTCTTTGATAAATTTCTCAATGGACTTATTATCTAGAAATATATTAATTATGTCAAATTTTATTCATGCATGCATGATCTTGCTATTAAACTTCTAGAGATTGGAAATTTCTAGATTGATTGTTTACGACCAATTAAAAAAATCACATTCATTGAATAACTTAAAATATAAAATTAACACAAATTTTGGAAGTTCAAACTAATCCCTACTCCTAAATACACTTTTTATTTTATTTTTCATCAGGAGAAGCCCCACACTAACACTACGAGCTTTTTCAAATTTGTTGTTAATAAATTATTATTATGATTATTATAAAAGTCTTAAGTATATTTAACATAGTTTTTTTTGTCAACATATCATATTAAATAGTTTGTCTCTATTATTTAAATGAGAGTTGAATTTAATACAAATATATATTGATAAGGAGCTAAAAACAAAATAAAAATTCAAATGGATTTAAATGTGAGGACGAAAAATTCAAAATGAACGGATTTTTTTAAGGATAGAGAAAAATGAAAGAAGAAGTATTGATTTTTTTTTAATCTTTATTGTTTGGAAGAATCACATATTATGCACGAGCAGGGCCGGTTCGGCGACAAACCCCTAAAAATATATATAGAATACGATACGTCTATTATATATAATATTTTATTATTTTATTAATTGTAATTTATATAATTAATATGTTTTCTTTTGTATATAATATATTTTTGACATAAAATATACTAAAAAATGTTATTACTGAAATATTTATTATATTTAGTTATTTAATTATATATATATTACTCATTTATTTGATTTAAAATTTATGTTTATTTTTATTTTTTCAAGTACACTTATTGATGTGTTAGAAGCACTGTTGTAAAAAACGGTGAAAAACGGTGGAAAAACGGTGTTTCGGTGGAAAAAACGTTCCGTTTTTTACAAGACGGTTTGAAAAAACGGTCAAACGTTTTTTTTACCGTGTTTGACCGTTTTTTTTGGGAAAAAACGTTTTTCGGGTCGAAAAACGGCCGTTTTTCACAACAAAAAATTGAAATTTTGAAAATTTACCGTTTTTTGGCCAATTTTTTTTTCCAACCCAATAAAATTACCATTTTTTTTACTTACGGTTGTCCCGAATGATGTTAATGATTTTACTATTTAGTTTATGTTTGGATTTGAGTTTTTATTTTGATGTTACGTTTTGTTGGACATTCGTTTTGATGTTACGTTTATGTTAGACATTCGTTTTGATATTATGTTTTATGTTGGATGTTGTTTATGTTATTTTTTTACTATTAAAAAATTACATTATTATATATTTTTTTGGTTTCATCTATAAATTTTAATTAAATTACTATCGATTTCGATGACCGTTTTTTCACCGTTTTTCCACCGTTTTACGGTAATCCCGTTTTTCGGTCCCCGACCGTTCCGTACCGTTTCCCGTATTTTACAACATTGGTTAGAAGTATCCGACAAGTATTCGGGAGTATCTGAAACTATCCGAGAAATATCTAATATTATTTTGAAAATAAAATATTTGAATACGTCAGGTGAGATATCCGATACGTGTCCGATAAGTATCATACATGTATCTATATCTGATACAATATCCGATACGACATGACTTGACTTTTGAAACATGCACGTAACATATATCATACACTAAAAAAATCACATCAGATCAAAACAACTTTAAAACAATTAATTTTTGTTTTTATTACAAACACTTCTCTACTTTTTACGTTTTTTTTACTAAAATGACGTGGCATTTTATATATTGAAAGGCTATTTCAATTTTTATCTATTTTGTAAAAATATATTTATACTTATTTATAAGCTTACACACTTTTTCTCTCATCTCATTCTTCCACATCATCACTAAAATTTAAACCATACCAAGATTTAAACACTAGATTTAAGCACTTTTTCTCTCATCTCATACTTTTGATGATCCAAGGATTATAATCAATTTAATCACTATATTTCTTTGAATAGACATGGTTCCATACACCCAAACACATACAAAGAACACGATTCATCTATTTTCATGGACCATGTCCACACAAATAATTGTTTTAGTTTTTTTTGTAAATTTTTTTGTATTTGAAATAACTTTATTTTACTTTTTATTTAATTTTTTAATTTCAAAATCATAATTTTGAATTTTTTAGACCGGCAAAATGCAAATCTTCCTTCTTCTTCTTCTTCTTCTTCTTCTTCTTCTTCTTCTTATTATTATTATTATTATTATTATTATTATTATTATTTTTTGAGAAAAATAGAGTAGGCTCTTAAGTCCTACATCTATTATATTTATTTATAAATTTCAATGTTTATAATCATACAATAATAAGGTATTTGCCCTAATCTAGCTAAAAATACTAATCCTAAATACCTTAGTTTATAATTGCATGAATAATTACAATTGAAATTTTATAAATAATTTTATTCAAAATAACCGAATTTGGATTCAGTATTTGAATTCCTGCTTTTGTAGAATTCTGGATTGTGAATCCTCTCTCTTCTACCTCTTCTTCTTTCCTTCTTCTGTTTCCATATTCCTTGCCGCTTAACCATCATTCTTCCATTTCGATCCCCTTTCTTCCACCGTCTCTCAATCCCCTTTCTTCCACCGTCTCATCGAAACACTTTCTCGATCCCCTTTTCAACCTGGATCTATTATAAACCCTAGTTCTTCCAATGTGAGATTAGATCGTAATTGTTCCTGTCTAGAGTTTGTATCATGAAGATTAAGCAAAACCCTAGATTCTCTATCTCCGGAAAATGGCTGCTGTTGTTGGAAGTTAAGAACTGGAGATCTAGCTTGAGGGTTTCCTTCACATACAATTTGTTCTAGATTTGAAAATATTCTTCTCAAGGTATGTATTTCTTCTAGAGTTTGTGTTCCTTGATCGTTGCTGTTTTCGAATCCTTCCTGATTGAAACCTTCTTGTGTTCGCAATTCTTCAATTGATTCTGAGTTTTCATCACTTCCTTCTCCTTGCTCCTCTTCTAGATTCTCTCTAATTCCAGTGTACCCATTCCCTGTTGGATTTGAAAAATTAGTGTAGTATGCACTGTTATAATTATCAATTGTTTCAATTGAGTCCTGTCCAGAGTAATTACTTGATATAGAAGTGGTATCTGACTCTGAATCTATCATAGTATTAGAATTTCTAGGTTGATTTGTATGAATTTCATTATAAATATATTCATATTTACTGTTATTTCTTACTAATAAACTTAATTTATGCTCATAGATTATATGATCAATAAGTTGCCAATCTGAGAATTTGATGTTTGAGAAGGTCCTTCTACATCTCTCTAGCCAAATGTGATACAAGAATATTGAGATAAGTGCTTGGTAATTTTTTGATTCTTTTTTATCAATAATTTTTTTTAAAGGATTTAATTGATTATTAATTTGTAATCCTAATATTCCATGTAACTTCCTTAATATTAACTGTGTGTAAGAACACTGATGTGTGATGTGATTAATACTCTCCTCAGATTTCAAGCAAAGGACACATCTGTTGGTTATTGCCCATCCTTTTTTCTTCAAATTATCTATGGTAAGTAATTTGTTTTTATAAATTAACCATAAAAATATTTTAATTTTTAATTCAATTTTTATTTTCCATATATTATTATAATAGGCTTTAATAAAGACTCCCTTAACTAATATTTGATATGTACTTTTACAGGAAAAATCTTTACTATTGTTCCAACTCCATTTGAAAATATCTTGTTGCAAAGGATCTAAACTTAAAGAACTGCACAATTGTTCCAATTGAATAAATTGTTGCTGTGCCACTCTTGATAAAGGTATGTGTATGTCCAAACTTGAATATAAATTACTTTCTTGCATAATTTTTAAAAAATATTGGACAGTACCATTTCTATTTTCTACATAAGAATATAGTTCTGAATATTTATATAAGAGTGGCTTATCACACCATCTAGCTTTCCAAAAATTTATATTTTCACCATTACCCATAATAACATTTAAGCTTTGTATAAAAAAATCATAATTTTTTATCACATCATTCCAGAAATATGAATTCTTTGCAATATGTATATGATTTATTTCTTCATTCAATGGTTTATCTATCAATTTATACCAGTCTAATTTACCCTCTGAATTATAGTATAACCATAGCCATTTAATAAGTAATACTTTATTTAATATTCATAAGTACACCTAATCCCCCTTTGTCCTTAGGTTGACATACCACATCCCATTATACTAAGTTATAACCAGTTTTATTATTTCCCTCCCAAAAAAATGTTTTTCTTATTTTATCAATTTCATTTATTACCCATTTTGGGAATTTAAAAACATTAAAATAGTATATAGGCATTGAAGTTAAGACAGAATTCATTAAAATTAGTCTACCTGCTTTGCTTAGTAAACTACCTTTCCATCCATTTAATTTATTAGTCATTTTTTCTATTATTTTTAAATAATCATTTCTAGAAGGTTTTTTATAATGTAATGGTAGTCCTAAGTAATTAATAGGTAATGTACCAAAGGTACAGTTTAATTCTGAGGATATAGATTCCATAATTTCATTATCAACATTTATACCAACTACTTCAGATTTTTGAAAGTTTATTTTTAAACCAGACTCCTGACCAAATAAACTTAAAATAAATTTAATTCTTTTAATATTATTATTTGTTGGTTTGATAAATAGGATGGAGTCATCTGCATAAAATAAAGTTGTATAAATATTATTTATTGATTTTTCAATAAAATGTTTTTCACTTAATTTTTCTAAAAGTTTTGATAATACATCCATTTATTATTATTATTATTATTGTTATAATTATGATTATGAATTCATGTAAATGATTAAAGACGCGAGTGAAAAACAAGAGTTTTGGTTAATTGAAAAATAATGTCTTTTGCAAATTTACAATTAGAGAATTCTAAAAAAAGCATAAACCTACATTTCTAAATTTCTAAATTGACAATGATTCCTAAATCAATCCGGGAGAACAAATTGACACATTTTTCATTGTTCCTTCCGGGACGCCGTTAAAATTGGAACGATACAAAAAATATTAGCATGATTCCTGCGCAAGGATGATAAGCACAAATAGAAAATGGTCCAATTTTTTTAATCTACTTCAAAGAAAAAATTGAATTGGAGTGGTGCTTGCACTCAGACTTCTATTTACACCAACCCCTTGTTTGGCATGTGTTTGTTGAAATGTTAAAAATAAACAACTATATCATACCGTTTCTTTTTGGTCTTTTTTGAATGGACTTGTGTGCTCTAACTAAGTTCTAAAATTAGGGTTCTATGCTTTAGAGTAAAGCAGATCCCCTCATTTAGTGGAGATAATTAAGCCAAGGATCCCAATTTTTTCATGTTATATAATGGATGATTTGCATCTAAGCCCTTTAGAAACTTCATTTTGCACTTCCCTCGTCCAAGCAAAATATGAAATCAGTTATTTTGCTTTTATACATCCAATCCATAGACTGATTAATTGAAACTACCATAGTTTTGAATTATATTCGATTTTAGTGTGTAACTAAAAATAAAATGGATGAACATTTTGGGGAATCACATGGGATTTTTCGAATTTGAGTCTTCTTTGCAACAACTACTCGCTACACAAAAATGCTTCAAAAAAACTTGCGGAAAATCATACTTCATCGTTACAATAATTTGGTGCACTCCACAGTTCCACTCATGCAACAAGCTTGCAAAGTGTCGCCACTTGCCACCACCATCAAAAGATAATTTGGATAATTTCGTGTATAGATTCAAGATCTGCATTACTGTCTTTTTGAAAGTTTGAATTTTCCCACAGATTTAACCAAATCATATAATTTTTTGTCTAGGTAGCTACAGAAATAAAGAATGAAGTTTAGACCAACTATGTGAATTTTATAAGTCTGAAGCATATTTGAGTTATCACTGCGAGCAATTTCATCTTCCATCTGAATTAAAAAAGAAAAGAAAAGTCATTTGTCTTTTTTTCTTTGATTTTTCTTTCTGCTTGATGCGATAGTAAGAGAACGTACTATACAATATCAATATTTTGTGAACCAAATTGTAGAATTCTTGGTCTCTAAATTGACTTGTATATTAGGCCAGTCCAAAAAAAATAAATAGAGCGATATAATGTTTTAGACATGTCAATGGACGAAGGACAAACGAGTTTTCTCCATTATTTTAAGAAAAACAAAACAAAAATGGAAAATTCTACAGACCCGAACGTCATGTTCCAATCGCTAGAAACCCTCAATCCAATCAGGCACCAAACTCGACTATATGTCATAGACAACAACATACATGTATACATTTTTCTTCTCAAAACTTATGCAATGACTTGTTCAGGGACCTCCTTTAATTTTAAGGGGAAGTTCTATGATATATCATTTTCTTATCATGGATTTTTTTTCAAAAAATTATTTTAAGAATTTTAGCTATTTATTAGTTAATTATACAAAATTTATGTTTTAGATAGCATTAAATGATAAATATACACTATAATCTTAAAAAAAAAAACCATTATTTAACAAATATTTGATTTTTTTTTTTTTTAAAATGGATACATGATAAGAAAATGGGTCTATCATAAAACTCCCCAATTTTAAGACCCCAAGAGGTAAAAAAATCTTGCTATATAAAACAATTTTATTTTATTTTTTCAAAAATTTCGGTATTATTCAATTCAAACTAATTAGGTTTTTCTTTTCTTCACCTTCTTTTATAGTAGCTAAAGGAAACACTTGACTTTGTCAAAAAAGAACTTGTGAACATTTTTTTTCTCCCTTATTCCTCAATTTACATAGATAACCATAACCTTGAACATTTAACAACAAAAAGTAATCTACCAACTAAGCTTCAACCACACCAAAAGTAATATACTAACTAAGATTCATACAGAAACCATGAAAGACATCATTACATTACTTAATTATGCACCATGAAAATCGATACATTTCCTATTTTAACTCGCGGGAATAGCAAGATGTTGGCCAAAACTAGCCCTTAATGGGCTCCTAAGAGGAGACCGAGGGGGAACCGGCACGCTATCGAGTTTTTTCCCGTCACCGTCATAATAAATCACGCCAGAGAAATCCAACGGTTGGCATTTCTCCCCCAGTAATATAGATCTTCTCCATACTCCATCTTGACCATCCAAATCCTCAGACTCGAAGATACACGTGTTTTCCTTTTTCTTTCTTGGGCTCCCTGAGAGCGATCGGGCAGCACGAGATACGTGCTTGGAACACATACTGAGGAGGACTGACATGGCTTGTAGAAAACCTAGTGTCATTGTGTGTGTGTGATGGGGGGAGGGGGAAGGGGAAGGGGGAAGGGGGCTGGATTAAGGGGTTTGGATTGAAATGAAAAGAGAGAGGTTTCAATTTATATATAGGGGAGAGTGTCTAGTTGGATGAGATTTGCGAGTGGACTTTTTGGTATTTTATAATTAATCTTTGATAGTGGTGGTAGAACCTAGTCAAATAAGTTGACGTTCTAAATGGTTTTACTAATATATATATATGATATATCTATAAATTGTGATATATCTACCACGAGCATAAGCTAAAATGGTTCTAATATTTTAAATAATGGTTGTTAAGTTTGGTATAATTTCCATCTCTTTCTATATTGATTATTGATCCATGGAGTCGAGTCAAGAAGGGATCAAGAGGAGCTAAGGGGCCATGACCCAAGAATTTGTAAATTTAGTTATTATATTATTTAATCTTACAGTTTCGAGATATATATTTTGTACAAATAATTCTTGAGCCAATGATTCATAGCCTAGTTGGTTGAGTATAAAACACAAAAATCATGTGGTGTGGATGATTATTGATTCAATTCTCGTTGACATTAATGAATAGAAAGACATACGAGCCTTATTCGTTTATTATAAAAAATAAAAAAAAACAATTCTTGATCATCATTTCCTGATTTCAAATCCTGACCCTTGGTCATTATATAGAGCAGTGGAAATCTTAAGATTGTGTCTTGTGAAGAAACTGAAAATGTTGTGGATCACCAACAAGCATTTGGATTTTAAATATTAGTTTTTTGGTTAGCAGATTGCTTGGCTTTTTCTTGAATGCACTTTGAGAATTTTCCACTGAACTATTATATGCATGTAGACTACAAAAAATAATCAACTTATCAGAATGTGTAACTAATTATACAAAAGAGAAGATCAAAATCATCAAATTCAAATTCGAAGGCTTCTTTTTTTGAAGGATTCTTTCTGCAATTGAAATTTTGAAGGATCAAACTGAATCGACTCAACGAGGTATACTTTTTGAATCTTTTAGTCTGTTAGGCATGACGAGTTGTATCAAAACTTGTCGTCTATGTAAAGTGCCAGCAGCATTTCAATAAAATTAGTTTCTTACAAAGAAAGACCTATATTTGTCATAATCAATAAGGTCAACTATGAAGTGGTCTTAGACTTAACTCCTCTTACGACTGTTCTCTAATGCAATTTAATTAAAACTTAAATTTGGCCTAAATTGAACGACTTCAATGGTGGTTTTGGCCGGCACGGTACAATGAGTGGACTCCAAACCATCTCAAGTCTTCTCTTATCCAATTCTAATTAAAGAGGGGTTTTGACAAGGAAATAAGTGAAATATATATATATTTTTTATGATAAATTAAAACTAAATAATTCAAACCAAAATGAAATGTTAGCTATCCATCCATTAATTCGAATGTTAATTTTGTTTATTTGATTTATATTTGAATGTAGGGAAAATTTATGATGACCCCAAGACGTGGGAAAACAGTGATGATGATGTCCATCACTAGTGACATCATCATTCATTTCAGCGGATTGATTAGAATTCTTAATGAATTTAATTAACGATTTGGTTGATTTTTTAATTTAATTGACAATTAATACTAATTAAAATGTTTTGATATTTCAATTAAAAAAATTTAGTTGAATCAATTAAAAATGTTAATCAATCCAAGTGATGACGTTATTAGTAGTGAGTAGTGACATCATCATTATTGTTTTTTTCTATCTCGGGATCACCATATCAAACCCCTTTAATGTATCATATATTAAAATAATGCATATCTTAAAATTGAATACGTTCCGAAGATGATAATATTAGATTAATTTTATAATATTTTTTTCGAAACTTTCTCATATAAGAAATAGCCTAATATGTTTATAGCAGTAAATTGAAAATAAAACTCAAAATATGATTTACAAATTTAGTTAAGAGTAATCATTCCAAAATCCAAATATTGATTTATACCTCGAATATTTTTGAATTCTTTCCAGTGGGTCGGTAAAAACGACTAATTAGATTGCATACGAGTTAGCTTCCACTAAATTTAAAAAATATTAATTAAGATTAGGCTGTTAATCACTAGCATATTATCATATAGATAACAACAACGTCAATTTTTAGAATTAAGAAGTACTAAACTACCAAAACTCTTTTTAGTGATATTTTCCACACTCATCATAAACTCACTCTTAGTTACTTACCTATATAATTTATAAAAGGATAATTATGTCAAACCCATCATTTTCTCACCACATCCTCTATATCACCAATTAACCATTAATTGATGATTAATTAACATGATCATTAATAAAAAAACATCCGATTAACAGTTAATTGATATTAATTAAGAATTGCTAATATATGTGTATTTTAATTATATATTAATTAATTGTTAATGGAATGTCATTTGATTAATTAACATACTAATTAACTATTGATTAAGAATATATATGATGTTGTGGAGAAATTGGGGCTACAGTATATGGCCTTTGTACAAAAAAGTTATATATGACACTCCATCAACATCTCTAAAGGTGTGTTGATGCGTCAATCGAGAATGATTAGTAAGAATATTTTGGATTGATTAACAATTAAAACAAACTTAATCGAATTGATTTAATTAATGATTCTAATCAATTCAATGAAATTTTTTCGATTGACGCATCAAAGAATCTTATGAATGTTTCTGGGCACCGTATATTTATCCATTTACATAACTAGAGAAAAGAAATAAAGCACATTACATGAATTGTTTATGAATTGGAAGAACTAACATAGTTGAATATTAAGAGCAGACTTGACTCCATTGGTATCATCGAGGTCCACTATTTATGAAAAACTAACATTCATTGATCAATAATTAAATTTTTTTTTTTTTATCGATGATTGTTTCAATCTAGTTTGTGTTC
This sequence comes from Luzula sylvatica, assembly GCA_946800325.1. Classification (NCBI taxonomy): domain Eukaryota; kingdom Viridiplantae; phylum Streptophyta; class Magnoliopsida; order Poales; family Juncaceae; genus Luzula; species Luzula sylvatica. The sequence continues at coordinate 45,859,833 of OX326956.1, read as the reverse complement.
CATGAGCATTAATTGTTGATGCTAAAATCTTGGAATATGGATTGTCAAACCAGAGATTCTTAGCATTGAGAAGTCAAACCCAAGCTTTGAAATTGTAGGCCCTTGTAATTTAAAAAAGAAAAGAAAAGAAAATAAAAATAAAGGCCTTTATTTTTGAGATTATTTATAGATCTGGCAAATATAACCCGAACCCGAAAGACCGACTCGAATAACCTGAAATCCGACCCGACTAAAAATAATTTAAAAAAAAAGAAAAAAATATATTTTTGCCTCTCAAACTTGTCAGAAATGTCCACTTTGCCCCCCCTACTAAAAGTTGCACATTTTTACCTCCCGAACATTCAAACTTTTTGCCCCCCCTCTTAAAAGCTCAGTTAAGTGATGGTGTGGCTGGATACGTGACAAGATGACATGGCATATAACCCCAATCCGACCCGCTAAACCAAAATCCGACCGGCTAAACCCTTCTCTCTCAAAAGCCCCAAACCCAACCCGAGCTCTCGCCAGCTCTCTCTCTCTCTCTCTCTCTCTCTCTCTCGCCATCTCTCTCTCTCTCTCTCGCCCCTTCTCTCTGTCTCTCTCTCGCCATCTTTCTCTCTCTCTCTCTCTCTCTCTCTCTCTCTCACCAGCTCTCTCTCTGTCTTTCTCTCGCCATCTCTCTCTGTCTCTCTCTCGCCAGCTCTCGCCATCTCTCTCTCTCTCTCGCCATCTCTCTCTCTCTCTCGCCAGCTCTCTCTCTCGCCAATCAAGTCAAATTTGGGTCGAACTAAAGTCCAATTGCGCCCAATTAGTAAATTGAAGAGAAATTGGAGCTAAATTGGAGCCAATAACTATAATTCGAGAGAAACTAGAGACCAAGATAAAGAATTCGGGACATGTTATGGTCTAGTTACGCACCACCAGTCAAATACACCAAATCCGAGAAGAAATACGCACAAATTCGAGAATAAATCCGCAGAAACCCGCCCAAATCCGAGAATAAACCCACCAAAAATCTGCGACGTCTTCACCTCCAGAAACGGTGCCATCTTCAGCCCGTCAGAAATTCGTCGTCGCATCATCCAGTCGCGCATTACACTGTCGTAGCAACCAGTCGCCAAAAGAATTGGAGTCCCCCCGCACGCCCGTCGCGATGGCTTAGGTCCTGACTCATGCATTACACCGTCGTAGCAGCCAGCTGGCGAGAGAGAGAAAAATGGCGACAGAGAGACAGAGAGAGAAGGGGCGAGAGAGAGAGAGAGAGAGAGAGAGAGAGAGAGAGAGAGAGAGAGCTGGCGAGAGAGGAGAAGGGTTCGGGGCTTTTGAGAGAGGAGAAGGGTTTAGCGGGTCGGATTTGGATAAAAACGGGTCGGGTTTGGGGTTTTAATGATGTGTCATATAAATAATTTTTTTTTTGCCACGTAATCCAGCCACATCATCCATTAACTGAGCTTTTAACAGAAAATTGACGGAGGGGGTAATATGCACAAAATTTGAATGTTCGGGGGGTAAAAAGGTGCAACTTTTAGTAGGGGGGCAAAGTAGACATTTCTGACAAGTTTGGGGGGTAAAAGTGTACTTTTTTCTAAAAAAAATCAAACAACCCGTACCGGACCGATCCGAGACTAAATAATCCGAATCCGAAATTAGATGTTTAACCGAGTAGTCCGAGACCCGGTGATTGATTCAAATTTTATAGTTTGAAATTTTAGTTATTATTTTTATCGGAAGCTCAAATCAATTCAAACCCGACATAATCCGAACCCGAAGAATCTGATCCGAACACATAATTTAATTCGAAAAGAACCCGATCAAAATAAAATCCGAACTCAACCCGACCCGATACGAGTTAAGTTTACCCGAAAATAATCCGAAACCGAAAATTCCCACCCGATTTGCCACCTTTAATTATTTACCGGACAAATCAACATTGTATACTAATAGTGTACACTGTTCTAAATATCACTGATATGGGCCGGTATGTCGGTTTTATATCTCTAATCAGTGCCCCTCCGTTACGATATGTCCCGTATCACTTGAGTAAATCGGTCGACCGATACATGGACCGATATAGGCCGATATTGGACCGGTTTGAACCGATTTGGACTTTAAAAATAATATATTTTGAATAATGATTTGGGCTGGCCCATTTTATAATAATTTTTTTGCTAACATTTTTGGCCCAGTCTTTTCATTTTCTTCTTTTCTTACTCTAATTACTTCACAGCGTGAGAGAGAGTGTATATTTTTTTCTTTTAACCTAAAACTTCCCCGACAAAAGAACCCAAATGAAAGCAATGTTTTTAAAACCGGACCGGGCATCGACCCGGTCGACTCTCGGATCACCGGTTCATTGGTCGGACCGACGGGTCAACCGGTTCAACTGCTGGTTTGAAATGCATATATCATCGTACATTTATATTTAAATATTTAATACATATCTTCAGAGATATAATAATTTTTAACATATGTTTAACATATGTGCTACTACAAAAGTAATATTATGTATACATATTATTTGTCTATTAAAAAATTCTCAAAAATCAATCATCAAATTTGTATTAATTATTTACGGAGATCATGAAATTAACTAGCATACAAAAGTTTTTTTTTATCATGAAATTAATTATTTGCGGAGATCATGAAATTAACTAGCATACAAAAGTTAATTTAATCAACTTAACTTTACGCAAAAGTTCATCTAAATTAATTATTGTTTACAGGAAAACATAACTTATTTTTTTTGAGTAAATTCGGAGAGGGCTCAAAGTCCCCCTTCCAAACACAATCTCCTTTTTTTTTTTTTTTTTACAAACCCGTAGGCCACACACTCTATTCACTCATTTAACATTTAATCTATAATCTTGTGTCCCCGCCGGGAATCGAACCCCACACCTCTCGCTCCCTAGCCAAGAGGTGTGACCAACTAGGCTAACTCTAGTTGGCAAAACATAACTTATTATCATACAAAGTTTTTATTATTTTTTTTTTGAAGGAGGTTTGACAATGTGTCGAGACCTCGAATATATTAGATCAAAGAAGTGAAACGAAATAGAGAATTTGGGGAGAATATATAAGAAAATATTCTTATTGTTTTTTTTAAGAGAATCCTAGGCTACGAATCGTGGCCATTATAGATTTTTTTTTTTTATATTGATGCCGCCGGGATTCGAACCCACAACCTCTACAACATGAGGATTTATTGTGCTGAGCACTCAACCATCTAGGCTATGGGACCATTGACAAAGTTTTTATTATTTAAAACAACTTTTGATTTCTAAGTATGCATCTCAGTGTATATTACAAAATTCCAGTGAAAACAATAATAATCATAATAAATTATACCTCAAAAAAAATTCCAGTGAAAACAATTATAATCATAATAAATTATACCTCAAAAAAAATTCCAGTGAAAATTCAACAATAATAAAATTTAACTGTGAAAATAACATAGTACTAAATCCTCGACTTAGCCAAAATACAACCCAAATTACATATTGCACAATAAACAACAAAATTCTACCCTCCTAGTAAATTTACAACACTTTGGCTCCATCCCAGCTGGCCACGTCATCAATACTGTTCACCGCTAACACTGTTCATTTAATTACCCTTCATCAATAACACTGTTCATTCAATTACTGTTGATTAAATATTGTTCATGTCTTAAGTACTGTTCATCGCTACTGTTCATTTAATTACCGTTCATCACTAACACTGTTCATTCAATTAAATAATGTTCATCGCTAATTACTATTCTTCGATAATTACTATTCATCGAAGTATATATAATTAAAAAGTAACCATGATGAGGTGGCAAAAATGGGTTCAGTGACTTAATTAGCATCTCTAATTGACTCGATTAAATATTAATTGACACGTTTAATTGACAAATAAATAATTTATAATAGGGGGCGCAGGTGGATCGCCACAACATCCGCAGGAGGATCACCACTACATCCCTACATATTCTTTTTTGCGAAAGGTCTACATTTGTTCATCGATCGGACCGTCGCTGAATATTTAATATTCTTGATTTTGATTTGCATAATAATGTCATTTTTTAATGAAATATATATATATTGATTTATTATATGATTAAATTCGCAGCGAAGCGCGAGTAATTTTTCTAGTAGAATAAAAAATCAATTCATTTGCTCAAGGTTGAGGGCTTAAACCCTACACTCTAAAAATGTACCAATTCCAGATTCGAGCTCAATAATGTCTTTATTATTCAGAATTTGTGCGTCTCGAGAGGTAATTATCCATCACTATCGAACCAGGCCATAGTCATATGACTCATATCACATCACATCAAAATTGGCTGAAAAGCAAAGGCACGTAAAGAAGTACAGTAAATTGGACATTTGGGCACATGGAATTATGGAGGGCGTAATTTGTAAAACATACTTCAAGCCGAGCAGAGGCAGAGCAACTGCAGCCAATTTGTGGGATTGGGAACTTCTCTTTTTTGTCAAATCGAAACGAAATAGATTAATTCAATGTTAATTGCAGATGATAATTAAAATAACTAGGAAAAAAGTGAAAATTTTAAGTACCTAAATATGCACAATGGTAGACTTGACGAGCTTGGTATTGAACTGAAATTTATATAATTTGCTTTTCTTCGACCCTTCCTTGAATTCCTACACAACACAATATCAATTTTGGATTGCACGGGTGAATCTCAGTGCTCAGATTGAGAGACCAGTTTAGTTTATCTTGGAAAGGAACACGTTGCAAGGGCGAAACTCGATGTAGGGTGTGGGGGAACTCAATTGCAAGGGGCAGTGTTTTAAAATGCCAGTCTAGTTTAATTTGGAGTGAGAGAGAGAGACCTCGGCAAGTTGGAGCTCGATGCTCAGTGGGGAAAACGCAGATCTGCCATGAAATTGCAAACCGGTTTCGAGACAGATTTGCCATGTAATAGTAGATCAAAGAGATGGTGCTTGACGAGAGAGAGAGAGAGAGAGAGAGAGAGAGAGCAAGTTGTAGATCACCCTTTTGCTTTTAAAAAATCGGCATTGATTCTTCTTCTTAATCGACAGAGGAGAAGGAAGACTTAAATGAACATAAACCGGCCGGGTAATTTGGGTTGGTTCGGTCCGGTTTTATTGATAAAACCGGCCGGTTTGACCGATTTTTTACGGCTCATATGCATATCCGATCAAATAATCGAACCAACCCGTTTTTCTTTCCGGTTCCGGTTTTTTTGGTCGAACCGGCCGTCCGGTCCGGTTTTTAAAACACTGAATAAAAGAGATCGAAGATGTGCTTATTGCTTCGGACGGTACAAACAACACGGCTCAACATTGGTTAGTTGGCGGAATTGATGAGAATTACAACACGGCTAACGACGATACAAGAGATGTTCATGTCTTAAGAACTGATTTTCCGAGGACATTATTTGAGAGGTCTTCTTGTTCTTGCTTGTCAGATGGACCGAAATTTACATTTTTGCCTTTGGAGGATTTATCGGATCGGAGATGTCGGTTATAGAAAGTGGTTTCGGAACTCTCATATTTCTAGGCATGTACTTCTTGACAAATTCTATAGCTAATTGATGAACCTCATTATGATTTTAGTTTCTTCCAATAACTTATAAATATGCTGTGAATAACTGGTTAGAACCATGTTAACTTTTTTGCTCATTTAGTTAGTCAGGTATAACAACTTCTATATTTCGTGAGTTAATCCTTGAATATATACAAATGCCATCATCTCTTTCTTGTTTAGAAGATCATACCTTTTTAATGTTCACATAAGTGGTTGTAACTTATAAGAGGTTGTAACTTGTATGCTTCTAGGTTTTTATGCGAAAGTAATACAGTTTTATTGTTATTTTGTCATGACTATTATATTAAACTGGTTACAAATACAATGTGAAAAATAGTTTGTACATTATAAAATTTTAAATAATTAAGATTTATTATGCCAATGGACTCATAACCCAATTGGTTGATTATGAGACACAATAAATCATATTTTATTGCGAGTTTAATTCTCATTGACATCAATGGATGAATGACATATGAACATTCTCCATTTATTATAAAAAATACTATTTTTATTCATTGAAAAATTATAATTATAAGAATCCTATATAATACTAAATAGGTTAAATTTTTGCATTTTTGTTCAAACAACTTTAATATTAAAATTAAAAAATAGTTTATCTATCAAAACATACATAATTTCTTAAACTTATAAACATTATGTTATTTTTTTTAAAATGTAAATAAATCATATGATATTAACTGATTTTTCATATTTTTGTTGAATTAAATTTGGAAATTATTTTTTAAACTACTTTCCTTATATTATTTGCAATTTAAGTGCATTTTGAATCCATAAAAAAATAATTAGTACTATATAATTAATGATGTATTTTGTGATAACATATGTCGTACGGTTCACTATTTTTATACGAAAAATTATGATTGTCCAACTTCCACTAACTTATTGATGTATTGACAATAAATAAAAAACACATTATATTTTAAATGATATTAGGTGATAAATAATAATAGGTACCACATTGATAAGGTTGTGAGTTATATTATTAGAAAATAATATGTCTTATTTTTTTTATTATTTCATTTTATACATGACCAACCATATTTATTTGAACAATTTTTTAATTATTTTATTTTCAATCTTGTAAAGAACAAAGTGATTTCATTTGTATTTTGCACATTTTTACGAAATTATTATTTTTATTTGTTTTTTACGATAACTTTATTTTGTAAATTTTCGATAAACTCTATTTTGTCATTTCTTTATATTTTTTCGAACTTATCAAAAAATTGCATTATTATTTTTTTAATGAATTTTATTGTATTTTTTCTATTATTAATTGTTCTTATTTTTATATTTTGTAGAGTAAATAGAAAATAGTAAATAAATTCAAAATCTAATTTATTATAGTTCTATTGGATTTTAACACGTTTTAAACGGTGTATGTCTCAAATGGTGGAAATGAGTCATGTTTATTTGTTTAACACATGTTAATCGGTGGAGTAATCCAGTTCAATAACTTATTTTCCAAATATATAAATTTGGATTTAATTAATTATGAATGATGATAAACAAGTTCATTAAAAATGCCGAGTGGACCTTTATTTTGATCTCATCTTATTTATGATGGTCCAATTTTTTTTTTTTGGTTTACCACTAGCATTTAGTTCGCATGCTAACACATCAATCATGCTATTGCATTCTAAGGGGATGTTTATTACCCTTCTTTTTATATTTGAGATTGCATTAAATATTGCAAATAACAATGATATACTATTTATTGTTATGTTTTTTCGTAAAATTATGTTATACTTTAAATATTATTATACAACGACACTAATATATATTATTATTTGATATAAAATGAGTCATTTGCTTTCAAAATTTACCCACACTTTTATTTTGGACCAAACTTTATGCAATTTCCTTGTGCCACATCACCACTTTTTTTTTAGCCATTAGATTACGATATGTGACAAAATTTAGACCATTGCTTTTTTATAAATATTTTTGTTTGTAGTCATTTGAGTATCCCTTATTTTACACTATGTTTTAAGGATTCTTAGAAATCCACATCATCATATATTAATGATGTGGACTATTATTATTGGTTAGGTTCATGTGATACTAAGTTTATTCAATTATTTATTACTTCACATAAAATTACATGATCAAATGTGAATCAAATGTAAGAGGAAAAATTTATATATGAAATACTAATAACTTAATATGTAACATTATAAACATACAATATATAGTAGTATTATTTTTAGAATATTAATTTTAAAAAATCATCAAATATATCCGTTTTAATTTTCTCTTTATTTTGGCACCATATTAGTATAGTTCATACATACCATTTTCGATAATCTGAATTTGTAAAATATTATTAAAAAATACAATGCAAAAAGGGCATTTTTACAAAATAAATTTTTAATTATTTTATTTACATAGTAGAATTTTTAATATTAATATTTATTTTTAAAAATCATAACTATACTAATACCTTATAATACTAAGTTTATTTTATTTGTGTTTCTAATAAAAAAAAATTAATATTATTTTTTCTGAAAAATAATAGGTATAAAAAAAAGTTTATCCATCAAAATAATTTCTTAAATTTATAAACCCTTATCAAATAATAATGTTAATTCTAAAAATATAAAACTAGAAAAATCATATGATATAAAATAATTTATTTATGTTTATGCTAAATTAAATTTTTATATTATTTATTAAATTTAATAAATAATATAAAAATTACTTTCGCTATTAAGTTTGATATTATTTATATTTTTCTGTGCATTATATAATTAATGATATGTTACTACATATGATACATATGTTGTATGATTCATTATTTTTATATTTAATATTGTATGAAATATTGTGAACAACAATTATATAATATTTGTTCTGTTTTTTGTAAATTCATGTTATACCTCTTATATATTATTATACAGTGACATTAATATAAATTTTATTATTTGATTAAGAAAATAAAAAAATTTGTTGTAAAATAATTGTAATATATATATATATATATATATATAATCATAACAAATTAGTTCAAATAATTATATTATGAAATGAAATTATCAACATTATCATATTTATATGTAGTTTATATTACAATGAAAAACATAATTAACATCATCGTCGCGTAGCGCGAGTATTCTCCTAATGTAAATAACTATAAAACATATACGTAATCACTTGAAGTAAGTTCAAATATTTATTTTGAGATAATATTATCATCATTATTATTGTAAAAATTTGTAATTTATATTACAATAGAAATATAATTAATACACTTGCTGCCGGCAAGGACGAGTATTATCTTAAGTGATACGTAGTTAATAATATTTTATTATTTCTAGCGGAACATATTTGTTTTATTTATTTGGTGTTGCATAAATAATAAATTGTCAATCATCAAATATTGTGTGGAGAAATTTAGAGGACCAAGTATATTTTTCCAACAAAAGAAAAGCCACTTCTGATATAGAATCTCTTCTAATTACAATATCACCTACTTTTGACTATTCTCATACCACTTAAGCATTTAAATAACAATCTTAAACTTAAAACAATAAAAAAACTAGGGGAAAAAGTAAAGCCTCTTCTTGTCCAAAAAAAAAAAAAATCAGTTTCTAATTTTACAAAAAAAATCTGATATAAAATCTCTTCCTAATTACAATATCAGCTACTTTTGACTATTCTCTCATACCACTTAAGCATTTAAATAACAATCTTAAACTTAAAACAATAAAAAAAAACTAGGAGAAAAAGTAAAGCATCTTCTTGTAAAAAAAAAAGGATCAGATTCTTATTTTACAAAAAACAAATAAGAAAAAGAAGTAAAGAATATTACAAAGAGATATTCCCATTAACATTATAATCACCCACTTACTTATACAATGGTACAAGCATTTGGATTCTCTTCACTAAAGATTGATGTTAACCGGTTCGCATCAGTAGCAACACTATAGATACCCTCACGAACAGGGGTAGGGTAGTATTGATACTCCCCCGAAAAGTATTCGTGCCTCTTCGGGGTAGCTTGCCATCTTGGCAGCGGAGACGGTGCATATCGACCATATCCATATCCATTAACCGGTTCATTCGGGTTCAAACCAGGTTGGCCCGGTCCCTGAACCGGTTCAGACTGACTAAAACCAGGTGGATGTGGTCCATGAACAAATTGGACCCCTCGACGATTTTGAACCGGTTCAACTTGGCTGAAACCGGGTGGATGTGGTCCATGAACGAATTGCCCCCCTCCATAATTCTGAATTGGTTCAGGAGTATTGTTGAAACCACGTGGATGTGGTCCGTGAACGATTCGGACTCCTCCATTTTTTTGAACCGGTTCAGACTGGTTTAAGCCTTGGGAATTGGTTTCATGACCGTGACGTCGTACTCGACCCTTCACTGGTACAGGATTCTTGGGTTTCTGTACTTCAGACTGGGTTGGTGAAGGGCCAGTCTGTTCGGGCTGAGTCATGTGAGCTTGGTGTATATTAGGGTTTTGTGCCGGTTCGTTAGGTATTATGTAAACCGAATTGTTCTCGCTAAAAGTTACAGTTTTTGCCATTGTTCTTGTTTCGTACATACAAGGTGGCGAGTATGTGACGTTGTAGACGGGACTAATACTTCTCCTCTCTTCTCCTCCTACACAAAATAGTATAGAATAAAAAAAATACAGTGAATTATATTGAGAGAAAAAAAAGACAATACATGATCAGCAATATATTGTATTGATTTACTAATGAAAAGTAATATAGTGCTAGAAATGAGTGCACTTGTTTTTCAAAAAAAAAAAAAAAAAAATCGCCACTATTTTGGTAGAAGAAATGAACACAAACTGAAAGAGTACTGAATCATATTTTTTCAATCATCAGAAATATCCAATATGAAAAAGGTAAATTATAATGAAAAATAGAGAGAACAGAGGGGTCTATATTACTAACCATTGCACTTCGTAATTGCCTTGGATAATATCTTGCCTATAGGATAACAACCCATCTCTCTCTCTCTCTCTCTCTCTCTCTCTCTCTCTCTCTCGCTCTCGCTCTCTCTCGTGTGCGTTCTTATATATCTATCAATAAGAAATTGATAACAAGGATCTTTTTGAGGAATACATAGTTAGGCTAGCAAAAAAACAATATTGAAAAGAGAAATTCTACGGTAGGCTTTTTACAGAAAGATAATTTGGATATTTTCAATTAATTAGATATTTTAATATGTATGATATTAATTCATAAGAATACATTTAAATCTTATCAACAAACATTATTGACAAATTGACCCCTCCCGTCATCAATTACTATTCATCAATAAGAATCGATTATTGTTCATCGTCATCAATTACCGTTCATCAATAATTACTATTCATGAGAGCATATATAATTAAAATATACTCCCCCCCCCCTCCCCCCCCTCCCCCCCCCAAAAAAAAACAATTAACCTCTCTAAATATATAATTTTGCTCAACCCTCCCATTAAAAAGTAACCATGATGAGGTGGCAAAAGTGGGTTCAGTGGCTTAGCCACTCTAATTGACTTGATTAAATATTAATTAACACGTTTAATTGACACATAAATAATTTATAATAGGGAACGCAGGTGGATCGCCACAACGCCCGCAGGAGGATCGCCACTACATCCCTACCTCTCCTCTCACGTTATTTGATCATTCTTGCGGTCTTTTTTTGTATCTAGATCATATGCTCTTTTGCGAGAGGTCTACATTTGTTCATCGATCGGATCGTCGTTGAATATTTAATATTCTTGATTTGCATAACAATGTCATTTTTTAATTGAAATATATATATATATATATATATATATATATATATATATATATATATATATCAAGCATATTGATTTATTATATGATTAAATTCGCAGCGAAGCGCGGGTAATTTTTCTAGTATTCTAAATACCATAAGAAAAAAAAGACACAACATAGAACTCCCCTATTGAAAGAAACGATGGATCCTCCAGTCTCTTAAGAAATTGTGTTATTTTCTATGTACTAAACGCTTATTATCAATAAAATTTTGAACCAAAAGAGCACATTTCATGCCCTAGATTATCTTTAAAAAAAATTAAGAAATTGTGAGATTAAATTTCACTGACATCGAAATAATGAAACCGAGACGCAAAAAATGAAGTTAATAATTAAGTCGATTGAAATTAAAAATTCAATTATGCTTATACCAATACAAAAAAAAATTCGATATGCTAATTATATAATTAGTACACACTCTTCAAATAATAAACTTGTGGTCCATATTTTTCTTGAGATAGGGTTTCATTTTCAATCCAACAAGTGGAGCTTTGCATATATTCTTGTGGGTACCCTTCCCTTAAATGTCAAAAGCTCCCCTAAGATTTTTTTTGTCCATTCAAACCACATATTATGCTTTGCTAGGTTTTTTGCTCCATGGAAGATTGGACACGTCGCACATGTACAAATTGTCTTGCTTACTAAAAGACAACTTTAATAAGCTACCTAATTAACTTTAGTTTGAATATTTACCCAAAACTTTATTTTGGACCTAAATTTGTGCAATTTTATTGTGCCACATCATCACTTTATTATTAACCATTAGATTATGATATGTGACAAAATTTAGACCATTGATTAATCATTCATCTTTTATAAACATTTTTTCTTTGTAGTCATTTAATTGTCCCTTATTTTACACTATGCTTCAATGATTTTTAGAAAACCACATCATCATATATTAATGACATGGACTATTATTATTGGTTAGATTCATGTTAAACTAAATTTATTCAATTATTTATCATTTCACATAATATTATATGATCAAATGTTAATGCAATGAAAGATAAAAGTGGGTCCTATTTGCAAAAGGATCAAACCATAATAATACAAAAATAGAGTTTGCAAAATAAACCTCAAAATATTTTGTGTATATGTTATGATTGAAGGTAAGTGATTTTGATTTCTAAACCCGAAGCAAGTACTTTGAGGAGTATTTCTTAATATATATGATTATTTTCGATCAAGACTTGTGACTAGCCTTGTATACAACCGATCTTATTAAGCTAGACTCAAAACTCACTCACTTAGTCACTTCCGTGACTAACCATTTTATTTGAATGTTTTGAGTCTTATTGCGTAGTAAAATCGTTAGATACGCGAAGGTCCAATGGAGTCACTATACCGAATGTGAGGCAACGTTGGAGAGTGAGGAGGAAATACGAAAGAAGTACCCACGTAGAGCACACAAGCTGTCACACCCCAAATATATGAAGGAGGGAGTGCGGCAGGTTGCCAGTATACAACTCGTATACCACATGTTGTTATATGATAATTTCACAAAAACAGGAATTCCACAAATCAAAAACAACGACACACACATATATATACATATGCATCACCATAACATATACAAACGAACATATAGAAACCTAGTGGAAGCATATAAACACATATGCGACATAAACACACAAAAATACTAAACATGTCGCAGCGACAAAATGGCTCGCTGGCCAGAAACGAAAGCAAACTAATATAAACAAGATGGAGGTTCCGCGATGAAAATGAAACCGTCGAACTCACCCTCTAGATACCCGCTGCCCCCGATGATCTGTCCACCGTCCTAGGCTCAAAACATTCAAATAAAATTGTTAGCCACGGAAGTAACTAAGTGAGTGAGTTTTGAGCCTAGGTTATTAAGACCGACCTTATACATGGCTAGCCACAAGTCTTGCTCAAAATTAATCATATTATTGAGAAATACTCCTCAAAGTACTTGCTCCGGATTTAGAAATCAAAATCACTTACCTTCATTCATAACATATACAAAATATACCTTTGAAACCCCGTCATGCTAACAAATCATTTTTCTACCGAAACTGCTATTATAACATTAATAACTTCATATGCAATATTTTAAACATACAACATATATTAATATTATTTTTAGAATTTTAATTATAAAAAACCATCAAATATATTCAATTTAATTTTCTCTTTATTTTGACATCCATATTAGCATAGTTCATACAGACAGTTTTTCATAATATGAATTTGTAAAAATATTATGAAAATACAATGCAAAAAGTGCATTTTTACAAAATAAAATTTTGAATTATTTTATTTACATAATAAAATTTTAAATATTAATATTTATTTTTAAAAAGTTATAACTATACTAATACCATATAATACTAAGTTGATTATATTTGTGTTTTTAATCAAAGAAATTTAATATTAATTTTTTGAAAAATAATAGGAAAAAAAAAATATCAATTGAAATAATTTCTTAAATTTATAAACACTTATCAAATAATAATTTTATTTATTAAAAAAAAAACATTTGATATAAAATAATTTATATTTATGTTCATACTAATTTAATTTTTTATATTATTTATAAAATTACTTTCACTATAAAGTTTGATATTATTTATAATTTTCATTGCATTTTAAATCAATAACAACTTATTAGTACTATAAAATTAATGATATGTTACTAAGTATGTTATATGATTCATTGTTTTTATATTTGATATTGTATGAAACGTTGTGAACAATAATAATATAATATTTGTTGTTATGTTTTTTGTAAAATCATGTTATATTATTATTATGCGATGACATTAATATAAATGTTATTATTTAATTAAGAAAATGATTTTTGTTTGTGAACATAATGTAAAATAATTGTAAAACATATACATAATCATAGACAAATCAGTTCAAATAATTATATTATGAAATGATATTATTAATATTATCATATTTATATGTACTTTATATTACAATAAAAAAACATAATTAACAATCTCGTCGCGTAGCGCGAGTATTCTCCTAGTTAGTGGTGGGCATTCGGTTGAACCGAACCGAACCGATTAAGACCAAACCGAATCAAACCGAACCGAACTAGATTCAAACCGAACCGAACCGAATAAAATTTGAACCGATTTAAAACCGAACCGATTAAACCGAATTTCTTATTCGGTTTGTTCGGTTGAACCGAATATGAAGCTTTATAATGATAAAATTCAAATTCTATTTAGCAAAAGAAATATAAAAACAAATCATATAAAATATAATTATATTCTTAATAATTTTACAATATGAAATATTTTTTTTTAAAATATACATAATAAAAACATGAAAAATAATACTAATTCGGTCGGTTAGGTTTAATCGGTTTTAAAAATACCAAAACCGAACCGAACCGAATAAACCGAATAATATTAATTTTTGAACCGAACCGAACCAAATGAACCGATTAAATCGAATTCGACCAGTTCGGTTCGGTTTCCAAATAAACCAAACCATTTGCCCATCCCTACTCCTAGTTAGTTTCATTTTTGGTTTCTTATTCTTCCCGGACCTTTTTTTTTTTGAAAATAAAGAAGCGGAGTTTCTTTTTGATATATTAATGCAAGTTTAATACATCGTTTTAATTTTACATAATCATGTAAAAAGAAACCTAGTCTAGCGACCAAAAAAATTAAATAAAAGACATTTCCTAGGTAATAAAACGTTATTACCAAAAGCTAAAAAATTAAGGAGATTGAGAAGCCTTGAGGTAGATATATGTTTCACGGTTAGAAGAGGAGTTTCCATTCCTTTGCTTCGTGGTTGATCCTTGCTATTGTCGATGCCGGTGGTACTATTTCATATGCTAAGATGGGCCAGAACAAAACCATGACATGGAGGCCTTCAAATAAAAGGGAACAAATTAGATCTTTCATCTATCGATCTTATTAATTCATCACGTTAGCACATATCACATGGCTTTTCATTTATCTAAATTCGAACCGTCGGTCTCTTAGCCTCCTTAATCGAACCCTTTTTACTCAAAATTACAAATTTGGACACTTATGTTTCAGTTTCGCACTTTTGCGAGTCTTGTTAAAAGTTTGAACTCCAAATTCAACACCACACAGCATTTGCTCTTCCATTTATAAGACATAAACTTCTCTTTCTTCACATTCCACCTCTGTAATTATCAAATCCTCACTAACAAACATGGTTTCTCTTCACTTTCAATTCCCCTATACTATCATCATCATCTTCTCTATCTTTACTTTCTTCTGTTCTCCAAAACTCGTATTTGCTGACGAATCAAGCTCAGCATGCGAGTATCCATGCCAACCTCCACCGACGACCTTAACAAATTGTCCACCGCCTCCATCACCTTCATCAGAAACGCCAGTTTACAGTTATCCACCGCCTCCATCACCTTCATCAGGAACGCCAGTTTACAGTTATCCACCGCCTCCATCACCTTCATCAGAAACGCCAGTTTACAGTTATCCACCGCCACCAGCCTCGTCGGGCGTGCCAGGATACTGGAACTACCCTCCACCACCTTCATCTCCAGGATACTATCCATATTTTTCGCCGCCTAATAATTACCATAATTACCCTTTACCTCCCCCTCCTAACCCTATCTTGCCTTGGTTCCCTTGGTACTACTATTACAACAAGACACCAATTTCGGAGGGCACCTCTGTCGGTCGTAATGGTTTAAGCCGCACTGTTGTAGTTTTAATCGCAGTTTTTATGGGTTTGATATTCGTGTCTTAAGAGTGTATTATTATGTTTGTTAATGTTGTTCGCACATTGTTGAAAGATTTATGATTTTTTGTGTTGCCTCTCTTTAATAATTAATTTATATAAGGTAGATTTTCTTATATGAACAATTAATTCAATTCTATTCCCAAAATAATCAAGTTTTGAACTTAATTCCAAAAATACACAATGGAGGAGTTTGAAACTCCGCCAAAATTAAAATTGGCGGAATTTGTAACTCCGCCATAATTTAATGGTTAAGTGAAAGATTAATGATGTGCAGGTGTATATTAATTATGCTGTTAAATTTGGCGGAATCCGTAATTTCGCCAGGAATTTTTTTTTTCAGTATTTTTTTGAGTATATTTAATAGATGAATGGAATATTAAAGTTTATGTTGAGTATATTTTATGTTGATTAAATTTTTAAACTATAATATTCCATTCAAATTCCGCCAATTTTAATATACTAAAAAAAATACTATAAGGAAATTTGATATTATAGATGAATTTTAATATACTCAAAAAATTCTATAATATTCTCAAAAAAATACAGGCGGAATAAAATTATTCCGCCATAATTTTTAAACTATAATATTCCACTCATCTATTATAGATGAATGGAATATTATAGTTTGGCGGAATAAAATTCTATTCATCTATAATATTAAAATTATGGCGGAATTTTTTGAGTATATTAAAATTGGCGGAATTACGGAATTTTTTGAGTATACTAAAATTCATCTATAATATCAAATTTCCTTATAGTATTTTTTTTAGTATATTAAAATTGGCGGAATTTGAATGGAATATTATAGTTTAAAATTTTAATCAACAAAAAATATACTCAACATAAACTATAATATTCCATTCATCTACTAAATATACTCAAAAAAATACTGCAAAATTTTTTTGCTGAATTTTGGCGGAATTACGGATTCCGCCAAATTTAACAGCATAATTAATATGCACCTGCACATCATTAACGTTTCAGTTAACCATTAA
Organism: Luzula sylvatica; assembly: GCA_946800325.1. Classification (NCBI taxonomy): domain Eukaryota; kingdom Viridiplantae; phylum Streptophyta; class Magnoliopsida; order Poales; family Juncaceae; genus Luzula; species Luzula sylvatica. The sequence continues at coordinate 45,842,760 of OX326956.1, read as the reverse complement.
ATTATGTCGGAGTTACAAATTCCGCCAATTTTAATTTTGGCGGAGTTTCAAACTTCTTCATTGTGTATTTTTGGAATTAAGTTCAAAACTTGATTATTTTGGGAATAAACTTGAATTAGTTGTTTATATAAGGAAATCTTGTTTCCTAAGATGGCAAAATGAACGGAGAATAAATGAGTTGGTGGTACAGGGAAAAGCTTGTTAAGAAATAATGCAAGAGATAGTGGCCACTTTTTCTCTTATTCTCTCCTTTGTTAAAGAAGACATATACTCTGCCCCCCGTTATGAAAAAAAATCTTGATGCAATTATCATGACGTCATCTTATTAATTGAATTTTTTTTTTAGTTGTTATTCTAAAAATCGGGTTCCTATAAGAAATCCGAAGCCCATCCAATTAATTGAGTTTGGAATTAAAGGAACATATCTGCTTCTTTTACTGATAGATTGCGTAGTTCTTGGTGCTTATTTCATGAATCTTTTGATTCGACTAGTAATTAGAATGTTTCAGTCAATGTTTTTAGCGTCTTCCTTCAAAATAACCCTAATTCTGTTACTGGTACATGTTCTGTTTCATTAATTTATTGTTTTAATGTTGTAATTAGTGCATTTTGTGTGTCTATCTTGTCGTAATTCTGACATAATTGCAATTATCATTCTTGTCCTCTGAATTGATGGTTAATTACATGAGTTTGTTTGGGGAATTGATGGTTAATTCTAACATTATTTTCAGTTTATTGAATGTTTTTGCATTTTTCGCTGTCATTTGGATTTTTATTACATGACTGTCAATTGGTTGTTAATTGGATTTAAATTAGATTGACTACGAATTTAATGTTATTTGACTGGTTTGCGATGAATTGACAGTTAATTGGTTGATCTGACAAGTGGATCCCGCAGACGAGTCTTCATTTGAAGCTGTTGGCGAGGAGGCGGTGAATTGCTGTACTTGTTGTAGATGAAAAGTCAATGCGTTACTCTATCAATTCAACGAGTATTCTCAAAGCGTTACTCTTTCAATTTTAGTTTCTAAATTATACATGAATTATTTACCAATTAACTGTCAATTACAATAGGGTTTAATTACAATATTGCCCCTGTAATTTTTAGGTCCCTTCTCGGTTAATGGACGACCCGGTTAATCCTCGACTCGTTTAATTGAAGCTTCGGAGAGAAGGCCATCGTTGCGGTACAACGTCGAATTGAAGCTCTCGAGTCGAAGAAATTAGCGAATCGAGTAGCGTCCAAGGTCTCTGGAAATTCGGGTTTAGGGTTTGTGAATCTGTTGTAATTGTAATTTGTCTCTACACGTCATGTATGTTTTATGTAGAAATTGGCGAATCGAGTAGCGTCGGAATTTAAGTTGATTGTATGGTTATGTATTGTTGAAATTTTATTAGATCAATATTTGGCGAATCGGGAGCTTTTCTTCCATTAGAGGCAGTGCTTGTTAATCAGCTTAATTAAAGTTGTTATTTAAACTTGAGAGAATTACAAATCTTTGGAGAATTAGAACTTAATCTTTGGAGATATATTAAAATTAAGTATATTAACCATGAATCGATTTGTTGTCAATTTTACTACTCAATTTTTAGAATTTAATTATTACAAGTTGTACTAATCATCCCCTTAATTTATGTTATTGTTAATTTTAACTAACCATGAATTTAATTATTAGTTAATTTTAGAAACTAGATTGCTAATTATCTCAAATTGATATGATAAAAATTTATTTTCAAATTAAAGTAATTTTAACAGATTTGATAATGACGTTCAAACAATTAGCAATAATAATTATTTTTGAAATTATCTTGTTAATTGTCAAGTGTAAATTCGTGTATATAGAAAGTTTGTTTTTTGATTCATAACATTCATTTACGCTCTGAGGAGTCGGAATAACGTGTTTTGAGATGTTTTTGATCGAATCTTTTATTACGTAACTTTTCACCAAATTGTACAAACACTAAGAAACTTTTCTTTTCGGTTCATAGCAATATTTTTACGTTTTGAGGAGTTCAAATAACATGTTTTTAGATCATTTGTATCGTACCTTTTACTACATTTTTCACCAAATTTTACAAACACTAAGAAATATTATTTTTCGATTCATAACAATATTTTAACGCTCTGAAGAGTCCGAATAACGTGCTTTTGAGATGATTTGGATCGAATCTTATGCTACGTAACTTTTCACCAAATTGTACAAACACTAAGAAAGTTTTCTTTTCGATCCATAGCAATCTTTGTTAGTTTTGAGGAGTTCAAATAACGTGTTTTTAGATCATTTTTATCGTATCTTTTACTACCTAACATTTCACCAAATTTTACAAACACTAAGAAAGTTTGTGTTTCGATTCATAACAATCTTTTAACAATCTGAGGAGCTAAAATAACGAGTTTTTGAGATGGTCCGAATCGAATCTTTTCCTAGGTAACTTTTCACCAAATTGTACAAACACTAAGATTTTTTTTTTCTCGATTCATAGCAACATTTTTACGCTTTGAGGAGTTCAAATAACGTGTTTTTAGATCATTTGTATCATACCTTTTACTACCTAACATTTCACAAATTTTACAAACAATAAGACAGTTTGTTTTTTGGTTCATAACAAGCTTTTAACGTTCTGAGGAGTCCAAAAAACGTTTTTTGAGATTGTTTAGATCGAATCTTTTATTGTGTAACTTTTCACCAAATTGTACAAGCACTAAGAAAGTTCTCTTTTCGATTCATAGCAATCTTTTTTACGCTTTCAAATAACATGTTTTTAGATCATTTATATCGTATCTTTTGCTATATAAAATTTCACCAAATTTTACAAACACTAAGAAAGTTTGTTTTTTGATTCATAATATTCTTTTATGCCCTGAGGAGTCCGAATAACGTGTTTTTGAGATGGTTTGGATCGAATCTTTTACTACGTAACTTTTCACCAAATTGTACAAACATTAAGAAAGTTTTCTTTTCGATTCATAGCAATCTTTTACGCTTTGAGAAGTTCGAATAACATGTTTTTAGATCATTTGTATCGTATCTTGTACCACATAACTTTTCACCAAATTTTATAAACACAAAGAAATTTGTGTTTCGATTTATAACAATCTTTTAATGATCTAAGGAGCTCAAATAACGAGTTTTTGAGATGGTTTGGATCGAATCTTTTACTACGTAACTTTTCACCAAATTGTACAAACACTAAGAAAGTTCTCTTTTCGATTGATAGCAATCTTTTTTACGCTTTCAAATAACGTGTTTTTAGATCATTTGCATTCTTTTTTACGCTTTCAAATAACGTGTTTTTAAGAAAGTTTGTTTTTCGATTCATAACAATCTTTTAACGAAACAAGGAGTCCAAATAACGTGTTTTTGGTATGGCTTGGATCAAATCTTTTGCTACGTAACTTTTCACCAAATTGTGCAAACACTAAGAAAATTTTATTTTTTGATTCATAGTATTCTTTTTACGCTTTGAGGAGTTCAAATAACGTGTTTTTAGATTATTAATATCGTATCTTTTTCTACATAACTTTTCACAAAATTTTATAAACACTAAGAAAGATTGTTTTTCGATTCATAACAACCTTTTAACATTCTGAGAAGTCCAAATAACGTGTTGTTGAGATGGTTTGGATCGAATCTTTTAGTGCGTAACTTTTCAACAAATTGTATAAACGTTAAGAAATTTTTCTTTTCGATTCATAGCAAATCTTTTAACGCTTTGAGGAGTCCAAATAACATGTTTTTAGATCATTTGTATAGTATCTTTTACTACATAACAGTTCACCAAATTTTACAAACTCTAAGAAAGTTTATTTTTTGCTTAATAACAATCTTTTACGCTCTGAGGAGTCCGAATAACGTGTTTTGAGATGTTTTGGATCGAATCTTTTGCTACGTAACTTTTCACCAAATTGTACAAACACTAAGAAAGTTTTTCTTTTTGATTCATAGCAATATTTTTACGCTTTGAGGAGTTCAAATAACATGTTTTTAGATCATTTGTATCGTATCTTTTACTACATAAATTTTCAATAAATTTTACAAACACTAAGAAATATTGTTTTTCGATCTATAACAATCTTTTAACGCTCTGAGGAGTCTGAATAACTTGTTTTTGAGATGGTTTGAATCGAATCTTGTACTACGTAACTTTTCACCAAATCGTACAAACACTAAGAAAGTTATCTTTTCGATTCATAGCAATCTTTTTACGCTTTGACAAGTTCAAATAACTTGTTTTTATATCATTTGTATCGTATATTTTACTACATAAGATTTCAGCAAATTTTACAAACATTAAGAAAGTTTTTTTTCGATTCATAACAATCTTTTAACGCTCTGAGGAACCCAAATGATGTGTTTTCGAGATGGTTTGGATCGAATCTTTTACTACGTAATTTTTCACCAAATTGTTCAAACACTAATAAAGTTTAATTTTCGATTCATATCAATCTTTTTACGCTTTGAGGAGTTCAAATAATGTGTTTTTAGATCATTTGTATCGTATCATTTTCTACATAACTTTTCACCAAATTTTACAAACACCAAGAAAGTTTGTTTTCAATTCATAACAATCTATTAACGCTATGAGGAGTGTTTTTTGAGATGGTTTGGATCGAATCTTTTATTGCGTAACTTTTCACCAAATTGTACAAACGTTAAGAAAGTTTTCTTTTCGATTCATATCAATATTTTTACACTTTGAGGAGTTCAAATGACATGTTTTTAGATCATTTGTATCGTATCTTTTACTACATAACATTTCACCAATTTTACATACACTAAGAAAGTTTGTTTTTTGATTCATAACATTCTTTTACGCTATGAGGAGTCGGAATAACGTGTTTTAAGATGTTTTTGATCGAATCTTTTACTACGTAACTTTTCACCAAATTATACAAACACTAATAATATTTCTTTTCGATTCATTGCAATATTTTTACGTTTTGAGGACTTCACATAAAGTGTTTTTGGATCATTTGTATCGTATCTTTTACTATATAACATTTCACCAAATTTTACAAACATTAAGAAACTTAGTGTTTCGATTCATAACAATCTTTGAACAATCTGAGGAGCTAAAATAACGTGTTTTTGAGATGGTTTGGATCCAATCTTTTACTACGTAACTTTTCACCAAATTGTACAAACACTAAAAAAGTTTTCTTTTCGATTCATTGCAATATTTTTACGTTTTGAGGACTTCACATAACGTATTTTTAGATCATTTGTATCGTATCTTTTACTATATAACAATTCACCAAATTTTACAAACATTAAGAAACTTAGTGTTTCGATTCATAACAATCTTTGAACAATCTGAGGAGCTAAAATAACGAGTTTTTGAGATGGTTTGAATCGAATCTTTTACTACGTAACTTTTCACCAAATTGTACAAACACAAAGAAAGTTTCTTTTCGATTCATAGTAATCTTTTTACGCTTTGAGGAGTTCAAATAACGTCTTTTTAGATCATTTGTATCGTACCTTTTACTTCATAACATTTCACAAAATTTTAGAAAAACTAAGACAATATTTTTACCTTTGTTTTTATGTCGTTCTTCTCGACTCTTGTCGTCGTGACGTCTTTCGTGTCGAGGTTCGCGTCTTTCCCGACCCTTTTGTTCGTCATCCTTCTTGTTCCATGGAGCATGTTCGGGATGGAGAGTCCAACATGTCTCCATGGTGTGTCCCTTCTTATTGCACTCAAAGCAATAGGGCTTCACATTTTGTCGCTTGCGGTTGTCGTTGAACCGTCTTTCGTGTGATCTAAAATCACGAAGTTTCCTTACCAAGAGAGCTAGTTCACTCTCATCATCGCTTGTATGTAAGGCGGGTAGAACTATGGCTTTGGGGCGAGAAGTCGAGGCATTCTCTTGATTTAGTTGCTTGAGTCGTGTTTCAAAGTTTCGGAAGTAACTTACTAAATCTTCGGGCGACATGTCTTGCGTAGCCATCATGGTTTCCAACGCCACTCGTAGTGTCTCCCAACTTGTTGGCATTGCTCGAATTAGTGTACCTACAACTCGAGAATTGGTTAGGGACTCTCCAAGAGCGGTGAATCCGTTTTTGATATGATTCATCCTTCTGTACATATCATCCACAGATTCACCCTCGATCATCCGGAAACTATCAAATTGTTGTTCGAGTCCCATGAGGTTGGTTCTCTTCATTTGATTTTTTCCTTCAAATCTATCGAGGAGAGCACGCCACATTTGATGAGAGGTATCACATCCTGTTGGGTATCGGCGTCACTACCGAGCCCCGCGTAGCGGATTGAGAGGCCCGGTCCGACCCGATCCCGAGGACCACTTCAACGACCCGAAAGTATGAATCATGTAAATGAAACTAAACCTATGGAATTAACTTTTAATTCATAGAGAATCATACCACGTGAAATTGATCACGGTGAAGGGTTGATCCTCGCGTAGTTGCTTTGCTCTTTGCTTCGATCCCGGCGACACGCGCGTCCCATTCCCGCGCGATTCGACACCTTGTTCGAAGCTCCGATTTGTCGTATACAACCGGATTTTATCCGGTTTATCTCCGACCTTGCTCGACCTTGCTCTCGACTGATCACAATAGAAAATCTCAAGCGAGATTTCTCTACTCGTATCCACCTCAAGCTCGCGTCTTTCGGTTGCGGCGAATTCCCCTAAAATTCCTGCAAACTTGCTCAAATTATCTCTAATCCTCTCAACTTGTCCAACAAGTTTCTCTCTTTCTTTCTCTAAGAATCTCAAGGAAGCCAGTGAGTAAAAAGAGAGGAGAGTTACAGAGATTATATAATCAATCTCTGAATTAATGGGGCATTAATGAGTATCAAAACTGCTAATCCAGAATTCGGATCACAGTGCGTCATGACGCACGATATGGTGCGTCGTGACGCACGTGTCACATGTACTGAGATCTAGCCGTTACAATGTGCTCCGTCATGACGGACACAACTGTGCGTCATGACGCACCACCGTCATGACGCACAATATGGTGCGTCGTGACGGTATACTCACAGATTGGCTTCTACAGAAATACATTACTGTGCGTCATGACGGACCATATGGTGCGTCATGACGGACTATGTAATTTCTGCCAGATTTGCATAATCTTATTATGCATCCAATCATTCCGACGAACACGTATGTTTGTCTACCCTCATTTGTACAATCTACTAGTTGATCTGTAACTGTATTTCCTTCAGTCTCCCACTCAGTTCAAGATCCAACTAAAGAAAGCACTAGTGTACATCTCATGTACACATAACCTTAGAGATTGAAATTTAAGCCCGAAATAAGACAGCTCTATGTGTGACCGCGTAAGTTCGTATGAAGCAATGGTAGTGAACTTATGCCTAAACTCACGGGCTAATGAGAGGGATCTAGGAAGAAATGCATCATAGTTTTCCCACGTTGAAAACGAAAAATGATTGTGATCATTTATAACCATCTCGAACGGTGGCGTTTAGTTCTCTTGTTCACGATATCCGTCAATCAAAAGGCATGGTGATAGTCATCCTTATAATTTGATTGACTAAACTTATTGTCTCGATACCGAATTGAATCAATAAACACAATTGATATTAACAATTAATATCATTGACTCTGGCCAGAGATTTCGTTGATCAATTCATCGATAGGCCTAAGGGATATCTCTTTCTCTCGAAAGGAACAATTTCTATCTTGATGACTCACATCAAATTCCGTGTTTCAGATAATACCCGATCATAATCCCATGACCATCCTGTTACAGATAGTGGAAGATTATATCTAAGCATTATGTTACGCACGAAAAATGATCCATGATCATCTCAAGTGTGAAGAACTAAGACCCCATTCATTACGATTCCATCTACAATGACTAAACCATGTCATGGTATCGCACTTTTGGTCAAGTCACAATATGCATAACCTAATGCATATCCATATTCCCGATTTGACAAACTCTTTGTCCTATGATTAGCAAAACATAATCATCTCCTCGGCGAATATGCTAGTGTACATGTTAGTCTATTGTCTTATAATAGATATACTTATCCCATAAGTATCCTAATCATGACTAGGGACGTTTTTGAAATATAACTTTTGAAATGTGACGGTTTTACTTAACATGATCACGTATCACGTAGACGCTTACACAAGTCATAAATCAAGGTTCGTGTAATCAAATTACACAACCATGCACAAGTTTTCATATAAGAGATAAATGCAAATAAAATAAAATTTTGAAATTTTTGAAATGCACTAATATAGATTAAGTATTGGTTGATGCAGCGTTTACACATATAATCTCTACTAGGACTATAATCTGCGATGACTATTGGTATTAGATAACTATACCTCAAATCTTTTCCTCCTCTAGGTATCTCTATACCTAGAGTCTTCGCATGACAATCATGCTTAACTAAGAAGAAAAACAGTTTTGTAAACGGTTCCGCTACGTTCCCGTTAGTGTTTATTTTCGTTAGGTATCCAATACCTATCTTGATATAAGTTGGTTATGTTATTTGAGTTTCTTTTGGTTTGTGCTATTTCGACCATCGAAATAGATAACCATCTAATTCTATTACTTGGGACAATAACAAGTATGATCAACACCTTGATCCATAACATTTCCATTTTGGCTTCGTAAGCCGCATTGAAAATTTAATTCTACCGTAGAATTTTCATTTTTAGTTGTTATGAAACTCTTTCATACAACTTCATCTTTCTTTAAGCAAAATACGTACACATTTCGTAAATGTGATGTATGTTGGGAGAAATGACATCGGTATAACTTTTATCACCGATACATTTTCTTCATCAATTTATATGAGAAATATAATCTTAATCCTTTCTAAAAGGATATTATTTATTAATTTCAATATGAATCCGGATTTTTAAATGTTGCATAACTATTATGCATATGTAAAGTATAACCTTTATACAAACATATTAAATAGAATTGTTCTCGTTCGAACCAACCATATGGAGCATTCGAAACGAAATATTCTATGGATTCGATTGATAATTACGACGCTTAATATGAACAATATTTAAAGATTAGTACATATCATGGCGTATTTGGAATATTCTATTATCGAAATATAAAATATCCATTTTCCTATTTTTCTTTAACTCGATGTCGCACATCGATTTTCAGAAAAAATTTCGCCATTCGACATTTGGAAGAAATCCAATCTTGGATTTATGTATTGAAAACCATTTTCAATATTTTGTCGATGTACATACTTCGATTCAGATCGAGAAATTTCAAATCTATCTTATAGATTTTTATGCTTATCTTATAAGTTGTCTCGTCTAGATCTTTCATAGTGAAACGACAATCGTTTCCCACGAATAACATATTGTTCATATATATTAATATAAGAAATATATGTGGCTCCCACTAACCTTCACATCTACACAAAACTTTTCTTTTGTTCTTGATGATATTATAACTAATTATAATTTCATCAAAATGTAATTCCAATTCCATGGATTATTCTCCAATCCATCATATAGACCATTGAAAATTGTATACTTTTCTTGGATTCTTTTGATCGATAAAACCATTAGGTTGTCTCGTATACACATTATTTAACATTTCCTATTAAGGAATATGGTCTTATTATCTATTTCTCAAAACTCATAGTCATACTATGTGAAGTGATAAATATAATCCGAATGGATCAAGCATAATTATTTGTGAAACCATTTCATCATGATCATATCATGATTTATTGAAGTTTTTCACAACTATCTTTGCTTTGCAAGTATACATATTCTAATCCATGTTAGTTTTCACCTTGAAAACACTCACATCCTATGGGTCGTACCCTAAGAAATGTTTAAATCAAGTTCTAAACTTGATGACATGCATGGATTGAATTATGGATTCCATGGCACCATGCCATATGGAATTTTATCCTTTATAGCATCATTTTAGTCCATCGACTCATCATGTATGAGTTCGATTTGTTTGTCACATTCTTTGATAAATTCATAATTTATCGATTCGTGATGTGTCTAAAATTGATCTATAAAATCGCTTTGTGATCTTGACTTGGATTCATCAACTTTTAATGGAATTCCAATCATATTCATCGGTTCAATGTTCCATTTCGAGTCTCGAACCTTTCGAGATCGATTCATCTCCCACTAGCCCTCATAGATATAAGTGACATTAAGTTTCAAACTTATGCACATTAAATCCTCCTCTAAGAAGGTATCTCTTTGAACTATGAAAATCTAATTCTCATTGGAATTTAATAAATGGTATCCTTTAATTTCTTTAAGAATACTCAATGAATGAACATATCAAGATTTGAGATTTAGTTTATCCAAAACCAGTTTTCGAATTCAAATCTCCAAATCTTACAAAAGATAACATCGGAAGTTTTCATTAACATTGAACTATTAACGTGCCCGACTTTGGCCTGAAACCACGTTAATCCTCAATTTAATTTATTTCCGATCCATATCATATATGGGGTCTTTTGCACCGACTTAGAAGGTATGTGATTAATCTTGGTCTTAAGGATAAATTTTCAAATCTTATTTGAGAAAATTAATTTTGATTTATCATCTATCAAACAATGTCCAACAAAGTTTGATTTCTCTTTTCGAATACATTAATCTACATTTATGTTCCGAATGAAAATAACTATGAAACTTTTTCATAAATTTTCTAGATGATTATCATACTCATAGCTTAAAATGCTCGTCTCTTCGATCTTATCGAAAGACTTTGATTTTCTCGCTTAGTTGACTTCGTATTTCATTTCGAAACGTTTTTGAACCATTCAAAATTATGTTTCAAACGCATTAAATAGATATCTTTATATCTACAATAATCGTTGGTAAATATAATAAAATATTTGTAGCCTCCTCTTGCCTCAGAACTTACTTATTTACCTACATTCAAAATGTTTGGTTTTTTATAAGTTTTTGATCGTTTTTCCAACTTTTGGAATGACACTTTTGCCATCGTGATTACTAAACAAGTCTTGTACTTGTCATGCGAATCTTATTCGAATGAAACTAGTATTCCATCCAATGGATTCTAGAAATATATATCTCATATACATAGTCAAGATGATATAGTCAAAAGAAGCTATTACTATCAACTTTTTGATTAATCCTCCTCGGATTTAACATTTATTTTGATTATTGGAACAACAACTTGCCCAAATCCTTGATTGAGACAACTTTTGTCTTAATCACCCTTTACACCCTTGTTTCTTATAATTCTTCAAACTCCTTTGAAGATTTGTGTCTATGCATGTCAACATTTGACTTCTTCTCAAGTTTGTCAAACTTTTGGCTTTTTCTAAAGCCTTGAGAATGTGAATCGGTTCTACCAATTTCGTGTCCAACACTTAAATCTTGCACTATTGCCTAAGAACCATTCTTAGGATATAGTGTTAATCAAGGTAGTTCCGTTTCACAAACTTTTCTTTCTCTAATATCGATCATATCGATATGATATTGGTGTTGCTTAAATTATTATTCTAGATGAATTATGATATTGACAACTAACCGTGCGTACTTATTCTATATGCTTATATGATATGAAATATGTTACTTTTATCAAATCAATAACCCTAATATTGATTCGGGATTCTAAATCCAATAACATTTCAAGACCCATATTTCATGATCCTCCCACAAGTGACTTTGGCCGACAAATGAGATCTCATTATTTAGGTAGGATAAATCCAATCGCATCCAATGCGACTCTTGACATTTTATAGGATTTCGGTATCGAACCATATCATATATGATTCAAATTCCGTTTGTGCATCCTCACTATGCGCCGAACCCCAATCGGATTGGCTTGGACGGTTAAGTCACAACCATGATCACTTATCGTTCAATTGAACTACAAATGCGCCCGACTTTGGCCTGAACCCGCATTTGTCCCCAATTAACGCTTGCCTTTCACGTTGATACATACAACAATGCACGCCCGACTTTGGCCTGAAACCGTGCAAGGTGTGATGACCAACCTCGGAGGTTGTGAACATGGAAGGCATTTCATGACTTAAGTATTATGCAGGGATTTATGTGATATAATCTAATTATATCAATAAGCAAGTATATCATGATGAATGAACATAATTAATAATGATTAGAACCATATTTAAATAAATCAGAAAAAATTACCCTGTGCGTCATGACGCAACATAACGTCCGTCATGACGCACCGTGTTGAAATAGACTTTCTTTGACTTCCGTCATGACGCAACATAATGTGCGTCATGACGGACTTCACAAGTCCGTCACGACGCCACACGGTGCGTCACGACGGACCATACAAAACAATTTTGTTGTCCACTCCAGAAACTATTTCAGGTTCCTCCGTCATGACGGTTGGTTATACCGTCACGACGGACTGTGTTCTTCCGTCATGACGCCAGACGGTGCGTCACGACGGACTGTGCAAAACCATTTTGTCCAGATTTCCAGAAACTTGTTGGGCTTCAACCGTCATGACGCACAAAACGGTCCGTCACGACGGTATCTATTTACACAGTGCGTCATGACGCACAACTTTTGTGCGTCACGACGGACAGAGTGTAACGCCTCAGATCCAACTCTTGGATTTCCCGATACACTTGTGCGTCACGACGCAACATATCGTGCGTCATGACGCACCAGACCTGAATTTCATTTTTATTTTGTAATTTTAACAGATTTTAATCGTTTCAAAAAACGATTAATCATGAACAATTCATGATTACTTCTAGATTCTTTTGATCATCTCATGATCAAATACTAGTAAGATTTCTATGGTCCTAATTTTATAACTACATGATTATGTCCTAAAATTCTACATGAAATTCCGAATAACACTTATTCGAAATCGATTCGACGATCGAATCGTGACGATTGCTCTGATACCACTGTTGGGTATCGGCGTCACTACCGAGCCCCACGCAGTGGATTGAGAGGCCCGGTCCGACCCGATCCCGAGGACCACGTCAACGACCCGAAAGTACGAATCATGTAAATGCAACTAAACCTATGGAATTAACTTTTAATTCATAGAGAATCATACCACGTGAAATTGATCACGGTGAAGGGTTGATCCTCGCGTAGTTGCTTTGCTCTTTGTTTCGATCCCGGCGACACGCGCGTCCCATTCCCGCGCGATTCGACACCTTGTTCGAAGCTCCGATTTGTCGTATACAACCGGATTTTATCCGGTTTATCTCCGACCTTGCTCGACCTTGCTCTCGACTGATCACAATAGAAAATCTCAAGCGAGATTTCTCTACTCGTATCCACCTCAAGCTCGCGTCTTTCGGTTGCGGCGAATTCCCCTAAAATTCCCGCAAACTTGCTCAAATTATCTCTAATCCTCTCAACTTGTCCAACAAGTTTCTCTCTTTCTTTCTCTAAGAATCTCAAGGAAGCCAGTGAGTAAAAAGAGAGGAGAGTTACAGAGATTATATAATCAATCTCTGAATTAATGGGGCATTAATGAGTATCAAAACTGCTAATCCAGAATTCGGATCACAGTGTGTCATGACGCACGATATGGTGCGTCGTGACGCACGTGTCACATGTACTGAGATCTAGCCGTTACAATGTGCTCCATCATGACGGACACAACTGTGCGTCATGACGCACCACCGTCATGACGCACAATATGGTGCGTCGTGACGGTATACTCACAGATTGTCTTCTACAGAAATACATTACTGTGCGTCATGACGGACCATATGGTGCGTCATGACGGACTATGTAATTTCTGCCAGATTTGCATAATCTTATTATGCATCCAATCATTCCGACGAACACGTATGTTTGTCTACCCTCATTTGTACAATCTACTAGTTGATCTGTAACTGTATTTCCTTCAGTCTCCCACTCAGTTCAAGATCCAACTAAAGAAAGCACTAGTGTACATCTCATGTACACATAACCTTAGAGATTGAAATTTAAGCCCGAAATAAGACAGCTCTATGTGTGACCGCGTAGGTTCGTATCAAGCAATGGTAGTGAACTTATGCCTAAACTCACGAGCTAATGAGAGGGATCTAGGAAGAAATCCATCATAGTTTTCCCACGTTGAAAACGAAAAATGATTGTGATCATTTATACCCATCTCGAACGGTGGCGTTTAGTTCTCATGTTCACGATATCCGTCAATCAAAAGGCATGGTGATAGTCATCCTTATAATTTGATTGACTAAACTTATTGTCTCGATACCGAATTGAATCAACAAACACAATTGATATTAACAATTAATATCATTGACTCTGGCCAGAGATTTCGTTGATCAATTCATCGATAGGCCTAAGGGATATCTCTTTCTCTCGAAAGGAACAATTTCTATCTTGATGACTCACATCAAATTCCGTGTTTCAGATAATACCCGATCATAATCCCATGACCATCCTGTTACAGATAGTGGAAGATTATATCTAAGTATTATGTTACGCACGAAAAATGGTTTATTACAGATGGTTTACAATTGTTGCACTAGCCTATTACAATTCTAAATACGAACTAGACGTGATCGGTCATGCAAGTTGGGAATCGTATTTGGATGAGGAAGAGGAATAACTAATCTCTAAGAATGGTTTAGAAGATTATCTAGCTCAATGGTATAGCAAGTTTTCTCTCTTTAGAATCGTATTTGCAACGGACTGACATGTAAATTTACACTGAAGTGAACTTTGATGTCCGTTACAACGGACTGGAATGTCCGTTACAACGGACATTGTACTGTTATAGGCTTCAAGATTGAAAATTAAGTAACGTTGCAACGGAGATACTTCCGTTACAACGCATTGGTGTTGTCCGTTACAACGGATTGGTTTATCCGTTGTAACGGACTATACTGTGAGTTCCAATCTTAATTAGGACGAGTAGGTCCGTTGCAACGGACAGGGAGTTCCGTTGCAACGGACATACTTATTTCAGCCTTTGAAATTCAAGTATGTTTTTATTGAGCTTTAATCTTTCATAAACAAGTTTAGAGATACCTATATTTAGTTTTGGTGATTAGGTAGATATCCCAACTTGCGGAATCTTCGATGTCTTGATCTTTTCTTCTAGTCTTCGGCATCTTGATTCTTCTATGTCTTGATCTTCTTCTCGATTCTTTATTGTACCTATGTCTCCTATACCATGATCTTGATAGATGTTGTTAGTATTATCGACATTGTTTTTGAGATAATCAAACAATCAGAAATTTGAACCAACACGAATATCGTGTTTTGAGATGGTTTGGGTCGAATCTTTTACTACGTAAATTTTCACCAAATTGTACAAACACTAAGGAAGTTTTATTTTCAATTCATAGCATTCTTTTTACTCTTTGAGGAGTTCAAATAACGTGTCATCGGATCATTTGTATCGTATCTTTTACTACCTAACATTTCTCCAAATTTTACAAACACTAAGAAAGTTTGTTTTTCGGTTCATAACAATCTTTTAACGTTCCGAGGAGTCCAAATAACGTGTTTTTGAGATGGTTTGTGCCGAATCTTTTATTGCGTAATTTTCACCAAATTGTACAAATGTTCAGAAAGTTTTGAGGAGTTCATATACTATGTTTTTAGATTATTTGTTTCGTATATTTTACTACATAACATTTCACCAAATTTTACAAACACTAAGAAAGTGTTTTTTCGATTCGTAACAATCTTTTAATGCTCTGAGGAACCCAAATGATGTGTTTTTGAGATGGTTTGGATCAAAGTTTTTACTACGTAACTTTTCACCAAATTGTACAAACACTAAGAAAGTTTTCTTTTCGATTCATATCAATCTTTTTACGCTTTGAGATGTTCAAATAACGTGTTTTAGATCATTTGTATCGTATCATTTTCTACATAATTTTTCACTAAATTTTACAAACATTAAGAAAGTTTGTTTTCGATTTATAACAATATGTTAACGCTCTGAGGAGTCCATATAACCTGTTTTTTGAGATGGTTTGGATCGAATCTTTTATTGTGTAACTTTTCACCAAATTGTACAAACACTAAGTAAGTTTTCTTTTCAATTCATAGCATTCTTTTTACGCTTTGAGGAGTTCAAATAACGTGTCATTAGATCATTTGTATCCTATCTTTTACTACCTAACATTTCTCCAAATTTTACAAACACTATGAAAGTTTGTTTTTCGGTTCATAACAATCTTTTAACGTTCCGAGGAGTCCAAATAACGCATTTTTGAGATGGTTTGTATCGAATCTTTTATTGCGTAATTTTTCACCAAATTGTACAAACGTTCAGAAAGTTTTCTTTTCGATTCATAGCAATCTTTTAATGCTTTGAGGAGTTCAAATATCATGTTTTTAGATCATTTGTTTCGTATCTTTTACTACATAACATTTCACCAAATTTTACAAACACTAAGAAGATTTTTTTTCGATTCATAACAATCTTTTAACGCTCTGAGGAACCCAAATGATGTGTTTTTGAGATGGTTTGGATCGAAGTTTGTACGACGTAACTTTTAACCAAATTGTACAAACACTAAAAAAGTTTTCTTTTCAATTCATATCAATCTTTTTGCGCTTTGAGAAATTCAAATAACGTGTTTTTAGATCATTTGTATTGTATCATTTTCTACATAACTTTTCACCAAATTTTACAAACACTAATAAAGTTTGTTTTCGATTTATAACAATATGTTAATGCTCCGAGGAGTCCATATAACCTGTTTTTTGAGATGGTTTGGATCTAATCTTTTATTGTGTAACTTTTTACCAAATTGTACAAACGTTAAGAAAGTTTATTTTCGATCCATATCAATCTTTTTACGCTATGGGGACTTCAAATAACATGCTTTTAGATCATTTGTATCGTATCTTGTACTACATAACATTTCATCAAATTTTACAAACACTAAGAAAGTTTGTTTTTCGGTTCATAACAATCTGTTAACGCTCTGAGGAGTCCAAATAACGTGTTTTTGAGATGGTTTGGATCGAATCTTTTATTGCGTAACTTTTCACCAAATTGTACAAACGTTCAGATAGTTTTCTTTTAGATTCATAGCAATCTTTTAAAGCTTTCAGGAGTTCAAATAACATGTTTTTTAGATCATTTGTTTCGTATCTTTTACTACATAACATTTCACCAAATTTTACAAACACTAAGAAAGATTTTTTTTCGATCCATAACAATCTTTTAACGCTATGAGGAGTCTGAATAACGTGTTTTTGAGATGGTTTGGATCGAATCTGTTACAACGTAACTTTTCACCAAATTGTTCAAACACTAATAAAGTTATCTTTTCGATTCATAGCAATTTTCTTACGCTTTGAGAAGTTCAAATAACTTGTTTTTAGATCATATGTATCATATCTTTTACTACATAAGATTTCACCAAATTTTACAAACACTAAGAAAGTTTTTTCCGATTCATAACAATCTTTTAACGCTCTGAAGAACCCAAATAACGTGTTTTTGAATTGGTTTGGATCGAATCTTTTATTGCGTAACTTTTCACCAAATTGTACAAACATTAAAAAGTTTTCTTTTCGATCATAGCAATCTTTTAACGCTTTGAGGAGTTTAAATTACATGTTTTTAGCTCATTTGTATCGTATCTTTTACTACATAACATTTCACCAAATTTTACAAACACTAAGAAAGTTTGTTTTTTTATTCATAACGTTCTTTTACGCTCTGAGGAGTCCGAATAACGTGTTTTGAGATGTTTTGGATCGAATCTTTTACTACGTAACTTTTCACCAAATTTTACAAACACTAAGAAAGTTTTTTTTTTATTCTTAACATTCTTTTATGCTCTGAAGAGTCCGAATAACGTGTTTTTGAGATTGTTTGGATCGAATCTTTTACTACGTAACTATTCACCAAATTGTACAAACACTAAGAAAGTTTTCTGTTATATTCGTAGCATTTTTTTTACGCTTTTAGGAGTTCAAATTACGTGTTTTTAAATCATTTGTATCGTATCTTTTACTACCTGACATTTCACCAAATTTTACAAACACTAAGAAAGTTTGTTTTTCGGTTCATGACAATCTTTTAACGTTCCGAGGAGTCCAAATGACATGTTTTTGGGATGGTTTGGATTGAATCTTTTGTTGCGTAACTTTTCACGAAATTGTACAAACATTCAGAAAGTTTTCTTTTCGATTCATAGCAATCTTTTAACGCTTTTTGGAGTTCAAATAACATGTTTCTAGATCATTTGTTTCGTATCTTTTGAAGGAAATACAGTTTCAAGATCAACCGTAAAAGTGTACACAAGGATAAACGAATGTAAGCGTACATTCGTGGTCATATAGTTCAGTAGGAAAATCCAATTTGAATGGTTCAAATTGGGTTAGATAGATAATTAGATTATCTACAACCTTCATATAGAAATATATTTCATACGAACGAAGTATCAGTGTCGTTTCTATGAAATACCGAAAGGCTGCAACAGTATGACATACAGTTAGTAAAACAGTCATAACTTTTGCATACGAACTCCAATTGGGCCAGGCCAAATTGGGTCGTGTAGATAATAAGATTATCTACAACTTTCGTGTTGGGTGATGTTCTGTCAGAAGAATTTACCAATTTCGTATGGACAGAATACTGGGAAGATACATGCAACTTTCTGTGTGAAAGAGTGTATATTGGATATACATGTCTTTTGGCCAATCCTAATCCTATATGATATAAATAGGATTTTTCTCTCTCATCTGGAGTGGTTCATTCAGTTAATTAATTCAGAATATTCCAGAGAATTGTGAGACAACTTTCTAGAGAGAGAAAGGGTGTAAAGAGAGAGAAACCGTGAAAAGGTGTTTTCCGGTATAGAGAATCAATCAATCGAGCAAGTTCGCCGGTGCTTCGTCTAGGCAGTTGCATCCGCGACCGACGTCTTACGAGTCAAGGTGGATACAAGTAGAGGAGCAACATCTGGGGCTCTTTCGGTTGTGATCGATTCGGAGGAACGAAATCTGCCGGAGACGGAAACGAGCGAATCGAGTAACGGGCTGTGGAAGCATACGGGCATGGAACGCACGAAGACAACCCGAGGCGTGTCAAGACGGCGGGAGACGTGCGGTATGGGACGTACGGGCTAGTCACCAACGTGACACCGAAGGAAAAGAAGGATGCGAGCGATCAACCCGTCGTGCGTGATCAATTTCACGCTGGTAATCGTCTATCCTACTTTGCATCGTACCCTCGAAGTCATGGCGTGATCTTGGATTTAGGGAACCGGACCGGGCCTTCATATCCGCTGCGCGGGCCCGGGGATGGGTGAATTCCCAACAGTGGTATCAGAGCGATCGCCATCGATTCGAGGGTCGAATCATAGTCGTATATTCGATATACGCACGGGTTATCAAAGTTCGTACCTGTTTGCATGATGATAGATATAGAGATTCCAATTTCGTTAAAAATCACAAGTAGAATTCACTAGAGATCAATCAAAAGTTGATTGAGAGTATCTAGGAATTATCGTGAAAAGGTTTCATGAATTATCGTTTCAGAAACGAGCGAAAACGGAAGAAACGGCAAAATCTGCAGAAAATTAGAATACGAAACAGTGAGTAAAACTAAGATAATTTTCAGTGAGAAATTCCAAATTGATTGGATCAAATTGGCGTAGTTAGATAATGGGATTATCTATGACTTTGATACAGTAAGTGTTTTCATTTGAACGAATTATCAGTGTCGTTTTTATGGAATACTGAAAGGGTGCGACTGTTTGACATACAGAGACTAAAACGTCCGTAGATGTCGCATAGAAACTCCAATTGAGTCCAATCCAATTGGGTTAGTTAGATAATAAGATTATCTAGAACTTTTGTTCATGTTCAAAGTCGGTTGGAACAAATTAATATTTTCGTTTCAACAGAATACTGAAAAGGTGTCTGTAGTTTTCTGATTGAAAAGGTGTCTATTGGATATACTTACCTTTTCGTTTGTCCGTATTTTACTAAAACTGGTATAACTTTCGGTAGGAAACTCTGATTTGAATGGTTCAAGTTGGGTTAGTTAGATAATGAGATTATCTAGAACTTTCATGTTGTACTATATTTCATTTGAGCGAAGTATCAGTGTTGTTCTAATGAAATACCGAAAGGTTGCGACAGTTTGACATATAGTCAGTAAAACGGCCGTAACTTTCGGGTCCGAACTCCAATTGGGCTGGGCCAAATTGGGTTGGATAGATAATAAGATTATCTACAATTTTCGTGTTAGTTGATTTTCTGTCAGAGGAATTTACCATTTTCGTTCTGACAGATTACTGAAAGGGTGTATGCAGTTTTCTGTTTGAAAACGTGTATATGAGATATACATACATTTAGGCCTATCTTTATCTCTAATCAATTAATTCAATCATACTAGCATATTAGATAATTAATTATTTAGAATAATTAGTCTCCCTAAATAAATCATATGCATTTAGAAATCTTGTGATAGTGATATAATATGATTATGTCACGAATTATTTAAACATGAATGTCATGATCCCTCATAATATTTAAGTCGTGGAAATGCCTTCCATATCATCAACCATCGAAATTGGTATCACAATATGTGTGTTTCTAGGCCTTCGTCATGCACACATGTTGATGGTATTAATGGGTGGCAAGCGTTAAATGGGGACTTACGTGTTTCTAGGCCTTCGTCATGCACGTGAGTAGTTCATTTGAACGATACGTTTGATATAGTTATGACTTAACCGTCCAAGCCAATCCGATTGGAGTTCGGGGCATAGTTAGAATGCACACACGGAACTGGGATTGTATGTGATACGATCCATCACCGAAATTCTAAAAGGTTCGAGAGTCGCATATGATGTGATTGGATTATATCCTACCTAAATAAGCGAGATCCCACTCGATAGGCCTTCGTCACTTGTGGGAGGATTGCGAAATATGGATCTCGGGTGTTATGGACTTGGAGTCCCGTATCGGTATGAGGGTTATCGATTCGATAAAATAACACTATCATATAATCATCATATAAGCATATAAATTAAGTACGCACGGTTAGGAGCTTAATCTTCATCATCCGTTTAGAATTATGTTTTCAATCAAACACCAAATATATATCGATGAGATCGATATGATAGATGACTTTTGGGTCGGAATTACCGTAATTAACC
The DNA here is from genome assembly GCA_946800325.1 of Luzula sylvatica. Classification (NCBI taxonomy): domain Eukaryota; kingdom Viridiplantae; phylum Streptophyta; class Magnoliopsida; order Poales; family Juncaceae; genus Luzula; species Luzula sylvatica. Next base: position 45,821,682 of record OX326956.1, on the reverse strand, counting down.
TTGATAGTCAAAGAATAGTTCTTAGACTTAAAGGAACGTGTTGGACACGGAAATGGTAGATTCGGGGCTCGAGACTTTGGCTTTAGATAAAGCCGGGTTCGATACACTTTAAGAAGGAATCAAACAATATTACGTGCCTTGTGGTGGCATGTATAGACGCAGATTTCTTAAAATTGTTTTGAGAATTTGGGTGTATATGAAAATAAAACACAACGCTCGTGAAATAGTTTCAAGAGCTAGAGCGCGTTGAATGGTTCAATGCGGCTCAAAGAGTAGGTTAATTTTGAGATGCCTTATGGGTCTTTGATTAACACTCGTGTGTTGATGGTACGAGATTTGATCTTCGTGACCGAATATCATATGCATTCGATAGATAAGTCGATCCCGAAATTGCATGTGATGCGATGTAAATTTGAATAGGAGATGCTTAGAGTGTCCGAGGAATCCAATGCATTGAGATGCATGGATGTCTTTGTAATTCAAGGACGGGATCGAAAGAAATGTATGTCTAAGGGTATTTTCGGAAAATATTTTCCAAACAGAAAGTTCGGACAAGGAGTTGTCCAAACTAATGACTCAAAGAACAGTGAAATCCGAGGAGGATTAAACCTAGAAGTTGATTGCTTCCTTTGGCATTGCCGTCTTGGCTATATGAATGAGATACGCGTATCTAGATTCCATGTGATGGATTGCTAGAATCATTCGAATTAGATCCGATTGATTAATGCGATACTTATTTATTAGGCAAAACGACAAAGGGCATCATTCTCCAAAGGTTGGAGAAAGATCCAACGAATTATTGGAAATTACATTTAGATGTAATGTTCCGATAAGTTCCAAGGCAAGAGGAGGCTATCGGTATTTTGTTACGTTTACGGACGGTTAAAGTAGATATGGTAATATCTGTTTAATGCGTGCCGAAATGGAGACTTTTGAAAGGTTCAAACAGTTTAAAAAAAAAAACAAAATACAATATCGACTTAGCAAGAAAATCAAAGCCCTTTGATAGGATCGAGGAGGCAAGTATTTGAGCTACGCACTTCGATAGGATCGAAGAGGCGATATTTGAGTTATGAGTATTGATGATCATTTATGATTGTGGAATCGTTTCACGATTACCTTTATTCGGAACATTAAAGATGTATTCGAAAAGAGGAAATGAACGCATGTTAAACATGGTTCGATAAATGATAAGTCAATAGGATCTCCCAAAAATGTTTTGGGGATACGCCCTTGAGACAGCGGTACTAATGAATGGTTGCATATATGATATGGACCATAAACCTTCTAATCGGTACAAAAGATGCCATATTAGATATGGATCGGAATGGTTCCGAAGTTGTCATTTGTACAGATTTGTGGATGTGAGTATATTTCGAAATTTGTTTCGGTTAAACTCAATCCCAAATCTGAAATTTTTTCGTTTATGACATATATCCTTAGGAAACTAAAGGGTATTAGTTCTAACGTCCCGACGAAAATAAGATTTTCATGGCTTGAAGAGATGCCTTCTTGGAGGAGGACTCGATGCGCACAAGTTTGAAACTTAATGTTGCTAATCTCTATGTGGGCTAGTGGGAGTAGAATAAATCTCGAAAGAGTTCGAGATCTGAAAATGAACATTGTACCGATGAATGTTGACACGACTTCATCAAGAGTCGATGAATACGAGTCGAACACACAAAGGAATTATTTGTAGATCAAGTAGGCTATATCATAAGCTGGTAAATACGGATTTACCGTGTCTAATGATGATAGATCGAAATCATATGATGATTCGATATCCTACAGGGATGCTATGAAAGGTTGATTCCACATGACATGATGTCATGAATTCTGAGATTCGATCCGTGTAAAATTATCAAGTTTAGAACTTGATTTCATTACTTTCTGGGTTAGACCCGTGAAAATACAATGGGTTTTCAAGATGAGAACCGACACGGATAGGAATACGCATATATGCAAAGCGAGGCTCGTAGCGAAGAGTTTCAAGAATTTCATAGTCGGACTATGAAGAAACGTTTTCGCATGTTGCCATGCTTTCACATTCTCGAAATTCTGCCTGACATGGTCGCGTATTATGACTATGTGATGTGGCAAAATGGATGTCAAAACCGAATTTCTTGACATAAATTTTATGAAAGGATGTGTACTTGACACAACCTTACGGTTTTGTCGATTCATAAGAATCGGGGATAAGATATGCACGCTTTAACGATCCATATGATGGATTAGAGAAAGTTTCTCGGAATTGGAATATTCGTTTTGATGAAGTTATAAACTGCTATAACATTGTCGGAATGAATGGAAACTTTGTGTACACATGAAGGTTAGTGGGAGCCGCGTTATATTTCTTGTAACGACACAAAAATTTAGGCGAGACCGCTTATGACTTAAGCGTGAAGATCTATAGGATAGATCTAAGAAGTTCTTCGTTCTATATTATAGCACGTATATCGACATATTGTTGAAAAAGGTTTTCAACATATAACTCCTTGGCGGAGTTAAATAGAGATGTCGAATGGCAGAAATTTTCTACGGCTCGATGTGAGACATCAAGCAGGGCGAAAATAAAAATATGATGCTTTACATTCGATGTGAGGATCTATTATATCTGTCATGATATGTATGTGGCTATATGTCGTATGGATGAAGCGTCTAATTCACCATCAATAAAATCCAAAGGAATCACACGAGTTTGAATGTAATGCGATTACAAGAGACTAACTCTTGTGAATGTATAATGGTTATACATATATATATACATAATGGTTATGTATATTTAAATTCATCGGGATTTGTATTGATAGCGGTGAATGTACCCTTGAATACTTTACAAAAGAATTCAGGATTTTATTTTATCTATAATGGTGTGGAGGACGTGTTGGTTATAAAGAGTTATAACAACGACAGTTTCCAAAGATTTAGCACGTCCAAATATGTAGCACGATTTTCGATCACAAAGTGTGTACATGATTTGCTTAAACGAAAACATGGTTATGTGAAAGGTTCCACATGACCAATAATGATTCTATTTACGGAGGCGAGTATATTGTGGTTATGAATCATAAAAGGAAGCGGTATGGATCAAGGATACATGACCAAACTCGAGTAGTCACGAGTTATCGGATTTATGGTTGTATATTGCGTGACACGCAATAGTACAAGCCAAAAATGCCGAGGTCACAACCACTTCAAGCCAATACTCAGAAAATTTCATTGATCCATGAAATTTTATGAAATGATGTGATCGTAGGTATTGGAAATGTTCCAAACCGGATGTTGATTAACACTAACGGCAACGTGCGGACCCGTTTACAAAACCGCTCTCTCTAGTCGCGCGTGCCTGTCATGCGATGACTATGGGTATGGAGATACCTAGAGGAGGAAGAAGAGAGTAGAGTGTAGTTATCTAATACGATAGTCCTCGCAGGTTGTGGGTATGGAGATATCCATAGGTAAACGTTGTATCACCCAAATACTTAATCCGTATGAATGCATCTCTTTTAAAAATTTTGTTTACTTAAATTTTCATGCATTCACCTTATATGAAAACTGTGTGCGGGGTTGTGTAATATGATTACATGAACCTTGATTTGAACTTGTGTGGACGTCGACATGGTTGAGGACCATGTGCAGCGAAACCGTCACACTTAAAGTTTCATTTCTAAATATCCCTAGTCGCGGGTCAGTTTGCTTAAGAGAGAAGCATTTCTATTACAAGGGAATAGACTGAACGCGTACACTAGTACGTTAGCCGAGGAGATGATTATGTTTTGCTAATCATAGGACAAAGGTGTTTGTCGAATCGGGAACGTAGATATATGCTAGGTGACATATATTGGATATGACCGAAACCGCGAGACCATGACATGGTTTAGTCATTATAGATGGACTCGCGACGAGTAGGGTATTAGGTTCTTCATACTTGAGGGGACCATTGATTGCGTTACGTGCGTAACACAATGCTTTGATATGATCTTACGCTCACCGTAACAGGGAGTTAAAACGGTCATCATTGGGTATTGTCCGAAACACGGAATTCAATGTGAGTCTCCAAGATAGGAATTGTTTATTCCGAAAGGAAGAGATATCTCTTTGGCCACTCGATGAATTGATTAACGAAAACTGTGGCCACAGTCAATGATATTAACGGTTAATATCGATTGAAATTTGTTAACTCAATTCGGACTCGAGGAATAAGTATAGTTAATCAAAATATAAGGATGACTATCACCATGCCTTTTGATTAACGGATATCGCTAACAAGAGAACTAATGACCGCTATTCGAGATGGGCACAATGATCACAATCATTCTTCGTGTTAACATGGGTAGCCATGATGGAGTGACTAGATCCCGCTCATGGGCTTGTAGTGCTATGGAAACAGCCTACTGCCATCGTTAACCGAACCTACATGGTCACACAACGAGTCGTACTAAGTCGGGCTTGATTATAAAATTGGCACATAAGATGTGCGTAGCTTGGTATTTGATACGCGAGCTATATTCTCTAAAATCGTGCATATTGGATATGCATAAGTACCTTTTAGGTAGATCTGAAATTGAGTGGGAGACTGAAGGAAATACAGTTTCAGGATCAACCGTAAAAGTGTACACAAGGATAAACGAATGTAAGCGTACATTCGTGGTCATATAGTTCAGTAGGAAAATCCAATTTGAATGGTTCAAATTGGGTTAGATAGATAATAAGATTATCTACAACCTTCATATAGAAATATATTTCATACGAACGAAGTATCAGTGTCGTTTCTATGAAATACCGAAATGCCGCAACAGTATGACATACAGTTAGTAAAACAGTCATAACTTTTGCATACGAACTCCAATTGGGCCAGGCCAAATTGGGTCGTGTAGATAATAAGATTATCTACAACTTTTGTGTTGGGTGATGTTCTGTCAGAAGAATTTACCAATTTCGTATGGACAGAATACTGGGAAGATACATGCAACTTTCTGTGTGAAAGAGTGTATATTGGATATACATGTCTTTTGGCCAATCCTAATCCTATATGATATAAATAGGTTTTTTCTCTCTCATCTGGAGTGGTTCATTCAGTTAATTAATTCAGAATATTCCAGAGAATTGTGAGACAACTTTCTAGAGAGAGAAAGGGTGTAAAGAGAGAGAAACCGTGAAAAGGTGTTTTCCGGTATAGAGAATCAATCAATCGAGCAAGTTCGCCGGTGCTTCGTCTAGGCAGTTGCATCCGCGACCGACGTCTTATGAGTCAAGGTGGATACAAGTAGAGGAGCAACATCTGGGGCTCTTTCGGTTGTGATCGATTCGGAGGAACGAAATCTGCCGGAGACGGAAACGAGCGAATCGAGTAACGGGCTGTGGAAGCATACGGGCATGGAACGCACGAAGACAACCCGAGGCGTGTCAAGACGGTGGGAGACGTGCGGTATGGGACGTACGGGCTAGTCACCAACGTGACACCGAAGGAAAAGAAGGATGCGAGCGATCAACCCGTCGTGCGTGATCAATTTCACGCTGGTAATCGTCTATCCTACTTTGCATCGTACCCTCGAAGTCATGGCGTGATCTTGAATTTAGGGAACCGGACCGGGCCTTCATATCCGCTGCGCGGGCCCGGGGATGGGTGAATTCCCAACATCTTTTACTACATAACATTTCACCAAAGTTTACAAACACCAAGAAAGTTTGTTTTTTGATTCGTAGCATTCTTTTACGCTCTGAGAAGTCCGAACAACGTGATTGGAGATGGTTTGGATCGAATCTTTTACTACGTAACTTTTCACCAAATCGTACAAACACTAACAAAGTTATATTTTCGATTCACAGCAATCTTTTTACGCTTTGAGAAGTTCAGATAACTTTTATTTAGATCATTTGTATCGTATCTTTTGCAACATTAGATTTCACCATATTTTACAAACACTAAAAAGTTTGTATTTTGGTTCATAATAATCTTTTAACGTTCTGAGGAGTCCAAATAACGTGTTTTTGAGATGGTTTGGATCGAATATTTTACTACGTAACTTTTCACCAAATTGTACAAACACTAAGAAAGTTTTCTTATCGATTCATAGCAATCTTTATACGCTTTGAGGAGTTCAAATAACGTGTTTTTAGATCATTTGTATCGTATCTTTTTCTACATAAATTTTCACCAAATTTTACAAACAATAAGAAAGTTTTTTTTCCGGTTCATAGCAACCTTTTAACACTCTCAGGAGTACAAATAACGTGTTTTTGAGATGGTTTGGATAGAATCTTGTACTGCGTAACTTTTCACCAAATTGTACAAACACTAAGAAAGTTTTCTTTTCGATTCATAGCAATCTTTATACGCTTTGAGGAGTTCAAATAACGTGTTTTTAGATCATTTGTATCGTATCTTTTTCTACATAAATTTTCACCAAATTTTACAAACAATAAGAAAGTTTTTTTTCCGATTCATAACAATCTTTTAATGCTCTGAGGAACCCAAATGATATGTTTTTGAGATGGTTTGGATCGAATCTTTTACTACGTAACTTTTCACCAAATTTTACAAACACTAAGTAAGTTTTTTTTTCGATTCATAGCAATATGTTTACGCTTTGAGGAGTTCGAATAACGTGTTTTAGGTCATTTGTGATAATAAAAAAATATACGAAAATATGCTAATATGAACTCGAATACGATTACAAGTGGCGAAATCCGAAATCCCAAATACAAAATACGAAATATTTAGCTTTTGTTCTCAAAATACAAAATACAAAACAAGAATAATTTGAATGTGTAGTATCATCATCACCGTCATCATCATCAGCATCATCATCATTATCATCATCATCATCATCACATCATCATTATCATCATCACCATCACAATTTTGCCGATGATGTATATAAAATACACAAATTTTACAGTATGGACTGTTTGAATTCTTCAAAAAATTTGGCTTTTGAACAATTCAAATAGTACTTGCTGTAAAATTTTCAAATATCATGATTTGCTGAGACAAATATACAATACTTCCGCGTTTCATGCTCGAATGACAATGATCTTTCGTTCGGATGTATTGGATTATGTTTTTTTGTGACATAATTAATTAAAATTTAATATTGTTGTAAGCTGATATTTTCCTTATTATTAAGAGTTGTGTATTATTATCTTTGTTTTGGACTGCCAAATAGTTATACGTTCCGTATTACATTTATATGTGTCGTGTATAAATATACTCATAATTCGTTCACATCGTGCGTACTATGAACGTACATGATAGAAATTGTATTCGACGGAAAAACTAAATATAAAATGAAACATCATAAGAAAATAAAAGCAGAAAATTAATATATGACAAAAAATATTTACAAATTCGAAAACACACACAAAACTCCCGCGCAAACGCGCAGGAGTAGAAGCTAGTAAACATAAAATAGTACCGAAAACAAAAGATACATAAGGGTCCATAGCATACAAAAACATTGTCCATTACAAAAGTTCAAACAAATTCAGTTGGTTCCTGGTACTTTGGGATAGCTTTAACATCGGGTGTTTTATCATTTCCAAAAAGGTTATTTTCATCCATGAGTCATGAGTTATGTACGTCATCTCTGGTAACAAAATTGAATTAGTTTGTTTCGAGTTGTGATAATTTATTTTGAGCTGTCATAATTCTCATTTTTTACCTGATTATCTTCTTCGAGGCTTATCTTTTTGCGGTAGTTCTTCTACGCTTGTGCTAGTTTGGTCCATCTTTTCTTTTCCTCGTGTTGTTGAGCTTTTTCCCGTATCAGATTGTTAAGAGTATTCGGTTAGATTTTTTATTCAATTGAAACTTTTTTGTAGCGTACCTCTGAGCGGATCTGCTTAGCGGCAATTTAGGTGTAATACATAATAACACAAAATGAAGTATTAATCAAACTATTTATACATCGTTACATGAAAAATTGGATAATTTAAAAACAAAAAACATCCATACATGCTTCTGGTACCGCAGCGGTACTTGATACAATACCCTATTTTCAGTCACCCAATTATTTCACAAACCAGATCACTATACTCGTCTCTATATTAGTCAGCTTTTCTCTTCTCATTATATAGCCAAATAATCACTCTTTGAAATAGATTTGACAACACAACGTATTTTTTGCACAAAAGCCCCGTGCAAAAAATTCAAATTTCTCCCACTCATACAGTTTTGCATCTCTCTGACAAAGGATATCACACTCCATTGTGTTATTTCTGTTTACAAAAATGATTTCACTTGATTACCAAATATACCAATAAAATTAGAAATGTGTAGTGGCCCTTGTTGATTAATTAACTAATTATATATTTCAACTTACTTGTTGCTGTTCCCAAATGCATTGACAGAGATCCTGTTTTATTTAATAGCTATCGAGCAAACCGCATAACAAAGAAATCAACCCTGTATTAAAAATTAGAATAAATGAAGGGGCCTTTTTGCTATTTATGGAAAATTAGATTACCCTGATTTTGAATATGTGGCGTCGGAAATCTGCACAGCTCTTTTTGAAAGAATTTAATTAAAAAAACCTGAAAATGAGAAAAAATCACATATACCCCTCAGTTACATCAAATTTCCAAAATACCGCTGAAAATATGAAAAATGTAATATATACCCCTCAATTTCTTAAAATTATCGAGAACCAGATTTTATCATGCCAACACCAATGTAATTGTTGTAACATTTCTGTTAAGATACCTCTTCGATAAAAATCCTGAAAATATTTAGTTCGATCCACATTCTGGTTGTTGATTTTCGACACAAAGTGCTTGTCCGCCCGATTGCACAGGCATTCTTGGATCTACACGCCGAATCTAATCTTGCCAAACTCGATGCTCGAGCCGCTATGGAGAAGAGACTGATCCGCACACTGCACGGATTTCGACGTGCCAACTGGATCTATCCAGTCTTCAGCTCAAAACCCCACTGAAATGTTTAAAATTAAAAAAAAAATCAAAATGAGATTGTATAAATGATCCTTGTATAAATTATCATTCATAAATAAGATAAAATAAATTCATTCAAATTTCATAACAAACTTCAAAAATACCTCTGAATTTCAAAAATACCTCTGAATTTCAAGAATTTCATAACAAACTTCGATCCACATTTGTGTTGTCGACTTTCGGCACCAAGTGCATGAATTTGGAATCGCCTTCGATTACTCTGTTGATCCCTTTCCCAAAAAATTTCCCACTGCTTCCAAAACATCACAAAAAAAACTAAATAATAAAGTATTCTTGAAATCAAGATTAACCAATAAGATGGTCATTGATGGATGAAAAGTACCTGAATCGAAATCTGCAGGTGTAAAAACAGTAAAGACCAAATCAAAATTTCTTTCAACCAAATAGTCAAGGGTATGCAAAATTTGATTTCAATTTGGAGACAAAGAAAAAAGGAAAGAAGTCGAAATTAGAGCACAAAAGCAAAAAAAATGAAAGACAAAGGGTGTAATGCGGTTGAATTCTAAAGAAAAAAATTGATTTGTATATAGGAAGAAGATACGTTCGGTTTTGGAGAGGAGCTGTACTTGATCGTGTCTTCCAGTTGATTTCGCTAAAAGTATCTGCGATTTCTATGTTTGCACCGTACAACGTGGGCGACGAGAAAGTTATGAGAGGAGAGAAGATCGGATTTAGGGTTTTCGCTGTTTTTCTCGCGAGAGAGATGTAGCCGTCTAGGTTTTCTTTTAGGTTTGAATGAAGTGCGAGGTAGTAAGGCGCTGGTAGTAGATATTTTTTTTGACATCTGATCGAACGCTCGGTAAAAAAAATCGAACGGTTAAAAATTAAGAATCGTGGAAGGTTAAAAACGAAGTCCAATGTTATGCATTATATCTATTTAAGGATTTATATTTAATCTAGTTGATGAAAATATAAGATTACCACTAATTTTGGTTAGAATCACTTTCCAATAAATGTGGGAAAGTTATATCTCCATGATAATTTCATATTATCGTCACTTAGGATTCTCATGTTATACCAAATATGATAATCACTTTTTCATGACTCAACATTCCAAAGAAAGTTGTAACTTCCCGTGATCCATCGTAGATTTTCAATTTTCTAGTTATGGCAAAAATAATAGATTCTAGATTTCAAATGTCCAAATTTCTCAAATTCGATGCTTAAAACTGGGCAATTCCCATAATTATATAGCGTCAAGTTCTCCAACATGGGACAACACGAGACCAGTTTCTTGATGAAATACTAGAAATGGTGGCGGGTTTTTAATCAAGGGTATGACGGAACTTGAATCTTTCGAAGCCGACATGCAATTTGATAGAACAGTTCCGGAGAGAAACAGAAGTCAATTTATCGCAAGAGAAAAAACTCGAAAGAATCTTCTACCGGGAATTAGAACACAAATCGAGTTTGAGATCCATGATTCCATTTCTAGACAAATGACGAATCCACCTATCAAATGCATTATAGCAATGTGCTCGTGTCTGTAGATCAAATTTAATAACTTGAGCATCATGCAAAAGAAGAATCGCATCGACCAATCTTGTGGTGTTAGAAGGATGAGAATTGGAACTATGGATTACGAGTTCAGGAAATGAAGTCCCCGTGTACCTCCACATGCATGTGATCTTTTGGATCGAGATCCTTGAGGTGTCATTTATGGCAAATATCTCAAAATAAACGCCCTGTAATGAAAAAAAAGTTGAAACATGGTTAAAATTTTGTAAATCCTAGTACGATTTGATGATAAAACATGGTTAAAATTTATTAAATCCTAGTACGATTTGATGATAAAACGGTTAAATTTTTGTTTAATCTAAACCAATTCTTAGTTATCTTTTGTAAATACATAACAGTTATTTCGAAAGAGTTGGCGTATCTTTTGTGAATAGCATGTACTTTTAATATGAGTTCATAAAAATATATAACAGTTAAATACCTAATAATTATTTCGAAAGAGTTGTTTGGTGACAATAGGGTTTTAGGAAAAATTGCTTGATAACTCTTTTGCAAAAAGGGCGATTGCGAAGCGATTGAGGAGGTGAGGAATTAAAGTGGTCGACCCAATGGGTTATAGAAAAGTTACTGGTCAGGATGGTTGGACCCGGGTAGTCAAGTACCCCCAACCCAAAATGATTACCTCTTTTAACCCATACAACCCTAGATCAAAGCCCCCACCTCCCTCTCATTGGCATTCAAACAACAGGAAACCCAACTACTACTACAACCAAGCAAGGAGAAACTCTACAATGGCGTCTCAAGCTTCCAACCTCAACCGAAGGAGCGAGAGGCAAGGATACGTTCCGTGGAGGCCGTTTAATCCGAAGGGGCCAGCGGCAGTCTGGGTGGAGGCTCGACCGCCATGTTCAGACCCTATTAGGGCAACAAGGTTGAACCCAAAAAAACCGTCACCATGGCTACCGACGGAGCCTACGACAGAGGAAACGCGCATGACAGCAAGGAGGGCGGAGAATGAAGTTGCAAGGGGTATATCCCGTGAACCGACTCACGTGGTATTTCCTCTGCCAAAAGACTATAACCATCCGGCATGGCAAGGTCTTTGTTACAAGTGTCTCGAGGATGGCCATAAAGCGGTCGGCTGCACAAAACCACGTCGGTGCACCAATTGCGGCCATAAAGGACACCTTGCGGCACATTGTAAGATTCCTGAAAAACCGATCCCACCTTACAACCCGCTGAGACCGAGAGGTAAGATGGGCCCGCATTGCCTACCGACGGGCCGTCCCAAGTCGGTCGCTTGTTTTCATCCACAAACTCCGAGACTTCGAGAATTTGCGGCGAACATGAAGCAAGCCGTAGTGGTTGATGGTAGACTTGCAAGAGGACACTCGCTTCCGAAAGTACGCCTACTTTTGCTTAGCATCCGGAAATGGACCTCTCCGGTCCATGTGGCATTCCTAAGCGATAATCGCTACATAGTGACGCTACCCGATTATGTGGATCGCAATGAGTTTGTCTCGACCGAGCTTCAATCTTTTTTAAACTTCGACTATGTTTATACCCATGGGAGTTCTCGGTTGATGCCTCACCCGCCAACTACCGGTTTAAGGCATGGCTCCGATTTAAGAACTTGCCTTTGTATTGCTATTGTGAGGAAGAATTAGCTCGTCTCGCAACAACGTTCGGGGAAATTCTATTTCACGAGCCACTCGAGAATGTGTCATACCTTGACTCTATTGATGTTCTCGTAGGAACGCCGAATCTCAAACTAATCCCGGACTCGGTCTCTTCATTTGTTATACAAGGAAGTCAAGAAGTCGAGTTAATGCCACTAAGTTCGATCGACGAACCGATCAAAACCAACACACCCGATGATCCAACGCCTCCGAATGAGATGTTCGAGGCTCACTTGAACAAACTAATATGTGGTAAGCAATGGAGGGACAAAACTGAATTCGGAGAGTCGTCTAACGCGCCAACCATAATTGCACCAACGCCAACCAAGAAGGCACGGACCCAACTCTCAACACAACCCGACTCCGCTAGCGTTCCCGCACCAGCACCCGTTAGTGGGAAGGAACCAGATCCGAGAAGGGGGGGGTCAACCAGGCGCCAGATCCGAAAAGAAGATCAAGATGGAAACCGGACCCGTTAGTGTGAAGGTGGTGCAAGAAAATTTCAAATTTTTTTTTTTTAGAAGTTTAGAGTGGGCTTTATTGTCCCACTTCTAAAACCGTTACGTGTCAATAACAATAAACTGTGATTTTTACAAAAATTTCTATTACAATTTTAATCACCATCATCATCCAATAGACTAATACTAATTTCACAATTAATATCCTGCCTAAAAACCTTTAAATCCTAAGCCTATTCTTTTCAAAATTTTGGGCTGAAAAACTAATTTTACTTTGAGAAAAAAGGCCCAAAGAATAAAAATTAGTGCATGGCTCTATTGGGCATGGTAGTATGTGCATGGAGGGAGAAGTACCAAAGCTATTTTTGCCTCTAGGGACTAACTTCCATAATGTTAAGTCTCTTTTCAGGGCCTACTCTGAAAAAGCGGAGAAGGAGGGTACGATCAAGAAAAAAAGAGCTCATACAGAGATTGAAATGGACAAGGTAGTGGGCTCGATAAATGAGTCAGACAGGCCATTTAATGTGAGCAGTACTACTGCCTTCAATAATTTAAGCTTGCAAAAAGATGACAATGGTGCAAAGTGGGAGATAGAGATGGGGTCGAATGGGCTGCCAGACTTGGAAGGGCCCAAAGAGCCAAATAAACAAGGTGGAAAAAGCCTGGTTAAAGAATCCCATAAAGCCCAGTACAAGAAAGTGGGCCCAATCAATTCCAAAAATAAAGCAACTACCCCACTCTCTGCTGGCTCCTCTTCCACGAAAATGAGCTCCATGGCAGTTCCAGAAGATGGCGGTAAGGATACCGTCGAGGAGGATGATGGGGCGGCGACTAACAGTGAGGTATACAAGAGGAGGTCTGAGGGGAAAATGGGTACTGTGAAGGAAATACAGTTTCAGGATCAACCGTAAAAGTGTACACAAGGATAAACGAATGTAGTCGTACATTCGTAGCCATATCTTTCAGTAGGAAAATCCGATTTGAATGGTTCAAATTGGGTAAGATAGATAATTAGATTATCTATAACCTTCATGTAGAAATATATTTCATATGAACGAAGTATAAGTGTCGTTTCTGTGAAATACCGAAAGGGTGCAATAGTATGACATACAGTTAGTAAAACAGTCATAACTTTTGCATACGAACTCCAATTGGGCTGGGCCAAATTGGGTCGTGTAGATAATGAGATTATCTACAACTTTCGTGTTGGTTGATTTTCTGTCAGAGAAATTTATCAATTTCGTCTGGACAGAATACTGACCAGGTTCATGCAGTTTTCTGTGTGAGAGGGTGTATATTGGATATACATGCCTTTTGGCTAATCCTGATCCTATTAAGTATAAATAGGATTTTCTCTCTCATCTTCACTAAGTAATTATAAGCAATTCATTCAGAATTATCCAGAAAATTGTGAGACAAATTTCTAGAGAGTGAAAAGGTGTAAAAGAGAGAAACCGTGAAAAGGTGTTTTACGGTTTAGAGAATCAATTCGATTAAGCAAGTTCACCGGTGCATCGTCTAGGCAGGTGCATCCGTGACCGAAGTCTTGCGATTCAAGGTGGATACACGTAGAGGAGCAACAACTGAGGCTCTCACGATTGTGATCGATTCGGATGAGTAGATTGAGTCGGAGACGAAATCAAGCGAATCGGCGAAGTCAACGAGCGGTGAAAGACGCGTGGTGTGGGACGCGCGTATTGTCACCAACGTGACAGGAGAAAGAAGGCAGCGATCAACCCTTCGTGTGCAATCAATTTTGCACCGGTAAAGATCTAACCTTCTATTTGCATCGTACCCTCGAAGTCGTGGCGTGATCTCGGGAATTGGGGAACCGGACCGGGCCTACATATCCGCTGCGCGGGCCCGGGGCCGGGGATATTCCCCAACATACTGCGGGCGAGGAGACGATGGTGGCTGCGGAGGAATCCGTACTGGCGGGGGCTGTTGCGAATGCGGTCGGCAACAGATACCGCCAAGACAACCTCGAGCTGGGATCAATGGAGGCGGCGCAATAGGCATGGAGGACGCGATCGAGGAGGGAAGCGAGGAGCAAGATGAGGCCTCTACGGAAGACGATTGGGCGGGCAAGATGCTCAGGACATATGGAGGTACAAATTCTTCCTTAACTAATTTCAATAAACTTAATCTCCCTTCGAAAGGACCTTTCTTCTTGAGAGAAAATGCTGTGAAAAAAGCGATATTTACACCGAAAAAATCGACGCGGGTCAAATTACAACCTAAGAACCCAGACGGAACACAATTAACAAGGCCAACTAAAAAAGATAGGAACAAGGGCGTGTCTAAATCAATTAAAGAAGCTCTTAAAAAATCTAATATTTTACAAGCTCTAAAGATAGATCAATCGGAACCAAAGGAATTGGATCCCAATATGTGTAAACAAATAGAAATACTGTGTAATCTTACCCGGCCTGAGAATAGGCAGAATGTAGATTTAAATGTATTAGAGAATAACTTGTTGTTTGAGGGTAACATTAATCGGGGGAATTTAAATCAAGGCCATATTAATGATCTTAATCCTAATGAAATAACTCATTCTAACATTATCGCTTGTAACAAATTATTAGCCGATTGCGGATTGATGGATGAAGAGATGGCAGTGGCATTCGGATTGGAGGAGGGCATGGCCGAGAAGAATGACGAAATTACCGAGTAATTAGCTAGAGGAGGGTAGTCTAAGCTCCAATATTTTGGGTAGAGTAGGGAGCTATGTTTTTATTGTTTTGGTTGTAATTTGTTTAATGATGTTTAAAAAACTTGATATTTTGTGTTGGAATGTAAGGGGGTCAGGAGCGAGAAAGAAATGTAATTTGATTAAAGACCAAGTGAGAGAAGCGAGATGTGATGTAATATGTCTTCAAGAGACTAAGTGGTGTAATCCTAATCATTTTAACGTTCGATTAATGTGTACATCTAAGTTTAGGAACGGTAAATTTCTTAGTGCGAATGGGTCTAAAGGAGGTTTATTGACGGCATGGTCCGACAAACTAACCTTGGTAAACTCGGTAACGGGTTCGTATATAATGCGTATGGACCGGTGGAGGATGAACTAAAAAAAATCGAATTTTTAGAGGAACTTAACAATATAATGCGACTAAATATGCCAACAATTATGTTAGGCGATTTTAACCTTATTAGGAAAGTTCAAGACTCCACGGGAGTAGGGCACTCAACCTCTTCGATTACCGTTTTTAACAATTTCATTGATGGTAACTCACTAGTAGAAGTAATATTGAAAAATAAAATATTCACATGGTCGAGTCGTAGACAAGCCCCGACACTTTCTAAACTTGACCGAGTCTTCATATCATCCGAGTTCCTAACAACAAATAACGTATTCAAGGTAGATGATTTACCGAGCTCCACCTCCGATCATACTCCTTTAAAATTTTCCATCACACAACGGGAGAAAACTTCGAGACATTTCAAATTCGAAAGGTTTTGGTTGAAATTTCAAGATATAGAGGAGGTGGTGCGGACAAGTTGGGATAATGTAGGGTATGAGGAGGAAGATGTGGTGGGCAATTTCACTTACAAACTTACCGCCACAAAAGAGGCTTTGACAACATGGGCGAATAATAAATTCAATAACCAAGATGAGTGTATTCTAAATTGCAAAACGATAGTTCACCTATTGGATAGATGGGAGGAAACGAGATTACTTACAAATGAGGAATTTAGGCTTCGAATTAAATTACGAGAGAAGCTACATGAATTAATTAATCTAAAGGAGATTATGTGGCAACAACGAACTTCGATTAATTGGCTAAAGTTGGGGGATAATAATACCGCTTATTTCCATGCATTTGCGGCGACTAGGGGGCATCTTAACTTAATTTCGAAATTGCAAATAGATGGAAGGCAAGTGTCGGATGAAAAGGAGATTAACTCATCATTCACGAATTTCTTTCGGGATTCATTAGGGGTGATTTCGACTTCGGATTCGGCACCCTCGGTGGATTTGCGAAGTTTGTACCTCCAAGACGTGATTGAGACCGTTGACCTCAACTTGCTCACAGAAAATTTCACGGAAACCGAGATCAAAAAAACGCTAGACGGACTAAAGAAGGGTAAAAGTTGTGGCCCCGACGATTTTCCTAGTGAGTTCTTTCAACATTTTTGGTCAATTATAAAACAAGATCTTCTTCGTATGATCTTTCTATTCTTTACAAATGACCTTAACATAGAGAAAATTAATAAAGCTTCAATTCAACTAATACCGAAAATTGATGAAGCGGCCCAACTAGGGGATTTTAGGCCGATTAGTATCATAAGTGCGCCCATCAAACTCCTTACAAAACTATTGGCGGTGCGTTTACAACCTTACATGGCACTACTAATTAACCGTTACCAAGCCGCATTTATAAAAGGGAGAACAATTACGGAACTATTCTTAACATCGCGGGAAATCTTAAATTTTTACCACAAGTCCAAAATCCCAATGATTATGTTAAAAATAGATTTCAAGAAAGCTTTTGATAACGTATCGTGGAGTTTTATGGAGAACATTTTAGAGGCACGTAACTTCCCGCCAAGATGGATTGGTTGGATTAAGAAATTACTTAATTCATCGAGTTAATCGGTACATACGAATGGGATCCGAGGACCTCATTTCATGCACCACAAAGGCATGCGGCAAGGTGACCCCTTGTCGCCGTTACTATTTACTATCGTAGTAGACGCGTTGCAACGCATGATGAAAAAGGTTTCTCCACTACTAACCAACCCAATTGTCTTCGCTCCTACCACGTTACAATATGCGGATGACACGCTATTTTTTTGTGGAAGCGCACCCTCAAAATATTCGTATCATTATGCATACAATTTCCCTATTCTCCCAAATCTCCAGATTAGAAATTAATTGGGAAAAAACGGTTTTGTTCCAATAGGTATAGAAACCGAGTTACATCCCCCACATTAAAACGCTTGTCGGTTGTAGCAAGAAGCAATTGCCGGTTAAGTACCTTGGATTGCCTTTATCTATCAAAAGGCCAAATAAAATTGTGTTTCAACCTTTAATTACCAAAATGAGACAAAAAATTACAAATTGGAAAAGTAAATTACTAACACTTGGAGGTCGGCTTACATTGGTTAAATCGGTGTTGGCTTCGCTACCGAATTATTACATGCAAGTTATGTTGCTACCAAGAGGAGTAGTGGAGGAAATCAATCAACTTTTACGAGCTTTTTTTTGGAAGGGTCAAGAGAAGATATCGGGTGGACATTGCTTGATTACTTGGAGGAAAATTTGCTTACCAAAGGCAAATGGAGGCTTAGGAATTGTAGAGATCGAAAACCAAAACCGTTCACTTCTAATGAAATGGTTATTTAAAATAGACCACGAAAGAAACACTCAATGGACAAACACGCTAACAACCCTTTACAACATAAATACGGTCGAGGATATTACGAATATCACCGGAAATATAATGTCCTATTTTATGAAGGATATTTCTCAACTCGTCCCAATTTACCGTTCTCTCAAAAGCCTCCTTCGCGACATAAACCCGAACATACCAAGATATCCGACACAATCGGTGTACTCAAGAATAGCACACCCGGGTGTCGAATGTGGTTGGACGCCTACCCTCTTTCGAATCAAAGCCCCGTTAAAAGTAAAGGTGTTTGCATGGTTACTATTACACGATAAAATTCTAACGGCAAAAAATCTTGTAAAAAGAGGGTGGCCACATGATCAGACATGTGCACTATGTTCGGCAACAATGGAAGACGTCGACCACCTATTCTTGAGATGTCCCTTTACAAAGGAATTATGGACGAATATTGATGCCGCCACTAACCACAATGTACTATCGGTGCGGAACTTTTGGTGGGAACACCGGAGCAAGCTACCAACCGTAGTGGCGAAGCGATGGGATAACAATTGGTTAGCAACCATTTGGACCATTTGGAGGGAACGTAATAACCGCATTTTCCAAAAGAAGGGAAGGATGCACGCTTTGGTGCTAAGTGCCATTAAGGAGCTAGTGATTCGGTGGAGAATACTCAATAATTCGTAATCGACATATCATTTTAAATAGTTTGTAACTAGGTTTAACTCGGCTTTTCATTGTAAATAATGAATGTTGTACCTTCTCTTTTTCTATAAAAAAGATCGGATCGAGCGCGTATCGCGCTCGCCTATCTCTTCAAAAAAAAATTATTTCATGACCGGACAAACTGGTTCTTTTAATAGGCACGACTCTAATACAAATTGACAAACACTAGCTAATTGTAATTAATTAATTAATTTTATCATAAAAAACAAATTGAAAAAATAAGATACTTTGTTGTTATTAAGTAACTAACAAATATCAATAAAATTGACGACAAAATAACATGAAAAATAAAGATATAAATCTCTGAAAACAAGAAATATATCTAGGAGATATTTGGAGTCTGGGATTGTACACTCACTTTCTTTCGTTTTGTACTCGATGTCTCTTATTCTTCTTGTTAATTGCTTGTTGGCGGGGACATATTTAGACATTAATAATGAGATATGGAAGGGATATTTAAGCAAATTTTCCTTATATTGAAAGTTGGTGATATTCATAAAAGCTTAACACGTGTCTTTACAAATCTTAATAATAATGATACGAATATAAGCACATAAGAAGTGTTTCTAGTGTGGTATTGTGCTTCAAAAGCACGACAACGATAATAATCGTGCAAAAACATAAAAATAAGGACAATAACGATAACGGAACGATAATAGTAACGATACATAATTTTCCTTATATTGAAAATGGTGATATTCATAAAAGCTCAACACTTGTCTTTACAAATCTTAATAATAATGGTACGAATATAAGCAAATAAGAAATGTTTCTCGTGTGGTATTGTGCTTCAAAAGCATGAACAATATATGCAAAAAATGATAATTAGTATGATGCAAACACATGACCACAACACACAATGATCAGGACAACGAACATGATTACCTGACAAATCAAATCTATAATGCAATAAACAAAACAAATCAAATCTTAATGTTTGAACAATAATATGAAAAGTTGTGTCGCAATTTTTTTGATGCAAATGTTCACAATAACACGTTATTTTGACTCACCGATGCCTAAATAGATTGTTACGAACGTTTATTGCAAAAAATAAAATTTCATAATGTTTGTACAATCAGGTAAAAAATTGTGTCGTAAAAATTTACATACATATGTTATCAATAACACGTTATTTGAACGCTCCAAGACATAAGAGTAGATAACTAAGACTGCTTATTGCAAAAAAAATCGTAATGTTTGTACGAACATATTAAAAGTTATATCTAAAAACTTTCAATACAAACATTCTCAAAAACACGTTATTTGTACTCCCCGCTGTCTTAATAGATTGTTGAGACCGCACATTTCAAAAAACCAAAATATCATAATCTTTAGCGAGTCTAATCTTGAGAAAGAGGACGATAACCGAGAGAGACTGAGGGCTTGTGGCCAAAGAATGGGAGATGATTTTTTAGATGATCAGGATATTTTGGTCATGTTGGATTTATAATAATTGATTTAACTATAATAAATAATTTTAAATTATAGTTATTTATATGATCAGTTAACGGTATAGCTAAATGTGAATTAATTCGATAACTTTTAGGTTTCTAAATTTTTTGTTTTACATAGATAAATTTGGTAATTTCTAAGTTTTCGAAGGATAAATTTTATATTAATATTTTTGAGGGACAAATTTAATTTTTCATGTTTTTGTAAGGGACATAGTAAAAAGTACCCCTATTTTCTAAATGGGAATTTCATTTTTGGAATAATTGGCAAATATTTTGTAATAAGAATTGAGGTCTTGAAAGAATTATTACTAATTGCTTTACTGTAAATTATAAAACTCGTTTATTTAAGTGAAATATGAATGTGAAATATTGCAGGTTCATGATACTAAAAAGGAGGAATTTCTTCAATATCCCTACTAACTTATTAAATAATATATTTATTTCTTAAATTGCTAATATCATGTTTGTCCCCGTTAAACATACTTATTATCAAATTTGTCCTTACTAAAACTTGTATAATATCAAATATGTCCACGTCGTTAAGTTAACGTTAAAATAAACATAATTTTCAATTTAAAACTAATTAATTATATAATATTTATTTATTTATTTATTTATTTACCAAAATACCCTTTATCCTATTTTCGAAATGGGGTTTCATTTTGGGAATAATTGGCAAACTTTTTGTAATAAGAATTGAGGTCTTGGAAGAATTATTACTAATTGCCTTATTGTATATTATAAAACTCATTCATTAAGTGAAATGTTGTAGATTACGTTATAAAAAGGAGGAATTTCTTCGAAATCCTATTAACTTATTAAATAACATATTTATGTTTCTTAAACTATTAATATCATATTTGTCCCTGTTAAACATACTTATTATCAAATTTGTCCTTACTAAAACTTACATAATATCAAATATGTCCACGCTGTTAAGTTAACATTAAAATAAACATAATTTTGAATTTAAAACTAATTAAATTATATAATGTAATTTTTGTTGACCAAAATACCCTTTTAGTATCTCATATAATAAACACTACACAAAATGTAGAAGCTTAAAATTCCCATTGAACTCATTAACAAAACCAACTCTATCCGCATGTCAGCTTTGAGAAAGAAAAAAACAACAACAACAACAACAAAACCAGCTCTATCTAATAACCCCTAACCAGAAACCTAGCGAAGTAGGAACAAGAAAACTCTTTTGTGAAGAACGACAGTCAACTGGTTGTAACATGTAGGGCCTCGCCATGGCAGGGGGGCTGGCTGGCTGGAGCGACTAGGGTGAAGGTTTCTGACAAATGCTTGTCCATACTGTTTGAGATACTTGCGTGCTAAATTGTTCGAAGGTTTTT
Organism: Luzula sylvatica; assembly: GCA_946800325.1. Taxonomy (NCBI): domain Eukaryota; kingdom Viridiplantae; phylum Streptophyta; class Magnoliopsida; order Poales; family Juncaceae; genus Luzula; species Luzula sylvatica. The sequence continues at coordinate 45,800,219 of OX326956.1, read as the reverse complement.
CTCCTTTGGATCGATTCTTTTTTGTTTTTTCTTTTGCTGTAAATCTCAGTGAAATACTTTTTCTCTTTAACTCGATTCGAACTTGAGAGTTCTCCTTTTTGGACTCTTCACTACAATCTCAATGACCATACACAAAAGGATCACCGATTGATTGAAAATAGTGTTGAATGTGATGATGAATGTATTATCTCTCTCCATAAACAAAATAGAATTGCTAAACCTCTCTGTTTTCACTATCGTATCCTCGTCAGAATAATTCGGGCTCATTACTGTAGACTTCGATGGATTTTTTTATATATAGGTTTTAATTTGTGTTTTGACAATTTAATTTTGGATTTCCGAGCTTAATTGGATCAATTTAGGATTTTCTTAATTGAGGTAAGTTGAGACACAAATTAAGAATATTTCGCAACAAAACAACAAATAATATTATATAAATTTTAATAATAATACAAACATAATAATTACAACAATATCAAGTTCTAATTAATTTAATTATCAAAATATAACGTGATCGAATGCATCGGAAGCAAGAAATGCTTTCGTTGAAGTGTAAACATTTAAGTCTGGTGTTTTTGTCTCAGTAAATAATTATCTTTATTAATTTTAGAGCAATAACCATATGAATTGTTCAAGAACCGGCTATCTCGAACAATTCAAATGGTTATTGTTGTAAAATATGTTTATTTTTTATACATCATCGGCAGAGTCAAGAGAATGCAATAAGATGATGATCATCATCATTCACATGTAACTATGACTGTTTTGTGGGCAATTAGGTTGATTCAGTCCTAACAAATCAATCAAATTTTTTGTAACTACGACATGTAACTATATTTTTTGTGGGCAAAAAGATTAACAATTTTATGAAACAAAATTCATGAATATTTCCGTTTTCAGAGAAATGATAAAAAATGAATTAAATCATTAACCAATGTCTTTTTTTATTAGCCATAATTAATCAAAACAGCAAAAAGAAGAGATACCTATCACCGCCGTTTTTTCGATTATTTATTTTATTTATTTTTTGAAAAAAACACAATTCACGAATCGTGAATATATTTGGTTTCATCTTTTTATTGATAATACCAACGGGGCTCGAACCCAAAACATATGGTATCTTGTGCTAGACACATCACCACTAGGCTATGAGATCGTTGGTAGTTTGTCAATGTTTTTTTTTATAATAAATAAAGAAGACTCATATATCATATATTCATTGATGCCAATGAAGATCGAACTCATAACCTCTTACAACACAACATTTCTTCGATTTTGAAAGGGAGTAATAGAGAGTGGAGGTTGTTGAGAGGCGAAGATGTATACTGGGTTTATACAGATAAGGGGTGAGTTGTGAAGTTGCATGGCAGTGAGCAACGAGAAGCACCGGAGTATGGTTAGGTTTAGGCTTAGCGTGGTGTCCATCGCCCTGTAAAGAAGATGCGAAGTAAGAATCAGCATGTCAATTTGAAGAGTCCACGATGACACAGAAAGTATCGATAGTGGAGAGCAAGAAATATAGGATGAAAATGAAGAAATGAATTAGAGGGTAGAAATGTCATTTTATGTGTTTTATGTTAAACTTAACAAAAAAAATTAATTTGGAATAAATTTGATATAAATGGACTTTACGGAGGATAAATTTGATATTTAAAGTTTACAGGGAACAAATATTTTATTTTGAGCTTCAGCAGGGATACATCCGAAATTTTATTTTAAACCTAGGGCATTTTAAACGCAAAAAAATAAAAACATGGAAATAAAAACCTGGAACTCAAATGGAACTTTTTATTTTGTTCAGAACTCTGGTATCAAGTTCTCGGATTCCAAAAAAATCGGTACCCGGCATTAAAAATCCTGGGTTTTGATATTTGAAATACCCAACGTCGTAGCAGGGTAACTTGTAAGAGTGCGCTCGCCGCTGAGTAGCAGGTTTCTGAATTCTTGTCACAATGGAGGCGGAGAACTCAACTCCGATCATCTTAAGCGAGAGATACTCCACTATGAAGAGCTCATTCAAGCTGGCCGTACAGTCTTTGCTCACCGCTTGCTCCCGCGAGGTCAGAATATTCCTCTTACCCTCCCTCTTTCCCTCTCCCCATCTCTTCTTTTACTGAGGCACAACCACTGTTGATTGCAATTGCCAACCTCAATTAAACACCCCAAATCCTAAAAGGACGAAACTTTAGAAGTTATAATTGAGGAAATTAAGAAAATTTACAGGCTGGTATAAGTGTTTTATGTTTGTTTTCCTCTTATGTGATTAAATTGTGTTTATTTTAAATTGCAGGATGTAAACAAAGCATTTGAGGGATTCAGTGAATCTGAGAAAGACAAAATTTATCGCTTGTTTCTCCGTGTAAGATATTTCATTTTATACTCTAGAGCTATATTGCTATATCCATGGTTCTTTTTGGCACCGAAGATGGTTTCAGATAGGTTATTAAAACCTGTTTAGCTATTGACACTCCTAATTTTGACGATTTTGCCCTTTCGATTGCTCAATTTCGCAGGTTATCCAATCCTTGCATAATAGTATCGAGGTACTTATGTGCTTCTCTATCCACATACCAGTTATTCAATATATATTCTTCACTTGAATTAAAAGTACTTAAAATAATTATCGTACTGTAGGTGGAATTTGACTATGCCCGTGAAGAAACAAAGGTTATAATATTCCTTATATTCTATCGGGAGTTCATATTTAATATAACTTGACAAATATTGATGTATCTAGGTTGGTGCCACTCTAGACGTGGTTGATCAAATAATTGAAGAAAGATCTCTTGATGTACTCCCCCCAAATAGGTAAAGACAAACATGGTTTCTTTTTCGAAATTGAAATCAATAAACTAGTTCATTTGATTGTTTATGTGAGCTTTGAAACAGTAACGATTTTGGAGGCATGAGAGAGAAGATAACACAAATTAAGAAGGATGAAATTAGCCATCTCACAAGCATGCTTCAAGAGGTACTTATCACTGGAAGATATTTTTGTAATTACCATAGGGAGATTTATGCATTTATTTGTTTTTAAGGTCGAGAAAAGTAATAATGAAATGCGGACTCGCATGGAGCTCATGAGGAATAATCAAGGGTTGCCGAGTTCCAAAGATGCAGTAGAAAAGGTACTCTCTCTCTCTCTCTCTCTCAAAGGTACTGTGTAGTAACAAACTTAACCTTTTAATATGCACAGTTGAGGAGATGGAATGCTGAATATTAGAACGATAAGGGCGCGATGCTGTAGATTTATCTTTTCTTGTATGTTTTGATTTTGTCAAGGATCTTCTGAGTCTGAATATTAATTAAAGACTATCTAGAAGATATTATATGCCCAATTCTTGCATGTAGAATTTGGCAATCTTGGATTTGCAAAATTATGTTACTTCATATTATGCTTGGCCTTGCAAAGCTCCTGGACCTTATATGATCATCTCATGGCTTGGATATATTATTTTTGAAAATTTGGTGTTGTTTTTTGTATCTAGTTATACATATATTTTTGTAATTTTATAATTTTATAAAAATAATTACTTTAGAACAACATAGCATTAAGCAAATTTAAAGCAGCACGAATTTCCTTCTCTTAAATGGAAGAGAATCCCACATATTCATAACAATAGATGATAATTTCAGACTCTCGCCTAATTTCAGTGTTGGCCGCATTATTATATGACGGCGAGCAACTTGTCAGTTTCACCTAATATCTCGAGACATACGTTGCATTCAAATAAATCACAAAGAATCTACAGAAATAGTTAAGTGCATTCACACTTCAAATTTAGCCTAAACTAAGTTCATCGAGTTAAAAACTTCAAATACAAGAATACTGAGTACTGAGTAGAGACATTATATGTGCATCGTTTTCATATCCTTTTTATGACACCCCTAGATCACACAAATTGTAGCGAGTGTTCACATCATTTGCACATTTTGTGTTGATAAGTCATACAAATAAACATATATCATTATGATATTATACCCTTATTGTTTTAAATATTACCAACAAAAAACACAACACTAAATAAAATGGTTTCATTTGCAATTTTTCGAAAACAAATTATACGAAATATATGATGACCGTACACTAACTTTTATTGCAAAAGAGAGCTCCGAATTACAAACATAATGTCTATAGTCAATTCGGTTTCAAAACAAAACAAAAAACATTTTTTGGTAACCCTTATGTACCACATTATCGTACCAATCAAACTAAATTCGATCCCGAGCCTCTTACTATACCTGTGTAAAATCCTTACATTATTTTTTCTTCTTCTCTCACCTCAAGCCACATTATTTTCTTCGGTTTTTCATCTCTCGACCTTCGTGCAAATTATCTCTCGCAACAAATTTGTGAATTGAAGTTCCTTAATTTGCATTTTCCCATTTACCGCAAGAAACAAAAATATTCCAAACAAAAACTGAGACGCACGCATGAAACTACATTTATTTTGGTTTAATTTTGCATAATAGGTACTTGTTTTATGTTGTCTTGAAATCACTATAAATTTACTAATTGGATAATCCTTCTCCTTATAAATGGTTAATATTTAATGCAATATCCGAAAACCAAACAATAGTCGCAATTCAATTCCTTTGCAACAACATTGCAATCATATTCTAAAAAAAATGAGTAAATGGAGAAGGCTCAGTGGTCCCATCCATTGATTCCAATGGGACTTGCACCCGTATATGATTTTATGTCCCACACCCAACCAATTGTGTTATGGGTTCATTGGCACCTTGCAATCATCTTCTAAACATATTTCATAATAATAAACCAAATTCATAAACAGGCTGATTAAAAATTTAACTTAGTTAATTAACAACAGTATTACTAATTGTTTAACAGTGTTACTTTATAAGTAGCGGCAGAGAAGCCTTTTTTTTGTAATTTCTCGAATTTCACGAATGTTCCTTGTCACAAATTTTAGTAATATATGATTTTTTTTGTAGTTTTCGCAATATTCTAGGGCTATTTTCAAAATATCATGAAGTTATACTACAAAGGCATGACAATCAAGAAAAAAAATGTTAAAACTCATAATATTTTTAACCAAATGCACTCGTATTCTTCCTGATAAAAATGTTTATTGATCAAAGAACCAAGGAAATTATTAGAAAGTCCTATATATGAAATTAATAATGGGATGATAGATCTTGGTGACATAAGGAAAGTAAGATTATAAATGAGTATTTACTAAATAAAATTAGGGATAAATGAACCTTAATTCATGTAAATTGAATTGCAATTAAATAAAATACCATTAATTTTGGCATTTAAATCCTTGTATTTTTAAAATTTGCAAGACCAGTCCTTGTGTTAACGCAGTAACATAATGTATTATACAAACTTTTTATATTTTGATATAACTTTACATTTAAAGAAAATAATTTGAGACTGACTAATGTACACCGACATAATACACGCCAATTTTGCAGAATCCACCTGGCACGACACGTAAAAAACTACATCATAATTAAATATTTTTTGTCATCTTCCACTTTATTAAATATCACACATTCTAATTAATCAATCCACCTCTCTTATGTTTTTTTGTATTCATCATCGGAGTCCTCCAAACGAGAACAATTGTTCTCGTAATCTTTTTTTCAAACTGCGTTATTTTAATATCTTTTTGCAGAACATGTGTATCAGTAAAATTTTCCCTATTTATTATTATAGGTGATCTGCACTACAGAAATTATTGTTTTTCTTATGTTTATTCATTGAAATTTATCTTGTTTAACATACATTGATATCTGTTTGATGTCTTCTTCGTCATGTCAGCGAGATAATTTCAAAAGCGAGTCGAGATAATTATCACAAATTATTCCATCTTATTTAAACATAACCACACGTCAGTTTCATCTAATATCCCAAAACATTGTAATAACAAAATAAAGCCATAATGAGATGTACAAAGAATGAGGACATATATATTGGAAGGCAGACTTCATGCATCATATATTAGTTTAACACGCATTTGTGGTGATAATCTAGAGATCATGAAAGTAAGTTCAGGGCTCACACAATTTGTTTGCATTTCCAATACACAATGACTAAAAAGAATATATACATTGACCTATCATTTTAAGACCACATGATATATCCAACATGTTGAGATAAGTATCATTATTTTTTGTAAACAATGATCCCTCAATAAACAAGGATCTATTTTTCTTAAATGACATTATTTGCCAATGACTACAAATGTGCATGTTTTTTTCTTCTTAAATATTACAAGCTATAAGTCAAAAAAGAAAAAGAAAACATAATACGAATGATATTTATTTACCAAAAATCTCCACAAGAACAAGACCCGTCTTTAAAATGGTGAAAACGATTTGCGTCTCGCACCACAATTTCTCTCTCATAAACACTCGAGACCATCTTCGTGAACTCGTGGCAATCTCCACAAACCCTAAGATTCTTGGTTACCCTCAAAACAGTCCCACTTTTCGTACCAATCAATCCAAATGCAATCGCAAGCCTCTCACTATGGCCATGCAAAATTTTAATCTTTTCTTCTTCTCTCACCTCATGCAACACAAACCTCGTATCCTCTGCATACCCTTTCTCTCTCCTCACCCTCTCTACCATTTCATCCAATTTCTCATATATTTTCTCCGAATCTTCGTGGGAGTTATCTCTCGCGAAAAATTTGTGAATTTTATTTCCAAACTCAAGCCAACTACAGCCCGGCATTTTCCTAAGCCCTTTCTCTCTCATCATCTCTCTTACCGCCTTTGCATTTCTCCATTTACCTCTAGAAGCAAAAACATTTGAAATTAGCACGTAATTTCCGGGGTTATCAGGTTCTAGCTCTAGAATCTTCTTCATTGCAACCTCTGCAATGTAATTTTCTCTGTGGACACGGCACGCACCAAGAAGCGCGCACCAAACTACAGTCGTGGGCTCCACAGACATATTCAAAATGAAATCATATGCCTCCTTAACCTTGCCGGCACGGCCTAATATATCGACTAGGCTCGCATAGTGTTCGGGCCAAGGGGTAAATTCGTATTTTTTCACCATCATTTCGAAATAGTATTTTCCTTTGGCAATTAGTCTTGAATGACTACAAGCGTGCAGTAAAGCAAGAAATGTTATTTCGTCGGGATATATATTTCTTTCGAGCATTTCATCGAATACCTTCAGTGCATCAATTCCTTTGCCATGCATTCCTAATGCGTTAATCATGGACGTATAAATCACCAAATCTTGGTTTTTTAACAAAGAGAATATTTTGATTGAATCTTTAACACTTCCACAATTCGAGTACATATCCAAAAGAGAACTATTAATCTCCCCATCCCCATTTAAACTAAAGTTTTTTCGCAATATAAAACCGTGAATTTCCTTCCCTTTTTTCAAATATGATAGGCCACCAATTGCTCCTAGCATGCTTATTAAAGCGATGGGATCTGGTTGAACTTTCTCTCTCATCATTTTATCAAACAACAATAAAGCTTCATTGAAAGAACCAGTATTAGTATAACAATTAATCATACTAGTCCATGTAACCACATCCTTAATCTCTATGCTTCGGAATAAATTGTATGATTGTGTAGTCTTCCCTAATTCTCCATAAACATCTAAAAAGGAATTCTTCAAAACAAGATCCAATAACCCGTTTCGAATTGCATACCCGTGCAATTGAGTTAGTAAATCAAGGCTTGATAACCCTTTACAAGCTAACAAAACGCTACCAATCATCATTTCATCTAACTTTATCCCTTCCTTTTGAGAGTCTCTAAACAAATTTATCGCCTCTAAATACCCAAAATGCCCTTGACTTTGAGAAGAATGACACCCAATCATAGTAGTCCATGAGATATAATCTCTTACTGGCATTCTATCGAACACGTAACGCGCATAGTAAACATGAGAACATTTCGCATACATATCCATTAATGCATTTCCAACTTCTAAACTATATCCAAACCCTAGTTTTAGAGCATATGCATGGACTTGCATTCCATCTTTTAAATTACCTAAACGCCCCAATGCAGATGCCACACTTATTATTGAAACTTGGTCTGGCTGATAACAAAATTTAACCATTGTATTGAAAGTCTCGATTCCTTCTTTGTAGTATGCATTTTGGACATAACCTGAGAGCATAGAATTCCATGAAATATTATCTCTCTCAGTTAATTCATCGAACACCTTGGATGCATAATCCATCTGTCCAGATTTAGAGTACAACATAAGCAATGCATTTCTCTCGTATATATCAAGTGATTGAGATTTTTTCACAATGAAGGCATGGATTTCTAAACCTAGTTTCAAGAAAGCTAATTCAGAGCAAGCTTGTAGAATGCTAACAATGGTGTAAGAATTAAATGGGAGACCCTTCTTTTGCATGTCTCTAAACAATGAGAGAGCATCTACGAATCGTCCATTTTGCACGCAACATGAAATGATGGAATTCCATGAAACCACATCTCTTTCACAATTCAAATTCTTGAACAAATTTAAGGCAACGATGAAGCGTCCACACTTTGAGTACATACCAACAAGAGAATTTGCAACGAGTGGGATTGAATCGAGCCCTAATTTAACAACCAAGTTGTGAATCTCAACACCAAAGTTTAAATTGGTTGTAGCTCCACATGATTTTAGTACTAAGGCAAAAGTACATGCATCTGGTACTAAACCCATGTACCGCATTTCTCGATACAGATTAATAGCATTAGAAAACTGCCCACTTGTAACGTATGCACCGAAAAGTGCATTCCAAGAAAATATTGTTCTTTCAGGCATTTCATCGAACAGTTGCTTGGCATGCGAAAGACACCCGCTTTTGCCATACATGAACAAGAGTTTAGTAGGAAGAAACCCGTCATTGATTAAAGAATTGGATTTTATAATGTGAGTATGGATCTGTTTGCCTTGTGAGATAGCCTTTTGTAAGGCACAGAGTTCCAGAATTGATGCGTACTCTTCTGGGGTCGGTTTAGTTTGATTTTGTTGGTCTAAAAGAGAGATAAAGGCTTGCTTGAGATTCCCTTGATTGCAAGTTTGCTTGATAGAATAAAGTTTGTTGGATTTTGGAGAAGTTGGTTTTGATTTCGGAAGAACTTGAGGGTTTAGTATAGTTGGGTTTTTATGCAGGCAAGGTGTTCGAGGATAAGAGAGGGCCATGGATGACTTGGCGGTTCGGGTTTGTTTGACTGCCCACATTAATTTTCATCATGTTCCTACCTTTGGTTCAAATTTATATAAACTGGGCTGGAATCATAAAAAAGGGTTTTTTATGGAAATGATAAGGACAGATGAACAAACCATAAAATTATCACAAATGTTAGTTGGTATAGTAGGACTTAATAATTTCATTATGATGATCCTCGCTCTACTCGACGAATATAATAATATTTATTTTATTTTTATGTTAAGTATTAATTTTTATGATGATACTGTTTTTTTTTTTTAATTAAGGCCAGCAAAGTGCCAAGCCTTAAGGGGTGTTTGGTTGGAGTTTTACAATTAGAATGTCTTCGCATATTCCATCATGGATTTCATTTTCATGTTTGGCTTGCACGCTAGCTAATAAAGTAACGGAATACTTCATTTCTTAGGGCATAATTGATGGGAATAGAATTACCATCAAAATTGATGGTTTTTTTCTATTCCCATGAGAATGGAATATCATGTTATATCATATTGTGCTTATAAAAACAACATATTCATAAAATTAGTATATTTATACTAAATTGTTGTCATAAAAAAATACTAGAATAAAATAAAAAATACATCAAAATATATCATTGCAAAAATAAAATTAATAATTCGTCAAAATACGAAATAACTAAATTGGTTTAATTAATATTCCTTGAATTCCTCCACTGATTAAACATTTGTTGGGCTAGAATATCTCTCCAATGTGCCCACTCGTCACTTATTTCGATATGTCTAATTCGATTATTTTCTATCTCATCGGCCGACTGAATATTTTGTTGACAACAATTTTTACATGAATTATTTCTAATATTATGTTGCTTGATTTATAATATTTTATTGATAATAAATTATTATTTTTATAATTGAAATTATTTTTTTGGATGAATTATTTATTTTATAACAGAAATTTAGTACAAATATGTTAGTTTTGTAAATATATAATGTTTAGAATTTTTACATTTGTGATAAATTAACATGTCATTAAATAAATAAATGTGCTAATCAAACATAGTAATCAAATATGTCAATCAATATTATGGCTTGTCATTAAATTTCTTGACATATTTTATGCCAATGCATTCTTCAAAGTTCTTACCAAACGCTCCCTAAGGAATTTATATATATAAATAAATGATGGGTTACGACACCTGATTGGTCCGAGTTTTCGACGTCAACAATGATGTGAATTGTCATTAGGAAAAAAAATCTATAAACTTTCTGTAGGAAAATTTTACTTTGAACTCCGATTTCAACACAACACCATCTTAATTAACATGTGGCACATAATTAATGAAAATGTGATAGAATTCAACATTTATGTGCTCCCATCAGTAATAACATTTTTTTTTTGTATTTTCTGTAGAAAATAAAATCTTTAAGGATCTACTATCAAATGATATTTTTAGAGAGTTTTATTGCTGAATAATTTCCAATTTCATCTCATTCAAGTATACTGAACTCATATGTTTACGTTACTGTTAGCTACCACCGGGGACGGAACAAACAGACGAGTTCCTCCCCTGAAATTGATAACGTTGGTACTAATAATACTAGGGGACGCAAACACCAAATATTTTCATGCCATAACTTCGGCGCGGAATAAAGGAAATAAAATAATGACAATCAAAATTGATGAAAAAATAATTTCAGACCCCAACCGAATTCAAATGGAATTTGATATCTATTACGAGAGCATTCTTGGCATAGCGCCCATTGCTCCCCTAATCCATACTATGGGGATCCTAATGCAAAACCAAACAAACAATACAACCACGTTGATCGATCTAGCGAACCCTTTTACCGATGAGGAAATTAGACGGACCGTCATGAACATGAAAAAAGAAAAATCGGTGGGACCCGAAGGATTCCCAATCGAGTTCTATCAAAAAAATTTCGAAATAATAGAAACGAAACTCAAGGTGCTATTTGACCAATTCTACAACCATACCTTGGTGCTCGACACTATTAACAACGCGACAATCACCTTAATACCAAAAAAAGAGGACGCCGTGGAAAGAAAAGATTTTAGGCCAATAAGTGTGATTAACACGATTGGAAAAATATTTTCCAAGATTTTGGCCGCGAGATTGTAACCAAAGATGGAATATCTTATCCACCGCGACCAAGCCGCTTTTATAAAAGAAAGGTCCATTGGCGAAGTCTTCCTCTCGGCACGAGAACTACTTAGTGCGGCACACAAAAAAGAAAATTCCGATGATCATGCTAAAAATTGATTTTTGCAAAGCCTTCGACACCATTTCATAGGACTACATCCAAAACCTCCTAGAGGCTCGAAACTTTCCACCAAAATGGTCAAGATGGGTAAAAGAGCTACTAACCTTGGCATCGTCAAAGGTGAAATTAAACGGAAAATTAGGGAAAAAATTCAAACACAAACGAGGAGTAAGGCAAGTAGATCCCTTATCTCCGATGCTTTTCGATTTGGTGGCCGACTCGCTACAAACATTCCTCCAAAAAATTAATCATCTCATGGTATCGCCGATCAAATTTGCAACAATGGCCCTTCAATACGCTGACGATACAATCCTCTTTATCGAGGCACATCCGACCAACCTCAAGATACTAACATACACTTTAAATCTATTTCAACGGGTTTCGGGACTTGCAATCAATTGGGACAAAACCGCCTTTGTTCCGATAGCCATACCGGAATCCCTAAATGGGACACTCCAAAGACTCCTAAATTGCGTGAAAACAACCCTACCCATATTATACCTCGGCATGCCTCTAAACACCAAAAAACCGAAAATTTTTTACTACATCCCTCTAATAAGAAAAATGCAATCCCGATTATCGGGATGGAAAGGAAAATGCCTCTCTTTGGAAGGACGGTTAGTGCTTGCGAAATCGGTCTTAAATGCGGTACCGACATATTTCATGCAATGCTTCCGCCTACCAAAATGGTTAATAAAGGAAATTAATAAAATAACAAGGAAATTTCTTTGGAAAGGCGATAAGGAATGTTTAGGTGGTCATTGTCTAATTAATTGGAAAAACATTTGCCTACCAAAAGAAAACGGAGGATTAGGAATGTTAGATATCGAAACACACGACACATCACTATTACTAAAGTGGCTTTGGAAAATATGTCAAAATAGTGAGGGTATGTGGGCGACCACCATCAAAAATATCTACGGAATCGAACATGCATCCGAATTGGAAAATGTGGCAATTAAGCACTCTTCCTACTTCGTCAAGGACCTACGCGCACTTCTCTCACAATTTCGAATAGCGTACGAATTCGACACGACAACGAACCAACACGCTTGTATGGGCAAACCGGATTCCTTCTCCACGGCCGCTACATACAAACTCCTAATAAATCCGGGAATAAAATGTGAGTGGAACACCACCTTATGGAAAACAAAAGCGCCCGCGAAAACAAAAATGTTTGCGTGGTTGGCGCTCAACGAAAGAATTTTAACGGAAGATGTTTTGCGAAAAAGGAATTAGTCGCACGAGACAACGTGCAAAAATTATAACAACAACATTGAAGAATCGGCGACCCACTTATTCATTAATTGCTCATATGCACAAAGGGTTTGGAGGGGACTCCGACACATCATAGAAATATCTTTCGACATTCGAGACACCTTGCCGAAATTTTGGCTAGACAACCGACGAAAATACACCAAGGAAAAAATGAGGAAATCGACACCTACTTCGTGGCCACACTTTGGACCATTAGGAAAGAGCGAAACGAACGGATCTTTAACCAAAAGAACTCTCCGCCATCCTCCACGATTGCGAAAGTCACCTACGAGGCAAATACGTGGAAACTTCATAGCTAATCGGGATCCAAATTTCGCTCGCCATTTCAAGTTTCTCTTCTCTTCCTTTCCTTTAAACCTCTTTAAATCTCTGTACTTGTAGATCGTGTTCTTAATAAAGTAGGGTGTCCTATTAAAAGAATTAGCATAGGCCCTTTATTTATTTTTTTACATTACCGTGTAAAATTAAAACGTTGTATTATATTTGCTTTAATATATCGAAAAGTAGCTTCGCTTCTTCATTTAAAAAAAAAAAAAAAAAAAATACTAATTATAAAAGATGGATTTTGGTCCCCTTACATAGAACAAATAAATTTAGAATTGCTATTTGTTTGGTGCATCCTTGTCAATGCCGAGGTCCCGAGTTAGAATTGTCACTAACAGATTTACAAAAATTTCCTTTCCGAACAGACAAATGGTGCAAACAAAAAAAAATACCGGAAAGGTAACAAGATTTTCATTACTCTTAACTACAAGCAAGTAGCAACAAGTCACAAATAAACCATTGTAGTTCCACCTATATATATATATATATTATATATATATATATATATATATATATATATATATATGGGGAGTTCTATCATACACTCTTTTACAAGGGTATTTTGGGTATTTTAGCAATTAATTATATTTGTAAAAGGATATATCATAAAATTTATCTCTTTTATAGAAATTTTGGTTTAAATGAACAACAAAAAATTTCAATTTAGTTAAAAATTAATTGATAAATATATTTGATATCTTATCTTAAATATTCATAAATGGATAATTAAAGAGGTGTACGATAGAAACCCCCATATATATATATATATATATATATATATATATATATATATATATATATATATATTCTTTTTGATGAAATATCGTACTTAATATATCTAAATGTGATTCATCTTGATTGTCGTGATTTTTTATCATACTTCTAGACGTCTAGTTCCCACCGTTGGCAGAATTTTCATTCCCTTCTACTTTCTTCTTGTATGAATCATGTGAGGGTCGGCCACCAGGCGAGTGAGGATCATTGTACGAACAATCTGAACACACCGCTGTAAATATTTAAGATTGTCAATTCCTGACAGGTAAAAAACAAAGTACAGTACAATACAAAGAGGGAAAAAGATTAAAGGAAAATTATACTATTCTTCTCAAATTTTATCTCAAAATCGTAGTGGATAAGCATGACATCATTTTGTCATGCTCCCAATTCATGAACTTATTTTATATCCAATTAATTAGCATTCAATTAACATCTCAATAAAGTATACAACTAAAAATTCAATTAATTAATTTTTAATTGAACTAATCGATGGTCCAATGAATTAATTTTCAATTAAAATAATTAAATTAACATTAAAAATTAATTGAGGAAGATTTTGAGAGTTGGATAAGAGCTCTCACTTAATCATGATGTCAGCATGACCACATCACGATTTTGGTGGTGAAATATGAAAGCATGACAGAAGGCCTCAAAATTAGACATGGCCAGTATGAAAAATGTTGGCGGTGATATTACAAGAGTTTGGAGGGTAAAAACTCAACAACAACAAAAAGAATTTGGAGGGTAAACATGTTTCAAATTCTTGTAAATTTATGTTTCTTATATTTCAAATTTTTAATTATTTCCTTTTTGTGCTTTTATGAAAGAAAAGAATCTGAGTTTGAGTCTTGAGTATTGACGAAGGTTAAGTTCCATTTGGCTTTTTTTACGATTAGAAAGAGAGAGAATTCATATTGTAAAAACATCTTTCAAAGGCGAAAGAATAGTTTGCTTTGTGCACATACTAATTTATACCAGCTTCGACAGATCTGCCGCTCAGAACTGTGATCACGAATATTACAAATATTGTAATAGTGAATTTAATACAAGAATTCATCTTGCTTTTTATTATGTGTGAAGAAGTACATGCTCACAAACTATATTTATACCACTCATAGTCTGAAAATGATTGAGGCCATTTAGCCTGCCCCCGGATTTCACCACCGCTTCCTCTATATACTAATTACATACTTCATTAAGATGATAACTAACCTATATCACGTAATAATTAATCAATTAATATATATTTAATATCTAATTGAATTAACAATTATTAATTTTTTGCTAGATATTTTGAAGATCATATTTGATATAGTCATTTGCATATCATTATTTTACACTTACTTTTAAGTAATATTCTTGAACCATGTCATCTATAATATTGTCATGTCATCTTTGATATTTTCAATATAAACCATACGATTCAAATCGAACGCTCAATATTGAATGTACTCTCCACATGACAAAGAATATTAAGAGTTTTGTTAAAAAAATATTTGACACACCAAATTTATACATTTTTTATTTTCAAAAAATCTTTATTTTTTTATTAAATAATTATTACATATAATAACTTTCACTTTCAATTAATTAATGCACGTTTATGCTTTTTTTCTGAAACATTAAATTTTTTTGGATACAATTTGTGCATCTTTTATGTGAATATAGATTATACTACATGTGAGCTAAATGATATTAATATCATTTATTATTATTTTTCATGGTATTCAAGACTTATACTTTTTTTTTATATGCACATGAACATTATATGTGTATCATACATGGTGTATGAATGGACTACTATACTACTCATATTTTATGAAACTACCAATAAAGATATCATAATATTATAAATGATATAATATAATTTTCAAATAAATATTGAAGTTCCAATTAATTCATTCTTTAATCATTGTATATGTTTTTTATTAGCAGCACTGATTTTTTTTTTGATCCAGCGATCTTTCCATCTTTTATGTGTTTATTTCAAGACTTAGTCTTGCATATAATTTATTTATTATCAAACTTAATACCAAAATACAATTACATGCATGTGAATAATATATACTTAGGGATGTCAATGGTGTGGATATTGCCCGAACCGACCCGAACCGTATCCGAAAAAATATCCGGATTCGAAAAAAATATCCGAATCCGAGTGGATCTGGATATGGATCTGGTTGCTAATTTTAAGATCCGGAACCGGATTCGATATTCGGTTTTGGTGCGGGAACCGGATCCGTGTTCCGGATCCGGATATTTTTAGGATCCGGATACTCGAAACTAGATTCGAGTATCCGAAACCGGATCCGAATACTCATATTATATATTATTTTATGTATTATATTTGATATTAGTTGAAAAATCATATACAAATTAATGATTTGTAAGTGATTTAACTCACAATCGTAAAATTATGTTTAAATATAATCATATTTATCGTTCATGTCACAAATTATATATATTTATAGCTAAAAAGTAAGTTACGTTATGATAATATAGTATCCGTTTTAATATCCGAAACAGAACCATATCCGTATCCGTATCCGACAATATCCGAACCGTATCCGTATCCGTTTATTATCCGAACCGTATCCGGATCCGACAATATGGATATGGATCTGGTATGACCACTATCCGAACCGGATCCGAACCGTTGACACCCCTATATATACTCATAACTTATTATCATACATTAATGCATTGCTACAATATTGATATTTTATGAGAACACTTAATAGTGATATTATAATATTTATTTCAAAATTATATCATTTGAAATATAAGAAAATTTATAATAAAGAAATTTCAAAAACAATTTCAAACTACAAAACTATACAACCATCTAAAGAAATTTATTATCTACATAACATTTAAACGAATTTACAATAAAAATAACAAGTTCACATAACTAAACAATATGAACTTTTTTTGTTAATTTTTTTTGACATACACAAGTTATATATATTTTTGCTTAATAAATCCTAATCTTAATTAATACTTAAAATCTCTTAAATATGACCTCTTTAACTTCCAAAATAATAAAACTTAATCTCAATTATTTATGATATAGATTGCAAGATGTAACTTGTCTTTTCACTAGGACAATACCTGCGCTATGCTGCGGGGATTTTAATTTAATTATTTATGATGATATAATCATTCCTAATGTTACTAAAAGTGTTCACAATAATAAATAAATACAAAAATGATTTATTTTTTTACTTCGTAACCTTAGCAAACATATTTGAATTTACATAACATTACATTCGTTGACTGTATTTTCAAATTAAATAAGTGATAATTAAATGTATTTCTAATTTATTAAATTAAATATAAATCAGCACAAAAAAAAAACACTTTGGAATATTTAATATTATCAAAAGGTCATCTCTCGTAGAAATTTGACAAACAAAAGTTTTTATCAAAACTATTTCTTGAAGTACTGCTCGATTATACATATCTTATTTCATTCCATTTTCTTAATGATAAGTACAAAAAAAATGAGTACTATGTATGAGTCTTTTGTCAAGACACAATAATCTATTAATATCATATGCTATAAAATTTGAAAGACTTACTATTGACATATGTCAAATATTTGTTCTTTTTTTGGGTTACAAATATTTTTTCTTAATGAAACAAATTTTATAATTCACATATCGCTAATTTTATCATTCAGATTCAGGTATCTATTAATATCAAATGTTATGGAGTTCGCTGATTTTTTCTCAATCTAAATATAACTTTTTTTACCAAAATACCCATGGTTCAATTATTTACGTATATATTTTATTCAACAGAAAACATAATTAAAATATTTTCCAACCTAGAATTTTGTGCTATTATTTAACAATATATTATGAATATTTGGCAACGCATTAATTAATTTAATGATATTATATTACACAAAAAATCGCTTATTTTTATGTAAATTGTAATTTTATTTTGTGTAAAATATTATTTTTTATTATTGTATTTTATGATTGTACTTATTTTTCTTATTCATTTTTTATTTTACATGTAAAATATAATTTTTTTTGTCTTTTTATTTAAACAAAATAATAACAGAAATATGAAAATAACTCAATGAGTATTTAGGTAAAAATAATATTTGATTTGAAAAACTTGAGTTTAACTTCATAGAGAGGGAGATCAAAAAAGTTCAATGAGTTTATGAAAGAATCCATAAAAGTAAAGGATTATTTTTGATCATTTTATGAAAAAATAGGGGCTTTTTGAAAGATTCCTCTATTTTTTTCTTGCATATAAAAAGGTCACCGTAAAGAGATGAACACTTTATTAATATTATCGTCTACATACTTCTATATCATGTTTCCATATCTATTGAAATATATTAACACCAATACAGTTTATATTCCTATATATAATATATTAATTATATATGTATTATAGTACAATTAATTAATCCCTCCCATTAATTTTACTTCACTTTGGCTCAACCATGCATAACCACGTCTCGTTTTACTGTTATCAACCCCAACAAAACATACACAGTGATACACCTTACTTCTATTGGTATTACCATTCTCTGTACCCAAACCCCACAACCCAACCCTTCTTTCCCCAAACCAACCCTAACCCTAACCCGTACCAGCGATAACCCGTACCAGCGAGAGAAAGAGAGAGAGGGAGAGCGGCGAGAGAACGGAGAAAAAGAAAAGAGATGACTAAACCGCGAGAGAACGGAGAAAAAGAGAAGAGATGAAGAAGACGGCCACGTTGGAGCCGGATCGAGCATCGCGAGAGAGAGCAACTCCAAGAGGGGCGTGGCTGTAGGGAGAGAAAGAGGCCCAAAAGGTGTCGAAGAGAAGGGAGGCCAGGTGCGGGTTGATCCACAACTGCCCTATTTTATCTTCGTTTTTCGTTTGAATTTTTTGTTGGATTTTCGTTGTTCATTCGTTCTTGCTGTACGATTTTTGCGTCTAGATCATCTGCTGCGATCGTCTTGACTCTTCTCGCTGTCGATCGTTCGTTCTTGCTGTACAATTTTTGCGTGTAGATCTACTCATTTTTTTTTCAAAATATAGTTGGTATAAAAATTTCTGAGCAATCGATCTGAGCACGATTTTGAAATTGATGTGAATGTAGTGGGAGCTATAAAAAATCAGGTTTAAACTATAGCTCAGTGTTTTATACAAATCAGCTTTGAAATTAGCCTTTTCTAATTATACATTGGCTCGTCATTGCTAATTTACAAATAGTGCCCACTTTTTCTAATAAAGCTGATTTACAAATGTGCCCACTCAGATTTTTGAATTAGTATTTATTAGCATTATTTTAAACCTGACTTTTTATAGATGTGCTTGAAGAACTGCCAAATTATATACAAATATTTTCTAATAACATTTTTGTGCTATATTTTGTTAGGTTCGAAGGGGTTTATTTAAAGATGAGAAAGCTCGAAATATCGCTCTTCAACACTGACTCGAAGCCGTAAGCTTTTGTTTAATTATATAAAACAATTTTCTAATAATACATTTTTGTGATTTATTTTATTAGGGTTGAAAGGGTTTATCTAAAGATAAGAAAGCTCGAATATCGCATTTCAACACGGACTTGAAGCTGTGAGATTTTTTGAACCTAATTTTATTTACCTTCTCAAGAATTTATTTAATTATATAAAATGATTTTCTAATAATACATTATTTTGATATATCCAAGCAGATTGGAAAGGGTTTATCTAATAATACATGGTGGGATGGATTAGTAATCTTAATCTTGCAACTATTAGAAGGAAGCTTGGCAGCGAAGGAGCTAAAGGAAAAAGCGCGAAGTAAGGATATTATGGGTACAAAGAGAACGAAGACTTGTAATAGGTTGACTGGTACCATACCAGTCACTCAATGGTACAAATCCTGGTCTGGTACCGTACCAGTCATTCAATGGTACAAATCCCGGTCTCGGAGTGTTAACTGGTACCGTACCAGTCGCTCAATGATACAAATCCTGGTCTGGTACCGTACCAGTCATTCAATGGTACAAATCCCGGACTCGGAGTGTTAATTGTTACCGCGCCAGTCACTCAATGGTACAAATCCCGGCCTCGGATTGTTAAATGGTACCAGTCACTCAATGGTACAGTAAAGAGTAATTTTTTATTTATTTACAGGAACAGCAAAAAAAAAATCCTTTATTTTTTGTTAATATATTTTTAGTAATTTTCTTTTTCCCAATTCAGGTCAGAGACTTTGTTGAAAGGAATAGCAAACGGAATGTGATCTGGGGACACTATGGGAGTTAGCGTGCCTCGAAGTAACTTATGTATAATTCAGGTCATATCTGGTTCATAATTTTATTTGCTCTTTCTTTTATTTCATGTGTTGTCCTAGTGTGCCTCGAACTATTAATAAATATTTCATATTTGTTGTTGATTATGTATACACAGCTTTGATATTTGATGAAGACTTTGCAAGAAATCGAGGACCATTTTACAAAATTGGGATTAAATATTCGAGAAGCACCATAAAATTGAGGTCCATTTCGTTTCTATTTGTTTTCTTTATATTTAATGTATGTATGGCTACAAATTAATTTTCATACTTTAGAGTTGCTAAATGATTTTATATTCATTATAGGATCCCATCAATATTTTTTAAATTCTTGTCACATGTCACGTTAACTTTATATAATTAATCAAATAAATTATTTTGCCAACTTCATTCGTCACACTTTCATTTAGTATAACAATGCTCTTAGTCTTTTTTTTCCCATTATTATACGTCAACTTTATGTACTATCTATATATTTAATTAGTCAAAAGAGTTTTGCCAGGTGATGGGTCTCCAGTCTCCACCATACTCATGCAAATAGTTCTTATTTTACACTTTTGCTCAATAGTTTGTTGGCAATTTAGTTTTGACGGATAGACATGGATTAAATATTTTACCAACACATTGTAGTGTGATGATTACGATGCAAGTAACAGCTCATCTAGAAAAGAAAATAAGAAAAATACTATTTGGACATTATACTATACTATTTTTTGTTGTCACATTCAAACAAAATGAACTAGCTCGTTCTTGATGTTAGTATTTTCACATATTTTTCAGTACATAATATATTTTCTGTGTAAGCCTAAGATTTGGATTCTTATAAGCCTAACAATTGGCAAGTGATGACATCAGTAGTACACTTTTTTTTTCCAAAAACTTGTTTGAATTTTCTTTTATACTGTTAAGCATAAGAAGAAATTATATATATATATATCCGCTGCGAAGAGCGGACAATTTTCCTAGTGATAAAAATATTTCAATACAATTAAGAGTTATAAATTAATTTTATCTCATTTAGTGATAGAATACATGCTTGTAAAATGTGTCAACATGGAGCGATTCAATTGCTTTTTTTGTCAATCATTAAAGTGCCCTCAAGAGTCAAGACCCTTATTGGGAGGTTTCATAATTGGTAAACCTAATTTAGTTATGGAAAGCTCATTTCTTAAGGTTAATTGTGGCAAAAAATTAAAAATCATCATTATTATACATATTAAATAATAGATAAAGGTAGTACCAAGTACTAACACTGGACACAAAGTAAATAAACTGTTCTTGCCAATAACCAGTACTGCTATGTATATATACATACCAAGAATGATTTTTTTTTTTTCAATTTGATTATATCATTTTGCAATTAATTAATAGAAAATAAAAATAAAAAATGACCCGAGGGATTATAGTAAATGCAGGAAGGGCCAACATTTCAGGATATTACATGTAATAATGCTAACAAGAAATTAAAGACAAATTAATTCTTTTAATGAGGTTTATTCAGCTTAAGGACTTCCAAACAAATTTAATTCGAAATTTATAATTTATAATAATATTTATTTTCATATATTGTACTTACTTTTACTATCATGCTCATAATTCGTTGCATATTCTCTTTCAGTGCTGACTCGAAAGATAACTGAGTAATCTTTGAAATTAAAAAAATTACAAATTACAAATACAATAAAGATACATTAAAACAACAACTTTGTACCTGTATATTTATACAATGGGCGCCAGATAATAAGACGTGAAAAATAAAACCCGCAGTACCTTCGTCGTCATCATCTTGGTTTTTTTCATGTTGGTCCCCGTCAAACTCACAAAAATCAAATCCATCCCGATCTGTCCTTTTCGGCTCCAAACTGTTAAAATATAGATACATATTTTTAATAATCTATATAATACAAAAAAAATAATGAAAAAGAAAAAGAAAATACCTTTGGTTGTGAGAGGGTTTCTTTGTATTTGATCTTTAATCTGCATATAAGAGAATGAAAATATTCAAAAAAGCCTTATAAAGTAAAATTGTACAAGTGAGATAAATTAAAAGTAAATATAACAAACCATATTTCTTCCGTCCTCTGCGAGTAAAATAAGAATTGCTATGCTTATTTGTCTTCTATCTATCTCGCCATCTGGTATTTCCAGTAAAGATGGGTTCATTGTAAAAAAAAATATTGTAAATAAAATAAGAGAAATTTGCAAAAAAAGCCATGTATGTTAACATATGTTAGAGAAAACACTGGTCTCCAGTATTATTCTCAGCGGCTAGTATACAGTGTGATGGACTGATATTTATTAGTTTAAATTATTTATGTTGGACTATGATTATAAGGCCCAGTGTAAATATCAATTGTAAAGCCCGTTGTAAAGATTCAATGTATCTAGTCATTAATGTAAATCAACGGCTAGATCTGATTCAGTTAAAGATGAATGATTAGGATAGATTTAGTAGTTGAGGAAACCGGTTATAAAAACTGAGTATGGTAAATCAAGTTTTAATTAATGAAAAAGATGTAACATCAAGAAAGATTTTCAAGATTCACTCAAGAACTAATTTCTTCATGGTATCAGACGCGCTCTAAAAGCTTCTGCTTCCTCTCCGGTGATCTCCAAACCGCTTTGATCCTGCTCTCTCTTCATTTCAGTCTTCAAACTGGTACTGCTCTTCTACGGATCGGTACAACAACTCTATTTCTTCTCTCTTTCTTTATCAGATCTACTACTCTATTATCTTTCTTGCTTTCTTCTATCTCTCTCGATTCTCTTCTTTCAAAATCTTGATCATGTCTCAAAACACATCCAACATTCGTGACCCAGAAATCGCAAATTCTCCAACTGAAAACACTAATTCTTCCCCCTATCAGTCTCCAAAAATGATAACCTTTAATCATCCTATCTCCACAAAATTAGACCAAAACAATTATCTCTTATGGAAATCTCAAGTTCTTCCAATACTTCGCGGTCAAAATCTTGTGCATTTCTTGATAATCCTATTGACTACAATCCCAATCTCTCTCTCTCTCTCTCTCTCTCTCTCTCTCTCTCTCTCTCTCTCTCTCTCGCTCTCGCTCAAGCCATGATCGACTATCAACAGCAAGATCAGTTAATACTGGGATGGATCCTTGGTTCTTTATCCAACACAGCTCTCTCACAGGTTTTACACCGTAATACCTCTGCAGCTGTTTTGAAATATCTTTCTGATACACACCACACATATTCCTTTGCTCATACTCACGAAATAAAAACAAAACTCATGACTATTCAGCGTGGTAATTCCTCCTTCTCTGAATATTTTCATCAGATCAAAAGCTCATCTGATCAATTAGCATTCATTGGGTACCCAGTCACTGATGATGACTTGGTTATGATCACTCTTCGCGGGCTAGGGCCAGATTTTAAACAATCTGTCCTTGCCATCACTTGTAACAACAACAAACCCTCTCTCTCAGCTCTTCAAGGAACCATTCTCAGTCATGAAGCGATGAATACTGAGCTCAACCTCACAACTTCTTCCTCAAATCCACAGGCCTTCTCTTATTCTCTCAATCCATCATCTAAACCTGGCTTACTTCCTACTCCTCCAAATACACAGTTTCAAAACTCCAAAAAACCATCTTACACAAATAACAAAAACCCTAAACCATGGAAATCCACTAAATCTCAAACTGGCATTATTTGTCAGTTATGCAACAAACCTAATCATACTGCCAAAGAATGTTGGTATGGTGCACAAATTCTTGGTTTTACAAAACAGCCACTGCCTTCTCATCCGAGACCTCCTTCTTACCGGTCTCCTGCTGCCTATCTCGCCTCTCACCAATATCTTCAAGCTCCCCCACATCAAGCGAGTGAATGATTCTTGGATTCGGGTGCTACGCATCATTAACTCCTGATTCAAACAATCTCTCAGCTCCTACAACTTATCTTGGCTCAGACAACATGACCATTGGCAACGATATGGGTCTTACTATTTCTCATATTGGTTCTTCCACTTTACAAACTTCACCATCCAAATCTCTTAAGCTTTCCACTGTTTTACATGTCCCTCATATCACAAAAAAACTATTAAGCATTGATCAATTAACAAAGGATAATAATCTACTAATTGAATTCTCTCCTTCATTGTGCTTAATTAAGGATCTTGTTGGGTATCGGCGTCACTAACGAGCACCGCGCAGCGGATTAGGAGGTCCGGTCCGACCCGATCTCGAGGACCACGTCGCCGATCCGATCGTACAAATCCTAAACTACGTGCAACTATCTATGAATATAACGAATTGATCAAGGAGACGGGTTGATTACGTAGTTGCTTTGCTTGCTTCGATCCCGGTAACACGTGTGTCCCACCTTGCTTGAAGCTTCTATTTGTGGAATACAACCGGATTGCTTTCCAGTTTGCCCTTCGACCTTCCTCGAACGTGCTCTCGTTAGATCAAAGCAAAGGCTCCAGCTGAAACCTCTCTACCCGTATCCACCGTTAGCCTCGTCTCTCGGTTACGCACGATTCCCCTAAAATCGCCGTAAACATGCTCAAGATCCAATCTCCCTTTCTCTCTTTCTTTCTTGTCTCACAAGATAATTCCCATCTCTGTCATATTGGCAGCAAGCCAAAGAAGAGAGAAAGCCTAGCCGCAAGGACGAGAAGCACTTCGTTACACTAAACCTCCAAGAGCCTCTCTGCTCAACAAAGGCCAAGAGAATGAGAGGAGACAGCCATGATCTTATAATCAAGGCTGAATTAATGAGTATCAAAACTGTTAATCCAGAATTTGGATCACAGTGCGTCACGACGCACGATATGGTGCGTCCTGACGCACATGTCACGAGTACTAAATCTAGCTGTTACAATTGTGCTCCGTCATAACAGACATGACTGTGCGTGACGCTCCACCGTCATGACGCACTGGATGGTGTGTCACGACGGTATACTCACAGATTAGCCTGCACATAAATACATTACTGTGCGTCATGACGGACAAGATGGTGCGCCATGACAGATTATGTAATTTCTGTCAGATTTGCATAATCTTATCATGCATCCAATCGTTCTGACGAACGCGTACGTCCATCTACCCTCATGTACTGTACAATCTACTAATTGATCTATAACTGTATTTCTTTCAGATCTCACTACCAGGGAGGTTCTTCATCACATAACACCTAATCAAGGCCTATACTCGATTCACGATTCTTCTCCTCAAGCTTTATAAGTATCTCTTGCTTCTTCTTCCACATGGCACAAACGTTTATGTCATCCATCTCAAAATGGTCTTAATCTCTTAGCTAAAAATAAAAATATTTTTGTTTCTTCAAATAAATCATGGTTATGCACTGATTGTTGTAGAGGAAAATCACATCAACTTCGAAATTTTAATTCTACAAAACCATTAGAGTTAATTCACTCCGATGTTTGGGGTCCTTCTCCTTCTGGTTTCGAATATTATGTGATGTTTATTGATGATTTTTCGTAGTTTTCTTGGATCCATATTTTACAACAAAAATCTGATGTGAAAGTTATATTTCCTCAATTTAAAGCTTTAGTTGAAAACTTACTCTCTTATACCATCAAATCTCTACAAATTGATGGTGGATCTGAATATTTTTTCTTAGCCACAGATTTTACACAAATCATGTCCATATACGCCCCAGCATAATGGATCTGTTGAGCATAAACATCGTCACCTTACATAATTGGCTCTATCCACTCTCTCCCACTCTCATCTTCCACTATCATACTGCCCAGAGGTGTTTAGGGATGTCAATGGGCCGGGTAGAAACCCGAACCCGCGGGTATCCGATCCGAACGGGACGGGTAATACCCGAAAAAAATACCCGCGGGTCGGGTAATACCCGAAAAAAAATACCCGGTCCGGGTTCGGGTTCGGGGGAAATTTTTTACCCGCGGGTATACCCGTAACCCGAACCCGAACCCATACCCGAAAATTACCCGAAAATTACCCATAATAAGAAAATTTTGGATGTTTTATGGATTAATTATTTGTAATATTTGGATTTTTGATATATTTGTACAAGTTGTTTGTTTTATGTATTTAAAATTATTGATAATTTTACGTATTTGTATAATAATTTTTAATTTTTTAATTTTTTTAGATTATTTATTAATAATTTTCGGGTAACGGGTTCGGGTTCGGGTATACCCGTTACCCGCGGGTTCTGGTTCGGGTATGGATTTTTATCCGCGGGTATTTTGGGTTCGGGTTCGGGTAATACCCGAAATTTCGGGTTCGGGTATGGGAGAGGCTTACCCGAACCCGACCCGCCCCGTTGACATCCCTAGAGGTGTTCTTTAGCACTCTCTTCTCTATCAATCGTTTACCCACATTAACCCCTCCTCATATATCTCCATATCAAAAATTATTTCACAAACCACCTGACTACTCCGTACTTAAAAGTTAAAACTATCGGATGCCTTTGCTTCCCTCACTTAAGACCTTACACCTCAAACAAACTCGAATTCACGTCACAACCTTGTGTCTTTATCGGTTACTCTCGAGAACATTAGGGATATAAGTGCTTGCAACTATCTACCAACAAAATGTATATATCTCGGAATGTGCTGTTCGATGAAACCGTTTTTCCTTTCACTACTATCTCCACTACATCTTCCGCACCATCCTCTACTAACACATCCACAGCTATTTCATTACCACTCAATATTATTCACATGTCTTCCACTACTTCATCAGATCCACCTATTTCTTCCACCATCTCACCTTTTTCTTCCACTTCACCATCCATCCCTACATCATCAAATACAACCCATTTAACATCTTCCGCAGAGCCTTCTTTAACACATCATATGCTTACTCGCAGCAAAACAAATAGCTTGGCTCCTAAATCTCACCTTGATTTCCATGCTTATATCACCACCCTTTCCACAGATCCATACTTCGAGCCAAGCTGCTTCACCATAGCTAACAAATTTGCTCATTGGCGTTCTGCAATGACTGCTGAAATCAATGAGTTACTTCAAAATAATACATGGTCTCTTGTTCTTCCTTCCACAACTCAAAAATCTGTCAAATGCAAATGGATCTTTCGGGTTAAGAAAAACTCACATGGTTCTATTGAGTGCTATAAAGCTCGGTTAGTTGCGAAAGGCTACACTCATGAACATGGGATCGACTATGAGGAAACGTTTAGTCTGGTCATCAAGCCCTCTACGATCCGTTTAGTTCTTTCTCTTGCCACTTTGAACTCTTAGATAATTCGTCAGTTAGATACTAATAACACCTTTTTACATGGAGATCTCACTGAACATGTACTGATGGATCAACCCCCTGGCTTCATCAATCCCCAGTATCCTAATCACCTATGTCTCTTAAAAAAATCCCTATATGGACTCAAACAAGCCCCGCGTGCATGGTTTCACAAACTCAACCAATCTCTCCTTCAAAGGCTTCAAACAATCCATAGCCGATACATCTCTCTTCATTCTTCGATGTGGATCCTCTCTTGTCCTTATGTTAGTATATGTTGATGATCTTCTCTGGCAACAATTCAACTCTCATTCCTTCCATTATATCCACTCTTCACTCTCAATTCACACTGAAAGATCCTGGTTCATTATCCTATTTCTTGGGTATTGAATGCCAACATTTCTCCAAAGGCATCCACTTTAAATCAAACATCATATCTCAAACAACTCTTTCTCAAATCCAAGCTCTCAGAAGCCAAACCTTTATCTACTCCTATCTCGACTGGTGAACAACTCTCCAAATTTGCTGGCAAACCATTCTCTGATCCTACTATCTATCGCATCATAGTTGGAGGTCTTCAATATGCAACTCTTACTCGGCCTGATCTCTCTTATGCTGTCAATAAGGCGAGTCAGTTCATGCACTCTCCTACTGACATTTATTGGTGTCAAGAGAATTCTTCGTATATTAAAGGCACTCTTAATCTTGGTCTCACCATTAACAAGCTCTCCGACTCCAATCTCCATATCTACTCCGACGTTGATTGGGCTGGTTGTCCAGATGATAGAAGATCAACCACGGGTTATTGCTTGTTTATGAGATCTAATTTGATTAGCTGGTCCTCTAAGAAATAGTTTACGGTCTCACGATCGAGTACCGAGGCTGAATACAAGGCCCTCGTAATTGCTACTTCTGAATCTCTTTGGCTTCAGTATGTTCTTCAGGAATTAGGGGTTATCTCTCCTCAAGCTCCTACCTTATACTGTGATAATCTGGATGCCACATATCTCGCATGCAATCCAATTCTTCATTCTAGGACGAAGCTCCTACCTTACACTGTGATTATCATTTCATTCGTGACAGAGTTGCTGCAAAAGAACTCTCGGTTCAGTTCTTATGTTCTCAGGATCATGGTTCTGAATATCGGATTCGGAATCGGACTCGGTTGGCTCTGGACTCGGCCGAGTAAAAAAAACATCGGACCGTGAGTAAAAAAATCGGAAAAAATAGAAAAAAAAAATAAAAAAAATAATTTTAAAAATTGATAAACATTCATAAACATGATACATACAAATTCAACTCATAAAACCCAAATTACTACATTAAAAAAATTAAATTACATAACCAACATTACATAACAAAATTAGTAGATTAAAAAATTTTACTGCCAAAAACTGTGACAAGCGGGTTGCATTGTATAATCATCATCCTCATATTGATCATGAGGAGAAAAATACATTTGTAAATTTGTATTGTCGAAAATGGTCATCATTGAGTCGAAGGGTGACCGATTTTGTCCAACTTCGCCCGATTTAAGATTTCGCGTCCTTAATTGATACAAGCATATGCATGGCTACTAAGGTTTGATAGGCTACAAAATTGATGTCTCGTGAATATTATGCATGTGTATGTACAATGATGGTAATTAAAAATTTGGAATGACATATTATTCTTAATGGATGGAAGTCTAATTTAAAAATGATTGATGGAAGTGTGATGGACTGTGATATTTATTAGTTTAAATTATTTATGTTGGACTATGATTATAAAGCCCAGTGTAAATATCAATTGTAAAGCCTATTGTAAAGATTCAATATATCTAGTCATTTTATGTTCATGAGAGAGTAAATATTATATATTTATTTTTGAAGGGTAAATATGATATTTTAGAGCATACCTGCAAAATTCCAGTGGACAGCAGCATGAAGAATTGGTCCCATGCCCTAATTCCCTCGTTGGAGGCCGATCACATACCTAAATAATCAAATTTTACTTAAATAAATCTATACATAAACTAAATAAAAAATATATAACAATATATTGATAAAGATATATATTAAAACTACTTGCTTTGAGGGACTAGTGAAGTCAGGATGATAAGACCAAGAATCATTGAGAACTAAACTAGAAACTACTGGATTTTCGATCACTCTTTTTCCCTAATAATAATAATTTGGGATAAATTAATTAATTAGAAACATAAATAAATACAAAGTTAATAAATAAACATGATTTCTTAGCTTTAGCCGGATGTTTCTTAAATATACTCGTCTAAAATTAAGTACAAAGTTAATAAATAAATACAAAGATATAGATTAAAACTACTTGCATCTGAGAAGGTTATACATGGTACGGGCTTTAACTCTGCATACTGCAATTTTAAATTTCAATGGAAAAAATGGCAAAAATTAATAAATTGGTATTTTTCTTCGTATGGTTTTTTCACTGCGGCACTAAGAGTCTACCATTTTGCAGCGAGCGTATTCGATACCTCTTTGAAATCCATTCCTTTGTTCTCTTCTCTTTTGTTGAACTACAAAAATAGAAATAACAATTGCTAAATTAGAATGGAATAATTATAAAATTAACCACAGCGAATAAGCAGTGCAAGGTTTCTTCAAAGTTTTGTCTTTGCCTTCAGTCACTTTCTCTCCCGGAATCCGTTCATATGCTGAAGAAGAATCGTACTTAAGACTCTCCGTCGTGTTGTTGTTCGTCTCTTGATAATATTCGTCGCCGGAAAAGTCTGCGTTGCTCCGAGAATTTGGGGTTTGTTGGGATTTGATGGAGTATCTGACTACGAAGTGAAAAGGCGTCCTTTTTTGGGAAGCTAGGAGATAAAAAGAAAATGGCGAGAAGTATCACGTGCATCATCGAACTTCAACCGCGTATCATCCTCAAACCAAAGGTCAAGCCGAAGTGTCAAATAGAGAGATCAAGACCATTCTTGAGAAGGTCGTCAATCCATCTCGAAACGATTGGAGCCAACGATTGGGAGATGCATTGTGGGCATATCGAACCGCGTTCAAAACTCCAATAGGTATGACCCCTTTTTAATTAGTATATGAAAAAGTGTGCCATTTGCCGGTTGAAATCGAGCACAAGGCGTATTGGGCCATTAAACAACTCATTCTCGATTACAAAAAGATGCCTTTGCTCGAAAAATTGCAATTACTGGAATTAGAAGAACTTAGACAAAATGCATATGATAATTCGAGTATTTGCAAGGCAAAGACACAAGCTTTCATAGTAAATTGATATAAAGAAAAAAGTTCCAAGTGGGGAAACAAGTGTTGCTCTATAATTCCCGTCTCAAGCTATTCCCCATGAAGTTGAGATCGCGTTGGACCGGTCCATTAGTGGTGACAATTGTGAAGCCGTTTGGAGTTGTTGAGATTCGAAGCGACGGAAAGAATAGAGCATTCAAGGTGAACGGTCATCGTCTCAAGCATTTTTACGCAAGTTTCGAAAAGGGATGGATGGATGAGTAACAACTCGAACTCGATCAAACCCCACGGAGATAAGCTCGGCTTGGTCGAGCTCAAGACATAAAACAAGAGCGCTAGCTAGAGAGGCATGCCCACGCATCAAAGGTTGTATCTCTCCTTAACTTCTTTTTAAAATTTCTCTATATTTTCGCTTGAGGACAAGCTAAGGAATAAGTATGGGGGGTGGGGCGGGGGGAGTATATACACAATCTTTGATTAAATAAAAAAAATTGAAATGAAAAAGCCCCTTTTAAGAAGCAAAATAAAAATAAAAATTTTCCAGAGACCCTAAACCTTATTTTACACATAGTTTTAAGCAATTTTAGAAACCCACATCACATTACATTGATGATGTGTTAAAATATTATTCGTTAGGTTCATGTTGGACAAGTTGTACTTAATTTTGAATTTTTCCACTATATGTTACATGATCAATTATGAATACAAATAGAATGTGAAGAGTTTAAATATCTAACATTAATAAATTAATATATAATATCATAAAACATACATCAAATATTGTTAGTACTTTTCATAATATAATTTTAAAAAATTAAGAAATATATTCACTTGAATTTTATCTTTCTTTTGAGTTCCATATTATCATATATTCAATATTTTACTCTAACTTAAAATTATGAATACAATTGTATAAAATAATCACTACAACAGATTGAAGTATCAACGACGGGGCCAAAACATCAGCGACGGGCCAACGCAAATGTAAGGAACTTTCTGCGACAGGCCAACGCAACAATCTTTTACCGACGGTTTTTTCCCCGACTGCCCCACACAATTTTCGACGGCCCGCCCATGATACTTATACCCGTCGCAAATAGTCCTTTATCGACGGTTTCTTCCCCGACAACGCATCGCTGATATTTTGAACTTTTACTTCGGCCCGTCGCAAAAGCCCACTCCCGTCGCTGAATTCTCACACCCCGTCGCTGAACTCTCTCCCACGGCCCGTCGGTGAAGTTGTACACAACTACTACTAATACCCCGCTGGCCCCCATCTCTCTCTCTCTCTCTCTCTCTCTCTCTCTCTCTTTACACTCATTCGCCCCTATTTCCCCTCTTCTCCACAGCCCCTCTTCCCCTCAGCTCCACAACCCCCTTACCCCGCCCCTCACTACAACCCCCCTCCCTCAGCCCCTCCCTCGCTGAACTTTCTTGTTTATGATTTCACTACTGCCTCTCCCTTCTCCCTTTGCACTGGTGGTATGCACTGGTGGTGCTCAGATTTTTTTTGTTTAGGGTTTCGATTACTGCAATGGTAAGCTATTAAGTTGATTTCTTTTTGTTGTTTTGAATTTTTGTTATTATCAATTGATTTCCGTGTCTATTTTACGAATTTAGGTTTTTGTGCTTGGATTCGGAGGCTAAGATTGGTGCTTGGATTCGGAGGCAAGGATTTTGTGCGAGCTCTCTTTTTGAGGTATACTTCTTATTGTTTGTCAAACTATTTTAGGATTCTCAAGTTAATTTGCAGTTTTATGTCCTTTATTTGTTGATTTTTTTTCGAATTGGCAAATTTGGTAATTTTTTTTACAAATTGAAATAATTTATGTTTTATCCAGTTTAAACTTTTTGATTTATTTATTTTTTTGGCAGAATTTTTTCCAATTTCTGTTTAAATTAGAATTGGCAATATTTTCTTTTTTATTCCGGTTTTTAAAACAATTTGGTATTTATTCCTGTTTTTTAAATAATTTGGTTTTTTCAAACATTTGTTTTTTATTTCTGTTTGTATCTTTGAGATTATATTAACTTTGAGATTATATTATTTATTAATTAATATGTTGTATACCATATGTACATTTATTAGTACTTATTAATTTTGAGATATAAATGATGTTTCAGATTTAAATATCGAAATAATTATTTACATTTTTATAAATCTAGGGGCATTTTTGTAAATTGTAAATTGTAAATATCGAAATAATTATTTACATTTTTAAATAATTTACTGATTACTTCTCTATCTCAGGGCATATAAAAAAATTTAGATTTTTTCTCGAATTATTTATTATTTAACAATTTTATAATATCATTCTACATGATGGAGTAAATCGAGAAGGATGTCTGCGGCCAGCGAGGAAGATGGAGGATAGACAAGTGAATCGATATTTTGCTGGTAACACGCGAGTTCGAGTGTTTGATTGGGTCGACTCTCGCCACATCATCACTTCCGTCTAGTTCCAACACGATGCCAAGGTATTCGATTAATCAAAAATTATAAAATGAATAAAAATAGTTTCTGTTTTTTTGTTTGATTTTTGGAATTACTTTTGCAGGGATTTGCGGAGTGTTTGAATTGTCTGTGTGTGTGTGTGTGTATTTGAGTTCGAGTGTTAGATTTTGTGTGTGTGTGTGTGTGTGTGCCGGAGGGTTGTTTTAACAGACTTAAATTAAGTGTCGACAATTTTATGAGTCAAAGTTTGGACACTCCTCGAGAAGATTGTAATATGAGTGTGTGTGTGTGTGTGTGAGAGAGAGAGAGAGAGAGAGTAATGTGTGTATGTTGTGCGTAATGTGTTATGTGTGTATATTGCGTGTGTAATGTGTGTACGTGCGTGTGTATATATATAATAAATAATAATATAAGTAATTGAGTAATATGTTTAACATTAATAGATATATAATATAATAATGTGTATATATATAACAAATAAAAAAATATATAATAATAATATCAATGTAATATTAATTAATTAATTAAATATTATTTATTATTAATATTAGTTAATTAATTAATTATTATTTTTTATTAATATTGAGTAAATTATAATATGCACTTTCAGCGACGGGCCGCCGGAGAAGACTTCTGCGACGGGCCGTCCGAGATTCCTTCTGGGACGGGTCATCGGAGAAGGCTGCAACGGGCCGTCGGAGAAAGTGCAGCCATCGGAGAAAGCAGAATCAGCAACGGGTCATCGAAGAAAGTAGCATCATCGACGAGGCTTTCGCCGACGGGTTTTTAGCGACGGGTAGCCGTCGGTAAAGGCTTTCACCGACGGTTTTTTGGAGTTTCAGCGACGATTTTTGCCGTCGCTGATACCCAGTTCTATTGTAGTGAATATATAAAAATAAGTGTAACATTAATGACTTGTAATTGTAAGCCTAATTATTATTATTTTTAAAACTATAATTGAAAAAAGTTGCACATACTACTAAGTATGTTATATTTGTATTTTTACTTAAAATAATTTCATGTTAATCTTTAAAAAAAAATGAAAGATATTTATTTACTAAACACATATAATTTCTTTGACTTTCAAAATAATTTCAATAATCAACATGAAACATAAAATTTATTAGACACAAATAATTTTTTTGAACTTTTAAAATGTTATTATTCTTATTTTTAGATATGAAAATTTGAAATATCACATGATTTTGTTTTTTATTTATGTCCACGCATGTTATTTAATTATCTTATAGTAACATTTATTCTTTTTTTGTATATGTTGTATTAAAGTACTAAATAAATATTTCTCGTTGTGTCGGATTCAAAAATAGTGTAATAATTTTGTCATCATTAAACTTCCGTAATCAATATGATTTTTATTTTCTCAAAGTCTTATGTTTGATTCCGAAAAACAGATAACGTCCTCTAGTGCAAGGGTATTTCGTTTCTCCATCTCCAAGATTCTGCACCTCATGTCTCGATTCCGATCTAGTAGCACAGTCGTAGAATGAAAATCTTCGTCTTGAAATAGAAGAAGACATATACACCGATTTTCGACCACCAAGTTAATAAAATTAGATAGATAATATAATCTTATATTATTCATTTTTTTAGAGGCATATATCTATTAAATAGAAATTGAATATGTATATGGAGGATACAATATGGTGTATATATTGAAAAGTTTCTGCCGTTCTTGTTTGTACCTTCTTATAAAGGAGAAGAAAGAAACAAATAATTCAATGATATTAACGAGGACAATCAAAACCGAATAGCTATGATAACCCAATTAATCAGGGGGTTTTCTATTCTTTAATTCTGTGGCAACCTCTATTTTTATCTTCTCTTTATAACTTACTAGCATGACCCCCGCGCAATTGCGCGGGGTTGTTCGGGTTTATAAGTAATGTAGTTGAAGAAAATTGTTGTCGTGAATTTCTTTTTGTAATCATTATTATATGTGTAATTTAGTGTGTTGTGTGCGAGTGAAATTTTGTAGCAAAAATCGTTTGAATATTTTAAGAGCCGAATTTCTTGAATAATTCAAACGGTTATTGCTAAAAAAATTATCTATATTTTATACATCATAAGCAAAATAAGGAAAAAGAACGAATGAGTCGTCATGAAATTTATTAAGAACCTAATATATCAGAAAACATTGCTGAAAAAAAGAGTGTTCTTAATTTCACAAATCCTTAATTTCGCTACATATTTAACACAAATATTTTTCGCCCTTTGTGTGGTCGGCCAACAACAAAGTTTCACGATGTCATCGCTAACCGTTTCGTTCGAACCTTTAATTTAAATTATGTCATGATTATTCGCACATCCGTGATTTGGTATATTTTTAATCCCCTAATTTTTTTTGGATATTGTAAAAAATCCTCTATCTTTTCGTAAACTCCAAAAAAAAAATTCTTTACCAAACTTTTATTTTAAAATACTCCTTATGGATGATATTAATTTTTTTTTTTTCAAAATACCTTCCAAATCTCATATGTAATAATTAAAACTTATTTTTGTTATTTTTTATTAATTTTAAGAAAATTCATAAACACTTCTTAACATATAGTGATTTAAAAAAATTTAAATTATTACATATTTTGTTTATATAATTTTAATATTCCATTCTTTATTCATAAAAAAACTAACATTAAATAATAATAAATAAACATCTTGCAAATATATTCATAGAAAATATCTATTTAAACATCTACTTTTTATTTTAGTTTTCCTTTTATGTATTTTTTAATAGTTTTGTGATATTTTATTTTTAAATATTTGCAAGATGTTCTTTTA
Source organism: Luzula sylvatica (assembly GCA_946800325.1). Taxonomy (NCBI): domain Eukaryota; kingdom Viridiplantae; phylum Streptophyta; class Magnoliopsida; order Poales; family Juncaceae; genus Luzula; species Luzula sylvatica. The sequence goes on along the minus strand of OX326956.1, from coordinate 45,764,424 downwards.
TTAATATTGTTCAACTTATTATAATTTTATTTTAGTTTTTCTAGAAAAATAATACATAAGTTGAATATTTGTAATGAATGAAATATTAAAATTATATAACATATAACATATAGTAATTTTTTTTTAATTATTATGTATTAAAAAAAGTTTAAGAATTTTTTAAAATTAAAAAAGCATTTTTTTAAATGAATACATATGTAAATTAATTTTTTTGTACAATATCTAAAAATTTAAGGAGTCTTTTGAAAAAATTTCTAGTAAAGTGGTGATAGAGAGGCATAATAAGGTGTTGATGTGGACGTATGAGATGAGAGAAATTATTAATAATGTAAAAAAGGACCGAAATTTAAATTTAAAAGGACCAAAATGTTAATAAAAAGTACTAAAGTGTGATGTAAAACTGAAAAAGACCAAGATATAAATAAAAAGGACTATAATATAAATTCAAAAATATAAAAAAGGATGAAGATGTAAATATGAAGGACCAAAATGTAAGTTTCTAAACTCAAAAGGACAAAAATGTAAATAGAAAGGATCAAAATATAGTTTTTTCAACTAAAAAGGACCAAAATGTAAATAAAAATGACCAAAATATAAATAAATTTTTTACAAAGAGGCCCCTGGACCAAAGTTTAATTTTTCAAACTTGAAAGGACTAAATGAAAATAAAAAGGACCAAAATGCAAATAAAAAAGGACCAAAATGTAAATAAAAAGGACCAAATTGTATTTTTTTTCAGAAAAGTACCAAAATGTAAATAAATTATTTTTACAAAGAGGCCCCTGGACCAAAATGTAAATTTTAAAACTTCGAAGGATCAAAAAACAAATATAAAGGACCAAAATGTGGAAAAAAGGACCAAAATGTAATTTTTTAAAAAAAATAGGACCAATCTGAGACCCCTGGACTAAAATGTAAATTTCAAAACTTCTAAGGACCAAAAAGCAAATATAAAGGACGAAAATGTAAGAAAAAAAGGACCAAAATGTAAATTTTTTTCAAAAAAAAGGACCATTTTGTAAATAAAAAAGGACCAAAATGTAAAAAAAATATTTTTTTTTACGAATAGGCCCCTGATGACGTGGCTGCACCAGGGGGCTGCAAATCCCCTTGAATTAGTATATAGTATAGATAACTCCAATAATTAATATATGTATTTTACAGCACACAAAATATGTATAAAATAATTAATCTAATTGTTTATATAGAGGGAGGCTAAACTACTTAATTAAATATTTTAGCCTCCTCATATATATATACATATATTCTTTTTGGAGAAATATCACACTTAATATATCTGAATGTGATTCAACTTGACTGTCATGATTTTTTGTGAGTACTTCTAGACGTCTAGTTCTCACCGTTGGCAGATTTTTCTCTCTCTTTTGCTTTCTTCTTGTATGAATCATTTGAGGGTGGGCCACCAGGCTCCGACTGAGTATGAGGGAACGGACAGTGATTTATATATAAACACCCCCGACCTGTAAATATTTAAGATTGTCAACTCCTGAGTCCTGACAGGTAAAAAAAGCAAAGTACAATATATAGAAAGAGGGAAAAAATTAAACATGGCCAGTATGAAAATTTGTTGGCTGTGATATTACAAAAGTTTGGAGGGAAAAAACTCAACAACGAAAAAAAAAAGTTTGGAGGGTAAACATGTTTCAAATTCTTATATTCAAACTCAACAACGAAAATTGTGTATCAAACATGTAATGAATTCTTAATAATAAATATATTCAATAGATATAGGACATAAGAACCTATTTTATTTCTTCTAAAAAAAAATAGTTTCTTTTTCTGCTTTTATGAAAGAAAAGGAATCTGAGTTTGAATCTTGAGTCTTGACTAAGGTTAAGTTCCATTTGGCTGTTTACGATTAGAAAGAGAGAGAATTCATATTGTAAAAATATCTTTCAAAGGCGAAAGAATAGTTCGCTTTGTGCACACAAGCAGCTGCGTTAGGCACCCTCTCAAACCTCAAAATGATCATGGGTTCAAAACTCGACAAAATAGATTTTTTGAAAATAGATGAACGACAAAGAGTCCATCCTATATAAATAGGAAAAAGGAAAAAAAACTGAAAAGGACCTTCGACGGATCTGCCGCTCAGAATTGTGATCACGAATATAACAAACATTATAACAGTGAATTTAATACAAGAATTCATCTTGCTTTTTATTGTGTGTGAAAAAGTACATGTTCACAAGCTATATTTATACTAACTCTTAGTCTGAAAACGATTGAGGCCAGTTAGCCTGCCCCCGGATTTCACCACCACTCCTTTATATGCTAATTACTGTTAATAAGCCCAAGCCCATACATATATTTATCAAGTTTAATTAGCCCAAATAATTTTAGGGAAAGATTATTTTAAGGAAAGAAAGTTAGGAAATAATTATGGGGCAGATTTTAATTATAAGGAAAGTAATTTAGGAAATTATTATAGGGCAAGATTTATTATAGGAAAGTAATTTAGGAAATAAGTTTTAAGGCAAGGTTTAATTCCTTGTAATGCAAGTTTATGGAGCTTATAAATAGGCCTTACATGTTTAGGGATTAATCACATTGAAAAGTATATCAAATATCAATTAGAAAAGAGAGAAAGACTTGTAAGAGATTATTAGAATTATAAGAGAAAGTTTTGTTTATTAGATATCCCTATTAAAAATCTATATTCGAATCCCGTATTACCAACAAATTGGCATCAGAGCGATGGCGAGTTCTGGGAGTGTTTTTGGCCATATACCGCTACCGCGATTGACGAAGACGAATTACGAAGTATGGAGTATCCAGATGCGGGCGTTACTCGGTGCGCAAGATGTTTGGGAGATAGTCGAAGCTGGCTACGTGGAACCGGTTGCCGAAACGGAGCAGACGGTAAACCAATTAAAAGCAATGAAAGAGAAACGAGTGAAGGACAAGACCGCCCTGTACCTGTTGTACCAAGCTGTAGACGAGTCGGGTTTTCAGAAGATTGCCGGCGCGAAAACTTCGAAGGAAGCATGGGACACTTTGGAGAGGGTGTTCAAGGGTGCCGACCGAGTGAAGCAAGTAAGGCTTCAGACTTTGCGAGGCGAATTGGAGTCCATGAAGATGAAGGAATCAGAGGGAGTATCCGACTACATCTCGCGTGTACAAGCAGTGGCGAATCAGTTAAAGGGCAACGGAGAAGCTCTAACCGACGCAAGAGTTGTTGAGAAAATTCTACGATCTCTGACCGAGAAGTTCGAAAACGTGGTGTGCGCTATTGAAGAGTCGAAAGATTTAGATCAAATGACCGTTGATGAATTGGCAGGTTCACTCGAGGCACACGAGCAGCGAAAGAAAAAGAAGGAGAACGAGGCACACCAAGAAGCTCTGCAAGTCAAGACGACCATAGATGAAGACAAGGCGATGTACGCTGAGAACAATCGAGGAAGAGGACGCGGCCGTGGAGGTCGATTTGGTGGTCGAGGCAGAGGCGGAAACTATAATTCCGAAGAAAAGAAGCAACCGAATCAGCAAAATTGGCGCGGCCGAGGACGAGGTCGTGGACGAGGAAGCTGGTCGAGTCGAGCAAGTGTCGAGTGTTACAATTGCGGCAAGCCTGGACACTACGCGAAGGAGTGCTGGTCCGAGAAAAAGGTAAAAGAAAATGCCAACCTAGTAGAGAAGGAGGCAAATGATGGTGTTCTCATGATGGCTCACAAAGACACCACATCGGAGAGCGATACGATATGGTACCTCGACACCGGCGCAAGCAACCACATGTGCGGGCACAAACACCTTTTCTTAGAGATGAAGGAGCTAGACGATGGACACGTGTCATTTGGAGATGCGTCAAAGGTCCAAGTAAAGGGTAAAGGTAAAATTCGATTCTATCAGAAGGATGGTAAAGAAGGACATATCGAAAATGTCTATTACGTGCCTGAGATGAAGAGCAACATAATCAGCGTGGGGCAACTATTGGAGAAAGGATACTCGGTCTTCATGAAAGATCGAACGATGCAGCTGAAGGACAAGCAAGGTCAATTAGTTGCGCGTGTTGAGATGGCAAAGAATCGAATGTTCAAGCTCAACCTGAGAAGTGTGCAGAGAATGTGCTTACGAGTCGACATGGAGGATAAAGCTTGGCTCTGGCATTTGCGGTTTGGACACTTGCACTATGGAGGCTTGCGAGAGTTGGCAAAGAAGGACATGGTGCACGGTCTACCAGATATGGACTACACGAGCAGATTTTGCGAAGGTTGCGTACTCGGTAAACATGCAAGAGTCCCATTTCAGAAGAAGGCAAAATATGAAGCAGCAAACCCTCTCGAGCTGGTGCACACCGACATTTGTGGTCCGATCACACCGAAATCGTTCAGTGAGAAAAGGTATTTTATTACATTCGTTGATGATTACACTAGGAGGACCTGGGTTTATTTTTTGAAGGAAAAATCCGAGGCATTCGAAGTGTTCAAGAGGTTCAAGGTGCTTGTCGAGAAGATGACCGGGCGATACATCAAAGCTTTGCGGTCAGATAGAGGCGGTGAGTACACGTCAACCGCATTTACGAGCTTTTGTGAGGAGCAAGGGATTAAGAGATTCTTGACTGCGCCATACTCGCCTCAGCAAAATGGTGTGGCCGAGAGGAAGAACCGGACCATTCTCGACATGGTTAGATCGATGTTGAAGAGCAAAGGAGTGCCAAAAGAATTTTGGGCCGAGGCGGTACAGTGTGCGGTGTATGTACAAAATCGATGTCCTCATGCGAAATTAGGCGAGAAAACACCTCAAGAAGCGTGGAGCGGCATGAAACCGACGGTGTCGCATTTCAAGGTGTTCGGAAGTGTGGCATATGCACATGTACCGGATCAAAGGAGGACGAAGCTCGATGATAAAAGCAAGAAGTTCGTGTTCATTGGACATGACGAGAAAACGAAGGCATACAAGTTTTACGACCCGATTGAAAGAAAAGTTGTGGTGAGCCGAGATGTCCATGTGAATGAGAAGAGCACATGGGACTGGAGTAAGAAGTGCGGGATGAAAGATGAGGACGCCGAGTCAGACGAGTCCGAGAAAGAAGAATCCGCAGCTACTGTACCGACTAGCCCCGCATTACCTGATGAAGAAGACGAACCGAGACAGACGCGCACACGGAGCCTACAAGAGCTATACGATGCAACCAGTGAGGTACATCTTGTTTGTCTTTTGGCAGATGCGGAGAATATTTCCTTTGAAGAAGCCGTGAGAAACAAGAAATGGAAATTCGCGATGGATGAAGAGATTGGGGCTATCGAGAAAAACAAGACGTGGGACTTGGTCGAGTTACCAAAAGGATGCAGGCCCATAGGAGTCAAGTGGGTGTACAAAAAGAAGATGAATGCTCAAGGCGAGATCGAAAGGTACAAGGCTCGATTGGTGGCGAAGGGATATCGGCAACAGGCCGGTATTGATTACGACGAGGTTTTCGCTCCTGTTGCGAGAATGGAGACGATCCGACTTCTCATATCTCAAGCAGCTCAATTCAAGTGGCCGATCTATCAGATGGACGTGAAATCAGCATTTCTGAATGGCGTGCTCGAAGAAGAAGTCTATGTCGAGCAACCACCTGGTTACGTGAAAGCTGGAAATGAAGGAAAGGTGTTGAAGTTGAGAAAGGCGTTGTACGGGCTCAAACAGGCACCTCGAGCATGGAATACCCGAATCGACACATACTTCAAGAAGACCGGATTTGTACAGTGCCCATACGAGCATGCATTGTACGTGAGGAAGAAGGAAAAAGATGTGTTGTTTGTTGCTCTCTATGTTGATGATCTGATTTTCATGGGGAGTAATGAAAAGATGGCGAAGGAATTCAAAGAAGCGATGACGCGAGAATTCGAGATGACAGATTTGGGTCTGATGAAATACTTCCTTGGCCTCGAAGTTAAACAAGGTGAGTCAGGAATTTTTGTATCGCAGGAGGCATACGCGAAGGATATCCTGAAGAGGTACAAGATGGAGGACAGCAACCCAGTGGCGACCCCGATGGAGCTCGGTGTGAAACTCTCTAAATTTGAGGGAGGAGACAGAGTTGATCCGAGCAAATTTCGAAGTTTGGTTGGGAGCTTGCGGTACGTTACTTGTACTAGGCCCGACATTGCGTATAGTGTTGGGGTGGTGAGTCGATTCATGGAGGAACCGAGACATTCACACTGGAAAGCGATAAAAAGGATTCTTCGGTACATTCGAGGTATGGAATCACTCGGGCTATATTACTCGAGGACGGACGAATACAAGCTGGTGGGCTACTCGGACAATGATTGGTGTGGAGATGTTGACGATCGAAAAAGCACAGCAGGTTATGTGTTTTACATGGGAGATACTGCGTTTACGTGGCTTTCGAAGAAACAGCCAATAGTGACGCTATCGACGTGCGAGGCGGAATACGTGGCAGCATCGTGGTGTGTGTGCCATGCGACATGATTAAGGAACTTGTTGCACGAGTTGAAGATGACGCAACACGATGCGACTGAGATACGAGTCGACAATAAATCCGCAATCGAGCTAGCAAAGAATCCGGTCCATCATGAGAGGAGTAAGCACATTGATGTGCGTTTTCATTTCATTCGAGAGCAGGTGAAGAAAGGCGATATGTGAATGATTCATGTGGCGAGCCAGGATCAGGTAGCAGACATCTTCACGAAGCCGCTTCCGACAGCGCTGTTTGAGAACTTGAAGACGATGATTGGGATGAAGAATAAGCTTGAGCTTAAGGGAGGAATTTGTTAATAAGCCCAAGCCCATACATATATTTATCAAGTTTAATTAGCCCAAATAATTTTAGGGAAAGAAAGTTAGGAAATAATTATGGGGCAGATTTTAATTATAAGGAAAGTAATTTAGGAAATTATTATAGGGCAAGATTTATTATAGGAAAGTAATTTAGAAAATAAGTTTTAAGGCAAGGTTTAATTCCTTGTAATGCAAGTTTATGGAGCCTATAAATAGGCCTTACATGTTTAGGGATTAATCACATTGAAAAGTATATCAAATATCAATTAGAAAAGAGAGAAATACTTGTAAGAGATTATTAGAATTATAAGAGAAAGTTTTGTTTATTAGATATCCCTATTAAAAATCTATATTCGAATCCCGTATTACCAACAATTACACACTTCAATAACGTGATTATCAGCGTCGGCCCAAGCATTTAAAAGACTCGAAATGAATTTTAAAATAATACCTTTTGAATTAATTATTAAGAAAGATTAATATGACAATATAGGTGATTGTGTGGTTTATTGGTTAAGATTCATATTTTTTCTTATTCATCAAAATCAAAGATTTAAATCTTGTCAATCCAATATTTTTTTATATTTTCATTGTATTTTGAAAAAAAATAATAAAAATTATAGTTTGTAGGGATTCGAACTCACGATTTCTCACAAAATAGATAATTATTTTATCAATAAACCACATGACTTTTTATAGTTTATATTAATTTTATTGTAATTATACTTATTTTTTCAACTGGATATATCATTGACAAATTTGGATCTCCCACAATTTTGGACGCGACCCGAATTTCAGACTTCACTGACTTTACGAATAGGCCGCCCCTGAATTGATAACTAATATATATCACGTAATAATTAATTAATTAATATATATATATCACGTAATAATTAATTAATTAATATATATATATCACGTAATAATTAATTAATATATATATATATATATATATATATATATATATATATATATATATATATATATATATATATATATAATTGAATTAACAATTATTAATTAATTTTAATAATTGGGAATAACGTGTTTTTTGTTAATTATGGTAATATTAAATAAAATATACATAATTTAATGTATTAGCATTTCGCATGCAAGGAAGATATTAATTTAGATTTCTTATCAATCACACTGTCTGTATTCATGGTTTTCCCGGTAATTAAACGAAACATTAGATGCGAAGAAAGATGTATGATGGACCACCGGACAAGGAGATATTTCTCAATCAAACAACAAAATATTATTTATCCTAAAACAAATATATTTTCTTGCATAATCCCTTCTAATACCACAAAATCAAACGGACCCTATTTATTCCGCTGCCACTTTCATTGATTGTGTAGATAAGTATAACGAAAGGGCTGTAGTTCCGCTGAATGTCCAAAGAAAAGTATTTGTAGGACCGTGACTGTATTTTTCCCTGTTTTTATTCAAACTAGTCTCCGAACGTCTTAATCCTAACTTATTATCGATCGAATACTTATCCCTAGTTTAGCATGATTTAAATCTTCTTTTCTTGTTTTCGGAAACACGAAAAATAATTTCAATTTTTCAGATAGAAATTTTCGTTCTTAAAATAAGAAATCATATTTCATGTTAATAATTAATGTATCCATAATCTTATTTTTTGATCGAATTTTGCGGAATCTTTTTGTTGCTCGTCGTCACAATTTGAACCGTTAGATTATAATATGTGCGGAAAAATTTAGATAATTGGTTAATTATTGATTTCGTATGGTCAAAGTTTATATATATATAATTTTGAGCATTTTTATAAGGCTACATCTTTTTACATTGATGATGTAGATTACTTCCATTCGTCGGGACTACATTTGTTCGATTTTCCCAAACATGTTCCCATTAATTGTTATTTTTATTTTTGAAGAAAAAGATTGAAAACAACTAAAAAATCAGAACTCTTTCAATTAGCGACGTTTAATTATAACCTTTCAATTATCCAGATTTACTATCGTTATATTTCAAATTATATCACCCAGTTAAAATTTGATCACAGTTTAATTTATCATGTAATCATTTTGATTTATCTAATTATAAGGTATAAACTCTTGATTGTACAAAGTAGTTACTGAATTATTTTGTCGATGTCCAAAATTGATATTTCATAAATTATTTATCCATCCGTATCATTATGTCCTGTCCAATATTAGTCATGAATTTTTTAAAAATAAGATACACATTTTTAATTTTTCCACACAGTATTATTTCGTCAAATTTGAATCATTAACCTTTAGTTGTCAATATTAATATTTAAATTTTAATTGGTTTGATGTTGTCACTAAATTTTTTATTTATGTAAATTATGTCACTCTACTAAATTTTAGCCACTCAATTTTCAATTGATGGTATCAGTTTTACTCACCTTTTAACTGTCCATATATTTTGCATAATTGTTTTCTTTCGTTGTCCAAATTAAAACAATCGTCCAACTTCGGACACTCACTTTTTTTTGTTCTCATTTCATGTTATTACAATTATTTGGATATGCCAAATTAATTCACTCATCTTAAATTATCCAAGTTAATGACACAAATTAATTGATCTCAACACTATGAAAATTTTGTTATTAATTGGTAGATATTTCTTCCTAGTAATAATCGTTCAACTTTTAACTGGTCAAACAATCACTCGTATTTTATTTTATTTGAGGCCTTCTACCATGCCCCCCATTTCCCCACAACATCGTGATGATGTCACTTTTCTCAATTAACATCCCAAATGTCATGACCCGAAAATAAAATAATCGTGCATGATACCTTAAATATATGAGCATTAGCAGAGTCAAAACCACACAAATACGAAACAGTTGGCATAAATTCTAATCTACAATCTACAAGTACTCAATATACAACTAAAACAAATATGGTAACTGGTTATCGCAACTCCGCTACGCTCGTAATCTACACGAATGTCATTGCCACTTCAAGTGTGTTGGGTATCGGCGTCACTACCGAGCCCCGCGCAGCGGATTGAAGAGCTCGGTCCGACCCGATCCCGAGGACCACGTCAACGACACGATCGTACGAATCCTAAACTACATGCAACTACCTATGAATATAACTCTTATATACATAGAAACATACCGCGTGAAATTGATCACGGAGACGGGTTGTTCAGTTAGTTGCTGCTTGCTTCGACTCCGGCGACACGCACGTCCCACGCCCGCGCGATTCGACACCTTATCCGAAGCTCCGGTTTGTCGTATACAACCGGATTTTATCCGGTTTGTCTCCGACCTTGCTCGACCTTGCTCTCGAATGATCACAACAGAAAATCTCAAGCGAGATTTCTCTACTCGTATCCACCTCGAGCTAACGTCTTTCGGTTACGCGTGATTCCCCTAAAATCACCGTAAACTTGCTCAAAACAATCAATCTCTAGATCTCCTTTTTCTTGTCACACAAGTCTATCTCTTTCTCAAAGAATACTGGAAGCCAGAGAGAGAGAGAGAGAGAGAGAGAGAAGAGTTACAGAGATTATATAATCAATCTCTGAATTAATGGGGCATTAATGAGTATCAAAACTGCTAATTCAGAATTCGAATCACAGTGCGTCATGAAGCACGATATGGTGCATCGTGACGCACGTGTCACATGTACTGAGATCTAGCCGTTACAATGTGTTCCGTCATGACGGACACAACTGTGCGTCATGACGCACCACCGTCATGACGCACAATATGGTGCGTCGTGACGGTATACTCACAGATTGGCTTCTACAGAAGTACATTACTGTGCGTCATGACGGACCATATGGTGCGTCATGACGGACTATGTAATTTCTGCCAGATTTGCATAATCTTATTATGCATCCAATCATTCCGACGAATACGTATGTTTGTCTACCCTCGTTTTTACAATCTACTAGTTGATCTGTAACTGTATTTCCTTCAAAGTGCTACCTGAAAATGTTGGCTGAGAGTTAGATAAGTAAAATAATATTTAATTATTATTTACTCGACGGTGACTGCCATGACGAACTACTACGAGAACTACCATGATGACCGATTACAACAATCGAGGAATTCTGCAAATACGGCAACTACTACTACAGAATTCACATCGCGAAACTACTACAAGTGTTCGACTACCACACGGGAACAACTACTACCACAACTATGATTCTGCAAATACGGTAACAACTACTACATAATACATAGTGTGATACTTGAAGGAAATACAGTTTCAGGATCAACCGTAAAAGTGTACACAAGGATAAACGAATGTAGTCGTACATTCGTAGCCATATCTTTCAGTAGGAAAATCCGATTTGAACGATTCAAATTGGGTAAGATAGATAATTAGATTATCTATAACCTTCATGTAGAAATATATTTCATATGAACGAAGTATAAGTGTCGTTTCTGTGAAATACCGAAAGGGTGCAACAGTATGACATACAGTTAGTAAAACAGTCATAACTTTTGCATACGAACTCCAATTGGGATGGGCCAAATTGGGTCGTGTATATAATGAGATTATCTATAACTTTCGTGTTGGTTGATTTTCTGTCAGAGAAATTTATCAATTTCGTCTGGACAGAATACTGACCAGGTTCATGCAGTTTTCTGTGTGAGAGGGTGTATATTGGATATACATGCCTTTTGGCTAATCCTGATCCTATTATATATAAATAGGATTTTCTCTCTCATCTTAACTAAGCAATTCATTCAGAATTATCCAGATGAGTTGAATCATTCTAAGCAAGTGATTATTCTGCCCAATATACACAAGAAAAAGAGCAAATTCAGATTTGATCTTTAGTGAGTGAAAGGGTGCGAAGAGAGAGAAATCGAGAAAGGAGTTTCTCGAGGAATAGAGAATCGATTAGATCGAGCAAGTTCGCCGGTGCATCGTCTAGGCAGGTGCATCCGCGACCGACGTCTTGCGACTCACGGTGGATACAAGTAGAGGAGCGACAATTGTGGCTCTTGGATTGTGATCGACTCAAGGAGTGAGAAGATGGTCAACGAACGGTGAAAGACGCGTGGTATGGGACGCGCGGATTGTCACCAACGTGACAGGAGATAGAAGGCGGCGATCAACCCTTCGTGCGTGATCAATTTCACGCTGGTATAGATCTATCCTTCTATTCGCATCGTACCCTCGAAGTCATGGCGTGATCTCGGGAATCGGGGAATCGGACCGGGCCTTCATTCCGCTGCGCGGGCCCGGAGTCGAGGATATTCCCCATCAGTGGTATCAGAGCGATCGCCATCGATTCGAGGGTCGAATCATAGTCGTATATTAGATATACGCACGGGTTATCAAAGTTCGTACCCGTTTGCATGATGTTACATATAGAGAAAGTCAAATTCCGTTAAAATCACAAGTGGAATTCGCTAGAGATCGATCAAAAGTTGATTGAGAGTATCTAGGAATGATCGTGAAAAAGTTTCATGATTTATCGTTTTGGAAACGAGCGAAAACGGACGAAACGGCAAAATCTGCAGAAAATTAGAATACGAAACAGTGAGTAAAACTAAGATAATTTTCAGTGGAAAACTCCAAATTGATTGGATCAAATTGGCGTAGTTAGATAATGGGATTATCTATGACTTTGATACAGAAAGTTTTTTCATTTGAACGAATTATCAGTGTCGTTTTTATGGAATACTGAAAGGGTGCGACTGTTTGACATACAGAGACTAAAACGTCCGTATATGTCGCATAGAAAATTCAATTGAGTCCAATCCAATTGGGTTAGTTAGATAATACGATTATCTAGAACTTTCGTTCACGTTCAAAGTCGGTTGGAACAATTGAATATTTTTGTTTCAACAGAATACTGAAAAAGTGTCTGTAGTTTTCTGGTTGAAAAGGTGTCTATTGGATAAACTTACCTTTTCATTTGTTCGTATTTTACTAAAACTGGTATAACTTTCAGTAGAAAATTCCGATTTGAATGGTTCAAATTGGGTTAGTTAGATAATGAGATTATCTAGAACTTTCATGTTGTAATATATTTCATTTGAGTGAGGTATTAGTGTCGTTCTAATGAAATAGCGAAAGGGTGCAGAAAAACTGTTTTTCTGCCGCCCCGGGGCCAGTTTTTGGCGCCCCGGACGCGTCCCGGGCGAGGTTTTCTCGCGCCCCATGGCCCCTGCGTTACAACGGATGGGGTAGTCCGTTATAACGGACCCTTCTCTGGATGCTGTTTTTGTTTTCGCGATAACTTTGGCTACGAAGCTCGGAATTTTGAGTTCTTTATATCGATTTGATCGGCATCAATCATACTAGCATATTATTAGATAATTATTTAGAATAATTAGACTCCCAAATAAAATCATATGCATATAGAAAATCTTGTGATAGTGATATAATTGGATTATGTCACGAATTTAGAAACATGCAATGGCATGATCCCTCATAATATTTAAGTCATGGAAATGCCTTCCATATCCACAACTACCGAGTTCGGTGTTACGTTTCACGTGGGTTCAGGCTAAAGTCGGGCACGTGATATTGAAACAATCGAAAGGGTGGCAAGCGTTAAATCAGGACTTGTGAGGCACAGGCTAAAGTCGACTCACTAGTAGCTTATTTGAACGATACGTTGGAGATGGTTGTGACTTAACCGTCCAGGCCAATCAGATTGGAGTTCGGGGCATAGATAGGATGCACACACGGAACTGGGATTGTATTGGATACGATCCATCACCGAAATCCTATAAAGGTTCAAGAGTCGTATTGGATACGATTGGATATAATCCTACCTAAATAACGGGATCCCACCCGATAGGCTAAAGTCACTTGTGGGAGGAACGGAAATATGGGTCTTGAGTGTTATGGACTTGGAGTCCCGTATCGGTATGAGGGTTATCGATTCGATAAAATAACACTATCATATAATTATCATATAAGCATATAGATTAAGTACGCACGGTTAGGAGTTAATCTTCATCATCCGTTTAGAATTATGTTTTCAAGCAACACCAAATATATCGATTAGATCGATATGATAGATGGCTTTTGGGCCGGAATTATCGTTATTCACCTTGATAGTCAAAGAATAGTTCTTAGACTTAAAGGAACGTGTTGGACACGGAAATGGTAGATTCGGGGCTCGAGGCTTTGGCTTTAGAGAAAGCCGGGTTCGATAAACTTAAGAAGGAATCGAACAATATTACGTGCCTTGTGGTGGCATGTATAGACGCATATTTCTCAAAATTGTTTTGAGAATTCGGGTGTATGTGAAAGTAAAACACAACGCTCATGAAATAGTTTCAAGAGCTAGAGCGCGTTGAATGACTCAATGCGGCTCAAAGAGTAGGTTAATTTTGAGACGCCTTATGGGTCTTTGATTAACACTCGTGTGTTGATGGTACGAGATTTGATCTTTGTGACCGAATATCATATGCATTCGATAGATAAGTCGATCCCTGAATTGCATGAGATGCGATTTAAAATTGAATTGTAGATGCTTGGAGTATCCGAGGAATCCAATGCATTAAGATGCGTGGATGTCCTTGTAATTCAAAATCGGGATCGAAAGAAATGTATGTCTAAGGATATTTTTGGGAAAATGTTTTTCAATCAGAGAGTTCGGACAAGGAGTTGTCCAAACTAGTGACTCAAAGAATGGTGAAATCTGAGGAGGATTAAACCTAGAAGTTGATTGCTTCTTTTGGCATTGCCGTCTTGACCATATAAACGAGATACGCGTATCTAGATTCCATGTGATGGAATGCTAGAATCATTCGAATTAGATTTGATTGATTAATGCAATACTTATTTATTAGGCAAAACGACAAAGGGCATCATTCTCCAAAGTATTGGAGAAAGATCCAGCGAATTATTGGAAATTATATTTAGATATGATGTTCCGATAAGTTCCGAGGCAAGAGGAGGCTATCGGTATTTTGTTACGTTTATGGACGGTTAAAGTAGATATAAAAATATCTATTTAATGCGTGCCGAAACAGAGACTTTTGAAAGGTTCAAAGAGTTTCAAAAACGAAATACGAAATCAACTAAGCAAGAAAATCAAAGCTTTTCGATAGGATCGAGAAGGCGAGTATTTGAGCTAAACCTTTCGATAGGATCGAAGAGGCGATATTTGAGTTATGAATATTAATGATCATTTATGATTGTGGAATCGTTTCACGATTGCCTTTATTCGGAACATTGAGATGTGTCCGAAAAGAGGAAATGAACGCATGTTGGACATGGTTCGATAAATGATGAGTCAATAAGATCTCCCAAAAATGTTTTGGGGATACGCCCTTGAGACAGCGGCACTAATGAATGGTTGCATATAAGATATGAACCATAAACCTTCTAATCGGTACAAAAGACGCCATATGAGATATGGATCGGAATGGTTCCGAAGTTGTCACTTGTACAGATTTGAGGATGTGAGTGTATTTCGAAATTTGTTTCGGTTAAACTCAATCCCAAATCTGGAAATTGTTCGTTTATCCTTAAGGAAACTAAAGGGTATTAGTTCTAACGTCCCTATGAAAATGAGATTTTCGTGGCTCGAAGAGATGCCTTCTTGGAGGAGGACTAGATGCGCACAAGTTTGGAACTTGGTGCCATTTATCTCTATGCGTGCTAGTGGGAGTAGAATAAATCTCGAAAGAGTTCGAGATCTGAAAATGAACATTGTACCGATGAAAGTTGACATGGCTTCATCAAGAGTTGATGAACGCAAGTCGAACACACAAAGGATTTTTTCGTAGATCAAATAGGCTATATCATAAGCCGGTAAATGCGAATTTATCGAGGCTAATGATGATAGATCGAAATCATATGATGATTCGATATCCTACAAGGATGCTATGAAAAGTTGATTCCACATGACATGGTGTCATGAAATCTGAGATTCGATCCATGTAAATTATCAAGTTCGGAACTTGATTTCATTACTTTCTGGATTAGACCCGTGAAATGTGAATGGGTTTTTTCAAGATGAAGAACCTACATGGATAGGAATACGCATATATGTAAAGCGAGGTTTTTTGCGAAGAGTTTCATGCAATTCATAGTCGGACTATGAAGAAACGTTTTCGCATGTTGCCATGCTTTGACATTCTTGTAATTCTGCTTGCCATGGTCGCGTATTATGACTATGTGATGTGGCACAATGGATGTCAAAACCGAATTTCTTGACAGAAATTTTATGAAAGGATGTGTACTTGACACAACCTTACGGTTTTGTCGATTCATAAGAATCGGGGATAAGATATGCACGCTTTAACGATGCATATGATGGATTAGAGAAAGCTTCTCGGAATTGGAATATTCGTTTTGACGATGTTATAAACTGTTATAAAATTGTCGGAACGAATAAAAACTTTGTATACACATGAAGGTTAGTGGGAGCCGCATTATATTTCTTGTAACGACAAAGGATTTAGGCGAGACCGCTTAGGAAATAAGCGTGAAGATCTATATGATAGATCTAAGAAGTTCATCGTTCTATGTTATAGCACATATATCGACATATTGTTGAAATTGGTTTTCAACATGTAAACTCCTTGGAGGAGTTAAAACGAAATGTCGAATGGCAGAAATTTTCAACGGCTCGATGTGAGACATCAAGCAGCGCGAAAAGTAGTAATATGATGCCTTACATTTGATGTTAGGATCTATTATATCTGTCATGATATGTATGTGGCTATCTGTCATACAAATAAAGCGTCTAGTTCACCGTCAATACAATTCATGGGAATCACATGAGTTTGAATGTAATTCGATTACATGAGACTAACTCTTGTGAATGTATAATGGTTATACAAGTATATACATAACGGTTATGTATATTTAAACCCATCGGGATTTGTATTGATAGAGGTGAAGTTTATCCTTGAATACTTTACGAAAGAATTCAGGATTTTTATCTATAATGGTGTGGAGGACGTGTTGGTTATAAAGAGTTATAACAACAACAGTTTCCAAAGATTAAGCACATCCAAATATGTAGCACGACTTTCGATCACAAAGTGTGTACATGTTTTGCTTAAATGAAAACACGGTTATGTGGAAAGGTTCCACAAGACCAATAGTTTATGATTCTATTTACGGTGGCGAGTATATTGCGGTTATTAATCGCAAAAGGAAGTGGTATGGATCAAGGAAACATGACCAAACTCTCGTAGCCACGAGTTATCGGATTTATGGTTGTTTATTGCGTGAAACGCAATAGTACAAGCCAAAAATGCCGAGGTCACAACCACTTCTAGCCAATACTCAGAAATTTTCATTTGATCCATGAAATTTTGTGAAAAGATGTGATCGTAGGTATTGGAAATGTTCCAATCCTGTTGAAGATTAACACTAGCGGGAACGTGCGGACCCGTTTACAAAACCGCTCTCTCTAGTCGCGCGTGACTGTCATGCGATGACTATGGGTATGGAGATACCTAGAGGAGGAAGAAGAGAGTAGAGTGTAGTTATCTAATACGATAGTCCTCGCAGGTTATGGGTATGGAGATACCCATAGGTAAACGTTGTATCACCCAAATACTTAGTCCATATGAATGCATTCCTTTTAAAATTTTTGTTTACTTAAATTAAATATGCATTCACCTTATATGAAAACAGTGTGCGGGTTGTGTAATATGATTGTTACATGAACCTTGATTTGAACTTGTGTGGACGTCGACATGGTTGAGGACCATGTGCAGCGAAACCGTCACACTTAAAGTGTCATTTCTAAACATCCCTAGTCGCGGATCAGCTTGCTTAAGAGAGAAGCATTTCTATTATTGGATAGACTGAACGCGTACACTAGTACGTTTGCCGAGGAGATGATTATGTTTTGCTAATCATGGGACAAAGGAGTTTGTCGAATCGGGAATGTAGATATATGTTAGGTTACATGTATTGGATATGACCGAAGCCGCGAGACCATGACATGGTTTTGTCATTATAGATGGACTTGCGACGGATGGGTTTTAGATTCTTCATACTTGAGGGGATCATTGATTGCATTACGTGCGTAACACAATGCTTTGATATGATCTTACGCTCACCGTAACAGGGAGTTAAAAGGGTCATCATTGGGTATTGTCCGAAACACGGAATTCAATATGAGTCTCCAAGATAGGAATTGTTTATTCCGAAAGGAAGAGATATCTCTTAGGCGCCGCTCGATGAGTCGATTAACGAAAACCGTGGCCACGGTCAATGATATTAATGGTTAATATCGATTGAAATTTGTTAACTCAACTCGGAATCGGGGAATAAGTGTAGTTAATCAAATTATAAGGATGACTATTACCATGCCTTTTGATTAACGGATATCGTAAACAAGAGAACTAGTAACCGCTATTCGAGATAGGCACAATGATCACAATCATTATTCGTTTAACATGGGTAGCTATGATGGAGTGACTAGATCCCGCTCATGAGCTTGTAGGCATTGGAAACAACCTACTGCCATCGTTAAGTCGAACCTACATGGTCACACAACGAGTCGTACTAAGTCGGGCTTGATCATAAAATTGGCACATAGGATGTGCATAGCTTGGTATTTGATACGCGAGCTATATTCTCTAAAATCGTGCGTATTGGATATGCATGAGTACCTTTTAGGTAGATCTGAAATTGAGTGGGAGACTGAAGGAAATACAGTTTCAGGATCAACCGTAAAAGTGTACACAAGGATAAACGAATGTAGTCGTACATTCGTAGCCATATCTTTCAGTAGGAAAATCCGATTTGAATGGTTCAAATTGGGTAAGATAGATAATTAGATTATCTATAACCTTCATGTAGAAATATATTTCATATGAACGAAGTATAAGTGTCGTTTCTGTGAAATACCGAAAGGGTGCAACAGTATGACATACAGTTAGTAAAACAGTCATAACTTTTGCATACGAACTCCAATTGGGCTGGGCCAAATTGGGTCGTGTATATAATGAGTTTATCTACAACTTTCGTGTTGGTTGATTTTCTGTCAGAGAAATTTATCAATTTCGTCTGGACAGAATACTGACCAGGTTCATGCAGTTTTCTGTGTGAGAGGGTGTATATTGGATATACATGCCTTTTGGCTAATCCTGATCCTATTATATATAAATAGGATTTTCTCTCTCATCTTAACTAAGCAATTCATTCAGAATTATCCAGATGAGTTGAATCATTCTAAGCAAGTGATTATTCTGCCCAATATACACAAGAAAAAGAGCAAATTCAGATTTGATCTTTAGTGAGTGAAAGGGTGCGAAGAGAGAGAAATCGAGAAAGGAGTTTCTCGAGGAATAGAGAATCGATTAGATCGAGCAAGTTCGCCGGTGCATCGTCTAGGCAGGTGCATCCGCGACCGACGTCTTGCGACTCACGGTGGATACAAGTAGAGGAGCGACAATTGTGGCTCTTGGATTGTGATCGACTCAAGGAGTGAGAAGATGGTCAACGAACGGTGAAAGACGCGTGGTATGGGACGCGCGGATTGTCACCAACGTGACAGGAGATAGAAGGCGGCGATCAACCCTTCGTGCGTGATCAATTTCACGCTGGTATAGATCTATCCTTCTATTCGCATCGTACCCTCGAAGTCATGGCGTGATCTCGGGAATCGGGGAATCGGACCGGGCCTTCATTCCGCTGCGCGGGCCCGGGGTCGAGGATATTCCCCATCAATACTACGAGAACAACTTCCACTACAACTATGATCCTGCAAATACGGTAACAACTACTACATAATTCATAGTGTAGAGAACCACTTTGATAAGGTTGGCTGCCACAAGGGACCGTACTCATAGACTAGTACCTCGGACGTACTTGAGGTAAAAGTGCGCTGCACTCTATCCCAAGAGTGGTGGTTTCAACCACGCCACGACTGAAACCACGCCCCCTCGAACATTATATTTACTACAACTACTCGAGGAGACCGTACTGCTACGTCTAACAGTTTGCAAGTTCGGGAGCGACCCAAAAATGCACCTCTGGCCAGACACTACTTTAATCTCCAAACATGTGTTCCCTTATCCACCGCTCTTCCTCACTACGAGTTGATCTACATCAACAACAATCCTACATGCTACAAAGAACTACACATATTCTACATATACCATGATGAAACAAATATGGAAGCATCAAATGAAGTAATGAAAAATTCTTCATAAATACTGCCATAAAACCGCCTCGGAACAAGCTTTCCAACGCATCCAAGAACACGTGAAACGGAGACCGAATGAAGAAGTTATAACTAATTCATGGAGATAGGTCATAAGAAATCGGATCTGACAAACCCGTCAAAGCATCGACCAAACTACGAGATATCTACTGATCCGACACACCGAAACTCCTGTTGAACTCGGAGGATAAAATCCAGAATGCGGAAGAAATAACACTTCAAACTACTACAAGAAACCATACTCGAACTACTCAAACTACAATACTCAAACTACAACGACAACTACCCAAAGAAATCTCAGCCATGTGTTCAATCTTGGCTCGTTTGCTCATTAATCCAACCATTAATTAATTGGACATTATCGAGTGATCAAGCCTTCTCCTAAATACTTACCGGTGACTCAAACCGACGTTCTCGACAATATACAAATCTTCCCTGAAATTCAGATTTAATAGAATACAACAAATATCGGGTTATTGGATCTTAAACATAAACCAAACATGATCCCGACCCGTTAAGAATAAACACCTCAATTATCTCTCTTCTCTGCTTCCCCGAACCGAAACCCTAATTCCATAACTTTTCCGACAACTTGATGAATCGATAGCCCGACCGCCACTATTCAAGTGGCCGAACCATCACGACTAAACCTCACTCCCCGGGAATCATTTTCTGATCCTATGATCACATTCGACTTCGACAATTCATATTTAATCCAAATCGATGATCATGGTAGTATATGTGAGGTATAATACAATTTAGAAATCAAATCCAATATAATTCCTTATAATGATTATACCTTCAAATCCACTGGGACAACTTCACTTGCGCCGAAATCCGTGCCACGCTACTGCCATGGACCTTCTCCCCTGCCGCTGGTCCGATACAAGTGCATCTGCGCCATTATGATGCATAATTCCAGTCCCCACACTCGTGTCGTTGTGCCGTCATGAAGTCCCCATCTTGCCCAACAACCAGGCCCGGCCCACCATTGAGACATGAGTGACATTTAGCATAGGCCCATAAAAATTAATAGGCCAAAAAAAAAAAAAATTAGATATATAGTATGCAAAGTCAGTCCAGCACAAACATTGAAAGAGGGGAAAGGTTACGAAAATTGGCTGTGCGGGGGAATTGTTCTCGTGCAGAAACAGAAGAAAAAATTAGTGTGGTGATTTCAATTTCTTTGATTCAGGTGAAATAAAGATGGAAAAACTTCAAAAATCAAACATTGCGGCAAAACTTCGTTAATTTGGTAGTAAAGAAGGGAAACGCCAAAAGACCAAGGTAAAGGGCAAAATTGAAAATTTAATTAAATTGCTAAGTCCATTTAATGTCTTTTCCTCATACCTCAGTGGCCGACAGGGATAAAAATGTATTTTATCAAATTAGATTCTTTGTTTCTAAGTTTGTAACTTCAATTTTGCAGATAAGTCCTTCAATTTGCAAACAGTATCTTTCTCAAGAATTGCAGATAACCTTTCCAAAGTTTCTAAATTAAAAATAAAGGTTTGATTCTTGTATTTATTTTTGAATTTTGTGTTGTTATTAAATTAATTTAATGTTAATTTTTAATTAGACTCGTTAATTTTTTTATCTGAGGCCCCCAAAAATGTCGGGCCGCTCCTGCCAACAACCGTCCTCATACTCGTGCCATGTTGCCACCATCACCTCACACTCCTTCCCTTGCCCCTACACCTTCTCTGATGCACATACTGCCACGCCACATCGTCGTTTTCCAGATCTTGCCCCCAATACACACCGCACAGTGCAGCCACGGTGTATGTCGCTGCTCTGATGCTCATGCCGTAGTGTCATGGTGATGTCGTTCACAATCTTTTGTGCTTGTTTCTTCTCTTCCTCATCACCATTTTGTGCCAAATTACTGCTATTGCACCATTTCTCCTGTCTCATCACATGCTCCGGCAAGGCCACGCTCATCTCCAGCTCTTGTTGCTTTGATGATTGATTCTCCTCCTCATCATTAAATCTCCTTTTTTATTCTAGCATTCAACCATCAAAATGGGTCTGGGCAATTCTTCATTTGAATTTGCTTCTTCTAAATTAACCTTGACCCACACTTTTTCTTGCCCCTCTTCCATTACCTCTTTTCTTTATACATACAGATTAGAGGTTGTCATTTTTCTCTTTCTTGTACTCGCAAGAGAGATGGCTCAATCAATATATGCAATATATGAGAGGGATAAGACCACCTCTTTATTGGCCAATGAAAATACAAAGAATTGGTTTAGTGTGAAAGGGGTTAAGATTCAAGTGTGAAAGAGATTTGGGGCAAATAGAGGATTTAGGTGTGAATAGGATTTTGTTAAATTGACAATTGGGGCCCATGGAAACAACAATCTGGTTAAATACAAAATTTACAAACCCTTATGCATTATATGTCCCCATAGATATATTTCATAATCCAAAATTTATTGATCAACATATTTATCATTCAATTTAATTATTTCCATCATATATTTCATCATCCAATTTATTTATTGACATTTTTTTACTAATTAATTTTTGCTAACCACGAATTAATCGTTAATCTACCTTGTTAATTAGAGTGTTAATTGAGAAAGATGACTCATCACGATTTTGTAAGGGGAATGAGGAATATTAAAGGTTTCTTATTTTATTTCTATCACACGTTGTTAATTGTTATTATACTTTTCTTATCATTTTTACAAATTTTTCGATATGCCTAATTAATTCACTCGACATAAATTATCCAACTTAATGACACAATTATAATTGATTTTCACGTTAATGACACAATTTTAATTGATTTTCACACTAATAATTTATTGTTATGGATTGACAGATATCTCTTCCATGTGTTAGTCATTCAACCTTTAATTGGTCAAACAATCACTCATATTTTATTTATGTCACACTTTGTTATAATACTTTTAGTTTGTCCAACTTAGATAACCTTCGTTACTCGACTTATATTGTTCTCGCTACACGTTTGGGTTGTTTTAATTAGATCATTTTTTTAAACAACATTAAAAAAATCTAAGATGTGTGATTAATTTGGACAATTTAGTAGTATTGTACTAAAATTTAAAAATAAGTCTCACTTGAACATATTTAGATCCAATAATTAAACAAATTCATATGTCAATAATCTAGTCATTACAAATGTTTGTATGTGTTATAATATAATTGAATTTAACTAATTTAATTTGTTCATGTTAGTCACCCAATTTGTAATCTCCTCATTCTGTCACATAATTTTTAATTTCTATAATTAAATTGTTCTGGGAACTTTTGCTTATTTAATTTTTAATTATTTAATTGAGTTTTAATTATTCATTAAAATGTTTCAAAATGAATTATCCGTTGTTATAAATAGTTTGTTACAAAAATAGTTTGTTATAAATAGAAGGTAAACAACACCATAAATATAGAGAGAGAATATTTATTAATAGTTGGAATTGTTCATGTTTTTACAAATGATACATAAAATATATTTATAGAGAGTATATGATATTCTTTGATCCAATGTGAATGAGCTCTAATGTGTAGGTATTCATGTTTGAACATGTACATGATTATTCAACCTTTCACGTTCATACATAATTATACAAATAACTTATTAAATTTTAATTAATACATTCATATTTATGACAGGTTCAATTTTTTTGTCACTCAACTTTTAATTATTCAAATGAGCCTATTTAATTATTCACGTGTTATCCTTAATCTTTTTATATGTCCAAACTTGAACAGTTTATTGTTCCAATTAATCGCTAAATTTTAATTTGTGAGACTATTTGTTCAAATTAGATTTTAATTTTCTCAATTAGTCACCAAACTCTAAATTATTCTCGATTAAATTTAATAAATTGTTCAAATTATATTGTTTTGTGAACTTTTAGCTACTGAATTTTGAATTGTTTGAGTTAGTCTTCGTCGTTTGATTGTCTTCATGAAATTGTTAATTTCAAATTTTGAAAAAATGATATAACAATTATGCTTTATATGATTTATTAACATTTATTTTCTAAATAAATTGTGTATTTTATTAATGACATAGTTTTATTATAAAGTTGTAAAATTTCTTATTCGGTTCTATTTTAAGTAGGGGTATTCATTCGGTCGGGTCGGTTCAAACCGAACCGAATAAGACTAAAATTATCTAAATCGGTCATAACTAAGTTCAAACCGAACTGAACTATTTTAACTTTTGAACTGTTTAAAAATCGAACCGAATAAGAAATACTATAATTTTAAAATAAAAATAAATTTTATTTACCAAAATAATATAATACATGTTATAAAATATAATTATATTATTGTATTATATTTTTAAATCATTGTTTTGAACATTAACATATTAAAAAATACGAAAAATGAAATGTTAATTGGTCGGTTCGGTTTTATCGGTTTTTAGAACTCCAAAACCGAACAATACTAAGTTACTAACCGAACCAAACCAAATAAACCAAAAAACCAAACTGATTAAACCGAACTTAACCGGTTCGGTTCGGTATCCCAATAAACCGGACCGTTTGAACAGCCTAATTTTAAGTAAGTTCAAAATTTAATTCGGTACGGTATCAATCTAGTTAGGTTCGGTTGGAATCGGGATGGTTTTTTCGGTTCGGTTTGAACCGAACCGTCGAATACAAATCCTTAATCATATATGTCTAATTAATGATTATATAAGCTAATTCGGTTGAATTGAATCAAATTGTTTCTGCAAATATGGTTATAATTAATCTAAAACAAATATGCAAGTATTATCGTATAATTAACCGTCGAAATGTTAATTGGTCGGTTCGGTTTAAATTAAATTTTCAATAGTTATTATCATATATGTGTTTTCAGAGTATTAAATTAAGTTATTAGTACAGGAAAATATGTTGTAGTAAATTAAGTAAATATATGTTATAATTATTTTATGAACTTAAACTTGATACGGTAAAGGAAATTGCTAATTTTTTTCCTAGTATGTGTATATATTGATTTGTGAGGGTCTTATATAAAAATGTCATAAACATGATACGGTAAAGGAAATTACAAATTTTTACATAGCATGTGTAAATATTGATTTGTGAGGGTCTTATGTAAAAATGTCACAATTCATTGAGGATGGACCATTGAACCTAAATTTACATTTTTATAAATTACTTACATGATTTTGAAAATCAGGCACATATAAAAATTTCTTTCTTGAATGGACCCATCACATGAAACGTGACAACTAATGATTGTTGAAATGGTTGTTGCAAAACAAAAATTTATTCAGATTTTTTTACTACATGTATAGATGTGTCAACTTGTGAGTGAGTATGGGTTAGCAAAAGTTTTTTTTGTCCTTTTGCAACGTTCCCTCTATTATAGCAAAGGATAGATAACGTGTAGGTGACCATTCATTTTAGCCCTCAAAAATTACAAAATCAAGCTTAATAGTTCTTATATTTTTAAGTGCATCTTCCAAAAATCCCGTATAATTATAATAATTTACAAATTTTAATGAAAATATGAAATGCAATTATGAAATACATCTAACGCAATTAATAATTAATATTTAACACATATGTCAATGTGGCTAATATCCTAGTTGGTTGAGTGTGAGACACAAAAAATCATATGTGTGAGAAATTGTGGGTTCGATTCTCATTGACATTAATTAATAGAGAACATATGAACGTTCTTCATTTATTATAAAAAAAACATTTAATAGATATAGCATAATTAATGAAAATGTGATAGTGGAGGTAAATGTTAATTACGTCTCTTGTTATTTATCGTTTTGTGTTAAAATCTATGTTGCGCGGATACTCCAAAAAATGAATCGTACCCGTATCGGATTGTATCGGATACGGATACGCCACAGATACACCGCCGATATGCCACCGATACGCCACCGATATGTATCCGATACGTCACATGGCGTGCGGACTATTTTAATATATAAATCTGAACGGATACAGTTCCGATACGGTACAATACGTTTTCGATACGACTGGATACGGTTCGAATACGTCTGGATACGATTACGATACGACTGTCCCATTATTTTTTATTTTTTGGCTGAACAAAAAAATACCCAATATTTTTACTACTCAATAGTCCTCTACTTCACATATTTTTTATTTTACTTATTCGTAAAATATACAAATCGATAATAAAACATCTTGATTTTATAATAATTTAATAAAATTATTTAAATATATATACTAATTTATATTAAAATCATATTAAATAATATACATATATATATATAGTGTATCGTATCCTAGATTTTTTAACATAAAAAAATTCATAATTTTTATTTCCAACCTCATTATATTACTTTCACTCCTTTTTTTTAGGTGACATATTTTTTTTATCTACATGTCTACATGTATTAATGTTATCTACATGTACCAATGACATTTTGGCTATGTTTTATTTTTATTAGTTACATAATTTTTTTTTCTTACCTTTAAATATATGGCCCATATTTAATTTACATTCATCCAAAATTTCATTTTCTTTCCAGCCTCATTATGTTACTTCGTCTCTTTTTTTTTATTAACATGCTTTTTTTAATCTACATGTGTACACCTACTAATGTTATCTACATGTACTAATGTCTTTTTTGTTATGTTTTATTTTTATTATAGACAAAAAAAATTATTTGTCATGTTTTCTTTCCAACCTCATTAATTACTTCATCCTTTTTATGTAATATGTTCATTTTTTGTTTTATTTTTATCTACACGTAGTAATGTTCTTTTGACTATGTTTTATTTTTTATTATCGACAAAATAAACAATAAACGAGAAAAACACCAAGAAAAAATATATGTATTAAAATATATTGCAAATATCCGCAGCGACGCACGAGTTTACTTCCTAGTTAGTAAATATTAAGATTTGGTTTTGGACACGTAGCCTTATCGCAATCCCAATTTATAAGAATAGATATGGAATTGTTCATATTGCAAATTTTAACAGATAAATTGGATGGTTTTTAATTTTTGGGCAAATATGATATTTTAGATTCATGAAAGAGTATATTTTAATTTTAAGAAGGGTAAAATATGTAATTTTAAGTTTAACAAAAGGTAAATATGTAAATTCTCCAAACAAATTATATTTTTTATGTTAATGGTTGCCATTTTAAATATATATTTTGGTTTTATGTGTGTTATTTACGGTTTTCTTTTATTTGTTTTGAAACATTAATTTTGTTTGAATTATAACATGTTATATTTTATTTATTTTGTATGAATTTATAATGATGGACCAATTCCATGGACCCTTATTAATATAATACATATATCCATGATAGAAAAATTTCATGAACATTTATTAATTATAATTGCATTTATTGACATCAATATATTTGCAAACATATCATAATTATATAATTGAGTTTAAAGGTAACAGTGCAAATTTTATTTAACCAAATTATACAAAAATACGTAAAAAAATGGTATGAAGTCTTCCGCAATTGTTGCGCGAGCTATTGCTACTTTATAATGAAGACTATGGCTGGCTTATATGTACGTTTAACATAATGATTTATTTCATTAACGACAATTAATGAGAATTGCGTAAGTTATCTCAATCATATATAATTGAGCATGAATTGTTACAAATCACATAATCAATACAAAACGACTAAAAATTATAGGCACAAATGATAGGGTAAATTTTGGTAAGAGTGTATGAATAAATTTCTGGATAGTGTTAATTTAAAAATAAAATATTTCAAATTCACCAAAATAGCCTTTTGTTTAAAAATTTAAAACTAACTAGCTTTTTTTTCGCGCAATTGCGCGGAAGACTTCGAGTTTGTTATGATTTAATTTTTCCTAATATATAATTGGATTCTACGTTTTCTTGCCTGATTGTTCACACATATGTGTTTTGGTGTATTTTTAACCCACTATTTTTTGTTATTTATTATTGACAAAATACCCTTCAATCTTCATAATTAATTATTATTTATTTTTTGTTATTTATTGCTAATTTTAAGAAATTAATAACCTTTTCTTAACGTGTAGTGATTTAAAAAAAATGAAATTATTACATAGTGTGTTCATATAATTTTATTATTTTTTTTATATTCAAGAAAAACTAACATATGATAATAATAAACAAATAAACAACAATTAAAAAACACATTAAAAATATATTGTAGAAAAATATCTATTTAAACATCAAGTTTTTTATTTTCGTTGTCATTTTATTTTTGTAATAGTTTCATGATTTTGTATTTTTTTTAAATGTTTGCAACGTGTTCTTTGAGTATTATGTTCATCTTATTATTGTTTTGTGTTAGTTCTTCAGGAAAAAATGTAAAATGTAAATATATAAAATGTATGAAACATTAAAATTATATAAATATAACATATAATATTTTTTAAATTATAATATGCTAAAAAATTAGGAGTTTTTTAAAATTAATAAAAAATAATATTGTTTTTTCAATTACTACATATGTAAATTTAAGAGATTTTTACAATATCCAAAAATTGAATGAGTTTTTTGAAAAATTTCATATTTAATTGAGACAAATAAATACGAATGAACTTGGTCCACAATGGACCAAGGTTCATGTTTATATAGACCATGTTCAAATAAAAAACGAAATATTTTAGATCATTTGATCAAGATCATATGGGATATGCATCATTAATAAGATAAAATATTAAATTAAATGACTCAATGGGTCAAGTGAGAAGCAACACCAAAAGACACACGGAACAAACCACAGAAAATAAAAATAAAAATACATTAAGAGGTGACGTGGCTTCATATGGTGATAGCAAATCTCTTAACTTTATACATAAGTATAAATATGTTGCAATATATAGTTTTGATTAAAATTTAAACTACATTAGATTATACTGTATTATATTATATTATGTTATATTTCATTATATTATTATATTACAAATGTGAATATTATATAATATTATATTATATTATAATATATTACGTAGTATTTGATTATATTTTATTATACGAAAAATATATTATAATATAGTATAATATAGTATATTATATTGCAAACATATTACAATATTAGATTATATTATAATATACTATATTAGATTAGATTATATTATATTATATTATATTACATTACATCATATTGCACATGTTATACTATATTATATTATATTAAATATATTAAATTATATTATTTTGTATTATATTGTACTATATTGCATTATTTATACTATATTATATTATATTATATTATATTATATTATTTTATACTATATTATTTTATACTATATTATACTTTATTATATTGTATTATTTAATATTGTATTATATCTAATTATATAATATAGTATAATATTATATTATATTATTTTATATTTTATTATATATTATTATATTATATTATATTATATTATATTACATTATATTGTATTATATGGACTATATTAAATATTATTTTATATCATTAGTATAATATATTACAATATATTATATTATATTATATTAAAGTATATTATATTACATTATTATTATATTATATTGTATTGTATTGTATTATATTATATTATATTATATTATATAATATCATACTGTATTATATCTTATTTTATAATATAATATTATTTTACATCATATTATATTATATTAAATATCATATTAAGTATTATATATTGTATTAAATATTATTTTATTTCATGTATAATATATTATGATATGTTATATTATATTATATTGTATGATATTACATTATATATTATTATTATATTATATCATTCTATGTCGTATTATATTATATTATATATTACATTATATTATATTAAATAAAATATTATGACAAATGAGGGTATTTTAGTAAAATGTTAGAGGTATAAGATAGTAACAAACTAATCACCACAAAAAGTCGTGATAGCTTAATCTTTTCTTTTTATGCTTATCCTCTTTTATCCCTTCTAATAAATTGTGTGTTTGACAAGAATAAAACTAATGGGGGAATTTGGGCATATATTGTTTTGGTCGAAGAACATAATATCACAATGCAACACATGATACTTTTGGTCTAAAAAGTTAGTTGTTTGAAACTATGCTCGAAAGAATGTATGAATAATGTGTGTATGATGATATCATAATATTTTTTTATTATAACTTTCAATGTCAACAACGCGCAACCATGAACATAGTAAAAATAATAATGGAAGTAAACGTTTACAATATGTTTACGTCTAAATTACACTGCATTCCTATCGCCGTAAAGGAGGAATGCTCTGCTCATTCCTAAAGAAATCAGCAGCATCAACCCTACCCTTCACAATAGCCAACTTTTCATAATTGCTCTTGAAGTACTTCTCTCCCCAAATTCGACCCTTCTCATAGCTACTCACATTTCCAACTATTTCATTCACACCCAAATCAAGATCCCTGTAATTCACATACGCTCCTCTAGGGTTCGCAGAAACAAATGGACCAAGTTCAGTGTATATATCTTCAATCCAATTCATGCGCTTCTGAGCAACCATTGTGTCGTTGACACTCCATCCAGAAATGTACTGGATGTTGTATAGGATTCCTTTTCTGTGTGGAAAAGGTGTATCCGTTTCTGATATGTTATCCATTTTCGCACCGAATGGATCTAAGATTAATGTTCCTGCACTGCCTTCTAAAAACCGGGGCCATATTTTTTCGAATGCGTATTTTGGAATTGGTTGCTTGACGAAATCTGATTTACCTTTCCAGTGGCTGTGATTATTGGCAGAATGTTAGAACAGTAAAAATATCAATTTCGCAGTTTCGGAAGGGTAAATTTGATATTTAATGTAAACTTGATATATAGTTTGATAAGTAGTACCTCAAGGGCAGGGTTTTGCCCAATAAAGTCTCTTTGGCAATATCTGTAGTATAAAAAGCAAAATACAAGACAGACTGAATCCAACTCATCTCTTTGCAATCCCCCCTATGCACTCCAAGCTCTGGAAAGGAGATTTTTATTGCGTCGAGCAATTGATCGCACGTCCCAAGAAACAATGAGTTGAATGAGACCTGAACTTTCCTCCCACCCTCTACATTAGCTTGGCCTATAATAACCCTTATATCCAAATCCTCGTTTAAATTTGGCAAGATGCTTTGCCATTTGGTCACAAGATCAATTGCACAGTCATCCTTCCGACTTATAGTGAATGTTGTTACTGTGGATGGTACGGGTACCAAACTAATTTTCCACGAAACTATAATACCGAAACTCATGCCACCTCCTCCTCTAATGGCCCAAAAGTGATCCTCCCCCATCGAGGATCTATCTTTGAGATCTCCGTTTGCATCGATGATTAGGGCATCTAAAACATTGTCTGCAGAAAGACCGTATTTTCGAATTAACATACCGAGTCCACCTCCGCTGAAATGTCCTCCAATACCGATTGTGTTGCAAAGACCGGCAGGAAACCCGTAGACATTTGTCTTTTGTGAAATTTTATAGTAGAGTTCTCCAACAGTAGCTCCTGTAGTGAAGAAGTGTCATGTTTGGTTGGAGATATTTTTAAATATATTTCTCAAAAAAAGATATATGAATATTTCATAAACATATAATTCATAGTTCATATATTGGGCTCAAACATATAATATACTAGTTTTTTCCCCGCATAATTGCGCTGGAGTATTCGAGTCATTCATGATTTACTTTTTTCCTAATATGTAATTAGATTATACGTTTTTTTTCCTATTGTTCACACATTTGTGTTTTGGTATATTTTCCTATCTTTTTTTGATATTTTAAAAAAAACTTATTTTTTTGTAAACTCAAAAAAAAATCGTCTATCCAACTTTTATTTCAAAATATCTTTTCTGAATGATATTAATTTTTTTGACAAATATACCCTTTCATTTTCATATGTAATGATTAAAAAAATATTTTTTTTATTTTTTATTTATTTTAAGAAAATTCATAAACATTTCTTAACATATGATTTCAAAAAAGTAAAACTATTACATGTTGTTTTCATATAATTTTAATATTTCATTTATTATTCATGAAAAACTAACATCATATAATAATGAAATAAAAAAATAAACAAACATCTTGAAAATATATTGATAGTAAAATATTTGTTTAAAATCTAGTTTTTTATTTTCATTCTCCTTTAATGTATTTTTAATAGTTACATGATATTTTATTTTGTAAAATATTTGCAAGGTGTTATTTTAATATTGTTGTTCATCTTATTATTATTTTATGTTTGTTTTTCATGAAAAAATATATAAGTCAAATACATATAATGCATGAAATATTAAAATTAAATATATATAACATATAATAATTATTTTTGTAAAATTATTATATGCTACAAAAAATTTAGGATTTTTTTTAAAATTAAAAAAATAAAAATTTATTTTAATTACTACATATGTAAATTTATGGATTTATTTACAATATCCAAAAAAATTAGGGATTTTTTTGAAAATTTTTCATATTTAACTGAGACAAAAAAAATTATAAATGAAATTGGTCTCCAATGGACCAAAAATAATGTAACTTTTACATTAGTTGATTTATATGGAACATGTTCAAATAAAAAACAAACTAATTTTGATATTTTGATCAAAATCAAATGATCCATATATTAACGTTATGACGTGACATTCTATGAAAACAATGATTTCTTTAGAATTATTCATAACATATAATTATTCCTCCCACCATATCTGATTGGCCTATTGGCACATAAATCATGAATTTTATTTTCATTGAGCATTATCTGTTCTATAAAAAGAAAATCACCTCCAACTAAAAAAAATAATAATAAACAAAAATCACCTGACTGGACCCAAGCCGTTCCATTATTCACATCAATATGGATGTCATGTAAGTTGACCAAATCAACTATAACAAATGATTGATTACTATTCACTTCTCTATATGACAATCCTTCGTAGTCATGTCCTCCGCTTTTAACCCTGATTTGAAACCCGTTAGCCTTTGCGCATATAACCGATGCCTGAACTTGCTTGTTATTTGTCGGTTTTATCATAAATAACGGTTTTGTGGCATTCAGGTTCAAAAATCTTTGGTTTGTAATGGAGGAGAGGTATTGAGTCGAGTTCGGCTTGTAAATTATGTCTGAGGAGACGATGTAACATTCGGAATGGGCTGAAAAGCAATCGAGAAAGCTTTCATGGTTTGAAAACGAGAGGGAACGATATACGAAGCACAAGAAGAAGAAGAAGAAAATAAGGGTTTGTGTAGCCATGGATGGCATCTATTGTTTTCTTTGAAGGAGAGACGGTAAAACTTGCAATTTGAGAAGAGTTATCCTTTTTTTTGCGTTTTGTAAATTTGCAATTGGCAGTTTCATGTTTCTGCAGGTTTTATAGAGAGGTTTTTTAATGTTTCTGGAGGGTGTAATATACGAGATTCATGTTCCTACATAAGCTGACGGTGCAAGAAACATCTAAACCTATGTGTTGCGTATTTGAACAGTCGGATCAAAATCAATTAAAATTTTTGATAGTCTTTGCCGTGTTCTCTAATAAAAAAAAACTAATTAAATTTTTTAATAGAAAATGGTGAATCTTGTCCGGCAATAGACGCACCTTGGTACGACAATTGGGAAGTGGATAAACCTACAAATAAAACTTTACGTGAACTCAAGGTTGCGGATTTTCTAAATATGACGGACCTTAGTTGGAAGACGAACTTCTTGATCGAACATTTGGATCACACCAAAACAATGCAAATACCAACTTATACCCATGTCTCCCACTCATCGGTTCAACTTTCGGACCGACTCGTATGGACAAATGTTCAAAATGGAAAATTTTCGGCTAAGAATGCTTACTTGAACCTCGCGCAAACCTCGGCCATACGCGGAACTAATGTGTGGTCGATTATTTGGTCCAACATCGTCGTCACCCCGCGAGTTGCGACATCCCTTTGGCGCGCAAGCAACAATACTGTTCCCACCAATGCCAACCTACGCCGTTGTATTCAATCTTTCAACCCCCAATGCCCGCGTTGTTTCATCGACCATGAGGACACTCTACACATGACTTTCTTATGCCCACACTCTAATGTTACTTGGTTTATTTCTTCTCTTGGTATCCGAGCAGATAATTTTAGCAGTGATTTTAAGGAAATCCTCTTACATCTCGGTCAATCCCTCGATACCGATCAATTTGGATTTTTCGTCAATATCTTATGGACCATTTGGAAGTGTCGATGCGAACAAATTTTCAAAAATTCACATCATAGTCCAATGAATGTTATCCAAATCGCCAAATCTATCGCAAAAACCAACAATCCACTCGGCGATATCGTCACTCTCAACAACTCGTTGGAACATTCTTCAAGCGAGGAATGCCTTTGTTATTTTGATGGTTCATGGACGACCGATAAGGCGGGGATAGGTTTTATTTTTTCGCGCCACAATATTATCATCTATTTTGATGGTTCGGCCACTATAGCAAGCTCTCCCCTTCATACCGAAATTCTCGCATGTCTTGAGGCCTTGCGCAAGCTAAATGAAATGTGTATCTTCTCTTGCGCTATTTTCTTGGATAATTTGCTTATTGTTCAAGCTATGCACGATCGGCACCTCGAAATTGATTGGAGGGCTTACTATCAATTGCAAGAGTGCCGTAGCTTGGCCGACGCGCATAACAATTGGAGGTTCTACCACGTTCCTAGAGAGAGGAACGCAAGGGCGGACGCACTTGCGAAAAAGGCACGATTGGAACAACGATATTTTTATGGACATGACGATCCAAGATAAAAGCTTGTTTTTGTTTTGGGAAATTCTACTTTGAACTCAGATTTCAACACAACATCCTCAATTTCCTAATTAACCCACTTAATTAACATCCCAATTAACAATAAACATTGAATTAATAATTTTTAAATATTAATTATCATTTGTTAATCCAGATAGATGTTAATTATCACGTAAAGTGGATTAAATCAATTTACATGTGTTAATCCATAAGTTAATTAAGTGGGCTAATTAGGAAATTGAGGATGTTGGATTGAAATCTGAGTTCACAGTATATGCCCTCTTTTGTTTTTAGGTTTAGTTTAAACCGCTAGTTTCTGGACATGTTTCATTATGCGTATGTAATTTCAACGTCATGTGTCTTGTATATAGCCTATGGGCATTAATGCAAAAAAAATAAAAAAATAAAATAAATAAATCGTCATTACTTGGTGTCGAGCCATGCTTCTTTCTTATTGACAAAATATATGAAAAAATATGATTGGAATTAAATAATTCTAAAAATTTGAAGGAACTAGAGATTATCCTTGCTCAGCTTCGACATGGAATTACATTTAAGATTTGAGAAATAATATATTTTAGAGTAATTTTAAAAGTGAAGTTAGTTAATAAAAATATTGTTAATGGACTCATATCCTAATTGGTTGAGTGTCAAACACAAAAAATCATATGTTGTGAGATTGTGAGTTCGATTCTCATTAACATCAATAAATGAAAGACATATAAGTTTTCTTCATTTATTATCAAAAAAAAAAAAAATTATAAAAATATTGAAAATTAAGCTAATTGAAATATTTTATTTATTTAATAATCACAACTACTATTTTTCCTATATTAATTTTGTTTTTTTGGTTTGTTTGCGAAGAAGCTATTGACATGTTCTATTTGTTACATGTCTCATTTATAAAAGTTTATATGATTGATATTTTAAGACAGGCTATATCTCAAATTCCCCAAGTAAATTTCACGGGGGTATTCATTTTATTTTGTAAATATTTTTTTCACAATTTTTCAGTTCGGTCGGTTTCAAATTCGGACGGGTCATATTTTGCCAGTTCTACATGTTGTCCACGTGTATTTTTATAAAACAAAATTTGCGCCAAAAATTGCGAAACATAGGGGAACTATTACATTAAAACTTGATTTATATAATCTTGCGAAGAAGAGTCAAAACAGAACAAAATAAAATTAAATGAAGAAGAATGTAATTTTGTACATATGAATTCTTTTCAACGGACCTGTTTCATAATTCATTGCACTTCATTCTCTTTTGTGGTGTATGTACAAAGAAAAGTATGAAATGATGTCACCTAGTTTTCGGTTTTATTGATCTTATGTGAATATTATTTTTTGCATATGAAGTTTTCTTGAATTTTGCACCAAATTTGTTATAGAATATCCGTTAATAACACACGTGTCAAATAATAACACCTACCTCGAAACTGTATATAGGATAAATAAATATGATATACTTCTTTTCTTGTCTAACTTCGGTAATAGACTAAATCTGATAAGTCTTTAGATTGTTATGAAAAATGTTAGACATCAATATTTTGCACCTAGAATGCATCTAGATATATATGTGTCGAATTATAATGTATTTATATCATGTTCATTAAAAGAAATAAAATTTTATATGTAGCAGTATGCCACATATGTATATCTAGATGAATTATAAATGCAAAATCTAGATGCCTAATATTATTCGATTGGTATTTAGTTGATTATTTAGATTATTAGAGTAACTCTTCCACACACGAAAATATTGGGTGACCCTATTGTAAAATCTAATGTTGTTTAATTAAGAGTTATTTCAACAACAACAACAACAACAAAATTAGCGAATAATCATTATTTCTTTTTATTTATGATGATTGATATTTATTACACGTATTAATTAATTCAACAAATTATGCAAACAATAATCTTTCATGTATATAAAATATTATTTTTTTCATCATAAATAGAATAGCGGATTGGATGCCAGACTTCGTATTGCTCTTTGCTATGTATGTTGAAAAATATACATGCTCATGAGCTATATGTACTCTTATGAAAATGATTGAGGCCATTTAGCCTGTCGGGATTTCACCACCACTTCCTCTATATGCTAATTACGCATTTCATTAACGTGATAATTAATATATATCACGTAATAAATTAAAAAATTAATATGTAATTAATATCTATTTAAATTAATAATTATTAATTAATTAACAATTACGTGTTTTCTATTAATTATTGTGTTAATTATGTTAATATATTAAATAAAATACACATAATTTAATATATTAGCATTTAGCATGGAAGGGAGATATTAATTTAGATGTCTTATCAATCACACTGTCTGTATTCATGGTTTCTCATATTTAAACGAAACATTAGATGAGAAGAAAAATGTATGGGGGACAAGGAGATATGTATGATGGACAAGGAGACGTTTTTCAAATCAAACAACAAAATATTATTTATCCTAGAAACAAATATGCGGAATGCCTTCTAATATATTTTCTTGCGTAATCCTTTATAATACCACAAAATCGTACGGACCCTATTTATTCTGCTGCCACTTTCATTGATCGTGTAGAAAAGTATAACGAAAGGACTGTAGTTTTTCTTTGGGAAATTATAATTTGCCCCATATCTCCCTTGAGATTCTCACACACTAATTAATTCCATAATTAGTGTGGTGAATTAACGATTAATTCATGATTATTAAAATTTTAATATGTAATTAAGATCCATATGAATTGATGATTAATTATAAGTAATTAAAAATAGATAATTACGAATTAATTGTTAATCCAAAGTACTAATTATTGGATTAATCATGAATTACTATTGTGAGGGAATTTGAGGGGCCTGATATATGGCTTTTTTTCTTTTACTTTGAATGTTCAAAAGAATTTGGTAAGGGCCGTGAATATATTTTTGTATTTTTGAAAAATAACCTCGTGAAAAGTCCAATTTGAAAAAACTAGAATTAATCCTACTAATACAATTTTTTTTTCTTTTACTTTGAATGTTCAAAAGAATTTGGTAAGGGCCGTGAATATATTTTTGTATTTTTGAAAAATAACCTCGTGAAAAGTCCAATTTGAAAAACCTAGAATTAATCCTACTAATACAATTTTTTTTTCTTTTACTTTGAATGTTCAAAAGAATTTGGTAAGGGCCGTGAATATATTTTTGTATTTTTGAAAAATAACCTCGGGAAAAATCCAATTTGAAAAAACTAGAATTAATCCTACTAATACAATTTTTTTTTCTTTTACTTTGAATGTTCAAAAGAATTTGATAAGGGCCGTGAATATATTTTTGTATTTTTGAAAAATAAACTCGTGAAAAGTCCAATTTGAAAAAACTAGAATTAATCCTACTAATACAATTTTTCTTTTCTTTTACTTTGAATGTTCAAAAGAATTTGGTAAGGGCCGTGAATATATATTTGTATTTTTGAAAAATAACCTCGTGAAAAGTCCAATATGAAAAAACTAGAATTAATCCTACTAATACAATTTTTTTTCTTTTACTTTGAATGTTCAAAAGAATTTGGTAAGGGCCGTGAATATATTTTTGTATTTTTGAAAAATACCTCGTGAAAAGTCCAATTTGAAAAAACTAGAATTAATCCTACTAATACAATTTTTTTTTCTTTTGCTTTGAATGTTCAAAAGAATTTGGTAAGGGCCGTGAATATATTTTTGTATTTTTGAAAAATAACCTCGTGAAAAGGTCAATTTGAAAAACCTAGAATTAATCCTACTAATACAATTTTTTTTCTTTTACTTTGAATGTTCAAAAGAATTTGGTAAGGGCCGTGAATATATTTTTGTATTTTTGAAAAATAACCTCGTGAAAAGTCCAATTTGAAAAAACTAGAATTAATCCTACTAATACAATTTTTTTTTCTTTTACTTTGAATGTTCAAAAGAATTTGGTAAGGGCCTTGAATATATTTTTGTATTTTTGAAAAATAACCTCGGGAAAAATCCAATTTGAAAAAACTAGAATTAATCCTACTAATACAATTTTTTTTTCTTTTACTTTGAATGTTCAAAAGAATTTGGTAAGGGCCGTGAATATATTTTTGTATTTTTGAAAAATAACCTCGTGAAAGAAAAGTCCAATTTGAAAAAACTAGAATTAATCCTGTCAATACATTTTACAAATATTTTTATCTTTTCTTGTGATGCCACTGTTGGGGAATATCCCCGACCCCGGGCCCGCGCAGCGGATATGTAGGCCCGGTTCGTTTCCCCGATTCCCGAGATCACGCCATGACTTCGAGGGTACGATGCAAATAGAATGACAGATTCATACCGGTGCAAAATTGATTGCACACGAAGGGTTGATCGCTGCCTTCTTTCTCCTGTCACGTTGGTGACAATCCGCGCGTCCCACACCACGCGTCTTTCACCGCTCGTTGACTTCGCCGATTCGCTTGATTTCGTCTCCGACTCAATCTACTCGTCCGAATCGATCACAACCGTAAGAGCCCCAGATGTTGCTCCTCTATGTGTATCCACCTTGACTCGTAAGACGTCGGTCACGGATGCACCTGCCCAGACGATGCACCGGTGAACTTGCTCGATCGAATTGATTCTCTATCTCTCGAGAAACTATTTTCTCGATTTCTCTCTCTTCGCACCTTTTCACTTTGAGAAAGATCAAATCTGAATTCTCTCTTTTCTTTTTGTGTCTTTGGCAGAATGATTACTTTTTTAAGATCAGAGAGAAAATCCTATTTATATCTAATAGGATCAGGATTAGCCAAAAGGCATGTATATCCAATATACATTTTTTCACACAGAAAACTGCATGAACCTGGTCAGTATTCTGTCATTTCGAAATTGGTAAATTTCTCATACAGAAAATCAACCAACATGCAAGTTGTAGATGATCTCATTATCTACACAACCCTATTTGGCCTAGCCCAATTGGAGTTCGTATGCAAAAGTTATGAATGCTTTACTAACTGTATGTCATACTGTTGCGTCCTTTCGGTATTTCACAGAAACGACACTGATACTTCGTTCATATGAAATATATTTCTTCATAAAGGTTGTAGATAATCTTATTATCTATCTAACCCAATTTGAACCATTCAAATCGGATTTTCCCACTGAAAGTTATGGCCACGAATGTACGCCTACATTCGTTTATCCTTGTGTACACTTTTACGGTTGATCCTGAAACTGTATTTCCTTCAGTCTCCCACTCAATTTCAGATCTACCTAAAAGGTACTCATGCATATCCAATACGCACGATTTTAGAGAATATAGCTCGCGTATCAAATACCAAGCTATGCACATTATATGTGCCAATTTTATGATCAAGCCCGACTTAGTACGACTCGTTGTGTGACCATGTAGGTTCGATTAACGATGGCAGTAGGTTGTTTCCAATGCCTACAAGCTCATGAGCGGGATCTAGTCACTCCATCATAGCTACCCATGTTAAACGAATAATGATTGTGATCATTGTGCCTATCTCGAATAGCGGTTATTAGTTCTCTTGTTAACGATATCCGTTAATCAAAAGGCATGGTGGTAGTCATCCTTATGTCTTGATTAACTAAACTTATTCCTCGATTCCGAATTGAATTAACAAATTACAATCGATATTAACTGTTAATATCATTGACTATGGCCATAGTTTTCGTTAATCAATTCATCGAGCGGCCTAAGAGATATCTCTTCCTTTCGGAATAAACAATTCCTATCTTGGAGACTCATATTGAATTCCGTGTTTCAGACAATACCCAATGATGACCCTTTTAACTCCCTGTTACGGTGAGCGTAAAATCATATCGAAGCATTGTGTTACGCATGTAACGCAATCAATGGTCTCCTCAAGTTTGAAGAACCTAATACCCTACTCGTCGCGAGTTCATCCATAATGACTAAACCATGTCATGATCTCGCGGCTTCGGTCATATCCAATATATGTCACCTATCATATATCTACGTTCCCGATTCGACAAGCACCTTGTCCTATGATTAGCAAAACATAATCATCTCCTCGGCTAACATACTAGTGTACGCGTTCAGTCTATTATCAGATAATAGATATCCTTCTCTCTTAAGCAAGCTGATCCGCGACTAGGGATGTTTTGAAATGAAACTTTAAGTGTGACGGTTTTGCTGCACATAATCCTCAAGTATGTCGACGTCCACACAAGTTCAAATCAGGGTTCATGTAATCATATTACACAACCCGCACACAGTTTTCATATAAAATAAATGCAAAAATGAAAAATTTTAAAATTCTGAAATTGCATTACTATAAGATAAGTTTGGAGTGATACAACGTTTATTAATCTACTAGACTAATCTCGTGCTACGAAACTATCGTTTTAGATAACTAACTACTCTTTTCCTCCTCTAGGTATCTCAAACCTATAGCTTTCGCATGATAATCGTGCTTAGCTTGTGAGAGTGGCTTAGTAAACGGGTCCGCAACATTCCTGTCAGTATCAATCTTTTCAATGATCACATCCTTTCTTTGCAAAATCTCACGGATCAAGTGAAATTTTCTGAGTATGTGCTTGGAGCGATGATGTGCCCCGGTTCCTTGGACTGTGTTATTGCTCCAGTATTGTCGCAATACACAACCACTGGTTCCGAGATACTCGGGACTACTCCAAGTTCGGTCACAAACTTCTTGATCCATACCGCCTCCTTTGCCGCTTCGGAAGCCGCAATATACTCCGATTCAGTTGTAGAGTCTGCTATCGTGGGTTGTTTGGAACTCTTCCACACTACCGCTGCACCATTTAGACAAAACACGTATCCGCTTTGTGATCGAAAGTCATCGACGCATGTTTGGAAACTGGCGTCGGTATATCCATTAACGACCAACCCGGATGTCTTTCCACCATAAATTAAAAATTGATCCTTAGTTCTTCGTAAGTACTTAAGGATGTTCTTGACTGCGATCCAATGCATAACCCCTGGATTAGATTGGTAACGCGAAACGGCGCTCAATGCATATGACACATCGGGACGCGTACAAATCATGGCATACATAATTGATCCAACCGCCAAAGCGTATGGAACAATACTCATCGCATTCTTATCTTCGCTCGATTTTGGACATTGAGCTTTAGAATACGATATGCCACTCGACATTGGAAGAAGTCCTTTCTTCGAATTTTGCATTGAAAACATTTTCAACACTTTGTCGATGTACGTGCTTTGACTTAAGCCGAGTAATTTCTTGGATCTATCTCTATAAATCCTCACGCCTAATATATAAGCGGCCTCGCCCAAATCTTTCATAGCGAAACGAGTATTTAAATACTTCTTAACATCCGTAAGCATCGGAATATCGTTTCCTATGATCAAGATGTCGTCTACATATAGTACAAGAAATACTACGCGGCTCCCACTAACCTTCTTGTATACACAAGGTTCTTCTACGTTTTTCATGAAGTTATATTCTCGTATAACTTCATCAAAACGTATGTTCCAACTCCGAGAAGCTTGTTTCAATCCATAAATGGATCGTTGCAACTTGCACACTTTATCCGGATTCTTTGAATCGACAAAACCCTCGGGCTGTGTCATATACACATCCTCTTCCAATTTCCCGTTAAGGAAAGCGGTTTTAACATCCATTTGTCAAATTTCGTAGTCATAATACGATGAAATGGCAAGGAGAATCCGTATGGATTTAAGCATTGCTACGGGTGAAAACGTTTCTTCATAGTCGACACCATGAATTTGTTTGAAACCTTTTGCCACAAGCCGTGCTTTATAAGTGTTGACATTCTCATCCATGTCGGTCTTCTTCTTGAAGACCCACTTACATCCCACTGGCTTAACCCCGGGAGGTGGATCAATCAAGTTCCAAACTTGATTATCGTACATGGATTGAATCTCGGATTTCATGGCAGTTTGCCACTTATTGGAATCCTCAATTTTCATAGCATCGCGATAAGATGTCGGTTCATCATCTATGAACTCGACTTCATCGTCATTTGCCACGATAAATCCATACCATATCGGCTCTTGACGAATCCTACCCGATCTACGAATAGCGCCTTGTGCACTTGACTCCGGTTCATCTACATTTGACAAAACCGGATCAATATTCATCGGTTCTGTATTAATTTCTGGATCTCCAACTTCATCGAGGTCTATTTTATTTCCTTTATCTCTCTGAGATATAAATTCCTCCTCCAAGAAGGTACCTCTTCGAGCGACAAAAATCTTATTTTCGTCAGGATTATAAAAATAATAACCTCGAGTCTCTTTTGGATATCCAACAAATATACATTTCTCAGATTTTGGATCTAGTTTGTCCGACATTAATTTTCGGACGTAAACTTGACATCCCCATATCCGAATAAAAGACAACAACGGAGGTTTTCCGTACCAAATCTCATAAGGCGTCTTTTCAACCGATTTAGAAGGTATGCGGTTTAAT
This sequence comes from Luzula sylvatica, assembly GCA_946800325.1. NCBI lineage: Eukaryota > Viridiplantae > Streptophyta > Magnoliopsida > Poales > Juncaceae > Luzula > Luzula sylvatica. The sequence continues at coordinate 45,721,411 of OX326956.1, read as the reverse complement.
AAGTAAGCCGCAGTGTCTAGGGCAAATCCCCAAAACGATTTTGGTAGGGAAGTTTGACTCATCATATATCGAACCATGTCTAACAAGGTCCGATTCCTCCTCTCGGACACGCCATTACATTGTGGCGTTCCTGCCGGAGTCCATTGTGAAACTATTCCACAATTTTTTAGATGGTCATCAAACTCATAGCTCAAATATTCGCTTCCTCGATCTGATCGAATGGCTTTAATTTTCTTGCCAAGCTGATTTTCAACTTCGTTTTGAAACTCTCTGAACTTTTCAAAGGTCTCCGCTTTAGTACGCATCAAATAGATATATCCATATCTACTATGATCGTCCGTAAACGTAACAAAGTATCGATAGCCTCCTCTTGCCTCGATGCTCATCGGTCCACATACATCTGAATGTATGAGTTCCAACAAGTCGTTGGACCGCTCTCCGACCTTGGAGAACGGCGCCTTTGTCATCTTGCCAAGCAAACAAGATTCGCAATTCTCAAATGAATCAAATTCAAATGAGTCTAGCATTCCATCTTTATGGAGTCTAGCAATGCGTTTCTCATTCACGTGACCTAGACGACAATGCCAAAAGAAAGTTCGACTATCAACTTTCGGTTTGATTCTTTTCGTATTAACATTATAAAGTGACTCATGATGTTCGTGATCAAAATCTAATACATAAAGACCATTTTCTAATAGAACATTTGCATAGATAATATTATCCTTACATATAGAAAATTCATTATTCTTAATAACAAATTCATAACAATCCTCGGCTAATTTAGATACACTAATTATGTTCTTACATAATGTCAGTACATAATAACAATTATTTAGTACTAATATAAGTCCACTAGGCAAAGTCAAATTAACTACTCCTACAGCAAACGCAGCAACTCTTGCTCCATTTCCGACTAGTATATCAACTTCGCCTTTCTCCAACCTTCGACTATTTTGAAGAACCTGTATATTTCGACAAATATGAGTCCCACAACCGGTATCTAATACCCAATTTGTCATAGTTGAAAGATTAACTTCTATAACGTTAATACCTGATGGACCGACTTTCGAAGCCGTTTTGCCCTTCTTAACCTCATCAAGGTAAGCCTTGCAATTGCGCTTCCAATGTCCAGCCTTGTGACAATGGTAACACGTCTCATCCTTGGATTTCTCCTTTCCCTTTTTATTCGGCTTCGAACGTTTCTTAGCCGAACCGCCCTTGGACTTTGATCTCTTACGATCCTTATTCTGAATCGTGAGAACATTTCCGGCAACTCTTGCCCTATTCTCACCGGACGTCTTCAACGTCTCCGATTCAAAATTCTTGAGCATTCCGTGAAGCTCAGGGATCGTCTTATTCATCGAATGCATGTGATAATTAGTCACAAACGGAGAAAACATTGGAAGAAGTGAACACAAGATCAAATCTTGTTGCATAATCTTCGACAATTTCTCTCCTAACTTCTCTAGACGGTCTATGAGAGCTTGCACCTTTAAAACGTGAGTGCTCACCGAAGACCCCGAAGACATCTTACAGTTTACCAACTCTTTCAGTGTACTGAACCGTTCAATACACTCCTGCTCTTGGAACATTTTCTTGAGCACAACGTCTATTATGTGCGCATCCGAGTCCTCAAACTGCTTTTGAAGACTAACGTCCATACATGCCAACATGAGGCGCGTAACATCATTCGAGTCCTTCTTAAGTTTCTCAAACGCGGCCTTTTCATCAGCTATAGCATCGGGGCCCGGTTCCACTAATTCCGTATCCAATACGTGACTTTTGCCCTCTTGCCTGAGAACTATTCTCAGGTTTCGGTGCCAGTCCAAGTAGTCCCGACCCACTAGCTTATCCTTTTCTAACGTCGATCTAATCGACATGGTGTTGGTGTTACTAGAAGACATATTTTACAAATGAAATAAAAGATTGATTACTAACGTCGCGTACTTATCCTATAGGCTTATATGATGATTATATGAATAGTGTTATTTTATCGAATCGATAACCCTCATACCGATACGGGACTCCAAGTCCATAACACCCGAGATCCATATTTCGCAATCCTCCCACAAGTGACGAAGGCCTATCGAGTGGGATCTCGCTTATTTAGGTAGGATATAATCCAATCGCATCATATGCGACTCTCGAACCTTTTAGAATTTCGGTGATGGATCGTATCACATACAATCCCAGTTCCGTGTGTGCATTCTAACTATGCCCCGAACTCCAATCGGATTGGCTTGGACGGTTAAGTCATAACCATATCAAACGTATCGTTCAAATGAACTACTCACGTGCATGACGAAGGCCTAGAAACACGTAAGTCCCCATTTAACGCTTGTCACCCATTAGTACCATAAACATGTGTGCATGACGAAGGCCTAGAAACACACATATTGTGATACCAATTTCGATGGTTGATGATATGGAAGGCATTTCCACGACTTAATTATTTTGAGGGATCATGACATTCATGTTTCATAATTCGTGACATAATCATATTATATCACTATCACAAGATTAGTCTAAATGCATATGATTTATTTAGGAAGACTAATTATTCTAAATAATTAATTATCTAATATGCTAGAATGATTGATGCCGATCAAATCGATATAAAGAACTCAAAATTTTGAGTTGTGTAGCCAAAGTTATCACGAAAACAAAATCAGCAAACAGGAACTATTCCGTTATAACGCATCATGGTCCGTTACAACAGAACCTCAGTTCCCTTCACTCCGTTACAACGGAACTCAAGTCCGTTACAACGCTATTTATTCCGGAGTTTGGCCAAAATTGCCAGAAACATGTCCGTTATAACGCAACCTAGGTCCGTTACAACGCTATTTTCTGCAAACCATTTTCCAAATTTCCAGGAACCAGTCCGTTACAACGCAACCTATAGTCCGTTATCACGGACCTAACTGCGAAGGTTTCCGTTACAACGGACCATGTCCGTTACAACGGACTCCAAAAGACACCCTAGGCATCCCCGCATCCTCGTATCACATACAAGGTCCGTTACAACGGAACCCATGTCTGTTACAACGGACTATGCGTTTATTCACAGTCCTCCTCACATCCCTGCATCATATACATGGTCTGATACAACGGAACTCCAAGTCCGTTATGACGGACTATGTGATTTTCGCAGAAATTCTCAATTTCCTGTATCTTATACAGTGTCCGTTACAACGGATCAACCAGTCCGTTATAACGGACTATGCGATTTTTCTACTGTTTCGTCTGTTTTCGCTCGTTTCCAAAACGATTATTCATGAAATCTTTTCACGATCATTCCTATATACTCTCAATCAACTTTTGATCGATCTCTAGCGAATTCTACTTGTGATTTTAACGAAATTGACTTTCTCTATATGTAACATCATGCAAACGGGTACGAACTTTGATAACCCGTGCGTATATCGAATATACGACTATGATTCGACCCTCGAATCGATGGCGATCGCTCTGATACCACTGAAGGGGATTCTACCCGGCCCCGGGCCCGCGCAGCGGATATGTAGGCCCGGTCCGGTTCCCCGATTCCCGAGATCACGCCATGACTTCGAAGGGTACGATGCAAATAAGAATATTAGATTCATACCAGTGCAAAATTGATTGCACACGAAGGGTTGATTGCTATTCTTCTTTTCGTGTCACGTTGGTGACAATCCGCGCGTCCCACACCACGTGTCTTTCACCGTTCGTTGCCGATTCACTCGATTTCGTCTCCGACTGAAATTACTCGTTCGAATCGATCACAACTGAAAGAGGCCCAATTGTTGCTCCTCTACGTGTATCCACCATGACTCGTAAGACGTCGGTCGCGGGTGCAACTGCCTAGACGATGCACCGGCGAACTTGCTTGATTGTTTGATTCTCTATACCGGAAAACACCTTTTCACGGTTTCTCTTTCTTTACACCCTTTCTCTCTCTAGAAAGTTGTCTCACAATTCTCTGGAATACTCTGAATTAATTAACTGAATGAACCATTTAAGATGAGAGAGAATTATCTTATTTATATCACATAGGATTATGATTGGCCAAAAGACATGTATATCCAATATACACTCATTCACACAGAAAGTTGTATGAATCTGTCCAGTATTCTGTCTATACGAAATTGGTAAATTCCTCTGACAGAAAATCAACCAACACGAAAGTTGTAGATAATCTTATTATCTACACGACCCAATTTGGCCTAGACTAATTGGAGTTCGTATACAAAAGTTATCACTGTTTTACTAACTGTATGTCATACTGTTGCACCATTTCGGTATTTCATAGAAACGATACAGATACTTCGTTCATATGAAATATATTTCTATATGAAGGTTGTAGATAATCTTATTATCTATCTAACCCAATTTGAACCATTCAAATTGCATTTTCCTACTGAAAGATATGACCACGAATGTACGCTTACATTCGTTTATCTTTGTGTACACTTTTACGGTTGATCCTGAAACTGTATTTCCTTATATATATATATATATATATATATATATATATATATATATATATATATATATATATATCCGACAAACGATCATTTTTATTATTGATGCCTAATTTTTTTGATGTCAATGAGGATCCATTGGCAATCCATAACGAAAACGATCGTTATTTTGAAGAGTATCCTACAACCTCTCGTAATATATGATTTTTTTATGCTTCACATTCAACCAACTAGGCTATGGACGCATTGACAATTCAAAACAAAAAAAAAACAAAAAAAAAACACTTCTAAAAATCGGTTTGGCGGTGACTTGGCGGTCTTGGCGGACCCTTGGCGGATTCCGCCAAACACAAAACGCCAAGGGGTTATCTCGACGGCGGATCATCGAGAAGCGATTAATCACCGATTAATCGGCCGCCAAGACCGATTTTTGAAACACTGTTTTTTTCTCAGCCTAACCGGATTTCAAAAGCAACGGTAAATTATAATTAATTATTTTCATTTTCCATCCTCGTGCCTCTTCTTTCACCTCTTTTCACTTCTCAATTATTTTCATCTAGACACGAGAGAAGACACACAGTCCCCTACTTTCTCCCTCTCTCTCTTTTAGTCTATGCAATCACCGCCGGCGCTTCTGGAGGATATTCTCCTTCTCCTCGGAGAGTACCTCAATTCTGTGGATCGCCGTCGTCTTCCCCGCCTCCACCAATTCCCTTCTTAATCCCCAAACCTCAAACGCATACAAACATATGGTGTTCTCATTCTTAGACATGGTGATTTACGATTTCTAATATCAGGATGGCTTCTCTCTGAAGTCGGTACTCTGATGTTTTTGGTGAAATCTGGATAGCAATTCTCGATTCCGAATGGAGATTGTCAATTCTTTCTTAAAACCTTAACGCCTCGTTGATTGAACCTCTCGGGCCTCATCCCAGTGGAGTTCTCTGTCTCTCGCGCCTCCTCAGGAAACTCTAGACTAGATACACCTTTGTCAGGTTTGATTCCATCCGAAGTTGAAGTTTTTATTTCAAAAGCTTACCGTACACTCTGGTCTGACGTTATTAGTGCTTTTTATTTTGATCAATTTAATCAATTTATTTTATGTTCTTAATGATTTTATACTTTTTGGGGATTTATTTGCAGTTACAAATTGAATATGATAGATTCAATCACACAACTGATCCCAAGCATGAAGCAATTGTGAGTTACTTTTATGCTCAAGTACTGAACCGATTATGAGGAGCACTATTGTGTGAATTGCGAAGAGTACAAGGTGTGTTTTGCATAATTTACATTTACATTTATAAATATATTTGCATAAAAATTTGTTGTGCGAATGAATAATACAGGATTGAAAAGAGTTGCTTGAGAATAAATGCCGCCATGTATGTTTAAGCCTTGCTTGCTGAGGAAAGAGAATAATTACTATTTTGCCATTTCTAAGTGTCAAAATAAAATGGAAGAATCATTGATTTCTTGAAGCCATATTTTCGCATTAATGAGGTGACAATTTAAGTTCACTACTTTATCCATTATTGTTCATTTATTTTGATTTTTTGTTAATTTTAAATGACTAATTAAAATTATTGTAGGTGTGAAGCTGGATTATTTGTGTTAAATTATTTTAAATGACTAATATGGAAAGAAACAATTTCCCTATTTTTAGGCAATTTATATAAGATGGAAACTAATTCTCTTATCATTATGTGGTGTAACAGAAATAACAGGTACGTCAAAAGGAGGATCTACTCTGAAGGCTGCCTTTACTCTGCAATTTTCTGGGGTTTCGATGATGCAATATCGGACGGTGTAGATTTACAATTTTCTCGGTGCATCTTCTTTCAAAATTTTCAAAATTTGGAAGGGTCTATTTGCTATTTTCAGGTTTTACAATGCTTTTTTCAAATTATCATATTTTCGAGGGGGGTATTCCATATTTCTAGGTTTTATAAGGTTATTTTTGAAATTTCTTATTTTAAAGGGTATATTTCATATATTCAAATTTTAGATGGGTATTTTTGAATTTTTCAGGTTATGAAGATGTGTATTTGATATTTGCAGTTATTATAAAGTTATTTCTAAAATTTCTGCTTTTAAAGGGGTATTTTTGATATTTTAATATTTCGGAAAGTTAGTACAAGGGTATATATTTTTTTTTTTTTGCAGTTATTATTATTATTATTATTATACTAAAAATAAGATAATAACTACAAGAACTATTATCGGTATTGTTATAATAAAAATAAAATAATAATAAAAAAATAGTAATAAATAATAACAATAACTATAATAATAATAATATATTTTCTCAAAGATGGATTTTTTATTTATGTTAATTTGTGATGTTGGTATAAAGAAATATTAAAAAAATATTAATAATATTTGGCTACTAAATTATATTTATATGCATATCGTAGTATTATAAAAATAATAATTTTGATCAAAGTCCGCTGCGATGGTGAAGAGGCATTATATCGCCCGTTTTACGCTAACCGCTAAATTAAACGTCAAAACGATGCGCGCCGCTACACGGTATTTAAAACATTGGGTCAAACTGACTCGTACCAGATCGTCAATCTTGTGTGTAATATTGATTATTCGGGAGATCAATGGGGGAATAGTGGTATTGGATGTGTTATTAAAAACAATAATAATGCTGAAATCCTATTGGCTAAAGCTAATGATTTTTTTGGTTTTTTTACTACCTTTGGAAGGGGAGTTTGAGACTTTATTACAAGAAAGGAAGTTGATAAAAGATAAATTCCTAGGAAGGGCCTGCTTGTTTCTATCAGACAATTCATAGTTGATTAATATCATGCGAAACTCTACATACCCGAAAACAATTCAACCTATCAGATGGTAGGTAAAAAAATTTTTGAAAAGATTCCGGAGCACGAAACGTGCTCTTTCGGGTCTTATTTATATAAATAAAAAATCTTTTACAAGCATTGCTTTCCAAGAGACCAAATTACACTAGGTTGTTACATTATTTAATTTAAAATTTTATTTCAGAACCAACCTAAATTTCTAATATATTGGGATAGTAAGATGGTCATCTTTGCCTTTTTTTGAAAAATTGACTATTTCTTTCTTTCCAAATACACCAGATTGCTGCCGCCCAGATAACCGTATCATTCGGTTCGTTGTTGTCGTCTAATTTTTTATTTTTTGCTTTCTAGACTTTCTCCAAATTAAAATTGTTTGATGGGCTGTTATTTTTTGGAGCCCTACCATACCATAACATTATTTTGTGTAAGCACATGTCGCGAAAAGGTGATCCACACATTCTGATTGTTCCGCACATAGAGGGCAATTTGTCGGTTGTGTCCATCCTCTTTTTACCAAATTTTCTTTCGTTAAGATCATGTTATTGAAAACCAGCCACATGAACAGTCGGATTTTGAATGGGATCTTCTGTCGCAGTAGTTGGGCCGTCCATGGTATCCTTATTCCTGGGTCAACGATGAAATCGTATACTTGTTTTGTTCTATATGTTTTTGGTGCCCAATTCTTAGTGGAAGATTCGTAAATTGGTATTAGTTTTTTTTAAGTCGCAGTAGATGACACTGCAGGGACGACTCAAACATTTTGAAGGCTCTCGGCGAATTTTTATTTAAAACTCTAATTATTTAATTGTATAATATGTTGAAGAGGATTAAACTTTAATATCTCAAAAATATAAGATAGTCCGATTAGTTTGATCGTTACTTTTTAAAACATAGCTTTTCTTTTAACATAAAAAAATAAACGAATGAAATTTTATAATGAAGAAGAAATAATAATTAAGAAATATGACACAATTAATTCTACTGAACGAAAAACTGAATGACTATCAAAGTTCCTTGCAATTTCATATTCACGTGTAAGAGTGCGAGAAATTAACTTGATTTTTTAAGAGATTTTCTTAAATACTCACACATACAAATCAATATTTATGTGTTGAACAGCATTGATATTAATTTTGTTAACATTGATGGTGTTAAAAAGACCAACATAAATTCATTAAGTAATAACACAATAAAATAGAAAAACAAAATATATAATTACATATTAGAAAGTTGAAATATTGAGAAATTTATAATAGTCGGTACATAAAGAAAAAACAAGATTAATTTCTTGATTTATAAAATTGTAATCATCACGGTGCAAAATCAGATAATAAAACATTACTAAATTTTAATTTAACTTGTATATATAATTTTACTTGAACGCTAATTAATAATATGTATGGACCTTCTAAAATAGAGGCTCTAGACTAGTGCCTAGTTGCCTAGGCTACTTAGCCGTCCCTATGGCAGGTAATTGCAAGAGCTCAAGAATGTGTCTCGGGGAAGCACAGCGTCGAGGACCCAACTTTTCATTGGGTCTCACGTATGGTTAATGTGGAGGCTCACCAACTAGCTAACATGGCTAGGCCATTTGCCCATTTCAACTAAATTACGAGGATGTTGTGTTTCCTTCTATGTCGTGAAGGTTTTAGGCACAGCTCCATGAAGATCACTGGAATCACGTTAGATTATGTAGGAGTTTGTTTACTTTTTAGGTTTTTGACAATTTGTTTTGCTATTTTGGCTGTTCAAATAGCTTTTTTCCTTTTATCGTTTTTTGTAATGCTTGTATGAACCTTTAGTTTCCTTGTTTAATGAGGATGCCCACGGGCTTTTATATATACTAGTATAATATCCGCGACTCCGCTGCGGGCATTTGATATGTTTTACTCTTACTTGTCATAATAAAACATGTTACAAAAGTGAATTATTTAAAATTTGTTGAGCTTAATATTTAGTTTAAATATATAACAGTATATATCCAATCAAGTATATCCAATAAAAAAAAAATTATAATAAAGTTGAGCCACAAATTAAGAATACCCTTATTTAGATGCTCAACATACATACCCTTATTTAGATACTCAACAAATTTTGTGGCAATTATTATATTGTATTTGTCCAACAAAAATACTTTAACCTAGGAGGAATAATTATACAAACTTCCTCATTAAGGAAGGTGATTCACCGAAATTCAATTCAGTAATGAATGAATGCGTCAAAAAAAAAGAACTGAAAATGTGGTGTAAATTAGCAATATCTCATCACTTTCTTTTATTTAGATACTCGGCATCTTACTAAAGATAAATAGTTACAAATGTGATAGCTACAAAATTGTTTTATTTTTCATTATCAATAAAATAATTGTCACAAAATTTGAAGAAAAAAATTCATCTTATTCAAGATAAATAGTTACAAATGTGATAGCTACAAAATTGCTTTATTTTTCATTATCAATAAAATAATTGTCACAAAATTTGAAGAAAAAAATTCATCTTATTAAAGATAAATAGTTACAAATGTGATAGCTACAAAATTATATTATTTTTCATTATCAATAAAATAATTGTCACAAAATTTGAAGAAAAAAATTCATCTTATTAAAGATAAATAATTACAAATGTGATAGCTACAAAATTGTTTTATTTTTCATTATCAATAAAATAATTGTCACAAAATTTGAAGAAAAAAACTCATCTTATTAAAGATAAATAGTTACAATGTGATAGCTACAAAATTGTTTTATTTATCAATAAAATAATTGTCACAAAATTTAAAGACAAAAAATTCATCTTATTAAAGATAAATAGTTACAAATGTGATAGCTACAAAATTGTTTTATTTTTCATTATCAATAAAATAATTGTCACAAAATTTGAAGAAAAAAATTCATCTTATTAAAGATAAATAGTTACAAATGTGATATAGCTACAAAATTGTTTTATTTTTCATTATCAATAAAATAATTGTCACAAAATTTGAAGAAAAAAATGCATCTTATTAAAGATAAATAGTTACAAATGTGATAGCTACAAAATTATTTTATTTTTCATTATCAATAAAATAATTGTCACAAAATTTGAAGAAAAAAATTGATCGTATTAAAGATAAATAGTTACAAATGTGATAGCTACAAAATTGTTTTATTTTTCATTATCAATAAAATAATTGTCATAAAATTTGAAGAAAAAAATTCATCTTATTAAAGATAAATAGTTACAAATGTGATAGCTACAAAATTGTTTTATTTTTCATTACCAATAAAATAATTGTTACAAAATTTAAAAAAAAAAAATTCATCTTATTAAAGATAAATAGTTACAAATGTGATTGCTACAAAATTGTTTTGTTTTTCATTATCAATAAAATAATTGTCACAAAATTTGAAGAAAAAAATTAAGAAATATAATATGGAAAATATTTGAAATGGTAAGCAAACTAAAATATACTCAAAAATGGTAATATATGATATTTTCTTTACAAAACCTGGATGTATCAATATACCCTTCCAAAATATGACAATTGCAAAAATAACCATCTAAAATATGAAAAATCGAACTTGTACGGTTGTACCCATCCAAAATCTTAAAAATTCAAAAATACACATATGAAACCTTAAAATATCAAACATACCAATCTAAAATATGAATATTTAGAAGCAAACTTTTAAAATCTGAAAATATCAAAATTATCCCTATTAAGACCTGAAAATACCAAATGTTCCCCTATAAAATCTGAAATTTTTAGAATACCCTTCCAAAATCAGAAAATTTCTCGAATACCCTTACAATAACTGAAAATATCAAATAAAATATGAAAGTTGCGTAAATACACTTATAAAACCTGGAAATATCAAATATACCCATCTTAAATATGAAATTTTTTAAAATCTGACAATATCAAATATACCCCTGTAATATATGAAATTATCATGCATGCGCTTAAAAATTTTCAAATTACTATGTATAGCATAGAAAATCTGAATTATCATATAAAACCTATAAAAACTTAAATTACCATATATACCCCAAAAAATCTGAGATTAACATGCATATTGCATACCTCTGAAAAATATGAAATTATCATATATACCCTTATAAAGTCTAAATATTATATGAAAGATTTAAATAATATTATTACCACCTTAAAGATTGAAGAATTGGTATAGGAGTTCGCATGAATTTCATAGCAAGTCAGAATCATGAAAGAGAAGATAATAATGTACTGTGTGCATCTATTAAACAAAAATAATGAGTATCTATTAACAAAGCTACTTAACTCCCTCAATATACTGCACCATTGAGGTCACTATTACCTGAATCAAAAAAATTAAAACATTAGTTTCATAAGATTATTCAAAATATCCTATAAAAGTGCCAGTTTTGCATGAAGTTTCATAAGAAATCCCATTGTTTCGAGTTCTCCAAACAATCTCACTGAAAAGGAATATTCAAAAAAATATTAATATTGCGATTCAGAAATATTTAAAGTCGAAATTGGCATACATTAACAATCCAGTAATAAGACCCAATCTCTTATCCCCCCACTTTTGTTCATCTATGCAAAATCAATATTTATAATTCAAATCAACAAAGTATAGAATATTAAAATTGATCGAATAACAGGTGTTAAAAAAATTCGAATTAATAATAAATAATGTTTAACTTCCGCATACGTCGAAACAAAAATAAGGAATAAGTGATTTAAAATAATCTGTTGAATAATCTGTCCATCAATGTTTTACTTCCAGATATGCAATTAAAATTTTAATATTGAGTTCATATCATGGTTCTGAATATCGGACTCGGACTCGGACTCGGTTGGTTCCGGAGAGTCGGAACTCGGTCGACTCGGACGAGTCAAAAAAAAAAAACTCGGACGACTAGTAAAAAAATCGGAAGAAATAGAAAAAAATAGAAAAAATTATTTTAAAAATAGATACATTCATAAACATGATTCACACAAATTCAACTAATAAAACCAAAATTACTACATTAAAAAAATAAAGTATGTCTAGTATGGCTACAATAAAGTATGTACTGTCAAATCTTTATGCACTGTAAAAATGAAATTGAAAGATGTGTAAAATAAAAACAATTTTTATACAACTACAATCCATTTTGATATAACAATCTTATAAAAAAAAAAAAAAAAAAAAAAAAAAAAAAAAATCGGCATATCGATCCGATTTTTTCGGGTCATTATCGGATCGGGTGTGGCCGAGTTTTTTTTGACTCGGCCGAGTCTCAGAACCATGGTTCATATATCAATTTTCAAGCAAAACTTTCTCCACCCATTGGTAACTTTATACAAACTTGTAGTACTCAACTGATTCGCATATCAATATACAAAATTGATCGAAACTAAGATGGCTTCAAAAATGCAAGGTGCAAAATATAATTTAATAAATGAGTGTAGGATAAGTTTCTAATAAAATATTTTGTGGGTTTTAAAAAAATTTAGTGACAAGATGTAAACAAAATAACAAAAAGAACAAATAATGAGTTACGCCCTAAATCCAAATTGAAAATAATACATGAGAAATGGTTGAATTACATATAAGATGAGTTTCTTTCGAGAATCTAAGAACTCTAAGATTCTTCTTAGAAGGATTTCATCGAACACCTGATCATCAAACAAAAAAATCAAATAATGATTTAAATCCTAAATCTAAAATTGAAAACAAATACACGAGAGATGATTAAATTATCTATAATTGAGCGAAATCTGAAGGTACTTCTGATTCTTATAGTAATTTCATCGAACACCATCATCATGAGGTTTTGACTTGAGTCTTCTTGTCTAACACATGTAAAAGTTTAAACAGATTTGAATTTGACTGATTTCCAAATTAATTTCAATGTTTCAATGAATACCAAAAATCAACATTTCCATATCATGAGATTTAATTAAAGACAAAATAACTAACATACCCAGTATGAAATTTTCTGCAAAATTAAGAAAAATATATGGATGAAAGACAACTTCATACCCAAATTCAGTAAAAAATATGGTCCCAGAATTATCAAGACAATTTCATTCACAAATTCATACCTTGCTCAATCGAAAAACCAAAATAGAGAAAGCAAAGTCTGAAAAACAAAAACAAAAACAAAAACAAAGACAATACCTTTAAGTTCTTTCTTCGATTTGTTTGTTGATTCGAGAAGAGGAAAACGCCGGATACACCAGGGGATTAAGTATACTTTCTCCTATTTGTTTGTTGTTCCGCTTTTGCACAAAAAAAATTTCGTATGAAGCCCAACAAAAAGACGGAAGAAGAGAACCGCTGGAGAGAGGCTGAGTTATCTTCTGGAATCGCCGTGAGAAGAGAAGGGCGAAGAGAATAAGAGAGAGGCAAACAATGCGATGTGAAGAGGTATTATGCACGGTGAGAAGTGTTTTTAGAGAGAGATGCTTTTGTGGGGATGGCATGGTATTTTTCTTCTAGAAGTCATGTTATTTCAGAGTGTTGTTTGACTGAAAAGAAGCAGTGAAGAGGGGTGAATATCTTGTTATTTTCTCTGAAATTATATTACATTGTATTTTATTAGAATGATAACGTGAAGAATTAAAAAAAATGTTTGTAAAATTTATTAGTAGGATTAATTAAAAAAAAAATGCCTACAGACAACAAGTAGACAACAAGTGACGTACACAACTTTCATGTAAACTATTGAAGTTCCGTCTCTGACTATCACAGATCTATTTATTTTGTCTTTTTGATGAAATACCACATAATATATATATCAATCATTTCATCTTGATGTCATGGTTTTTCGTCATGAGTACTTCTAGTTCTCATTGTCAGAATTTTGTTTTCCTTCTGGTTTGTTATTGTATGAATCAGGAGAAGGTGGCGCCCGCCCATTATGCGGGTCGGGGTTCGTATAACCACAGTGACTTGCAGACTGACATCCCCGTGTTGGCCAATCTGACGGAACTGTCCGGAGAGCACTCCTTTCAACTACTGACAAGAAAAAAACAAAGTACAATAGAAAGAGGGGGAAAAATAAACGTGGCCAGTATGAAAAATGTATTGGCTATGATATTACAAGAGTTTGGAGGGTAAGCATGTTTTAAATTCTTGTAAACTAGCGTGGGACCCGCGCAATTGCACGGGTTCGTTGTAAAAACAATTGTTTGGCATGAGTATTTTTTCGATGAATATCAGTACAATCTATGAAAACATCGAACAAAACCGAGACAATGCCATTTAATTGTTAAAAATGTAGGATTTTGTATCGCATTTGTTGTAATAAATAATGAAAGATGGAAATTAACATCACGAATAGAACACAAATTCAAAGTTAGATCAAAGGAATATTTGAAAATTAGTACAAATAAGTACACATAAATTGCTTTTGGTGCGAGTATATGTTCAAAGAAATACATGTCCCTCCATTATTTCAACCTTTTACAGAAAATTAAGAATCTAAAGGAATAGAAAAATCTGAGCAAGAAACTGAATTATCCCAAAACGCATTTCTCAAATCTGAAAAATATCAGATTTACCCCTCTAAATTTATAGAAATCCAAAATACCTTTCTAAAAGTAAAATCACAAAATATCTAATTCAGCTCTGTAATAAGCAAAAAATTCAAAAAAGCCCTCATAAAACCAGAAAATATCACATACACCCCTCTAGAATATGAAAATTTCAAAATTACACTATTAAAATATAAAATTTGAAAAATACCCCAATATTCAGAACAACTTTCCCGAATCATAAAAATATCACAATTACCCCTCTAAAAGGCGAAAATTTCCAAAATGACTTATAAAAACCCTAAAAATAACAAATGTGCTCTCTGAATTTCAAGATATCAAAAATATCTTTCTCCAATCTAAAAATATCAAATTCACCCCTCTAATAAGCAAAATTTTCAAAAATACCCGCATAAAACCTTAAAATATCAAATATGCCCCTCTAGAAAAAGAAAATTTCAAAAATACGCTATTAAAATATAAAAATTTCAAAAATACCCTGATATTCAGAAAAGTAAAAAATAGGACCATATCGAATAAGCCCCTGAACTGTGAAAAAATTAAAAACACTTAAAAAATCTGAAAATATCAAATACTCAAAGATAAATTGTAAAATTAGAAATATCACGGATACCCTTAGAAATGCTTACGGCATGATTTTCTGGGAAGAGCCGCAAAAATTGGGAAAAAAAAAACTGAAAAACATTGCGGAATCCTCTCTTGTTTCCTATCAACGATACTTAAATTATTATTTTCCTAATTTGTGTCAATTTGGAAAAAAATCATACTGTCAGGCCAAGTTCACATGCTGAATTTGATTGGGTCTTCGTTGTTAATAAACTCGTAGATGCAATATCACCAAATTCCTCCTCGTTGAGAATTTCTATAATTTCAAAAATCAAAATCAAAATCACAATTTAAACAAAATCGAAATTAAGAATTTGATTTGTTGGATTACAAAATTTGATCGAGTACCTGGACCCCTGCATAGGGTGGTCTTAAAGGAAGAGTTATTGGATAATTCGAATTATAATCATAACAAAAATACAAATTTATAAAGATTAAATTCAACTGGTGATCTCCAGTGGTATTGTTGTGAATAAATACGTACGCAAGGTTGGATATACTCTTTCTCAACTTTTGAGGATGATGCATCTAAAAAGATAGATAAAGTAAATTGTTAGAACGATTTATATATGCAATTTAGTCCAAAAAAATGTTTTACTTGATTTACCAGTATATAAAAAATTGGGGATATTAAACGGCTTTGCCGAATTTATGGCTCCAAATGAAACTTGTGCTTGTGTGGCTATACATTATCGAAAATTAAAATTACAAAATTACAAAAAACACCTTATAAAAAAAATCAAATATAACCATCCAAATTAGTTACATTTATAATAGAACAAACCTGGCGTGCATGGTCAACGACTAAATCCGCGTCAATCGATCCACGGCACCAATTCAATTAACAATCACTTTAGGATCTGAAAAAAAAAAACTGAGATTTTTGAAATTAATAAAAAAAAACAAATAATATTAAA
The DNA here is from genome assembly GCA_946800325.1 of Luzula sylvatica. Taxonomy (NCBI): domain Eukaryota; kingdom Viridiplantae; phylum Streptophyta; class Magnoliopsida; order Poales; family Juncaceae; genus Luzula; species Luzula sylvatica. Next base: position 45,705,088 of record OX326956.1, on the reverse strand, counting down.
ATTAACAAACTGAACCTCAATGTGATGCGGAAACTTACAAAAAAGCCCCTGCAATCAGATGGTGCACACTTGAGATCTGAAAACAGGTCCTGGTTACTTTGTCCGGTCTTTTCCTCTCGGGAACCTAATTATTTCATCGGAAAAAATGACAAAAAAATAAGTCGAAATACTAATATTGGCCAAAAATCAGAAACATTGAGGTTAGAGTTTTAACTTCGATATTTGACAGGGCATGTGGGATTTGAAGCCCCGATTCGTCGTTACCAACTGCATAAAAATAGGATAATCATTAAACAAAGCATAACCATTCTAAATCTTAATTAGAAAATAGCAAAATCAGATCTCCTGTTTGTCGATCTGAAATTACAAACAAAATAAACCAACTCTTACCTACCTAATCACCCACTAAGAGAAGCAAAATCAGAAGAGAACGTAGACAAAGCAAAATAGCAAGAGAAACTTACATGAGCGATTGACAGAGAAGAGAGATTGACCGAGACAAAAACTGAGAGCACTGGATCCAACTTATGTGGCGACGGATTTCAGTTCGAACAGAGACAGAGGGAGGCGACGCGTCCCTGGCAAAAAAGTCAGAAGCGACGCAAAGACCTCGAACGAAACCGCCAAAAAACCCTAGGGTTTTGCTTCCTTCAGAGAGTTGAAAGAGAGAGGCAGAGCGACGCACGCTCCTGCCATGGAGATCGTCGCCGTCCACCGGCGTCGTCGCGCCTGTTCGGCGTCAGATTCGTCAGATTCTAGGGTTTCCGTCGATTTTTTCTTCTTCTTTGTTGTCGTCGAAATGAAGAGAGAGAAGAGGGGAAGGGGTGTAAGTGGCTGAGGCCATTTCAAGGCCGGGTGGACTCGGTCCATATGAACCGTCCCATAACAACATAACATGGATCATGTAAGCCGGGTTCATTCAATTTTAGACCGTCCGATCTTGATCGAACGGCCCAGAATCAGAGGGCGATCTATGAGAGAAACGCAAAAAGGATTGCATTATATTAATTTAAATTTGTGTCTTCTTATATTTCAAATTTTCAACTAGTTTTTTTTTTTCATTTGTTTGGGCTTTTTACGAAAAAAAAAAGGAATCCGAGTTTGAGTCCTTGTGAAGGTTAAGTTCAATTTGATTTTTTACGGTTAGAAAGAGAGAATTCATATTGTAAAAAAATCTTTCAATTAAAAAAGGAAAAAGGAAAAACTGAAAACAGAGCTTAGACGGATCTGCCGCTCAGAATTGTGATCACCAATATTACAAATATTATAATAGTGGATTTAATACTAGAATTCATCCTGCTTTTTGCTGTGTGTGAAAAAGTACATGTTCACAAGTTATATTTATACTACTCTTAAGTCTGAAAATGATTGAGGCCATTTAGCCTGATCCCCCATTTCACCACCAGTTCCTCTATATGCTAATTAGGCATTTCATTAACATGATAATTAATATACATCACGTAATAAATAATTAATTAATATATAATTAATATCTATTTGAATTAATAATTATTAATCAAAATTAATTAATTGATGTTCATTTTTTTTACTCAAAAAAAAAATTTAATTAATTGGTAATTACGTGTTTTTTGTTCATTATCGTGTTAATTACGTTAATATATTAAATAACATACACATAATTTAATGTATTAGCATTTAGCATGCATGATGCAAGCAAGAAGAAACTAATATAGATTCTTTATCCATCACACTGTCTGTATTCATGGTTTTCTCGATATTTTAACTTTAACGAAACATTAGATGAGAAGAATGTTCGATGGACCAGGAGATTTCAAATCAAACAACAAAACATTATTTATCTCAAAAACAAATATATTTTCTTGCATAATCCCTTCTAATACCACAAAATCAAACGGACCCTATTTATTCCGCTGCCACTTTCATTGATTGTGTAGATAAGTATAACGAAAGGGCTGTAGTTCTTCTTTTACTTTGAATGTTCAAAGAAAAGTATTAGTAGGACCGTGAATGTATTTTTTCCCTGTTTTTATTCAAACTAGTCTCGGCTCGTGCTACGCACGTGTTAATCCTAACTTATTATCGAATACTTATCCCTAGTTTAGCATGATTTAAATCTTCTTTTTTGGTTTTCGGAAACACGAAAAAGAATTTCAATTTTTCAGATAGAAATTTTCGTTTTTAAAATCAGAAATCATATTTCATGTTAATAATTAATGTATCCATAATCTTATTTTTTCATCGAATTTTGCGGAATCTTTTTGTTGCTCATCGAACCGTTAGATTATAATATGTGCGGAAAAATTTAGATAATCGGTTAATTATTGATTTCTTATGGCCAAAGTTTGTATATATATAATTTTGAGAATTTTTATAAGGCTGCATCGTTTTACATTGATGATGTAGACTACTACCATTCCTCGGGTCTACATTTGTTCAATTTTCCCAAACATGTTCCCATTAATTGTTATTTCTATTTTTGAAGAAAAAGGTTGAAAACAACTACAAAATCAGAACTCTTTCAATTAGTGACGTTTAATTATAACCTTTCAATTATCCAGATTTACTATCGTTTTATTTCAAATTATATCACCAAGTTAAAATTTGATCACAGTTTAATTTATCATGTACTAATTTTGATTTATCTAATTATAAGGTATAAACTCTTGATTGTACAAAGTTGTTACTGAATTATTTTGATGTTCAAAATTGATATTTCATAAATTATTTATCCAACCGTATCATTATGTCCTGTCCAAATAGTATTATGTCCTGTCCAACAAGAAATTGATTGTACAAAGTAGTTACTGAATAAAAATAAGATACACATATTTTAATTCTCCTCGTATCATCACAAATTTTTAATTTGTCCACGTAGTATTATTTCGTCAAATTTGAATCATTAAGCTTTAGTTGTCAATATTAATATTCAAATTTTAATTGTTTTGATGTTGTCACTAAATTTTTTATTTATGTAAATTATGTCACTCTACTAAATTTAAGCCACTCAATTTTCAATTGATGGTATCAGTTTTACTCAGCTTTTAACTGTCCATATTTTGCACAATTTTTTTCTTTCGTTGTCCAAATTAAAACAATCGTCCAACTTCAGACACTCACTTTTTTTTGTTCTCATTTCATGTTATTACAATTATTTGGATATACCAAATTAATTCACTCATCTTAAATGATCCAAGTTAACGACACAAATTAATTGATCTCAACACTATAAATTTTTTGTTATTAATTTGTAGATATTGTGTCCAAGTAATAATCATTCAACTTTTAACTGGTAAAACAATCACTCGTATTTTATTTTATTTGAGGTCTTCTACCATGCCCCCCATTTCCCCACAACATCGTGATGATGTCACTTTTCTCAATTAACACCCTAAATGTCATGATCCGAAAGTAAAATAATAGTGCACAACATACTTACCTTAAATACATGAGCATTAGTAGAGTCAAAAACACACAAATACGAAACCAGTTGGCATAAATTATAATCTACAATCTACAAGTACTCAATATACATATGGTGGGCATAAACAAATACAACTAAAACAAATATGGTAACTGGTGATCACAACTCCGCAACGCTCGCAATCTACACGAATGCCACTGCCACTCCAAAAAATGAATCGTACCCATATCGGATAGTATCGGATAAGGATATGCCACCGATACGCCACCGATACGTCGCATAGCTTGTCGGACTATTTTAATATATAAATTTGAACGGATACAGTTCCGATACGGCACGATACGTTTCCGATACGACTGGATACGGTTCGGATACGTCTGGATACGGTTACGATACGACTATCCCATTAGTTTTTATTTTTTGGCCCAACATAAAAATATCCAATATTTTTACTACTCAATAGTCCTCTACTTCACATATTGTTTTATTTTGCTTCTTCGTAAAATATCCAAATCGATAATAAAACATCTGATTTTATAATAATTTAATAAAATTATTTAAATATATATACTAATTTATATTAAAATCATATTAAATAATATACATATATATAGTGTATTGTATCCTAGATTTTTTAACATCAAAAAATTCATAATTTTTCTTTCCAACCTCATTATATTACTTTAACTCCTTTTTTTTAAGTAACATATTTTTTTTATGTACATGTCTACATGTACTAATGTTATCTACATGTATCAATGACATTTTGTCTATGTTTTATTTTTATTAGTTACATATTTTTTTTTTCTTTCCTTTAAATATATGGCCCATATTTAATTTACATTCATCCAAAATTTCATTTTCTTTCCAACCACTTTATACTACTTCGTCTCCTTTTTTTTTATGTAACATGCTTTTTTTTTATCTACATGTCTACACCTACTAATGTTATCTACATGTACTAATGTCATTTTGGTTATGTTTTATTTTTATTATAGACAAAAAAAATTATTTGTCATGCTTTCTTTCCAACCTCATTAATTATTTCATCTTTTTTATGTAATATGTTCATTTGTTTGTTTTATTAATGGCTCGCTTATCTGTACGTTTAACGTAATGATTTATTTTATTAATGATAATTAATGAGAATTGCGTAAGTTATCGCAATCATATATAATTGAGCATGAATTGTTACAAATCACATAATCAATACAAATCGACTAAAAATTATAGGCACAAATGATAGGTTACAAATTATTAAATATATTTAATTAATTTTGAGTTATAGGGATAAGTTATTTCGGGATAATATTCCTTAATTTTTGAATGGTGTTTGGTAAAAGTATATGAATAAATTTTGGGATAGTGTTGATTCAAAAATAAAATATTTCAAATTCACCAAAATACCTTTTGTTTAAAAATTTAAAACTAACTAGCCTTTTCCCCGCACAATTGCGCGGAAGACTTCGAGTTTGTTATGATTTAATATTTCCTAATATATAATTGGATTCTACGTTTTCTTGTCTGATTGGTCACACATATGTGTTTTGGTGTATTTTTAACCCACTATTTTTTTTTGGATATTGTAAAAAATCTCTATCTTTTTGTAAACTCCAAAAAAAATCATCTACCAAACTTTTATTTCCAAATATTTCCCTATGGATAATACTAAAAAAAATAATTGACCAAATACCCTTCAATCTTCATAATTAATTTTTTTTTTGTTATTTATTGTTAATTTTAAGAAATTAATAACCATTTCTTAACGTGTAGTGATTTAAAAAAAAAATGAAATTATTACAAAGTGTGTTCATATAATTTTAATATTTTTTTTATATTCAAGAAAAACTAACATAAGATAATAATAAAAAAATAAACAACAATAAAAAAACACATTAAAAATATATTGTAGAAATATATCTTATTTAATAATCAAGTTTTTTATTTTCATTGTCATTTTATTTTTGTAATTGTTTCATGATTTTGTATTTTTTTTAAATGTTTGCAACGTGTTCTTTGAGTATTATGTTCATCTTATTATTATTTTGTGTTAGTTCTTAAGGAAAAAATGTAAAATTTAAATATATACAATGTATGAAATATTAAAATTATATAAATATAACATATAATATATTTTTTAATTATTATATGCTAAAAAAATTAGAATTTTTTTAAAATTAATAAAAAATAATATTTTTTTTTCAATTACTACATGTGTAAATTTAAGAGATTTTACAATATCAAAAAATTGAATGAGTTTTTTGAAAAACAATTCATATTTAATTGAGACAAATAAATACGAATGAACTTGATCCACGATGGACCAAGGTTCATGTTTATATAGACCATGTTCAAAAAAAAAACGAAATAGTTTAGATCTTTTGATTAAGATCATATGGGATATGTATCACTAATAAGATAAAATATTAAATTAAATGACTCAACGGGTCGAGTGAGAAGCAACACCAAAAGACACACAGAACAAACCACAGAAAATAAAAAAAAAATACATGAAGAGGTGACGTGGCTTCATATGGTGATAGTAAATCTCTTAACTTTATACATAAGTATAAATATAAAGTAGTGATGTACATCCCCTAGTACTCTCCCCCATCTCTCCCCCACCTCGGGATGTACGCCGGAAGGTTTAACACCATCAAATTTTATATCTTAAAATCATGATTTAATATCTTAATCTATAGTTTAACACCATAACTAAGATGTTAAAAAATAAATTAAGATGTTAAATCATAATTAAAATGTTAAATTTGAAGGCGTTAAGTCTTATGATGACACATCAAGGGTTGTGGGGGAGAGTTGGGGGGAGGTACAACTTTTTCCAAATATAAATATGTTGAATTATATAGTTTTGATTAAAATATAAACTACATTAGATTATACTGTATTATATTATATTATGTTACATTTCATTATATTATTATATTACAAATGTGAATATTATATAATATTATAATACATAATATTGTATTATATTATAATATATTACGTAGTATTTGATTATATTATATTATATGAAAAAATATTATAATATAATATAATATAGTATATCATATTGCAAACATATTACAATATTAGATTATATTATTTTATATCATCTAATATTATATTATACTATATTATATTATATTATATTATACTATATTATATTATATTATATTATATTACATTACGTCATATTGCACATGTTATACTATATTTTTTTGTACTATATTATATTATACTATTCTTTATTAGATTATATTATCTCATATTGTATTATATCTAATTATATAATATAGTATAACATTATGTTATATTATATTATATTATTTTATATTGTATTACATATTATTATATTATATTATTTTATATTATTTTACATTATATTGTATTATATAGACTATATTAAATATTATTTTATATCATTAGTATAATATATTAAATATATTATATTATATTATATTAAAGTATATTATATTACATTATTATTATATTATATTATATTTTATTGTATTATATTATAGTATATTATATTATATCATACTGTATTATATGTTATTTTATAATATAATATTATTTTACATCATATTATATTATATTAAATATCATATTAAGTATTATATATTGTATTAAAAATTATTTTATATCATTTGTATAATATATTATGATATATTATATTATATTAAAGTATGTTGTATTATATTACATTATATATTATTATGATATTATATTATTCTATTTCATGTTATATTATATTATATTATTTCATATTATATCATATTATATTATATAATATAATACTATATTAAATAAAGTATTATGACAAATGAGGGTATTTTAGTAAAATGTTAGAGGTATAAGAGAGTAACCAACTAATCACAACAAAAAGTGGTGATAGCTTAATCTTCTCTTTTTATGCTTATCCTCTTTTATCCCTTTTAATAAATTGTGTGTTTGACAAGAATAGAACTAATGGGGGAATTTGGGCATATATTGTTTTGGTCGAAGAGCATAATATCACAATGCAACACATGATATTTTTTGGTCTAAAAAGTTAGTTGTTTGAAACTATGCTCGAAATAATGTATGAATAATGTGTGTATGACATCATAATATTTCTTTCATTATAACTTTCAATGTCAACAACGCGCAAGCATGAACATAGTAAAAATAATAATGGAAGTAAACGTTTACAATATGTTGACGTCTAAATTACACTGCATTCCTATCGCCGTAAAGGAGGAATGCTCTGCTCATTCCTAAAGAAATCATCAGCATCAACCCTACCCTTCACAATAGCCAACTTTTCATAATTGCTCTTGAAGTACTTCTCTCCCCAAATTCGACCTTCTCATAGCTACTCACATTTCCAACTATTTCATTCACACCCAAATCAAGATCCCTGTAATTCACATATGCCCCTCTAGGGTTGGCAGAAACAAATGGACCAAGTTCAGTGTATATATCTTCAATCCAATTCATGCGCTTCTGAGCAACCATTGTGTCGTTGACACTCCATCCAGAAATGTACTGGATGTTGTATAGGGTTCCTTTTCTGTGTGGAAAAGGTGTATCCGTTTGTGATATGTTATCCATTTTAGCACCGAATGGATCTAAGATTAATGTTCCTGCACTGTCTTCTAAAAACCGGGGCCATATTTTTTCAAATGCGAATTTTGGAATTGGTTGCTTGACGAAATCTGATTTACCTTTCCAGTGGCTGTGATTATTGGCACAGTGTTAGAACAGTACAAATATCAATTTCGCAGTTTCGGAAGGGTAAATTTGATATTTATTATTTAATGTAAACTTGATATATAGTTTGATAAGTAGTACCTTAAGGGCAGGGTTTTGTCCAATAAAGTCTCTTTGGCAATATCTGTAGTATAAAAAGCAAAATACAAGACAGACTGAATCCAACTCTTCTCTTTGCAATCCCCCCTATTAGGGAACTAGTCTACGCTTGGAAAATTTCTTTCTAATCTAGTATTTGAGAATCTTACATTCTCAATTTTCAAAATCTGTTTTCTAAAAGTTCTTTACGTAACAAATATCCTGTATGTAACAAATGGCGCTTTGCGCACTTCAATGAAAATCAGAGCTGCAGGAACACGTTTCGTGTTCTAGGCTCTCTTTCAAAAAAAAAAATATAATAACCCTTATATCCAAATCCTCGTTTAAATTTGGCAAGATGCTTTGCCATTTGGTCACAAGATCAATTGCACTGTCATCCTTCCGACTTATAGTGAATGCTGTTACTGCGGATGGTACGGGTACCAAACTAATTTTCCACGAAACTATAATACCGAAACTCATGCCACCTCCTCCTCTAATGGCCCAAAAGTGATCCTCCCCCATCGAGGATCTATCTTTGAGATCTCCGTTTGCATCGATGATTAGGGCATCTAAAACATTGTCTGCAGAAAGACCGTATTTTCGAATTAACATACCGAGTCCACCTCCGCTGAAATGTCCTCCAATACCGATTGTGTTGCAAAGACCGGCAGGAAACCCGTAGACATTTGTCTTTTCTGAAATTTTATAGTAGAGTTCTCCAACAGTTGCTTCTGTAGTGAAGAAATTGTCATGTTTGGTTGGAGATATTTTAAAATATATTTCTCAAAACAAGATACATTAATATTTCATAAACATATAATTCATAGTTCATATACTGGGCTCAAACATATAATATACTAATTTTTTTCCGCACAATTGAGCGGGAGTCTTCGAAACATTCATGATTTACTTTTTTCCTAATATGTAATTGGATTCTACGTTTTTTCCAATTGTTCACAATGTGTTTTTGGTATATTTTCCTATTTTTTTTTTATATTGTAAAAAAAACATATCTTTTTGTAAACTCTAAAAAGATCTTCTATCAAACTTTTATTTCAAAATACCCCCTATGGATGATATTAAATTATTTTTTTTTTGACAAAAATACCTTTCCATTTTTATATGTAATAATTAATTTTTTTTTTGATTAATTTTAAGAAATTAACAAACATTTATTAACATGTGATTTCAAAAAAAATAAAACTATTAAATGTTGTGTTCATATAATTTTAATATTTCATTTATTATTCATGAAAAACTAACATCATATAGTAATGAAATAAACAGCAATAAACAAACATCTTGTAAATACATTGATAGAAAAATATTTGTTTAAAATCTAGTTTTTTATTTTCATTCTCCTTTAATGTATTTTTAATAGTTTCATGATATTTTATTTATTAAAATAATTGCAAGGTGTCATTTTAATATTGTTGTTCATCATATTATTATTTTATGTTAGTTTTTCATGAAAAAAATATATAAAAGTCAAATACATATAATTTATGAATTATTAAAATTAAATAAATATAACATATAATAATTATTTTTACAAAATTATTATATGCTACAAAAATTTTAGGATTTTTTTAAAATTAAAAAATAACAATTTATTTTAATTACTACATTTGTAATTTTAGAGGTTTTTTTTATAATATCCAAAAAATTCAGGGGTTTTTTGAAAAAATTTCATATTTAATTGAGATAAAAAAACATAAATGAACTTGATACATAATAGACCAAGATTATTGTAATTTTTACATTAGTTGGTTTATATGAAACATGTTTAAATGAAGAACCAACTAATTTTGATCTTTTGATCAAGATCAAATGATACATATTAACGTTATTATGTGACCTTCTATGAAAGCAATCAATTTTATAAAATTATACATAAGATACAATAATTCCCCAACATATCTGATTGGCCTATATTGGCACATATAAGTCATGAATTTTATTTTCATTCAGCATTATCTGTTCTAAAAAAATGACCTCGAATTAAAAAAATAATAATAATAAACAAAAATCACCTGACTGGACCCAAGCCGTTCCATTATTCACATCAATATCGATGTCATGTAAGTTAACCAAATCAACTATAACAAATGATTGATTACTATTCAATTCTCTATACGACAACCCTTCGTAGTCATGTCCTCCGCTTTTAACCCTGATTCGAAACCCGTTAGCCCTTGCGCATATAACCGATGCCTGAACATGTTTTTTATTTGTCGGTTTTATCATAAATAACGGTTTTGTAGCATTCAGATTCAAAAAAATTTGGTTTGTAATGGAGGAGAGGTATTGAGTCGAGTTCGGTTTGTAAATTATGTCTGAGGAATGGGGATACGATGTAACATTCGGAATGGGCTGAGAAGCAATCGAGAAAGCTTTCATGGTTTGAAATCGAGAGGGAACGATATACGAAGCACAAGAAGAAGAAGAAGAAGAAAATAAGGGTTTGTGTAGCCATGGAATGGATGGCATCTATTGTTTTCTTTGAAGGAGAGACAGTAAAACTTATTTGAGAAGAGTTATTCTTTTTTTGTGTTTTGTAAATTTGCAATTGGCAGTTTCATGTTTTTGCAGGTTTTATAGAGAGATCTCTTTTAAGGTTTCTGGAGGGTGCAATATACTACGAGATTCATGTTACTACGTAATAAAAATTAATTAAATTTTTTTAACATCTAAACTTATGGGTTGCGTATTTGAACCGTCGGATCAAAATTAATTAAATTTTTTGTTAGCCTTTTGCCGTGTTCTCTAATAATAAAAAAAGGAAACAGATCGTCATTATTTGTTGTCGAGCCAAGCTTCTTTCTTATTGAAAAAATATATGAAAAAACATGATTAGAATTAAATAATTCCAAAAATTTGAAGGAACTAGAGATTATCCTTGCTTCGCTTCGACGTGGAATTATATTTAAGATTTCAGAAATAATATATTTAGAGTAATTCTAAAAGTGAAGTTAATTAATAAAAATATTGTTAATGAGTTCATAGTTTAGTTGGTTGAGTGTCAAATACAAAAAAACATATGTTGTGAGATATTGCTAGTACGATTTTCATTAACATTAATTGATAGAGGACATATGAGACTTTCTCATTTATTATCTTTTTTTAATAAGAATATTGAAAGTTAAGCTAATTGAAATATTTTATTTATTTAATAATCACAACTACTATTTTTCCTATATTAATTTTGTTTTTGTGGTTTGTTTGCGAAACTCTATTGACATGTTCTATTTGTTACATGTCTCATTTATAAAAGTTTATATGATTGATATTTTAAGATAGGCTGTATCTCAAATTCCCCAAGTAAATTTCACGGGGGCATTCATTCTATTTTGTAAATATTTTTTTCATAATTTTTCAGTTCGGGTTGGTTTTAAATTCGGACGGGTCATATTTTGCTATCTCTATACATGCAGTCCGCGTGTATTTTTATAAAACAAAATTTGCGCCAAAAATTGCGAAATTACAGGGAAACTATTACATTGAAATTTGATTTATATAATCTTGCGAAGAAGAGTCAAAAACAATGAACAAAACAAAATTAATTGAAGAAGAATGTAATTTTGTACATATGAATTCTTTTCAACGGACATGTTTCATTGCACTTCGTTCTCTTTGTGGTGTAGGTACAACGAAAAGTATGAAATGATGTCACCTAGTTTTCGGTTTTATTGATCTTACGTGAATATTATTTTTTGCATATGAAACTTTTTTGAACTTTGTACCAAATTTGTTATAGAATATCCTTAATAACAGACGTGTCAAATAATAAACACTTAGCTCAAAACTGTATATAGGATAAATATGATATACTTCTTTTCTTGTCTAACTTCCATAATAATAGAGGGGCGTTTGATCGACAAGAATGTGATGGATTCATGCATTGTCCAGAAAAATTAATATGATGGAAGGATTTAGAAAGACATGTTATTCTCATATGTGTTGTTTCATTTGTTAGAATGATATGTAATGAAAAATGAAAATTATTATTTGTTGTGTAAGAAAATTAAAAAATAGTTTGAAAAAAATTATGTTAGTTTATACATATTAATTAATCATATTAATATATCCATAAATTTATTTAATATTAATTAATCATAATTAGAACTTATTTATATTTGAATTTATTAATTTATTGTACAAATAATTTATTTAGTATTTATTATCATTATGTTCCATACAAAAATAATATATATTACTTAAATTTGAAATATAAATTAATTATATATGATAATATTCATTATTCATTAATCAAATAATCAATACACATAATTTTTTGACATAATTATTTACTAATAATTAATTGTAATTATAAACTTAATTATTTAACAAACATTTAGATGTACATATATATAGATGAAAAGTCTTGTCTTACGTTTTCTCATTATTTTTGGAAGACAACATTTGATGGAAAAGTGAGGAGAGAGACTCACAAACATGACTTCACATTTCTCTCTTAATCCCTTAAATTCTCTCACATCAAACACATGTATATACTACCATTTGTCATGGATTTACTTGTCGTTTCTCTCTTAATCCTTCAGAATCTCTCAAATCAAACGGCCCAATCAACCAATGTCGACCCAAAATTCGTCCCATATCAGACCAAATTTGGACCAAAAAAGTACCAGACATAGGCACGGTAGCAAGATTTTGAATAACTCCACAAATAAGAGCAAATATGACCCCAAAAATCGCAGCAGTTTCGAAGAAATGAGGTACTCAACGATGGAGCGAGGTTGTCGTTTCTCTTTGGACCACGCAAACCGCAGACGAAATCTCGCCTTTTCCCTCCGGCGGATCCATATGGCGGAGTTAGGATTTTACTCGCGGGTTTGGGTATTCTTCTGAGAGCATGAGAGCAACAGAAGAGCGAGAGAAGCGAGTGGAAGGGATTATATACTTTTCATTTGAGACGACGTGGAAACAGAAAATAAAGGCCCAATCAACTCGATTAGTACTATTAATAATGTTAGACATCAATATTTTCCATCTAAAATTCACCTAAATGCATATGTGTCGAATTATAATGCATTTATATCATGTTCAATAAAAGAAATAAAATTTTAGATGTTGCAGTATGCCACGTGTATATTTAGAAGAATGCTAGATGCAAAATCTATATCTCTAATATTATTCGATTGGTATCTAGTTAATTATTTACATTTATTAGAGTAACTCTTCCACACACGAAAATATTGGATGACTCTATTGTAAAATCTAACGTTATTTAACTAAGAGTTATTTAAAAAAAAAAAAAATTAACAAATAATCATTATTTTTCTTCATTTATGATAATTGTTATTTATTACACGCATCAATTAATTCCACAAATTATTCCACAAACAAACAATAATCTTTCATGTATATAAAATATTATTTTTTTCATCATAAATAGAATAGCGGATAGGATGCCAGACTTCATATTGCTCTTTGCTATGTATGTTGAAAAAAATATGAAGCTATATTTATAGTACTCTTTAGTCTGAAAATGATTGAGTTAGTTTATCAATTTTTTTTATGCTAATTACGTATTTCATAATGCCCCGGATTTCACCACTACTTACCCTATATGCTAATTACGTATTTCATAAACATGAGTTAGTTTATCAATTTTTTTTTATTTTGGACTCATATTTATATAATTTTTTCGTGCAGCATCATCACAACTCATGCTACATCATCACAATTATTTCAGCCGTTAGATTATGATATGTGGCAACATATGAACCATGAATTAATTTTTGATTTTGTGTGATTATGTTTTATTTGTAGATAATATTTATGTATTCCTTATTTTACACATAGTTTTAAGCAATTTTAGAAGGCCACATCACCTTACTCTGATGACGTGTCAAAATATTATTTGTTGGTTCATGTTAAACCGGTTGCATTTGATTTTGAATTTTTTTCACTTACATGATCATTTGTGAATACAAATATAATGTGAAAAGTTTAAATATCTAACATTAATAAATTAATATATAACTAGCTTTATCCCCGCGCAATTGCGCGGGATTTTTTTTGTATAATTATTTAAATAGAATTAACGCATGTGCGAATTAACGCGCATGCGTTTGAACTAAATTAATCTAATCATGACATATTTGCAAATATCATGATGTCAATAGATGCATAAGGTTCATGAAATTAGTCTATCAAGGATATTATTTTCTAATATAATTTGTATAAATAGCATTTCTTCAGGTGATTCTAAAATCGATTAATATAATCAGGACATATTCGCAAATTTGAATATGTATGTAAAATAGGAAAAAAAAGACCAAATGTAAAAAAGGACCAAAATGTAAAATAAGAAAAAAGGATCAAAATGTAGAAAGGACCGAAATATAAATTAAAAAGGACCAAAATGTAAATAAAAATGATTAAAATGTAAATTAAAACTAAAAAGGACCAAAATATAAATAAAAAGGACCAAATTGTAAATTAAAAATATAAAAAAGGCCCAAATTTAAATAAAAGGACCAAAATGTAAATTAAAAGGACAAAAATGTAAATTAAAACTAAAAAGGACCAAAATGTAAATAAAGAGGACCAAAATGTAAATTAAAAATGTAAAAAAGGACTGAAATGTAAATAAAAAAGGACTAAAATATAAATTAAAAAAATACTTTTTTTACAAAAAAGTCCCTGATGACGTGGAGACTTAGAATTGCAAGAATTTAGTCTACTTTATACATAAGATTAATAATATCATAAAACATACATCAATTATTGTTAGTATTTTTATAATATAATTTAAAAAAAATTAAAAATTCGCTTGAATTTTATCTTTATTTTAAAATCCATGTTATCATATATTTAATATTTTTCTCTAACTTAAAATTATGAAAACAATTATGTAAAAAAAGATATAAAAATAAATATAATTACATTAATAACTTGTAAACCTAATTTTTATTATTTTTAAAACTATAATTGAAAAAAAATGTACATAGTACAAAGTATGTTATTATTATATATTCAATATTTTTCTCTGACTTAAAATTATGAAAACAATTATGTAAAAAAGATATAAAAATAAATATAATTACATTAATAACTTGTAATCCTAATTATTATTATTTTTACAAATATAATTGAAAATAATTGCACATCCTAATTGTTATTGTTATCTTTAAAACAATTATGTTATATTTGTATTTTTACTTAAAACAGTTTCAAGTTAATCTTGAAAAAAATAATAATAATAAAAGATGTTTATTTACTAAACACAAATAATTTCTTTAACTTATATAATATATTTCAATAATAATCATGAAACATAAAATTTATCAGACACAAATAAATTTTTTAAACTTTTACATTGTTATTATTATTAATTTTAAATATGAAAATTTAAAATAGCATATGATTTTGATTTTTGTTTATATCCACACATGTTGTTTTGTTATTTTATAGTGACATTTATTCTTTTTTCTATATGTTGCATTAAAATACTAAATAATATTTCGTAATGTGTTATATTCAAAAACAGTATAATAATTTCGTCATCGTCAAACTTCCTTAATCAATATGATATTTATTTTCATAAAGTCTTATATTTGATCCCGAAAAATCATAACTATATATTATGTGTATATATTATGTGTATGGTCGAACAAATGAAACAAAATCGTCGCGAAGCGCGGGTAATCTCCTAGTATATATCATGTAATAAATAAATGACTAATATATAATTAATATCTATTTAAAATAAGAATTATTAATTAATATTAATTAATTAGTAATTAGTTGTTTTTTTTGTTAATTATAATGTTAATTATGTTAATATATTAAATAAAATACATATAATTTAATGTATTAGCATTTATCATGGAAGGAAGATATTAATTTAGATTTCTTATCAATCACACTGTCTGTATTCATGGTTTTTCCCATATTTAAACGAAACATTAGATGAGAAGAAATATATATGATGGACAAGGAGATATGTATGATGGACTAGGAGATGTTTTTCAAATCAAACAACAAAATATTATTTATCCTAGAAAGAAATATATTTTCTTGCGTAAGGCCTTTTAATATATTTCCTTGCGTAATCCCTTCTTATAACACAAAATCAAACGGACCCTATTTATTCTGCTGCCACTTTCATTCATCGTGTAGAAAAGTGTAATGAAAGGACTGTAGTTTTTCTTTTATTTTGAATGTTCAAAATAATTTGGTAAGGACCGTGAATATATTTTTTCCTGTATTTATTCAAATAGTCCTCAGAATATTTTTGAAAAGCCTAATTTGTAAAAAAAACTAAAATTTTGCTTAATTTGCAAAATTAGTTGTTTTATTAGGTTGTCTATGAAATAAATACAGCTACAGATCAACTATTAGATTGTACACATAAGGATAGATGAATGTACACATTTATCGGAACGATTGGATGCATAATAAGATTATGTAAATCTGACAGAAATTACATAGTCAATCATAACGCTGTTGGGAATTCACCCGACCGCGAGCCCGTGCAGCGGATATGTAGGCCCGGTCCGGTTCCCTAAATCCAAAATCACGACATGACTTCGAGGGTACGATGCAAAATAGGATAGACGATTACCAGCGTGAAATTGATCACGCACGAAGGGTTGATCGCTCTTCCTTCTTTCTCCGGTCACGTTGGTGACTAGCACATGCGTCCCATACCACACGTCTCCCACCGTCTTGACGCTCCTCCGGTTGTCTCCGTGCATTCCACGTCCAAGCGCTTCCACCGTCTTTGACCGTTCTTTCTCTCCCTCGAGTTGATCACAATCGAAGAGCCACAAACGTCACTCCTATACTTGTATCCACGGTGATTCGTAAGACGTCGGTCGCGGATGCACTTGCCTAGACGATGCACCGACGAACTTGCTCGATCTAATCGATTATCTTTCACTCGAGAAACTCTTTTCTCGATTTCTTTCTCTTCGCACCTTTTCACTCAATAGAGAAGTGTCTCTCTATATTTCTGGAATATCTTCAATATTCTGAATGAAATTGCTCAACCTCTGATCTGGATGAGAGAGAAAATATCCTATTTATATCTAATAGGATCAGGATTACCAAAAGGCATGTATATCCAATATACACCCTTTCACACAGAAAAGTGCATGAACCTGTTCAGTATTCTGTCCAGACGAAATTGATAAATTTCTCTGACAGACAATCACCCAACATGAAAGTTGTAGATAATCTAATTATCTACAAAAACCCAATTTGGCCCAGCCCAATTGAAGTTCGTATGAAAACGTTATGACTGTTTTACTAACTGTATGTCATACTGTTGCACCGTTTCGGTATTTCACATAAACGACACTGATACTTCGTTCATATGAAATATATTTCTACATGAAGGTTATAGATAATCTTATTATCTATCTAACCCAATTTGAACCATTCAAATCGGATTTTCCCACTGAAAGTTATGGCCACGAATGTACGCCTACATTCGTTTATCCTTGTGTACACTTTTACGGTTGATCCTGAAACTGTATTTCCTTCAGTCTCCCACTCAATTTCAGATCTACCTAAAAGGTACTCATGCATATCCAATACGCACGATTTTAGAGAATATAGCTCGCGTATCAAATACCAAGCTATGCACATTATATGTGCCAATTTTATGATCAAGCCCGACTTAGTACGACTCGATGTGTGACCATGTAGGTTCGATTAACGATGGCAGTAGGTTGTTTCCAATGCCTACAAGCTCATGAGCGGGATCTAGTCACTCCATCATAGCTACCCATGTTAAACGAATAATGATTGTGATCATTGTGCCTATCTCAAATAGCGGTTACTAGTTCTCTTGTTTGCGATATCCGTTAATCAAAAGGCATGGTAATAGTCATCCTTATAATTTGATTAACTACACTTATTCCCCGATTCCGAGTTGATTTAACAAATTTCAATCGATATTAAACATTAATATCATTGACTCTGGCCAGAGATTTCGTTAATCGACTCATCGAGCGGCGCCTAAGAGATATCTCTTCCTTTCGGAATAAACAATTCCTATCTTGGAGACTCACATTGAATTCCGTGTTTCGGACAATACCCAATGATGACCCTTTTAACTCCCTGTTACGGTGAGCGTAAGATCATATCAAAGCATTGTGTTACGCACGTAACGCAATCAATGATCCCCTCAAGTATGAAGAACCTAAAACCCCATCCGTCGCAAGTCCATCTATAATGACCAAACCATGTCATGGACTCGCGGCTTCGGTCATATCCAATACATGTAACCTAACATATATCTACGTTCCCGATTCGACAAGCACCTTGTCCCATGATTAGCAAAACATAATCATCTCCTCGGCAAACGTACTAGTGTACGCGTTCAGTCTATTATCCAATAATAGAAATGCTTCTATCTTAAGCAAGCTGATCCGTGACTAGGGATGTTTAGAAATGACACTTTAAGTGTGACGGTTTTGCTGCACATAGTCCTCAACCATGTCGACGTCTACACAAGTTCAAATCAAGGTTCATGTAATCATATTACACAACCCACACACAGTTTTCATATAAGGTGAATGCATATTAATTTAAGTAAACAAAATTTTTAAAAGGAATGCATTCATATGGACTAAGTATTTGGGTGATACAACGTTTACCTATGGATATCTCCATACCCATAACCTGCCAGGACTATCGTATTAGATAACTACACTCTACTCTCTTCTTCCTCCTCTAGGTATCTCCATACCCATAGTCATCGCATGACAGTCACGCGCGACTAGAGAGAGCGGTTTTGTAAACGGGTCCGCACGTTCCCGCTAGTGTTAATCATCATCAGGATTGGAACATTTCCAATACCTACGATCACATCTTTTCATAAAATTTCATGGATCAAATGAAATTTTCTGAGTATTGGCTAGAAGTGGTTGTGACCTCGGCATTTTTGGCTTGTACTATTGCGTTTCACGCCATAAACAACCATAAATCCGATAACTCGTGACTACTAGAGTTTGGTCATGTATCCTTGATCCATACCACTTCCTTTTGCAATTAATAACCGCAATATACTCACCACCGTAAATAGAATCATAAACTATTGGTCTTGTGGAACCTTTCCACATACCCATGTTTTCATTTAAGCAAAACATGTACACACTTTGTGATCGAAAGTCGTGCTACATATTTGGACGTGCTTAATCTTTGGAAACTGTTATTGTTATAACTCTTTATAACCAACACGTCCTCCATACCATTATAGATAAAAATCATGAATTCTTTCGCAAAGTATTCAAGGATAAACTTCACCTCTATCAATACAAATCTCAATGGGTTGAAATATACATAACCATTATGTATATATTTGTATAACCATTATACATTCACAAGAGTTAGTCTCATGTAATCGAATTACATTCAAACTCATATGATTCTCATGAATTTTATTGACGGTGAACTAGACGCTTTATTTGTATGACAGATAGCCACATACATATCATGACAGATATAATAGATCCTAACATCAAATGTAAGGCATCATATTATTACTTTTCGCGCTGCTTGATGTCTCACATCGAGCCGTTGAAAATTTCTGCCATTCGACATTTCGATTTAGCTCCTCCAAGGAGTTTACATGTTGAAAACCATTTTCAACAATATGTCGATATATGTGCTATAATATAGAACGAGGAACTTCTTAGATCTATCCTATAGATCTTCACGCTTATTTGATAAGCGGCCTCGCCTAAATCATTTGTCGTTACAAGAAATATAACGTGGCTCCCACTAACCTTCATGTGTACACAAAGTTTCCATTCGTTCCGACCATGTTATAACTGTTTATAACTTCGTCAAAACGAATATTCCAATTCCGAGAAGCATTCTTTAATCCATCATATGGATCGTTAAAGCATGCATATCCTATTCCGATTATTATGAATCGACAAAACCGTAAGGTTGTGTCAAGTACACGTCCTTTAATAAAATTTCTGTTAAGAAATTCGGTTTCGACATCCATCTTGCCACATCATATAGTCGTAATATGCAATTATGGCAAGCAGAATTTCGAGAATGGGAAGCATGGCAACATGCGAAAACGTTTCTTCATAGTCCGACTATGAATTGCATGAAACTCTTCGCAAAAAAGCTTTGCTTTACATATATGCGTATTCCTATCCATGTTGGTTCTTCATCTTGAAAAACACACAAACATTTCACGGGTCTAACCCAGAAAGTGATGAAATCAAGTTCTGAACTTGATAATTTACATAGATCGAATCTCAGATTTCATGACACCATGTCATGTGGAATCAACTTTTCATAGCATCCTTGTAGGATATCGAATCATCATATGATTTCGATCTATCATCATTAGCCACGATAAATCCGTATTGACCGGCTTATGATATAGCCTACTTGATCTACGAAAAATTCCTTTGTGTGTTCGACTTGCGTTCATCAACTCTTGATGGAGCCATGTCAACTTTCATCGGTACAATGTTCATTTTCAAATCTCGAACTCTGTCGAGATTTATTCTACTCCCACTATCCCGCATAGAGATAAATGACACCAAGTTCCAAACTTATGCGCATCTAGTCCTCCTCCAAGAGGGCATCTCTTCGAGCCACGAAAATCTCATTTTCGTCGGGACGTTAGAACTAATACCCTTTAGTTTCCTTAAGGATAAACGAACAATTTTCAGATTTGGGATTGAGTTTAACCGAAACAAATTTCGAAATATACCCACATCCTAAAATCTGTACAAATGACCACTTCGGAACCATTCCGATCCATATCTCATATGACGTCTTTTGTACCGATTAGAAGGTTTATGGTCCATATCTTATATGCAACCATTCATTAGTGCCGCTGTCTCAAGGGCGTGTCCCCAAAACATTTTTGGGCCTATTGACTTATCATTTATTGAACCATGTCCAACATGTGTTCATTTCCTCTTTTCGGACACATCTCAATGTTCCGAATAAAGGGCAATCGTGAAACGATTCCACAATCATAAATGATCATCAATATTCATAACTCAAATATCGCCTCTTCGATCCTATCGAAAGGTTTAGCTCAAATACTCGCCTTCTCGATCCTATCAAAAAGCATTGATTTTCTTGCTTAGTTGATTTCGTATTTCGTTATTTAAACTCTTTGAACCTTTCAAAAGTCTCCGTTTCGGCACGCATTAAATAGATATTTCCATATCTACTTTAACCGTCCATAAACGTAACAAAATACCGATAGCCTCCTCTTGCCTCGGAACTTATCGGATCATTTACATGTGGATGTAAGTTCCAATAATTCGTTGGATCTTTCTCCAACCTTTGGAGCATGATGCCCTTTGTCGTCTTGCCTAATAAATAAGTATCGCATTAGTCAATCGAATCTAATTCGAATGATTCTAGCAATCCATCATATGGAATCTAGATACGCGAATCTCGTTTATATGGCCAAGACGGCAATGCCAAAAGAAGCAATCAACCTCTTGGTTTAATCCTCCTCGAATTTCACCATTCTTTGAGTCATTAGTTTGAACAACTCTTTGTCCGAACTCTCCATTTTGGAAAACATTTTCCCAAAATACCCTTAGACATACATTTCTTTCGATCCCTCCTTTGAATTACAAGGACATCCATGCATCTATATACATTGGATTCCTCGGATACTTCGAGAATCTCCAATTCAATTTTAAATCGCATCTCATGCAATTCATGGATCGACTTATCTATCGAATGCATATGATATTCGGTCACGACGATCAAATCTCGTACCATCAACACACGAGTGTTAATCCAAGACCCATAAGGCGTCTCAAAATTAACCTACTCTTTGAGCCGCATTGAATCATTCAACGCGCTCTAGCTCTTGAAACTATTTCATGAGCGTTGTGTTTTACTTTCATATATACCCGAATTCTCAAAACAATTTTGAGAATATGTGTCTATACATGCCACCACAAGCACGTAATATTGTTCGATTCCTTCTTAAAGTTTATCGAACCCGGCTTCCTCTAAAGCCAAAGCCTCGAGTCCTGAATTTGCCATATTTGTGTCCAACACGTCCCTTTAAGTCTAAGAACCATTCTTTGACCATCAAGGTTAATCATGGCAATTCTGGCCCAAAAACTATCTATCATATCGATCTCATCGATATATTTGGTGGTTGCTAGAAAACATAATTCTAAACGGATGATGAAGATTAACTCCTGACCGTCGTACTTAATCAATATGCTTATATGATGAATATATGAATGTGTTATTTTTATCGAATCGATAACCCTCATACCGATACGGGACTCCAAGTCCATAACACTCAAGACCCATATTTTACGATCCTCCCACAAGTTGCTTTGGCAGACGAGTGGGATCTCGCTATTTAGGTAGGATTATATCCAATCGCATCCAATGCGACTCTCGAACCTTTATAGGATTTCGGTGATGGATCGTATCCAATACAATCCCAGTTCCGTGTGTGCATCCTATCTATGCATCGAACTTCCAATCAAGTCGGCTTTGGCCTCAACCCTTACTGGCTTGAACGGTTAAGTCACAACCATACTCAGCGTATCGTTCAAAAAAACTACTAATAAGTCGGCTTTGGCCTTAACCTTTATCAGTCCCTATTTAACGCTTGCCACCCCGTCGATGACTACAATAACTCATGTCGGCTTTGGCCTTAACCCATGTGAGACGTAGTACCGATCATAGTGGTTGTGAATATGGAAAGCATTTCCATGACTTAAATATTATGAGGGATCATGCCATTGCATGTTTCTAAATTCGTGACATAATCATATTATATCACTATCACAAGATTTTCAATATGCATATGATTTTTTTTAGGGAGACTAATTATTCTAAATAATTAATTATCTAATATGCTAGTATGATAGAATTAATTGATTAGAGATAAAGATAGGCCTAAAGGTATGTATATCTCATATACATCTTTTCAAACAGAAAACTGCATATACCCTTTCAGTAATCTGTCAGAACGAAAATGGTAAATTCCTCTGACAGAAAATCAACTAACAAGCAAGTTGTAGATAATCTTATTATTTTTCCAACCCAATTTGGCCCAGCCCAATTGGAGTTCGGACCCGAAAGTTACGGCCGTTTTACTGACTTTATGTCAAACTATCGCACCCTTTCGGTATTTCATTAGAACGACACTGATACTTCACTCAAATGAAACATATTACATCATTAAAGTTCTAGATAATCTCATTATCTAACTAACCCAATTTGAACCATTCAAATCGGAGTTTCCTACTGAACGTTATACCAGTTTTAGTAAAATACGGACAAATGAAAAGGTAAGTATATCCAATAGACACCTTTTCAGTATTCTGTTGAAACGAAAATATTAAATTGTTCCAACCGACTTTGAACGTTAACGAAAGTTCTAGATAATCTTATTATCTAACTAACCCAATTAGATTGGACTCAATTGGAGTTTCGATGCGACATATACGGACGTTTTAGTCTCTGTATGTCAAACAGTCGCACCCTTTCAGTATTCCATAAAAACGACACTGATAATTCGTTCAAATGAAACAACTTTCTGTATCAAAGTCATAGATAATCTCATTATCTAACTAAGCCAATTTGATCCAATCAATTTGGAGTTTCTCACTGAAAATTATCTTAGTTTTACTCACTGTTTCGTATTCTAATTTTCTGCAGATTTTGCCGTTTTTTCCGTTTTCGCTCGTTTCTGAAACGATAAATCATGAAACCTTTTCACGATAATTCCTAGATACTCTCAATCAACTTTTAATCAACCTTTTCACGATAAATCATGAAACCTTTTCACCCGACCGCGAGCCCGTGCAGCGGATATGTAGGCCCGGTCCGGTTTCCTAAATCCAAGATCACGCCATGACTTCGAGGGTACGATGCAAAGTAGGATAGACGATTACCAGCGTGAAATTGATCACGCACGAAGGGTTGATCGCTCTTCCTTCTTTCTCCGGTCACGTTGGTGACTAGCACGTGCGTCCCATACCACACGTCTCCCACCGTCTTGACGCTCCTCCGGTTGTCTCCGTGCGTTCCACGTCCAAGCGCTTCCACCGTCTTTGACCGTTCTTTCTCTCCCTCGAGTTGATCACAATCGAAAAGCCACAAACGTCACTCCTATACTTGTATCCACGGTGATTCGTAAGACGTCGGTCGCGGATGCACCTGCCTAGACGATGCACCGGCGAACTTGCTCGATCTAATCGATTATCTTTCACTCGAGAAACTCTTTTCTCGATTTCTTTCTCTTCGCACCTTTTCACTCAATAGAGAAGTGTCTCTCTATATTTCTGGAATATCTTCAATATTCTGAATGAAATTGCTCAACCTCTGATCTGGATGAGAGAGAAAATATCCTATTTATATCTAATAGGATCAGGATTACCAAAAGGCATGTATATCCAATATACACCATTTCACACATAAAAGTGCATGAACCTGTTCAGTATTCTGTCCAGACGAAATTGATAAATTTCTCTGACAGACAATCACCCAACATGAAAGTTGTAGATAATCTAATTATCTACAAAACCCAATTTGGCCCAGCCCAATTGAAGTTCGTATGAAAACGTTATGACTGTTTTACTAACTGTATGTCATACTGTTGCACCTTTTCGGTATTTCACATAAACGACACTGATACTTCGTTCATATGAAATATATTTCTACATGAAGGTTATAGATAATCTAATTATCTATCTAACCCAATTTGAACCATTCAAATCGGATTTTCCTACTGAAAGTTATGGCTACAAATGTACGCTTACATTCGTTCATCCACGTGTACACTTTTACGGTTGATCCGAAACTGTATTTCTTTGAAACGCACCATATGGTCCGTCATGACGCACACTAGTGTATTTCTGTGCAGACCAATCTTTGAGTATAACGTCATGACGCATCATTCAGTGTGTGATGACGGATGTGCGTCATGACGGAAGATCATGTCCATTATGACGGAGTACATGTATAACGGCTAGATCCAGTACTCGTGACACGTCCGTCACGAAGCACCATATCGTGCGTCATGATGGACTGTGATCCAAATTCTGGATTGACAATTTTGATACTCATTAATGCCCTATTAATGGAAGCTTTGATTATAAGATCTGAACAACTCTCCTCTCTCTCTTTCTGGCCATTTTACAGATCTAAAGAAGAGATATACTTGTTGGACAAATTGGGAGAAACCTCCATTAGAGATTGAATCTTGAGCAAGTATGGACAAATTTTAGGGTAATTTGTCGCAACCGAAAGACGTTTAGCTCGAGGTGGATACGAGTAGAAGAATCTCAACTTAGATTCTCTGTGGTAATCAAGTTCGAGCAAGGTCGGCGACGAACTAAAGAAATTCCGGTTGTATACGACAAATCGGAGATTCGATTAAGGTGTCGAATCGCGCATGCGTAAGACGTGCGTGTTACCGGAGTCGAAGCGAGCAAGCAAGACAGCAACTACGAAAGCATCAACCCGTCTTCGTGATCAATTTCACGCGGTATGATTCTCTATGAATTAAGAATTAATTTCATAGGTAGTTGTATTTTCTTAATTCGTACGTTCGAGTCGTCGACGTGGTCAGGCCCGGCCCACTAATGGTATGGATTTGTCATATGTCAAATGTCCACCAAAATTTAAGGCCCCTATTTTTTCATAGGTATATAATATTGGGGATGCATATCAATATCGTTTTAATTAACTAAAACAATAATCGGAGATGTATATTAATACCTCTTTGATTAAGGTCTTAAGACTGGCCCAAATACAAAAATGTTGAAAGAAATTGTTTGTTGCTAAAGAAATTAAGGCCTCAAGTTAAGTAGATCCTAGTTTGTAGAAATATATACAACTAGCTTTGCCACCCGCGCAAATGCGCGGGGCATATTTTTTATTATTTTTTATGTGCATTGTTGTTTTAGTGTTTTGTATTTTGTTGTATTGGTATGTGAAAGTTTTCATGTATGTGTTACAAACAAAGGTCATATGCATTCAAAAGAAATTAAATAAATCAATGATTTGTTATTTTTTAGGATCCGGCTTTCCTAAAAAATAAGTATATTTCTATTATTTTGATCAATATATGCCCAAAAAAGCATCATCGGTGATTTGTTATTTTTTCCAAGGTTCAGATATAAACTCTCTTTTTTTCCATGTAAACTATTTTTTATCAGCAATTTGAATCTCATTTTTCGAAACTCTTTATCATCCAGCTATTTTTTTTTTTAAGAAAATAAATAATTTTTTGTACTAATAAAATAAATACATTAAAGATAATTTGTTTCGTTATGTCATCCCCTGGAATCTTCGTTATTATATATTGGGATTTGTCACCTCAGTAGAAATGGACCAATTGAGATCATCATTTATAGAGAATAATATTTATTTTTTAGGATCCGGCTTTCCTAAAAAATAAATATATTTCTATTATTTTGATCAATATATGTCCCAAAAAACATCATCGGTGACTTGTTATTTTTTTCAGTCTTATTCTCATACATTGCATCGACAGAAACAAATTATTCATCATTTCATTTTTTTTGCAGGCTTATCTTCATGAAAGGAGAGTATTTTATCATAAAATGAGTATTTGTATGTCATGAACATTTCTTTGTAAATTAGAACTAATTAATTTATGTGCAACCTTTTGTTTAAGGCAGGAACAATATTAGGATTTGTCACCTCAGTGGCAATGGATCCATTGAGATCATTTATAGAGAATAATATTTATTTTTTAGGATCCGGCTTTCCTAAAAAATAAATATATTTCTATTATTTTGATCAATATATGTCCCAAAAAACATCATCGGTGACTTGTTATTTTTTCAGTCTTATTCTCATACATTGCATCGACAGAAACAAATTATTCATCATTTCATTTTTTTCGCAGGCTTATCTTCATGAAAGGAGAGTATTTTATCATAAAATGAGTATTTGTATGTCATGAACATTTCTTTGTAAATTAGAACTAATTAATTTCTGTGCAACCTTTTGTTTAAGGCAGGAACAATATTGGGATTTGTCACCTCAGTAGAAATGGACCCATTGAGATAATTTATAGAGAATAATATTTATTTTTTAGGATCCGGCTTTCCTAAAAAATAAATATATTTCTATTATTTTGATCAATATATGTCCCAAAAAACATCATCGGTGACTTATTATTTTTTTCAGTCTTATTCTCATGCATTGCATCGACAGAAACAAATTATTCATCATTTCATTTTTTTGCAGGCTTATCTTCATGAAAGTAGAGTATTTTATCATAAAATGAGTATTTGTATGTCATGAACATTTCTTTGTAAATTAGAACTAATTAATTTATGTGCAACCTTTTGTTTAAGGCAGGAACAATATTAGGATTTGTCACCTCAGTAGAAATAGATCCATTGAGATCATTTATAGAGAATAATATTTATTTTTTAGGATCCGGCTTTCCTAAAAAATAAATATATTTCTATTATTTTGATCAATATATGTCCCAAAAAACATCATCGGTGACTTGTTATTTTTTTCAGTTTTATTCACATACATTGCATCGACAGAAACAAATTATTCATCATTTCATTTTTTTTTGCAGGCTTATCTTCATGAAAGCAGATTATTTTATCATAAAATAAGTATTTGTATGTTATTTTATTTTTTTTATTTTGTACTTGTGTTTGTATTCGCATTTATTTAATCAATATCGATAGTTCATGTTGGCATTGTATTCGCATTTATAATTTTTGGATGTATTAATATTTTGTGTTTCGCATTTCTTTTAGGTTTTGCTTCCAATGTGTTTTATGTTCTCATTTTTGTACTCGTAATTGCGTTTGTAATTGATTTCGTATCTTGTTTTCATGTCAATGCATTTACCGTTACTTATATTCGTATTTTCTTTTTGAAATTTAATTTGCTGGAAAAGATATAAAAGTCATTAATCATTATGAAAATATATTATAATCATGAATCATTTTGATTGATTTTGATTGTTCTTCTTGTTTAGCTTTTATCGCTGCATAATTTTTTTTCTCGAATTGTCATTTAATAAGCAATGTTAAACAAACACATTTTTTCAAAACGAATATCAAGTCATTGCAAAGGAGTTTTATTTTATATGTATTTCAAGCAACAAAAATAACAATTGACAAAAACCCAAATTTTTTACTTGTGTTTGTGCTTTGTACATGTATTTCATTTTCGTGTTTCGCAATTATTTCGTGTATAATGTCTTTTGGTTCTTTGTACATACTCGCATTTGGGATTTAGTTTGTGTACTTGTATTTTGGTTCTTTGTACATACTCGCATTTGGGATTTTTCTTTATTCCGCAAAATTTGCAGTAAGATTGTTATTGATGTGTATATTTCTTTTTTTTTCTTTTTTTCTGTTTGCATTGTATCGATGTTTGGTACTCATATGAAGCATTGAAGAATAAATATATTATATTCAGTTATAAATCTCATTTTTCTTTTTATTTTAACAACTCATATGAAGACATGATGATTATGATGATATGATGATGATTATTATGATATGATGATTTGATGATATGATTATGATTTGATGATATGATGATTTGATGATATGATGATTATGATATGATGATATGATGATTATGATATGATGTTATGATGATAATGTGATGATTATGATATGATGATGCCTTGTAATATATTTTTGCCGAGATTTTTCCAAAGTAAAAATCTAAAATACCTACATAAATAAAAAATTAAATAAGAAAACAATTAACCTTGTAAAAATAACCGAAACAAATAAAATAAGGTTAATTGAGATGAGACAAACCTGCAGTCACATCGCATCAAATCTCTTTGTAAATCTAATAATACCAAATATAAACAGGTAGTTATAAGATAGTAAAATAAATTACAACGAAGAAAGAAATTACCAAAATACCCCTCGACTAAAGCTGGAGAAGTTTGTGCTGCGAAACGTCACACTTCCATCGATTTTGTTAGATATAATCCCGAAAAAACCTGAAATTACAAATCCGACCAAAATATGTTGATTATTTAATTTTTCAAATAAAAAAATAAGAAATACAATAATACCAAATATAACTAAGTAATTATAAGATACTTACATAAATTACAATAAATTCCTTCATGTAAAATAACATATTTATTTTATTATATTTGAAACAACCTACGTGCACAGCATGTTTTTTCTTCATATTTATACATACAGTGGTCTAGTTGGTACTTAATAAACTAACATATATATACGTATAAAATAGCATATCTATCTATACATATAATACATCTCCATTTGAAACACTCCACGTAATTTTAAATGGAATAAAATAAAAAATGAAAGGTATAACGAACCAAAAGTTGGTACAGGAAGCAGAATTCGCGAGCATGCTCACAAGTGACTAATATTGGTACATGTTGCCAAATCCTGAAACTTCAAACAAAATTACAAAAAAAACCCCTATCATTTCTAAAATGCAAAGAAGCCCCAAAATTACCGATACCTTGTTTCTTACGTTGATACTGTACCGGTACCACCAACATTGCCTGTTTGTGTCGTATCCCTTTCTGGTTCATCATGTCCTCCATCATCTGAAATGAAAAATTATGTTTTAGTCCCTGTATTTTTGAAAAATAAGTTTCAGTCCCTATGAAAAATAAGGCAAACACGAAATAAATGTCAAATTCAAAAAAAATACTGAACATATACCTCAAATGGACCCGAAAGAGCACGTCATCAGTTCTAACTTCAAAGAAGAATACATTTACTTCTTTTTCGAGCATGCGAGAAGCGCTACAGCGAAGTGACGCGAAGAATGGCTTCTTTCTCTCCAGCGTGAAAAAACTTTTCGCCCTCAACGACGCGGGTCGCCGTCGTTGATTCATCCTTAGAATTCATGACACAACGGAATTACGATTATAACCCTAAAATATTTGTTTAATTTAATCGAATAAAGAACATCAGTGAAACCAAATTCAATAAAATAAGAGAAAAACACAATCGAGCCAAAATATAAAAATGAGTTTTGCAACCGTAAAAAATGAACCTTTTTTAACGGGTCATTCGGATACTTCATCACCGTGTCTATGAAATTATTTTGTTTGTCTACAAATCATAATGAACTGAATAAATACTTAATAATGAAATTTAGTTTATATGAGAATAAGAAGAAAAACAAAGAATACACATACCCGGTATTGAAGAAACACTGACTGGAATTGTGGCGCAACACCAAGTCCCCTTTCTCCATTTAATTAATATTGCCAATCACCGCAAAAGGGCCACTGAAATTGCACAAACCAGATCTAAATTGGTTTTTTTTTCTGTCCTTCATCTTCATCTTTTTTCCCAGATACTTGAAGCGAAGTCTCACAAGGATGAATTTGCCGAAAACCTGAAAAAAACACTAATAATATGAATTAACCATCATACATCATATAATTTGACGTATACCACTCTAATCAGCAAAAGTTCATAAATATAGCAAAAGAAAAGCAAGAAATTGAACAAAAAAACAAATCAACTGGTGAAATTTTCAACAGTCGTGCATCAACCACAAAATTAACAAAGAAAGAATGGATTGAGAAGAAAATAAAACCAATATGGACCTAATTTACAAAGGAAAAGAAGAATATCTTACTGTTGTGGACTTACAACAAAGAATAGAAGGGCTTATGGACAGGTTGAAATCTCCTTTCTCGTCGCCGGAGTGTTTTGCTGTCCCAGAATCGTCCGATGGGCTTATCGCGTAAACACGCATACTCAGTCTTCCCTCTTTCTCCCAAACTCGAAATTAGGCCAAAAAATTACGAAATCAGAATCGAATCAGATTTTAGAATTAAACAATTAGAACTTAATTAACATAAATTGAAATGATAATAAGGAAGAAGTTTCTTACTGCCATAAACGAAAACGAAGCAAGAGAAGAGTTCATGAGCTGAAGAGGACCGACACTATCCCCGCATACTCAGCACACTATAGAGAAGAAAATAAGACCAGCAAAGGACCAGCTCAGCCCCACATACTACAACAACACAACACAACAACACGCGAAAAAAGAAGACCAGCACTACATCACCTACTCAGAACACAACAACACATGAACCGCAAAGGACCTGCTCAGCCCCACATGCTCAGAACAGCAAGACACATGAGATGCAAAGAACCAGCACTTACCCTTACTCTTTTCACTGCCCCGATCGTCATGCCTGATTGCCAGGTATGGACTGACTGTGAATCAATAAAAAAAAAACAGAATCAGTAGAAAATCGACCAAAAAGAAATCTAGGGTTTCGTCTATTTGGAGATCGCGAGAAACCTCACGCATGAGACAAACGAAGAGAGGCACGACGTCGCTGCCGTAGTAGCCGTCGTCGTCCCGGGCAACCGTCGCGATGATTTCGCACTAATTTTCGCCAAAAATCGCCCCTAGGGTTTCACTGTTTTTCTCTTCTTTTTCGTGTCGTGAAAAATGGGAGGAAAGAGAGAGGGGCAGGTGAGTATATGCATTTTTTTTTGTGTAGTTTAAATGAACTTGGCTCACTGTGGTCCAAGATACTGGGTTGTTTTCATTGACTCTTGGTGCACGTGAAACATGTCTATCCAAGATGTTGTTAAATCTGGCCATTGATTTTGAATCCGACGGCTGAGCCAAAAATGATGACGTGCTACAGTACAAAGACGTGCTAAACTGAAAGGTCAACAGTATTTGCTACAGTACAAAGGCGTGCTACAGTAAAAGCATGGGTGGCCACGTGTCAAATTTTCATGAACCGTATAAAATTATAATTAAGATAGAACTCGGTGCACATGGACCACGTGCAAGAAGCAATTAACGCACAGATCTATCTATTAAAATAAGAGTTCAATCTGACGGCTGAGGGCAGCCTGATGACGTGGCTGAATCAGGAAAGGGCATGAGGGGTTGCATTATATATACTAGGAAAATATCCCGCGCTTCGCTGCGGGATTTTTCAACAATTATTTAATATGAATTAATACACGATTAGTTATTCTCTGTGGATTTTTTTTATGTAATTAGTTAATATGAAATAATACATGATTAATTATTCGTATGGAATATGAATTAATAGCTCATTAGTAGTAATTCACAATTCCTTCATTCCTTGCACGAGACTTAAAATATAATAATAAATCATTAGTAATATTAGATAATTTTGTTCTTCGTTCCCCGAATTAATGTAACTCATTGGTAGTAACAAATCAACATTCAAATGTAAAGTTAGTTTTGTTTATAAATTATATTATGAATTCAAATAATTAATATTTGAAAGCAAATAGTAACCAAATAACTGATGTTGGCATGCCCTTTTTTGCTAACTCAATGATATAAATAACTTAATATTTGAAAAGACAACATAGATTAGATGCAAGGAGAAGAATAATGAAGAGTTTATGACTTAAAGTTACATTCTTGCGAAGGTACATGAAGTGGACATATTCATTGTTGCTATGCTAAAGCTGATAAAAATAAAAGAAAATAAATTCAAAAATAAAAGAACACCAGTGCTTCAATGAATAAAGTACTCTCATAATAAGTACTGGAAAGAGGATATACAAATATAGTTTTCTTATTTAAACACGGTTACAGTGGACACAACCAAGTTTTCTTAGTTTAAGTTTACAAAGTGCATCTTAAGAACAACATAAAACAAGTGGTCAAAATTATTTTTATATTTAGGTAAAGAATAGAAGGCAAAAAGCTCGAAATTTTTTCTCAGAATTTATTTAAGGGAAATATTTAAGCACACTATACTGCGAAAATAATTTGGGTCATAAATGCATACCAATACCACATTAAATATTGAATGCATGTTTCCTGAGATTTTAGAAAACAAAAAATATAAGTACAGATGATTGTCGCAGTGAAAAGTCAGGCCATTGTACCAAATTGAAGTAATTATTCATTTATTCATTTATTCGTAACTCGGCAATGGCAATTATCAGATTAAAAATGCAATCGCAGAAAAGCAGAAGAAGCCGCAGCAACCAATCGCAGATTAATAAGAGAAGAATGAATAGGGATTAAAATAGAATTTTATTCGAGTCGAATTTACTCCTGAGTCGGCTGCAGAATCAAATTGATCTGCACAACACCAACAAATTAATATTTATACCTCAATAAAAAAAATAAAAAAACTCAGATCGACACCGAAAAGTATTAAATAATATTACCAACCCTCCGAAAAGTTTGAGAGATCAAAGAGCTCACTTTTTGCGCGGCCGTCTCTCCTCACTTTCCCGCTTATCTGGAGCTCGTCACTTATTTACAAAGACAAAAAATAAATAAACAACCGCATTGTAACAAACACCTTTTATGCGCATAGTAAAATTAGCTTACTCAAATGGATTGAGGCATTTTAGCAAACACCTCGTGTGTGTTCTGTCACCGCTTGTCGCCTCCTCGCTTATGTGAAGTTGCTCGACTCTTAACCCCCTGGAAAAGTTTGAGAGACCAAAGAACAAACACCTTGTATGCATATACGAAAATTATAGTAAAATTAGCTCACTAAAATGGATTGAGGCATTTTAGCAAATACTTTGTGTGCGTTCTGTCACCCCTTGTCGCCTCCTCGTTTACGCGAAGTTGCTCGACTTTGAACCCCCTGGAAAAGTTCGAGAGATCAAAGAACAAACACCTTGTGCATATACTAAAATTATAGTAAAATTAGCTCACTCAAATGGATTGAGGCACTTTAACAAACACCTTGTGTGCGTTCTGCCACCCCTAGTCGCCTCCTCGTTTACGCGAAGTTGCTCGAATTTTAACCTCCTGGAAAAGTTCAAGAGATCAAAGAACAAACACGTTGTGCATATACTAAAATTGACTTACCGAAGTGGTTCGAGGCATGACACAAACACCTCAGGCACCTTCATTCTGCAGCCGACTCAGGAGCTTCGAATTTCTTGAAGCTTCTAAACCCTCAGAGCCACCATTAAAATGCGCCAGTCGCTATTCTACCGCCGACTGCCGCCTGCAGACGATGTACGACGGCGAAGCTTCCCTATCCGTTGATCCCTTCTCTCTTTCTCTGTTCTCTCGCTGTCCCTTCTCTCTTTCTCTGTTATCTCGCTGTTTAGGGTCATGGTTTACGAAAGAGAGGGTAGTGGGGTGGCGAGACTAACGGAAGAGGGGAAGGAAGAGGGGATGGGGGCATCGATGGTTGAGCTGAGCAAATGAAGATGGGGTGGTAAACAGGAGAGAGGGGACGGGGGCATAGACAGTAAATGGAGATGGGTGGTAAACAGTAAAGGTAGACGCGGGCATCTATGGTTGAGTAAAATTGGGGTAAATTTAATGGGAGGGGTTAATTTAAATTATATTATGCTATTAGTATAACTAATTGGACTTGAAATATTTAAATTATCTTAAATTAGCTCATGCATTAATTAATGTTAAGTCATATTTTAGTAAGTTATGAAGTTAGCATGTCATATGTTTAGGTGCACTATAAGTATACGTTTAGAAATTTTGAATTAGAATATAAATTACCATATTAATCATTTAGGAATAATTGAATTTCTTGTACATGTTGCTCATTGTAATTTTTTTTTTTTTTTTTTTTTTTTTTTTTTGAGTAAATTCGGAGAGGGCTCAAAGTCCCCCTTCCAAACACAATCTTTTTTTTTTTTTTTATTACAAACCCGTTGGCCACACACTCTATTCACTCATTTAAAATTTAATCTATAATCCAGTGTCCTCGTCGGGAATCGAACCCCACACATCTCGCTCTCTAGCCAAGATGTGTGACCAACTAGGCTAACTCTAGTTGGCTGCTCATTGTAATTTAATAGATTTAAATTTAGGCCTCGTTCTTTTTGTTATTGTAGTTGGTACCTATATTTTTTATTGAAACTTTTATTCTTGATTTTGTTTAATCTAATTTTATATTTGGAAAATATTAATCTCACTGACTATTTTTTATTGAGATTTTGCTACTAGTATTTTCCAATAAGAAATTCGTATAATAACTTCGTTGATCTTTTTTTTTATGGAGACCTATTTCTATTTGATGATAATTTTACATATATACAAAAAAAAAATTATAAAACACAAATTATCTTAAATTTAGTTGCAAATTAGTAAATATCATATTAAAGTAATTAAAAAATAAAAAATTCATTGAATCATTAATAAATATTATATTAGTTAAATCATTAACAAAAAGTTTTTAAGAAATATTGTATTATTTTTGTATTTGAAAACTTTTTGTTATTAAATTAATATAATATGATATTTGATTAGTCTCGTTAATTTTTTGTCAAAGGCCTCCAAAAACGTCAGACCGGTCCTGGACAATATGATAAAAAAGAATAAACTTTTGGCGAAAGAATTCAACCCTAATTTTAATTTTGATCGAGGGCTGCCGAAAGAGTGCAGGCAAGAACTATATATACCCGAACACAATTCAACCTACCAAATGGTAGGTAATTGCAAGAGTTCAAGAATGTGTCTCGGGGAAGCCCAGCGTCAAGGACCCAACTTTTCATTGGGTCTCACGTATGGTTGATGTGGAGGCCCACCAACTAGCTAATATGGCTAGGCTATTTCGAGAAAATTACGAGGATGTTGTGTTTCCTTCTATGTCGTGCAGTTATTAGGCACAGGTTCATGGTCGTCACTGGAATCACGTTAGATTAAGTAGGAGTTTGTTTACTTTTTAGGTTTTGACAACTTGCTTTGCTATTTTGGATTGCTCATCAAATAGCTCTTTTCCTTTCATCGTTTTTTTAATGCTTGTATGAACCTTTCGTTTCCTTGTTTAATGAGGATGCCCCCGGGCTTTTATAAAAAAAAAATTACAGGCAACAAGTGACGTACACAAATTTCATGTAAAAAGATTTGCCGCCCACCCCTGATAAACTATTGAAGTTCCGTCTCTGGTTATCACAGAACTATTTTTTTTTTTTTGATGAAATCCACATAATTTATACATCAATCATTTCATCTTGATGTCATGATTTTTCGTCACCAGTACTTCTAGACTTCTAGTTCCCATTGTCAGAATTTTGTTTCCCTTCTGGTTTGTTATTGTATGATCAGGAGAAGGTGGCGCCTGCCCATTATGCGGGTTGCGGTATATACGAGGTAGACCACAGTGACTTGCAAACTGACATCCCCGTGTTGGCCTATATAACGGATCTATCGGGAGAGCTCTCCTTTCAACTACTGAAGAAAAAAAGCGAAGAGGGGGAAAAATAAACACGGCCAGTATGAAAAATGTATTAGCTACGATATTACAAATTTGGAGGGTAAGCATGTTTCAAATTCTTGTAAATTTTTGTCTTCTTATATTTCAAATTTTCAGCTAGTTTTTTTTTTGTTCATTTGTTTGTGCTTTTTATGAAAAAAAAGAAAAAAGAATCTGAGTTAAATTTTAAAAGAAAATGAAGGAAAGTCAAATTCCGATGGCTTGTCTCTAGGGATGTCAATGGTGTGGATATTACCCGAACCGATCCGAACCGTATCCGAAGAAATATCTGGATTCGAAAAAAATATCCGGATTCGAGTGGATCCGGATATGGATCTGGTTGCTAATTTTAGGATCCGAAACCGGATTCGATATTAGGTTTTGGTGCGGGGACCGGATCCGTGTATTTTTAGGATCCGGATACTCGGAACCAGATTCGAGTATCCGGAAACGAATCCGGATACACATATTATATATTATTTTTATATATTATATTTGATATTAATTAAAAAATCATATACAAATTAATGATATGTGAGTGATTTAAACTCACAATCGTAAAATTACGTTTAAATATAATCATAATTATCGTTTATGTTACAAATTATATATATTTATAGCTAAAAAGTAAGTTATGTTATGATAACATAGTATCCGTTTTAATATCCGAAAGAGAACCGTATCCGTATCCGTATCCAACAATATCCGAACCGTATCTGTATCCGTTTATTATCCGAACCGTATCTGGATCCGGGTAATTTCGAACCATTGACACCCCTACTTGTCTCTCACACTATCACCCCTACATTTTTTCTCAAAGTGTGTCCTTCAAAAAAGTTAGGACAACACAAATGTCTTTCATACCTTTCGCCCTAATTAATATATGTAAATATTAAATAAATATATAATTAATGAATATATAATATTATGTTCATATAATTATTTCTAATTGTAATATATATTTAATATTTGGTAATATTATATAATATTACATACATATCATTAAGTATTTAATATATAATAATATATTATGTTATATATAATAGTGTGTATAGTAAATATTATATTGTTTATTTATTTAATATATTAATTATGAATTAGAAAATATACTATATTATGTTTACTTTTTTTAATTTAAAATTTAAAATAAACACATTTTTATTATTAATTAGTAATTAGAAATTATACTATATTATAATTAGTAATAATAATAATAATAATAATAATAATAATAATAATAATTATTATTATTATTATTATTATTATTATTAATATTAAATGTCATAATAATAATAGTATTAATTATAATTATAATATTTTTTATTATCATAAAGTAATTAAGATTGTAATAATTAAAAATAATTATAATATTAATATTATTAAAAATTATAAAAATTATAATAAAAAATTACAAAAATAATATTAAATGTAATAATAATAAAAATGATAAAAATAATTATAATAATTTTATTATTTTTATTATTATTATTATTAAATGTAATAATTATAATTTGTAATAATTAATATTGTGAAAATAATATAATATAATATTTTTATTATTATTATTAAATATAATCATTATAATTAGTAATTATTATAATTGTGATAATAATATAATATAATATTTTTATTAATATTATTATTATTATTATTATTATTATTATTATTATTATTATTATTACTTGTAATAATTACAATTAGTAATTATTATTATTGAGATAATAATATAATATAATATTTTTATTATTATTAAATGTAATAATGATGATTAGTAATTATTATTATTGTGATAAATATAATATAATAATATTATTATTATTACTAACTGTAATAATTATAATTATTAATAAAATTATTATTTTGATAATAATAATAGTAATAGTAATAATAATAATAAATTATTATTATTTTTATTGATTTATTCATTAAATGTAACAGTAATAATAATAAATATATATATACCAACTACTTTTCAAATAAAACATATCTCATATATCTCAAATCATTATAACTACTTTTCAATTATCCTATACATCAAACAATAAATTTTACTTTTCAAATAAGACAATGATGTCCTTCAAATATTTAGCTCATTTCACTTAGTCTGAAAATGATTGAGGCCATTTAGCCTGCCCCCGGATTTCACCACCACTTCCTCTATATGCTAATTACGTATTTCATTAACATGATAATTAATATGCATCACATAATAAATAATTAATATCTATTTGAATTAATCATTATTAATCAATATTGATTAATTGGTAATTATGTGTCTTTTGTTGATTATCATGTTAATTACGTTAATATATTAAATAAAATACACATAATTTAATGTTTTAGCATTTAGCATGCAAGCAAGAAGAAACTAATTTAGATTCTTTATCCATCACATTGTGTGTATTCTTGATTTTCCCATATTTTAAGGAAACATTAGATGAGAAGAAAGTACGATGGACCAGGAGATTTCAAATCAAACAACAAAACATTATTTATCTTAAAAACAAATATATTTTCTTGCATAATCCCTGGAGCTGGCAAAATCTGACCCGATCCGAATGCGAATCCGAACCAGACCCGATCCGATCCGAAAATGTTGAAAAGTCAACGACCCGAAACCAAATCCGAATGATCCGAACCCGAATGACCCGAACCCGAAATTGACCCGAAACCGAATGACCCGAAATCCGAACAACCCAAAACCCGAACTAACCCGAAACACGAATGATCCGAAACTCATGACCCGAAACTCACGACTCGAATGACCCGAAAATTAAAATATTATAGTTAAAATCAATATAATATTGCTAAAATATCTTGGAATCAATAAAAAATTTCCGAATTATCCGATAACTAAATTTTTGGAAAATCAACTGGTTCAAAATCAAATTTTGCGAAATCCGAATTACCCGAAAATTAATATAGTCAAGACCCAAATGACCCGAAATTGAAACGATCCAGAACCGAATGACCCGAAAACCAAAACGATCCGAACCTGAATGACCCGAACACCGAAACGATCCGAACCCGAATGACTCGAAAACCGAAACGACCCGAAACCGAATGACCTGAAATCCGAAACGATCTGACTCTGAACCCGAACGACTCGAAATTCGAACAATCCGCGATCCGATGACCCGCAACCCGAAACGACCTGAACCCAAAATGACCCGTCCCGAATCCAACCCGATCAGCCCGATTGTCACCTCTAATAATATCTTCTAATACCACAAAATCAAACGGACCCTATTTATTCCGCTGCCACTTTCATTGATTGGGTAGAAAAGTACAACGAAAGGACGGTAATTTTTCTTTTACTTTGAATGTTCAAAGAAAAGATTTTTTTTTTTTTTTTGAAATAGGAAGACGGTAGTCTCCCTTGGGAATTTTATATATGAAATAATGTGTAGGTGACGATTCATTTTATCCCTCAAAATGATACAAAAATCCAGCTTAATAGTTCATATATTTTTATAAAATCCATCTTAATAGTTCATATATTTTTAAGTACATCGTCCAACTCATATAATTATAATAATTTACAAAAATTAATGAAAATTTGATATATAACTAATGAAATACATCTAAATTTTATAAATGAAAGCTAAACAATACAAAAATATAGAAAGATAAATCTTTATTATGAATTGAATTGTTTTTGTGTACAAATTATTTACATAAAGTAGTGAATGTTCCGATGTGAAAGTTCCAACGTCCACATTTTCATGTTTGCACTTGTTCATGATTGTCGAAAATTTCACATTCAAACAAGGGCGGATCCAGAATCGAAATATAGGGGGGGCCGAATTAGAAAAAAAAAAATTCAAAATATGTACCTTGAGGGGTTCGAACTCACGACCTAACACTTCCTGAACACCTATCACTACACTACTTTAGTGTTTGTGAAATATCAACAAATTTATTATAATTATTACTTTTGAAACGAGCGACATCACCTTCTTCCTAACTAATATTTTCGTTTTCGATTTCATGGGTGGGAGGGGGGCGGGCCTTCCGCTGAGAGTGTTCTGTGTAAAAATAACGTTAGTTGGAAAATAATCTCATATGTAAAAATAACGTTTGTTTTGTTGAATTTGCATATCTAGCTGTTGCAACGACTAGTTTGGCAAAATAGACTTGTAACTTAAAAATTAATGTTTTTTAAGTTATGTTTATTTATGTATTTACGTAATAACTAAATTAGTGTGAAATGTAGTTTGAAAGGTAGTGTGTATGAATAAATATTAGGTTGTGATATATGATTGTATTATTCAAATATAGAGTTGTATGTGAGAAGATGCATGCGTACCTATGAATGCAACAAATCTTTAATATTGAAAGTGAGAGAAAATATTTAAAAAAATAGAGAGAGAAAATTATATTTGTCTATTATTTGTGTGTATCTTTGGGAGTTTTGTATCAATTCTTCGTAAAGAAATAATAATAAAAAAGGGGGAATTTCTCATATATCCCTACTAAACTCGAAAATTACATATTTGTCCATCTTAAGTTGTAAATATCGTATTTATCCCTACTAAACACAATTAATATCAAATTTATCCTTTCTTAACATTTTTGTTAAATTTAACAGAAAATTAATATAAATGACTAATTTACCCCTCATTTCATTAACTCAATCTAATATTTAATTTATCCCTTATTTCACTAATCTTAATCCAATATCTAATTTATACCCGCATACCCGTTAACTTGTCTACCCTAAAACTTTTAGAACCCTCATTTCACTAACCCTAACCACACCTCTTCTTCTTCTTCGAACACACCCTTCTTCTTGGAACGATTCTTGGAACGAGCTCGGCGACGCAATGGAGCATGGCGATGAAATCTCCTCTAAAGATGTGCGACGCGATAGCTAGGCGACACGATAAAAGGACGACGCGATAGCTGGGCGAAGGGATAGCTGGTCGAAGGGATAGCTGGGCGACGCGATAGAGCTCGGCGACAGCGATGGTACTCCATCCGTCCTTCGATGCTACTTTCGATTATAAATCCGAGCGGAAACTTCAAACGGGTCGATTTCAGCAAACTGTCGGTGCCCTCTTTTTGCAATTATCCAACTTCCAAGGGCCCATTCGTAAATATTCCATGTCTGGAGAGGATAGGTTAGCTGGTGGAAATGGAGAGGATAAGTACCCACTTGTCTCTGTTCCGGTCCGAAGAGGAAATGATGAGAGAGAAACAGAACCAACTCGAAGAAGAGAGACGATTGTATGGTTTATTTATTTTCGCACTTTCTCTTTCTCTCTGGAGAGAAACAGAGAGGAAATTTTGAGAGAGAAACAAAGCTGTATTTGGAAGAGATGCGAGCGAAATATAAGGGGTTATGTGAGAGAGTGGAGCAGAGAAAAAGATTCAAAACAAATGGGAATGGAAATGGTAATGGTAATAATAACAATAATAATGTGGGGCGTGGAGAGAGATTGAATGCGGCTCAGAGAGAGAGAATGAGGCTTCTCACAACCGCTGTTTTTGATAGGTACGCATACATTAGAAAACTGGTACCAGCTTATTGGTACGGTTTGGGTGATGTGTTAATTCATTATAACTATATTATTAGGGGCAAGGGAGAGGATACGTTTGGATCGAAAGACGAAGATTGGCAATTATATAAGTTGATGAATAGAGACAACGACGACGATGATGACGTGGCAGATCCTGACGATGATGAGCTGGCACGTATCTCCTCCAAACTCCAGGTCTTTAAAGAAGGAGATGGATCGTCGGTGAGTTGGCATGCTCGAGACGGTATTTGGCAGGCTTGAGAAGGATTCCAAATCATACTTGGCAGGCTCGAGACGGTATTTTTCGACGGCATTTTGAATCGGAATTGATGTGTTTTGAATTGGAATTGATGTGTTTTGAATTGGAATTGATGTGTTTTGTAATACGAATATCGATGTGTTTTGTACTACGAGTATCGATGTGTTTTGTACTACGAGTATTGATGTGAATAATTTTAGTATTGATGTGAATAATTTTAATGTTGATGTAATAAAATTTTAATGTTGATGTAATAACTTTGATTGATGTAATTTTATTTGAACAATTTCACAACTAAAATTCTTGATTTGTTTTGTATTTTCTATTGATGTAATTTTATTTGAACAATTTCACAACTAAATTTCATAACTTAAATTCCACAACTTAGATTCAACTAAAATAAACTAAAATTACATAGAACCCCTTCAACTTAAATATCATCACGCCTAATTCTTTGATATCGCATTGGAAGTGAAAACGTTGAAAGTGATTCTCATCATTTATCTTCTCAAAATGAATATCGATCACACTCTCCGGATTTCTTCTAATCAATTCTTCTTTGAAGTCATCCATCCGTAAGTACGAATCTTTCCATTTACCATAGATATCTTTCAAGGCTTGTTCCTTCCCACGAAAAACTCGCATATACGGTATATAATTGCAATCTAAAAGAGAAAGTAATTAATTAGAGATTTTAGTAATACATTTATCAGAGAATATGATTGAACATTGTATTCAAACAAAGAGGCGAAATCCACGAGATACATAACTCAGAAATGTCAGAGCGTACCTGTACTAGAAATCCAGTCACCAGTCGCTCCACACCCCTAACTCAGAAACGCCAGAGAAGAGAAATCCACGAGATACACAACTCAAAAACGCCAGAGAAGAGAAATTGAAGCTAAAGTCGAGAAAAAAATCCTTGCTCAGTTGCTACACACCCCTTGCCCTTCCTCAATCGCCATGCCAGAGAAGATAGAGTCGAGAAGTGGAAGAAACGACCAGTGTTACACACTCCAGGAAGTCGAGAAGAAATCGACCAGTGTTAGAAATCGCCATGCTCAGTCGCCATGCTCAGTTGCTACACACTCCAGGAAGTCGAGGAGAAATCGACCAGTGTTAGAAATCGAGAAGAAATTGCCTAAATCGAGAAGAGGAAATCGATTTTAGGAAGAGAAGATGAGAAGATGAAAAGGAGAAGATGAGAGGAAATCGATTTTCGAGAAGAAATTGCTCAGTCGCCGTGCTTAGTTGCTCAGTCGCCGTGAAGAGAAAATCGACCAGTGTTAGGAAGTGAAATGAAAAAGAGTGTTATGAAGAGAAATGAGA
The DNA here is from genome assembly GCA_946800325.1 of Luzula sylvatica. NCBI lineage: Eukaryota > Viridiplantae > Streptophyta > Magnoliopsida > Poales > Juncaceae > Luzula > Luzula sylvatica. The sequence continues at coordinate 45,661,553 of OX326956.1, read as the reverse complement.
AGACATGAACGGTGATGAGGGTAAGATCAAGTTTTTTAACGGGTAAGGTTTATTTGGATTTTGAAGTATTGTTTAGTAAGGGTATTATGGTCAAAAAAAATTTAACTTTATAATTCAACTAAATATAATATTCAAATTTCTGTTAAGTTTAATGTGAATTTAACAGTAGGGATAAATTTGATATTAAATAATTTTAGTAAGGATAAATTTGATATTAATTGTGTTTAGTAGGGATAAATACGATATTTACAACTTAAGAGGGACAAATATGTAATTTTCGAGTTTAGTAAGGATATATGAGAAATTCCCCCTAAAAAAAAACACATTCCGTCAGAATACTTCCTCTCTCTCCCCGTGGACCGTGGTATTCAATTGTCATGGATTTTTATAATCTATTTTGTTAAACATGTAATAAATATCAAAAATAGGGTTTTGATATTTGTGGAATATTAGTCCTAAAATCCCAGAATATAAGACCCATGTTAAATACGATTCGTCCCACGATCACAACCGACTCCTTATGCGTCAAAGTTGTCAAAAGGGTATAATCGTAATTTCATTTTTATGGTTATTTAAATATATATATGATAGGGACTTAATTGCATAATTACCCAACCATTAATAACACAAATAAGTAGAGTTTGCAAAATAAGCCTCAAATAGGTGTAAATTGAATTATTAGGAATTATATCAAAGTAGGGGGTTATGTATGTAAAGTACAATTCCACTAACTACTTAGTCGGCCAGCTTGTTGTCTCTCTCCATCCATCCATTGCCTTCATTAAAACTCATGAAACCCTAAGGAAAACAAGAGAGAAAAAGAGGAGAAAGCAAGGAAAAGAGGAGATTTCGCAAAACGAAAAGTGTCATCATCTTCGAGAGGTTGAGTTTTACGAGTTGGGAAGATCAAAAGAAGAATTCCATCGACGTTTCAAGTTGCTCCATTTTCTGCGTCGTTTCGTTTAATCGTGTATTTGTCGAGTTTCTTTCCATTAGGTGAGTGCTACTTTCACTTCTCTCTTATTAAGAATCCAATTACGAGCGTTTCTAGACCTTACTTGATAGTCTAGGGTTCTCGCTTTACAAATCCGTATTTTGCTTTAAAAACCGTGTTACCTCAACAAAATATATATTATGTAGATTTGATCATATATATGTATGTAGAATTTGATAAAACGTAAGCTGGGCTTACGGTTTTGAAAGAGGGTCCTATGTGTACATACGCGGCTCCTCCGGTATGTTTTAGTTTGATAGGTGTAGTGTCGCGTGACCCCGTGGCGCTCTATGGAGGGAATTGCGTAGCAAACTTGATGTAGTGCAAAGTCCCGACCCCGTGGCGCCCTCTTTATGGTGGGGTCTGGCTGTGGCGCATGGATATCCGTCGTCAGCTCATTTTTTTGTAGGGAATTCGCGCTTCCCGAACTTTATGTTATGTTCCAGCCCGTTTGTGATTCGCTATCCACTCGGGGTTGGCACTTCAGTCGAGTGTTATTTGCGCCCTCACCCCGGTAAAAGTATTAGTATGTATATGATTATGTATGAAGGTAAGTGATTTTGATTTCGAAAAGCCGGGGCAAGTACTTTGAGAAGTATTTATATACATATATGATTTATGATTTCGATTATTTTGAGCGAGGTTTTTGACTAGCATGTAAAAGGTCGATCTTAATAAGCTAGGCTCAAAACTCACTCACTTAGTCACTTCCGTGACTAACCATTTTATTTGAATGTTTTGAGTCTAGGCACGGTGGACAGATTTTCCGGGGCAGCGGGTGTCTAGAGTGTGAGTGCGACGGTTTCGTTTTCATCGCGGAACCTCCATCTTGTGTATATTTGTTTATTTCCGTTTCTGGCCAGCGAGCCTTTTGTTTATGCGACATCTTGTTTATTTTTGGTGTTTGGTTATGTCGCGTTTGTGTTTATATGCTTCCGCTAGGTTTATTTGTGTTCGTGTGTATATGTTATGGTGATGCATGTATATATCTGCGTGTGTCGTTGTTTTCGAGTTGTGGTATTTATGTTTTTGTGAATTTATCATATAAGAGCCTGTGGTATACGAGTTGTATACTGGCGGGTTGCCGCACCCTTTTCCATTTTATTTTTGGCGATATACCTTCGCGCAAGTCTGTGATGCGGCTCGTCACTATGAGAGGAATTTGTGTGAGCGTGGGACTAGTGAAAGGTTTCATGGAGATGTTCAAACGGGGAGTTCGCGACCTAGTCCAGCGCACAAATCCAGCCCGCCAAGAAAGCGTTCGCGTAACGAAAGGAGGTTTTATCCGAATCAAGGCGCGGGGCAATCCCAACAAAACCGATCCAAACAGATTCGGAGATGCAACCGTTGCGGGTTTAAGCATGGGGGAAAGGAGTGTTGGAGGATGAGTGGTCTTTGTTTCAATTGTGGAAAACCTGGACATTTCGCTAAGGACTGTCCTCATCCGGGCAGACCTAATGTTGCACCACCTCGAGTAGCAGAACAAACACCGCAAGGAGCTGGGCGCGGTAATGCGAGAATGTTTGCAGCGGTATCACCATCGGGAGTAGTCGGGGCAGAGACGAGTGCGCCAATGGCCAATCCAGTGACAGGTATATTTCTGATTTCTGGAGCACCAGCTTTTGTTTTGTTTGATTCGGGTGCGAGTCATTCTTTCGTGGCTCGTGATCTTGTTAATTCTCAAAAGTGGGTTTGTACCCCGAGTGTCACACCATTAGTAGTTAGTACGCCCTTGGGTATGAGAGTAAGTGTTAATGAACGTTGCGAGGGCAAGATAGTGGTAATCGGTGAGCGTGAGTTTTCCATTGATTTGAGTGTCCTCGAGATGTTCGACTTTGATGCCATTTTGGGAATGGATTGGTTATCCCGTCACGGAGCGACGATTGTGTGCCAGGAGTCCTGGATTTATTTTGATTTGGAGGATGGATCCCGTATTAGTGTAAGGGCCAAACAACTCGGTCGGGAAGGACCGATTATTTCTGCGATTACCTCGCATAGAGTGATGGCTAATGATTGTGTTGCTTTTCTTGCGAGTGCACAATCTAATGCGGGGTATGTACAATTAGAAGATATACCTATTGTACGTGAGTTTGTACGGGTTTTTCCGGATGAGTTGCCGGGGTTGCCACCGGAGCGAGAGGTTGATTTCGAGATAAAGTTAGTAGCTGGGGCTGGTGAAGGAATAATGCCCTAGGCTGAATGAAATAATGCCCTGGGCTGAACTAAATAATACCCTAGGCTAAACTGTTTAGCTTGTATGTAAACAAAGGATAGTTATTATTTATGTGTTGTTAATCTAATATTTTAATATTGAATTAAAGTTTCATTTAACACGTGTACTGGTTATTTAACATATTTAGGAATATGTGAATAAGCCTTGAATTGTATCACTAGTTTATACATCATCATAATATGTGATTATGATAGTAAAACTGTATCAATGAACGTAATACGAATCTAAATGTCCCTGGTCATATATATGATGTATATAGAGATATACATGTCTAAAGAAATAGAATATATATGTACACCAGTATATTCGCATATGAGATGATTATGTTTTACTGATCATGGACATGGAATACATAGAGATGTAGTGATGTCAAATATGGAATATAGATATGTATTAGAGACTACATATTGGACTGACCAACTTATGAGAATATACATGGTTATTGTCATTATATATATTCTCATAAACAAATAGAATTTTAGTTCTTTGACCTGAGGTTATCATTAGATTTCTCACCTGTGAATTGTGATACTTAGATATGTTTCTTTGTTATCTTTAACCGGGTAATCAAGATCATCATTGGGTATTACATGAAGCATGTTGGAGGATGTGAATAACCAAGATGGAAGTTGTTCCTTTCATGATTGAAAGAGATATCTCTCAGGGCCCCCTGATGAATTAGGATTGAAGGAAATGCGTGGCCACGCTCAATAAGATTAACATGTGTTGTTAATACTAATTGAACATTCAATCTAATTCTATATCGGGAAAGAGTTAAGTTGATTTAGAAAGGATGACATTTGACCATGTCTTTGATCAACAGATATCGAATGAACAAGAGAGCTAGAAATTTGTCTATTTGATAAATAGGTTATGATCACAAATCATTTATTTAATTTGGGTAGTCATAATGCCTTGCTAGAGGCCAACTATGATTTGCATATTTAAATAGAGATTTAATATGCTGCCAACTTTAAATAAACCTATAGGGTCACACACAAAGACAAGTTAGGACTGGACACAGAAAATCAGGAAAGTAGATATTATTCAGTTTGAATCAGGATGTTATTCTGATTTTGAATCAGGATATTATTCTGTTCGAAAGTGGATATTATTCTGTTCGAACGAGGATATTATTCTGTTCGAATAGAAGGTGTAAAGCATTAAATGAATGCTACATGCATGTATGGGTGCATGACATTAATGCTCTGGATATCATTCATTGGATGAAAGATATTAGGTGGGAAAGAATAGTTTTTTCCCCACTCGATAAGAAATACACACCAAGACTTCTTGAAAGAAAGAAGAAGAGAGATTCACTCATTTTTCTAGAACAGATTTTGACTAAAAGAAAAGAGTTTTCTTGGAGAGTCAAAAGAAGAGAAAAAGGTTTTCTCAGTGAAAAGAAAAGAGTGAAGCTTGGCTGAATTTCTTTGTGAAAGAAAAGAGAAGCAAGCAGATTTTCTGAAGGGAGGAAGGATCCGACTAGCATCGGAGGTCTTCACATCCAGCCTATACGAGTCGCGTGTGGATACCGATAGAGGGTAGTGCCGGTTCGAGCACACCAACGTGATCTCAGGAAGCTTCCTTCAACCAGATTTGAACTAAATCTGAGGTGAAAATTCTGAAACTCTTCCTTCGTATCTAATTAGCGATACACAGATCCATGGCTTAAGGGGTTCGGGTAAATTCCGCCGAGCAATATGATTGCGCGAACCCCCAACAGTGGTATCAGAGCCACGTGTATCGTTTATTAGATCGATTTAGTATATTAGATGTACTAGTTTAGAGTTTCTGAGAATTATAAAACTACATATGTATTTTGATTGATATTATGCATAAGAAGGTGCACTGTCTCGAGCAGGATATTATTGCATGAGATGCAAGATGTTATTCTGTTTGAACGAGGATATTATTCTGTTCAAACAGAAATGTACGCTGTCTCACGCTGAGATTTACTGCATAAGATGCAGGATATTATTGCATGAGATGCAGGATATTATTTCATGAGATACCGGATATTATTGTCTGTTTGAACGAAGATATTATTCTGTTCAAGCAGAAGGTGCACTGTCTCACGCTGAGATTTATTGCATAAGATGCAGGATATTATTGCATGAGATGCAGGATATTATTCTGGTCTCACGTGGAGATTATTGCATATGTATTAGTCGAAATGTATGTATGTATTTTATAATTCAACGATATATGATATAGCATGGGCCAAAAACTTTGTGTTGTGATTGAATGATGTGATTGTATGTATGTTGTGCATGTTGTAAATTTGATTTATGGCTGAAGGCAACCAGTGAGTTGTCCAAATTGTAATTTTATTTTAATAAGGCAACCGGTGAGTTGTCCAAGTTGTAAAATAAATAAGGTTGTAAATTAAAGAAGATGAAGGAGTTCATCGCCTCAACCGATTACATGGTGAAGGAGTTCATCAGGACAACCAATCACAAGATGAAGGAGTTCATCACCACAACCTATCACATGATGAAGAAGCTAATCGCCATAACCGATCACATGATGAAGGAGTTCATCACCACGTCCATTGTTATAATGAAGGAGTTCATTATAAGTAATTAATTAGGGATCTTTATAGTGGCTTATAAAGATCATGGCCATGCTATGTCATTAAATTAATTATTCTGTGATGTGTGATGTGATATGCTTTTGCATGTGATAAATAAATTAGAAATCCCTCTATTAATTATTAAGTTGAGAAAATGCCTCCCATATTCTGAAATTCTCAGGGCCTTTATATCACTCACATGGGTCATGCCAAAGCTGGGTGTGTGAGATTATATAGTTGGCGGGAGAATATGCATTGATTAATTACCAACATAGGTCATGCCAAAGCTGGGTGTGTTGGTAGATTAATTGGATGATAATCAGTTATGGTTAGTACTTAACTAAGTAGCAAGTCGGACTTGAACTTAGGGCATAGATGAGATATGTACACACATGGATTTTTGAGTTAGACTCATAAACCCCTGATCTCATAAATGATCTCAAGAGTTGCATGGAGATGCAATTGGATTTGATCCTACCTAAATAGCAGAATTCTGAGACGAGCCAAAGCCGATTAGGATTTTGCGAAATATGGATCTTGAGCCACTATGGTACATGTAGTTGGAATGTATCCGAACCAACACAGTGAGGGTTGTTGATTTGATAAAAATAGTGGGAGTATTTTAAATGAACTAAAACATAAATGTTATCATCTATAAAAGTATTAATTTTGCACATTTTATTCCATGTAGAAAAATGTCCTCAAACAGTTTAAATTTGCGATCTCTCCTTGAGAAGGAGAAGTTGAATGGTAAAAACTTTCTGGATTGGGAGCGAAATCTAAGAATTGTTCTTAGGGCCGAACATAAGGGTTATGTTCTTGATGAGCCTCTCCCAACTGAAGAACCACCAGCAGATGCTGACCAAGTGGACCAAGAATACTATGAAAAGTTCATAGATGATGATGTTGAAATAACCTGTCTCATGTTGGCAACTATGTCATCGGATCTTCAAAAGCAGTTTGTAGATTCGCATGCATATGTTATGCACAAACAGCTCAAGGAAATGTTCCAAGAGCAAGCCAGACTTGAGAGGTTTAACACTCACAAGGCGTTGTTCAACTGTAAAATGGTCTCGGGTACATCTGTGAGTGCACATGTTTTAAAGATGAAAGGTTATGTTGATAACCTTGAGAAACTAGGTGCGAAAGTCAGCCATGAGATGGAAACTGACTTGATTCTTGAGTCTTTGACTCCGAATTTCGCACAGTTTGTTTCTAACTACAACATGCACTCTATGGACAAAACAATACCGGAATTACATGGTATGCTCAAGAATTTTGAGGCTACCAATAGGTCCGGAGACTTCAAGGCATCAAATGTCAACGAAGTTCTGATGGTTCAAAAGGGAAAGTTCAAGAAGAAGTTCAAAGGCAAGAACAAAGGTAAGGGCAAGATGTTGCCCAAACCAAAGATCAAGAAATCTGAACCGACCACTTGTTTCCATTGCCATAAGGATGGCCATTGGAAAAGGAACTGCCCTCTTTACTTAGAAGAAGTGAAGAAGAAGAAAGCAGTTTCGGCAAGTGCCTCAGGTATTGATGTTAACTTATCTACTTTGTCAAATTGGGTATTAGATACCGGATGTGGCACTCACATTTGTAAAAATGTGCAGGGACTACAAAGTAGAAGGAAATTAGCTAAAGGTGAAATGGACCTACGTGTGGGAAATGGAGCAAGAGTTGCTGCTTTAGCCGTAGGAAATTACCATTTAACTTTACCTAATGGATTTGTATTAGAACTAAACAATTGTTGTTTTGTACCTGGTATGAACAGGAATATTATTTCTATTTCAAGACTAGCTTTGGATGGTTACAAATTTATTATAGAAGATAATAATTGTACTATCCGTAAAGGAGAAATTTTCTATGGAAATGTTTCATTAGAAAATGGTCTCTATGTGCTAGATCTGAATAATCACAAATCCATATTTAATATCAATACCGAAAGGATAATGTCTCATGTTGATAATCAGACCTACTTTTGGCATTGTCGTTTAGGCCATATAAATGAGAAACGCATTTCTAAACTCCATACTGATGGACTTTTAGACTCATTTGATATGAGATCATATGAGACATGTGAGTCTTGTTTATTAGGCAAAATGACTAAGAAACCTTTCTCAAATGTTGGTGAAAGATCCAATGAGTTGTTGGAGCTCGTACATACTGATGTATGTGGCCCAATGAGCATGGAAGCCAGAGGAGGTTATAGATACTTCATTACATTTACTGATGACTATAGTAGATATGGTTTTGTCTACTTGATGAGACAAAAGTCAGAATCGTTTGAAAGGTTCAAAGATTTTAAGAATGAAGTAGAGAATCAACTAGGCAAGAGAATAAAGGCCATTCGATCTGATCGAGGTGGTGAATATTTGAGCCAAGATTTTGATGACTATCTAAGAGATTGTGGAATTGTTTCACAATTAACTCCACCCGGTACACCTCAATGGAATGGTGTTTCCGAGAGGAGAAATCGTACCTTGTTGGACATGGTTCGATCAATGATGAGTCAGACAGATCTCCCGAAATCGTTTTGGGGTTATGCCATTGAAACAGCCGCATTCATACTGAATAGAATTCCATCTAAATCCGTAGAAAAGACTCCATATGAGATATGGAGAGGAAGAACTCCGAGTTTGTCTTTTCTGAAGATTTGGGGTTGCGAGGCATATGTTAAACGCATGATGTCAGATAAGCTTGGACCCAAATCGGATAAATGTTTGTTCGTGGGATATCCTAAGGAAACTAAAGGGTATTACTTTTACATCCCCTCAGAAAATAAGATTTTCATAGCTAGAAATGGAGTCTTCTTAGAGAAGGAGTTCATTTCCAAGAGAGCTAGTGGGAGTAAGGTTGATCTTGAAGAAGTTCAAGATTCCCAAACTGAAAATGAACATGAGATGGAAAATATTTCGGGTTCACCAAATGTTGGAGAATCAGAAAATGTTACACAAGAACCACCTCGTAGATCTAGTAGGAATCGTCAAGAGCCCGAGAGATATGGATTTCTCGTGACTAATGATGATGATGTGTTGGCCATGGATGATGAACCAACATCCTACGTAGAGGCTATGATGAGTGAAGATTCACAGAAATGGCAAGAAGCCATGAATGTCGAGATACAATCCATGTATGACAATCAAGTTTGGAACTTGATTGATACACCTGAAGGATTAAAAACCATTGGGTGTAAGTGGGTTTTCAAGAAGAAAACTGACATGGATGGTAAGGTGCATACTTACAAAGCACGGCTTGTGGCGAAAGGTTTCAAGCAAACTCATGGTATAGACTATGATGAAACGTTTTCGCCCGTGGCCATGCTTAAGTCTATAAGAATTCTACTTGCCATAGCCGCATATTATGACTATGAAATATGGCAAATGGATGTCAAAACTGCTTTCCTTAACGGGAACTTGAACGAGGATGTATACATGATACAACCCGAGGGTTTTGTCGATCCAAAGAATTCTAAGAAAGTATGCAAGCTTCAAAAATCTATTTATGGTTTGAAGCAAGCATCTCGAAGTTGGAATCTTCGTTTTGATGAAGTAATCAAGGATTATGGTTTCATCAAGAATGTGGAGGAAGCTTGTGTATACAAGAAATTCAGTGGGAGTGCACATGTATTCTTAGTTCTTTATGTGGATGACATATTGCTCATTGGTAATGATATACCTATGCTCTTAAGTGTTAAGAAATATTTGGGGAATCAATTTTCAATGAAAGACCTAGGAGAAGCAGCTTATATATTAGGCGTAAAGATCTATAGAGATAGATCAAGGAAGCTTCTAGGTCTGAGTCAAAGTACATACATTGACAAGGTATTGAAGAGGTTCAATATGCAAGATTTCAAGAGAGGATCCTTGCCAATGTCGCATGGTATCTCGTTAGATAAATCTCAATGTCCGACATCGAGAGATGAACGAGAACGCATGAATAGAGTACCATATGCTTCTGCAATTGGATCTATTATGTATGCGATGATATGTACTAGACCAGATGTGTCATATGCATTAAGTGTAACAAGCAGATACCAATCAGATCCAGGTGAGAGTCACTGGATAGCAGTAAAGAATATTCTTAAGTACTTGAGAAGGACTAAAGATGTATTCTTAATCTATGGAGGTTTGGAAAGTGAGCTGGTGATAAAGGGTTATACCGATGCTAGCTTTCAAACCTGCATAGATGATTTTAGATCGCAAAGTGGTTATGTATTCTGTTTGAACGGAGGAGCAGTTGTTTGGAAAAGTTCCAAACAGCAAACTGTCGCAGATTCTACAACGGAAGCGGAGTATATAGCAGCTTCAGAAGCAGCTAAGGAAGCTGTTTGGATCAAGAAATTTGTGGCAGAACTAGGTGTAGTTCCAAGTGTGTTGGACCCTGTGACTCTCTTTTGTGATAACAATGGAGCAATTGCGCAATCTAGGGAGCCAAGGTCACACCATAGATCCAAACACATACTTCGGCGTTTTCATCTAATTCGAGAGATAATAGAGAGAGGAGACGTGAATGTGTGCAAAATTCCAACTGATGATAATATAGCTGATCCGTTTACTAAGCCGCTCTCGATAGCGAAACATGATCGTCATGCTAGAGCTATTGGTTTGGATTACCTCAGAGAGGAGAGTTGAGTGTGTATTATTATTATCAGTTCACCCTAGTGCAAGTGGGAGACTGAAGGAATAATGCCCTAGGCTGAATGAAATAATGCCCTGGGCTGAACTAAATAATACCCTAGGCTAAACTGTTTAGCTTGTATGTAAACAAAGGATAGTTATTATTTATGTGTTGTTAATCTAATATTTTAATATTGAATTAAAGTTTCATTTAACACGTGTACTGGTTATTTAACATATTTAGGAATATGTGAATAAGCCTTGAATTGTATCACTAGTTTATACATCATCATAATATGTGATTATGATAGTAAAACTGTATCAATGAACGTAATACGAATCTAAATGTCCCTGGTCATATATATGATGTATATAGAGATATACATGTCTAAAGAAATAGAATATATATGTACACCAGTATATTCGCATATGAGATGATTATGTTTTACTGATCATGGACATGGAATACATAGAGATGTAGTGATGTCAAATATGGAATATAGATATGTATTAGAGACTACATATTGGACTGACCAACTTATGAGAATATACATGGTTATTGTCATTATATATATTCTCATAAACAAATAGAATTTTAGTTCTTTGACCTGAGGTTATCATTAGATTTCTCACCTGTGAATTGTGATACTTAGATATGTTTCTTTGTTATCTTTAACCGGGTAATCAAGATCATCATTGGGTATTACATGAAGCATGTTGGAGGATGTGAATAACCAAGATGGAAGTTGTTCCTTTCATGATTGAAAGAGATATCTCTCAGGGCCCCCTGATGAATTAGGATTGAAGGAAATGCGTGGCCACGCTCAATAAGATTAACATGTGTTGTTAATACTAATTGAACATTCAATCTAATTCTATATCGGGAAAGAGTTAAGTTGATTTAGAAAGGATGACATTTGACCATGTCTTTGATCAACAGATATCGAATGAACAAGAGAGCTAGAAATTTGTCTATTTGATAAATAGGTTATGATCACAAATCATTTATTTAATTTGGGTAGTCATAATGCCTTGCTAGAGGCCAACTATGATTTGCATATTTAAATAGAGATTTAATATGCTGCCAACTTTAAATAAACCTATAGGGTCACACACAAAGACAAGTTAGGACTGGACACAGAAAATCAGGAAAGTAGATATTATTCAGTTTGAATCAGGATGTTATTCTGATTTTGAATCAGGATATTATTCTGTTCGAAAGTGGATATTATTCTGTTCGAACGAGGATATTATTCTGTTCGAATAGAAGGTGTAAAGCATTAAATGAATGCTACATGCATGTATGGGTGCATGACATTAATGCTCTGGATATCATTCATTGGATGAAAGATATTAGGTGGGAAAGAATAGTTTTTTCCCCACTCGATAAGAAATACACACCAAGACTTCTTGAAAGAAAGAAGAAGAGAGATTCACTCATTTTTCTAGAACAGATTTTGACTAAAAGAAAAGAGTTTTCTTGGAGAGTCAAAAGAAGAGAAAAAGGTTTTCTCAGTGAAAAGAAAAGAGTGAAGCTTGGCTGAATTTCTTTGTGAAAGAAAAGAGAAGCAAGCAGATTTTCTGAAGGGAGGAAGGATCCGACTAGCATCGGAGGTCTTCACATCCAGCCTATACGAGTCGCGTGTGGATACCGATAGAGGGTAGTGCCGGTTCGAGCACACCAACGTGATCTCAGGAAGCTTCCTTCAACCAGATTTGAACTAAATCTGAGGTGAAAATTCTGAAACTCTTCCTTCGTATCTAATTAGCGATACACAGATCCATGGCTTAAGGGGTTCGGGTAAATTCCGCTGCGCAATCTGATTGCAATAAAGTTGCCCGGATTCCCCAACAGCTGGATCAATTTCGAAGAATCCATATCGCATGGCGCCGACTGAATTGAAGGAGTTAAAAATTCAGCTTCAAGAGTTGTTGGATAAGGGGTTTATCCGTCCAAGTGTTTCTCCATGGGGAGCTCCTGTTTTATTTGCGAAAAAGAAGGACGGAACATTACGACTATGCATGGACTATCGCGAGTTAAATAAAGTTACGATTAAGAATCGTTATCCACTTCCCCGAATCGACGATTTGTTTGATCAGTTGCAAGGCGCTACTATCTTCTCGAAGATCGATTTACGGTCAGGTTATTATCAATTAAGGATTAAACCTGAGGATGTTGAGAAAACAGTGTTCCGTACTCGGTATGGGCATTACGAATTTTTAGTTATGCCATTTGGATTGACTAATGCACCCGCAGCTTTTATGGATTTGATGCATAGGGTACTTCGTCCCTATCTCGACTCTTTCGTGGTTGTGTTTATTGATGATATTTTAATTTACTCGCGTAACAAAGAGCAACACGCCGAGCATTTGCATATTGTACTTCGCACGCTTGAAGAACATAAACTGTTTGCGAAGCTAAAGAAGTGTGAATTTTGGCTAGAAGAAGTTTTTTTTCTGGGGCATGTGATATCGCGTGATGGGTTGAAAGTGGATCCAGAAAAGATCAAGGCTATAGTAGAATGGAGACAACCAAAATCGGTAACCGAGATTAGAAGCTTCTTGGGGCTTGCAGGCTATTACCGACGCTTTGTTGAAGGTTTTTCGAAACTCGCACTTCCCTTGACGCAATTGACCCAAAAAGGTGTAAAATTTGAGTGGACGGAGGCGAGAGAGTGTAGTTTTGAAGAGTTGAAGAAGAGGCTAGTGTCCGCACCGGTTCTCATAGTACCAAAACCGGATGTTGAATTTGAGGTATTTTGCGATGCATCACACCAGGGTTTGGGTTGTGTGTTAATGCAAGAACGTAGGGTGATTGCGTATGCGTCGCGGCAGTTGAAACCCTATGAGCGAAACTACCCAACGCATGACCTTGAGTTGGCAGCCGTGGTGTTTGCGCTAAAGATATGGAGGCATTATCTCTATGGAGAGAAATGCAAAATATTCACGGACCACCAAAGCCTCAAATATATTTTTGATCAGCGAGATCTTAATTTGAGGCAGCGTCGTTGGCTTGAAGTGCTATGTGATTACGATATGTCCATTCAATATCATCCGGGAAAAGCAAATGTCGTAGCGGATGCATTGAGCCGGAGTAACCACGGAAATGCAGCAGCATTGTTGTCAAATAAACCTCATATTTTGATGGATTTAATGAGAATGGAGGTTTATGTGCAAATGTCGGGTTCACAAGCCATTCTAGCAAATTTACGCGTGCAACCTACATTAAATCATAGGATCCGGGTGGCACAAGCAAACGATCTGAAATTGCAGAAAATTAAGGAACAAATTCGCGAAGGTAAAGCACCACATTTCGGAGATGATTCCGAGGGAACGTTACGCTTAGGCAAACGTGTTTGTGTACCAACCAATGGTGAACTTCGACGCGAGATTTTAGCCGAGGCGCATGACTCAGGATATTCCATCCATCCGGGCGAGACAAAGATGCATCAAGATATGCGAGTGTACTATTGGTGGCCAGGGATGCGAAGGGACATAGCCGATTATGTTGCTAAATGCCTTGTGTGCCAACAAGTCAAGGCCGAACGAAAGAAACCAGCGGGACTTCTCCAACCTTTGCAATTGCCTGGGGGTAAATTTGAGTGCATTACAATGGATTTTGTAACCGGTTTACCCCGAACCCCGCGAGGAAGTAATGCTATATGGATGATTGTAGATCGGTTAACGAAAGTGGCAAATTTCATTCCATTTAAACAAGGCACTTCCGGTGACGAGATGGCACGTATTTATATGTCTACCATGTTTAGGCGTTTTGGTACACCGGTAGAGATCATTTCGGATCGTGATGCGCGATTTACGTCAAATTTTTGGAGGAGTTTCCAAAGAGGTTTGGGGACACGATTGTCCTTTAGCTCAGCATATCACCCACAAACGGATGGACAGTCGGAGAGAATGATTCAGACTCTGGAGGATATGTTGCGCGCATGCACAATCTCTATGGGTGGTTCTTGGGAAGATCACTTGCATTTGTGTGAGTTTGCGTACAATAATAGTTACCATTCGAGCATTCCGGTTTCACCTTTCGAAGCATTGTATGGTAGTCGTTGTCGCACGCCATTATTTTGGGATCCAATAGGATCAAAACCTCTTTTAGGACCTGATCTTATACACGAGAGTGCTGAGAATTTACGGGTGATAAAACAACGTCTCCAAACGGCTCAGGATCGTCAAAAGAAGTACGCGGATTCTGAACGGAGAAATCTGGAGTTCCAATCGGGCGATCATGTGTTGTTGCGAGTTTCACCTACGCGTGGTGTAATGCGGTTTGGGGTAAAGGGAAAGCTTAGTCCAAGGTATATTGGGCCATTCGAGATTCTCGATCGAATTGGTGTTTGTGCATATCGTTTAGCTTTACCACCATCCTTATCTGAAGTGCACGATGTCTTCCATGTATCCCAATTACGCAAGTATCTACGTGGTGAGGGACACATCATCGATTTCTCCCTACTTCGGTTTGAACCTGACCTAACCTATGAAGAGATCCCCATTCGCATACTTGGTTTTCGGGAGCAAGTATTGCGTACTAAAATCGTTAGATACGTGAAGGTTCAATGGAGTCACCATACCGAACGCGAAGAAACGTGGGAGAGCGAGGAGGAAATACGAAGGAAGTACCCAAGTCTCTTTCCGAATGAAGGTTAGATATCAAGTTTAGGGACTAAACTTTCTTTAAGGGGGGAATAATGTAATAAATATCAAAAATAGGGTTTTGATATTTGTGAAATATTAGTCCTAAAATCCCAGAATATAAGACCCATGTTAAATACGATTCGTCCCACGATCAAAACCGACTCCTTATGCGTCAAAGTTGTCAAAAGGGTATAATCGTAATTTCATTTTTATGGTTATTTAAATATATATATGATAGGGACTTAATTGCATAATTACCCAACCATTAATAACACAAATAAGTAGAGTTTGCAAAATAAGCCTCAAATAGGTGTAAATTGAATTATTAGGAATTATATCAAAGTAGGGGGTTATGTATGTAAAGTACAATTCCACTAACTACTTAGTCGGCCAGCTTGTTGTCTCTCTCCATCCATCCATTGCCTTCATTAAAACTCATGAAACCCTAAGGAAAACAAGAGAGAAAAAGAGGAGAAAGCAAGGAAAAGAGGAGATTTCGCAAAACGAAAAGTGTCATCATCTTCGAGAGGTTGAGTTTTACGAGTTGGGAAGATCAAAAGAAGAATTCCATCGACGTTTCAAGTTGCTCCATTTTCTGCGTCGTTTCGTTTAATCGTGTATTTGTCGAGTTTCTTTCCATTAGGTGAGTGCTACTTTCACTTCTCTCTTATTAAGAATCCAATTACGAGCGTTTCTAGACCTTACTTGATAGTCTAGGGTTCTCGCTTTACAAATCCGTATTTTGCTTTAAAAACCGTGTTACCTCAACAAAATATATATTATGTAGATTTGATCATATATATGTATGTAGAATTTGATAAAACGTAAGCTGGGCTTACGGTTTTGAAAGAGGGTCCTATGTGTACATACGCGGCTCCTCCGGTATGTTTTAGTTTGATAGGTGTAGTGTCGCGTGACCCCGTGGCGCTCTATGGAGGGAATTGCGTAGCAAACTTGATGTAGTGCAAAGTCCCGACCCCGTGGCGCCCTCTTTATGGTGGGGTCTGGCTGTGGCGCATGGATATCCGTCGTCAGCTCATTTTTTTGTAGGGAATTCGCGCTTCCCGAGCTTTATGTTATGTTCCAGCCCGTTTGTGATTCGCTATTCACTCGGGGTTGGCACTTCAGTCGAGTGTTATTTGCGCCCTCACCCCGGTAAAAGTATTAGTATGTATATGATTATGTATGAAGGTAAGTGATTTTGATTTCGAAAAGCCGGGGCAAGTACTTTGAGAAGTATTTATATACATATATGATTTATGATTTCGATTATTTTGAGCGAGGTTTTTGACTAGCATGTAAAAGGTCGATCTTAATAAGCTAGGCTCAAAACTCACTCACTTAGTCACTTCCGTGACTAACCATTTTATTTGAATGTTTTGAGTCTAGGTATGGTGGACAGATTTTCCGGGGCAGCGGGTGTCTAGAGTGTGAGTGCGACGGTTTCGTTTTCATCGCGGAACCTCCATCTTGTGTATATTTGTTTATTTCCGTTTCTGGCCAGCGAGCCTTTTGTTTATGCGACATCTTGTTTAGTTTTGGTGTTTGGTTATGTCGCGTTTGTGTTTATATGCTTCCGCTAGGTTTATTTGTGTTCGTGTGTATATGTTATGGTGATGCATGTATATATCTGCGTGTGTCGTTGTTTTCGAGTTGTGGTATTTATGTTTTTGTGAATTTATCATATAAGAGCCTGTGGTATACGAGTTGTATACTGGCGTGTTGCCGCACCCTTTTCCATTTTATTTTTGGGGTGTGACAAAACATCCCCCCAATTTCAAATACCGACATATCTTCTCCAATCAAATCAACAAAAACTCCAAAAATCCCAACACACAGTATATGCCCTCTTCTGTATAACCTTCATCTTCATATCTTATCTAGTTGGCCACCAATTAATCAATTTTAACAGTGATTCTTGACTAGGTTGAGAGTGTTCTGTGTTGAATTCAACATTTTTGTTCTCCAATCAGTAACAACATAATTTTTTTGTATTTTCTGTTGGAACTATTGAAAATAAAATCTTTAAGGATCTACTATCGAATGATATTTTTAGAGAGTTTTATTGTTGAATAATTTTCAGTTTCATCTCTTATTCAAATATAATCAACTCATATGTATACATTACTATTGGTTACCACCGGGCAGAAAAGAGACCGGTTATTATTGGTCCCTCAATGATTTTTTGGGGTGTGCTTGTCAATTCCGAGGTCCCGAGTAAGAACCATGACAAAAAATAGTCCGAACCTGGAATTGTTTTTTTGAAGGGTACCAAAAGATAGCCTGATTTTCATTTAAATAAATAAAAAATATTTACATCCGAAAATATACATGAGAGAAAAACTCAAACGTATTTAATCCTCCATCTATCCTATACCCCTCGGAGCCAACGGTTGTCGGCTGGTCGCTTCTCTCCACGCAAGAATATTTTCTATTACCTTCGTTGCCGTTACCTCGGAGGTGGCGATGCGACCACGGAATATGCGCTTGTTCCGTTCCTTCCATACTTCCCATGCCATCGAGGCCCATAACAAATCCCATGTGGGTTGGTGATCCTTGAGCAGGCGATTGCGGTTGAGAAGCCAAGAGTCAATGAATGAACCCTGCGGATTGAAACTAGCAGGAGCATTGGAAAGGCTTTCCACTTGGTTCCATACCGATATCGTGTAAGGACAATCCATGAATAGGTGTGGGATGGTCTCCAAGGTTAGGTGACATAGAGAACATAACGGGTTGTGTGGCCACCCTTTGCGTTGGAGTACATCCGCGGTGTTAATCCTACCTAGGATGACCAACCATATGAAGACTAATATCTTTGGCGGAGCTTTGGTTCCCCAAAGCGTGGTGTGCCAATTGGTCGAGACACCCGGATTTCGGAGAAATGCATATGCCGAGGAAGTGGAGAAAACTTTAGATGATGTCCGGTTCCATTGCAAGTTCGGGGGCGGTTCAATTGAAGCTAAGTATGCCGGGGCTACTTCCTTCAATTGTTTCAAGAAGAAAGAAAGTGAGGCGGAGTTGCAATGCATTAGTTGGGAAGAGGAGGAGATGCCGTAAAGCTTAGTGAGACAATCTTTCCAAATGTTCGGACCTTCGAGATCTAACTTCCAAAGCATTTTTTGGAGGAGAGCTATGTTTGAGGTCTCAATATCTAGAATACCCAAGCCGCCATGTTTCTTTGGTAAGCAAACTTTACTCCAATTCACCAAGCACTTTCCGGCTTGAACCTTTTCGTCGCCGGACCAAAGGAAAGCTCTAATTATTTGATTCAATCTTTGCACTACCTTTTTTGGGAGTATGGTTGTGTGCATGTGATAAATCGGGAGTGAGGGGAGAACGGATTTTACCAAGGTGAGACGACCTCCAAGAGAGAGCAATTTACCTTTCCACGAGGCAACCCGTGCTTGTATCATTTGTATTAGAGGAGTAAAAGTTGCCACATTTGGCTTCTTTGTTGATAGAGGAATACCAAGATAAGGAATCGGTAACGTTTTCTTGGCGCATCCCAATAATCGACATATATCTAGCTCTAAATGTTCGGGGATCGCTATCGGAGTGAACGACGTCTTTTCTCGATTAATTTCTAAACCCGTAATCTTGGAAAAGATGTCTAGCGCCATGAATATTATTTAAAGGTTATTGGGAGAAGCCTCTACAAATAATACCGTGTCATCGGCGTATTGTAAGAGTTGAGTTTCAAGTCGAGCTACACACGTGATCATCGGATTTATGTTACGGATAATAGCTTGTAGTGTATCAATGGATAGATTGAAGAGGAGGGGGGAAAGAGGGTCACCTTGGCATAAGCCCTTTTGGTGAAAAAAGTACGGAGAGTAGTGACCATTGATTTTAATAGATGAAGATGAAGAGATGAGGATGTTTCTTGTCCACTCTATCCATTTTGGAGGAAACTCTTTGACCTCTAGGAGATTGTACAAAAAAGGCCATGAGATGTTGTCAAAAGCCTTCTTGATGTCAATCTTTATCATGACCACGGGAATCTTCATTCTTGTGTAGAAGTGGAGAATTTCTCGCGCTACTAGGAATGAGTCAATTGAGGATCTAGCCTTAATGAAAGCCGATTGATTAGCGTGAACTAGCGAAGGTAGGTGTGGTTGTAGCCTATTTGCTAGCAGTTTGGTGATGATTTTGATCGGGGCGTTGATGACACTAATCGGGCGATAGTGATCCAATGCGCTCGGATCATCACACTTGGGAAGTAGGGTAAGGCATGCTTGGTTAATACGCCAAACATCAAGTTTATTATCATGAAATCATTGATCATGCGTACCAAGTCGGGTTTCATGCTTGTCCAAAAAAGTTTGACATACTCGTTTGGTAAGCCATCCGGACCCGAGGATTTGCCGGTCTTTAAGTGATCTACCACCCTTTTGATTTCTTCTTCGGAGAAAGGTTCAACCAAGCATATAAGGGGTTCGATTATGTGATTTGTTGGGAATAATATAGAGAGATTGGCAATGGTGTGATTTCCGCATATTCCCATGAGTGCTCGGAAATGTTGGTAAGCTACATTCACGAGATTGCTATTCCCCGATATTGATTGGCCATGTGCCATAAGAGTAGATATGTAGTTCCTATTTCGCCTAGCCGATGCAAGTGCGTGAAAGTAATAATTATTTTTGTCCCCCAACTTTACCCAATTGGATGAGGACCGTTGTTGCCAACGCGACTCCGAGAGGAGCGCCGCTTCTTGAGCTTTTATGCGCAATTGAATTCTCAAGGAGAATTCATTATTATTTAAACGGCGAGATTCCTCTAGTGTGTCTAGAAGTGCTATGAAATCCTTACATTCTTTCAAGTTTTGATCCACATGAGGAATGTGATCTTTTGCCCATGAGTGAAGGATTCCCGTAGTTGTAGTTATTTTGACTATAAATTTTTTTGCAGAGTTGTCATTGGGGGGAGTGGTGTCCCAACATTCCGCAAAAAGCTCCTTGATTGCTTGCTTATGGAGCCAAAATCTTTCTAATCGCATGACCGGCTTTTGATAAGATGGTAGCGAAATGGTGAGTTTGATCGGAGAGTGGTCCGAAGTCACCATGGGTAAGGCGTTAAGAGCAGGTATGATGTTGAGAGGAACGAAGTGGTGAGAGTACAAAGTTCTATCTAGTTTGGATAATGTTGGAGAAGGAGTCTTGCTCGACCATGTGTATTCTCGGTTCTCCAACGGGATCTCAAAGAGGCCATGTCTATTAATAAGATCTTCAAAGGCCGTCATGTGAGTACTTAAGTGACCATTTCCGGTCGACTCATTTGAATACCGAATTAGATTGAAATCGCCCACCACAATCCACGGCAAGTTGTTAGGATTTCATCTAAAAAACGAAGTTTAGCTTCGGACGCATTTGGTCCATATACGTTTGTTAGGTCGAAAGCAAAACCATTGGCTAGTTTGAAGGTGGTTGAGAGAGAGAATTCGCTTGTTTGGGAGTGGACTAAAGAGAAGTCATTGGACCATGCCGTTAAGATACACCCCCCCCCCCCCCCCCCCCCCCCCCCCCCCCGCGTTGAGTGCGCATCTTTTTTTTCGAAGTTAAGAATGTGAGGTGGACAAACTTGTCGCATTTGAAAGAAGTTAAGAGAGTCGAGTTTGGTCTCTTGAAGGCAATATATGTTGCATTTAGCTAAACGATTAGAATCTTTAACTAAATCACACTTTCTTTTGTTGCCTAGACCCCGAACATTCCAAGAAAGGATGGATAAAAAATTAAATAGTTTGATTAACATAATTAAGACAAACTAAGCCCTAATGGCTTCAAAATAAGACTCCGATTATTGCACCTCCTAGAGAGGTCCGTCTCGGGCCTGCAATTCGTCCTCATTTTCCCCATAGTCTAGAGGCTCGTCCCCATACTTGTCTTCGCAATTAAATCAGGAAACATATAAATATCTTAATTTTTTTTTTCAAACATGTACGATTTGAGAAATGAAAGTAGAACTGAATTAAAAGATGACGAGTTACATAATTGTCTTATAATTTGAGACTACGTGTAGAAGAGAAATCTTGCCTAAATATAAATTATACGAATTATATTTATAGCTAAATTCCGACTATTTAACAATTACATCATCCAATTTAGAGAAAATATCTTTATTATGTGTGAACACTTTCTAGAAAAACCATGCATAAAATTGTCTTATAATTTAAAATGATGATTCAATGAAATTTGACTAAAAAAATATAATATGAACAATATATTATTTGGCCACTAAGAATTCAGAATTTGGTACAAAAGCAATTTGTGTTGGTAGTTCTAATCCGAATTTTCAATGAGGGATTGTTTTGTAGCTCGGTGAATTTCAGGTCATTATTAGGGTGAACCCTTTCAAAAATTTCTGATTAAAATGATCAATTTACTACTCAACCTAAATAACCTTAGAGCAAAGATTTGTACCCACTTAATTGATAAATACTTGTCGTGTGTATAATTAGCCAAGGCAAGTAACCATGTGCCAATCATATATATATCATCAGCTCTATCACTGCAATGGGAGGGGAGAGAGAGAGAGAGAGAGAGGACTAGGAGGGGAGAGATATCCTGGTACAGGAAAGGAAGGAGAGAGAAACGGAGGGCTATGAAAAGTGTTTAGAAATTACTATTTTACCCTTCAAATGAGGGTGTTTCAAAATATTATCAAAAAAACTTGCATTAGAAGATTTAATCAGAGCTGTTAAATTAACCTCAATTTTATAGATGTATGATAAGCTATGTTGCGCGGATACTTCAAAAAATCGAATTTAGCCGTATCGCAGTATCCGTATCGTATCCTAAAGCATATGTTAAATTGCCGTATCGTCGTATCCGATACGCGTCGCCGTATGACCGTATCCGTGTAACACAGATGATAAGAGCAAAAAAGGATACGATAGAAACTCCCTAATATTATACATATTAATCATTTCATTTTGACAATCATGATTTTTTGTGATTACTTTTAGACATCTAGCTCCCACCATTCTTCTCTTCTGCTTTGTTCTTGTATGAATCAGGAGAGGGTGGCGTCTGATCAGGAGAGGATGGCGTCTGATCAGGAGAGGGTGGCGTCTGATAACAGTCACCTTTGGTACATGGCCTAGTATAGGGTTCTCCTGGCCGACCATAGGGTTCTCCTGGCCTATTGGGATTTAGTGTTCCAGGACAACGATATTTATTTCCACATACCCTCCATTCAGCTCCTTGACAAGTAAAAAAAACAAAGTACAATAGAAAGATGAAAAATAATACTAAACACGGTTGGTATGAAAAATTTATGGGAAATTATATTTTTCCCCACCACACCCTTTATTTTACCATCGATGCAGTGGCGGATCTAGAGGGAGGGAGGGAGCAGGAGGTCCCCCCTCCCCCCCCTTCCTTCCCAAATTAAGAATCGATGCGTTAGCGAAAAAATAAGGTGATTTTGTTTGTTTGAAAATTAATAAATATGATAAATTTGTTTGTATTTCACAAAGATTAAAGAAATCTAGTGCTAAAATTGATTTTTGGGAGATGAAGGGTCTTGAGTTCAAGACCCTCAAGCTGCATATATATATATTTATATTGATTCTTGATCCGTCCCTGCATCTATGACATCACTATTTCAGGTAATCCAATCGTTTTTTGATTAATTAGAATTATGATTAATTGGTTTGGATTAATTAGGATTTGAATTAACATATTTGGGTTAATTAACATTTATTTTAAGTACAAGAGATTTGATACTTAGTACTTTTTCATCATTTAATTTGTATTGAAATTTATGTTTTCTTATGATGATTATGAAATTTTATGCACATCATTAAATGCAAAAATCTCAATACAAATTTAATGGTGAAAAATCATTAAATTTTAAATTTTTTGTACTTAATTAAATATCTTAGTCTCTGTCTTTACGAAAGAAAAAGAATCTGAGTTTTGAGTACTCTTGGTCTTGGCCAAGGTTAAGTTCTTTTTGTGAGAACAAAATAATTCATATTGTAAAAACATCTTTCAATTAAAAAAGATATGGCCAAAAAATAGTTCGCTTTGTGCAATTCACCTTATATAAATTCGGAAAAAAAAAAAAAAAGAACAAAAAAAAGAAAATGAAAACAGACCTTCGACGGATCTGCCGCTGAGAATTGTGATCACCAATATTATATATATTATAATGATGGATTTAATACAAAACTTCATCTTGCTCTTTGCTATGTATGAAAAAATACATGTTCACAAGCTATTTTATACTACTCTTGGTCTGAAAATGATTGAGGGCCATTTAGCATGCCCCGGATTTCACCACCACATCCTCTATATACTAATTAAACGTTTAATTAAAATGATAATTAATATGTATCACGTAATAAGCAATTAATGAATATATAATGAATATTTATTTGAATTTAACGATTATTAATTTAATACTAATTCATTTTTAATTACGTGTGTTTAGTTAATTATCATGTTAATTATGTTAATATGTTAAATAAAGTACACATATTTTAATATATTAGCATTTAACATGCGAGGAAAATATTAATTTAGATTTCTTATTCATCACACATCTGTATTCATAGTTTTCCCGATATTTTAACAAAACATTAGATGAGAATGGGAGAATTCATAGTTTTTCCTGTTAATGATGAGTTGATGATTGATATTTCTTATATTTATCTATTAAATTATCACTTTCCATAAATCATGCAAAAAAAATCTTTCATATATAAAAAATATTTTTATTTTTTATTTTTTCATCATAAAAAAATAATTAAATTGTGACATGTCATATGTATTTAAATATGAAAATTAATATATATTGGTTAGATTTGGTTTTCTCACAATATTAGGATTTTTTTTTTTTTTGCATTATTCATAGAAGATATAAATAATAGTATATAAATATAATAAATATCAATTTCCATAAATATGAATATAGTGGTCATTTGATTAAATAAAATTAAAATCGCTCTCAATTTAGCCAATTTAACACTTGTTATATCGTCATCCTATATTTATATTATAACACTAATATAATTAATAATTAATATTTAATATATGTAACCTAATTAATGAAAATGTGATATATAATTAACATTGTTTTGAGGTGGATATTTGAAGGAAATACAGTTGATCAACGGTAAAATGGTACGTATAAGGACAAACAAACGTAAGCGTTCGTGGACATAAATAATGTGTATATTAGATGCACATATGTATATTGGATATATATAGTTAAATTGATAAAAAACGGTTTTATTAAGAAAACCAGAAAATTCAGTTTTAAGCAGTTTTAGTAAACCTGGCATAACTTTTAGATAACAACTCAGATTTGAATGGTTCAAATTGGGTTAATTAGATAATAAGATTATCTAGAACTTTCATGAAGAAAGATATTTTATTTGAGCGATTTATCATTTTTGTTTTAATGGAATACCGAAAGGTTGCGACAGTTTGACATACAGTTAGTAAAACCGACATAACTTTGGCATCCGAACTCCAATTGGGCTGGGCCATATTGGTTTGGAAAGATAATAAGATTATCTACAAATTTCGTGAAGGTTGAAGTCGGTTGGAACGATTTTGCAATTTCGTTTCAACAGAATACTAAAATGATACACGTAGTTTTCTGTTTGAAAATTTGTATAGTAGATATACATACCTTTTGACTTATTCTTATCCTATCTAGTATATATATGTGATGTTTCTCTCTCTTCCATTCAGTCTATTCTGAAGTTAATTTCAGTTAATTGAAGTTCAATTCAGATAATTCATTATATCAAAGAGTTGAAAGAGTGCGATGAGAAAGAGAGAAAGAGAAAATGAGTTTTCTCAGATTAGAGAATCAAACGCGATCAAGCAAGTTCGCCGGTGCATCGTCTAGACAGGTGCATCCGCGACCGAGGTGCCACGACTCACGGTGGATACGGGTAGAGGAGCGACACTTGTGGCTCTTCGTTTGTGATCAAACCGAAGGAGTAAAAGATTGTGGAAGCGTGTGGGTATGGGACGCAGGAAGATAATCGGAGACGTGTCAAGACGGTGGGAGACGTGTGATATGGGACGCACGGGATAGTCACCAACGTGACACCGGAGAAGGTAAGGATGCGAGTGATCAATCCGCCGTGCGTGATCAATTTTACGCTGATAATCGTCTATCCTATTTTGCATCGTACCATCAAAGTCGAGGCGTGATCTCGAAATTTGAAAATCGAACCGGGCCTTCATATCCGCTGCGAGTCCGAGGTCGGATCGATTCCCAATAATATTAAGCTCGATTTAGTCTTTTACGGTGGGAACGAAATAATTTATGTTGTAAACACATCTTTCAATTAAAAAAAAAAAAAAAAGGAAAAGGAAAAACTGAAAAGAGACCTTCGACGGATATGCCGCTCAGAATTGTGATCCCCAATATTACAAATATAATAATAGCGGATTTAATGTAAGATTTCATCTTACTCTTTGCTATCTATGAAAAAACACGTCCACAAGCTATATTTATACTACTGTTAGTTGGGAAAGAATATTTTTGATGTATTAGCCTAAAATCTCATAGGCAAAAAAAACATTGGTTTTTGTTGAATTTGCATATCTAGCTGTTGCGACGATTAGTTTGGCAAAATAGAGGTTTGTAACTTGGCGAAACATCTGAAAGTGAATTTTGTGTTGTTAATCGTGATCAAATTCTATTCAGAGTGGTCTAGGATTAAAAATTGGAGATTTATTATGGTATGGATCAATTCAAGATTTGAATAAACTGCTGTATAATTTTTGTTATTTGGATTTGGATTGTTCATATTTGTATTTCAAACCATTTGGCTTTTATTTTGGATAATACATCTGAAAATTATATTTTGGTCAATTTAAATATAAATCTGGGATCGTTAAGAATAAAGTAGACGTGGATCCTGCATGTCAATAATTTTATAAAGTTAAATTATGAGTGAGAATGGGAATGGTCCAGCATTATTCATGTATAAATATTACCTAAGATTTTTCTTTTATATTTTTATTTACTTATAGACTGTCGAAGGGAATATAAAGGACTTTCTTTCAAATTCCGAATATCATGGACAGGCACTATTTATTTACAATTAAAATTTGACAGGTAAACACGACGGGAGGACGATATCTAGTATCTACCAAGAGAAAAGATAATTATGTTTTCATTTCCGTTTATGATTTACATTTTTATTTATAGAATTCAAATAATTTTAGTCCTATAATATGCCACTAGTATCGCCTCACATAATTTTATTATTAAAGGCTTTGAGGTTAAAAATATAAATACAAAAAATTAAAAATTAAAAAATTATATTTGATAATAATAAAATACACTAAATCACTATATATTTTTGCTGAATATTTAAGACGATCATGGCATCGCACCTTCTCACCCGCGAATGAATGTCGACATTGACTCACATTTCACCTCAATGATACGTTTCAACTTTTCATTAGTTAGAAAGGTAACAAAAATGAATTTTCATTATCAATAAAAATAGTACCACTATCGATCCACCATTATTCACTACCACTTCCAATGATCGTGTAGAAAAGAGGACCGTGATGTACTTTTTCCTGCTTTTTCCACTAAATCATAATCCCTAAACCCTAATAAAAATAATTTAGATATCCAAACAAACTATAAAATTACTAATTCCAGAATTTTTTTCTCCTCCACCTTATAATCCAATTCCCCTCTACTAACTCTCTTGCCAAACGGCCCCTATAAGGGAATATAAAGGACTTTCTTTTAAATTACGAATATCATGGACAGACTATTTATTTACAATTAAAATTTGACAGGTAAACACGATGGGAGGACAATATCTAGTATCTACCAAGAGAAAAGATAATTATGTTTTTTTTTTTCGTTTATGGTTTACATTTTTATTTATAGAATTCAAATAATTTTAGTCCTATAATATGCCACTAGTATCGCCTCACGTAATTTTATTTTTAAAGGGTTTGAGGTTAAAAATATTAATACAAAAAAAAAAATTAAAAAATTATATTTCATAATAATAAAATACACAAAATCCCTCTATATGTTTGCCGAATATTTAAGACGACCATGACCTCGCATCCTCCCATCCGCGAATGAATGTCTACATTGACTCAAATTTCACCTCAATGATACGTTTCAACTTTTCATTTGTTAGAAAGGTAACAAAAATGAATTTTCATTATCAATAAAAGTAATACCACTAATCAATCCACTATTTTTTCCACTACCACTTTCAATGATCGTACAGAAAAGAGGACCGTGATGTACATTTTCCTGTTTTTAGTCAATAATTACAGGAAACAATTCAATTCATCCCTCAAAATTCATAAAATCGAGCTGAATAGTTCATAGATCTTGTAGCCATGTAAATCATACAAAAAAACCCGCATATGTGCAAGTTTGAGAACAAATCCTGCATCTACTTAATTTATTAAATATTACAAACTATTAAAATTAAATATAAAAATCCATTTAAGCATTGCACCAATTGCAAGATTCTGTGTAAACATCCTTTCCAACCAAACCTTATTTCTAAACTGATTTTACCACAAACCAAATTCCAAGCTTATAAAATGAATGACAAATTACTAGAATTCAAATATTCTTAAATCACGACAGAAATTCTATAATTCGAAGATTCAATCATTGGGATGAAATGCTAGAATTTAAAGATTTAATCGTTTTTCGGCGCCACATGGCAGTCTCAGGATCAAACTTGAGTTCCCAAGTGGGCCAATAATGCAAATCTTGCTTCAAAGTGAAGACTCGAGGCTTCCCGTTAAGATGAACCGTCCTTACTCTCACAAACTCGCTATGTTCCAAACCCTAATTCACACAAAACAGAGAACCATTTCACATAAATTATGAGTAATCCAATAAATTAAACCTAATAAATATTTCATAAATTGACGAAAGAGAAATATGTACTTGTGCGACTTGAATGAAGGTTTCTAGATCAGGAGTTGGTTTCCCGTTTATTTCAACTATCCATTGTAGAGCGTATAGGCCATATCTATGCACTGGACTTCCATGACACCACCTTAATATCATATTAAATTACAGATTTAAATATAAAAACCAAATTAACAAATATAAGTAGTTAAAAGGCCAACATCCTACTTTCAGATATTATGAGAAAAAACTTTTTAACTTTCATTTTTAAACAAAGTTGGTTTATTTTTTTAGAAAATTTCAAAAGAATTTATATACCTAGCAACGTAGACACCATGGCCTTCTTCAGGAAGAAACCCTAGAGCTCTGACAGCTGGATGCGGGTCTTGAATAATACACCCGCACCAATTCACCATTCTCGTCGTACCAATTCCATCTCTTATATCCGTACCAACCACTATGTCCATTTCCGTTCCCTATTCTCAAAACAAAAATTTCAAAACTTAATTATTTAGTATTTTACCAAAAATAGACATGGACATTTATTTATTTATTAAATTGGACCTGACGAAAGACGGTAATGTTGAGGGATCCATCGTTGTCGTGGGAACTGGACCTGTCCAGTTGTCGGTATATGAGTTCAAAATCACGGAAGCACGTGATTGGTTCTTTGTCTATGGCCAGAACCATGTCGCCTTCTTCTAGAAGCTTCTCGGCTTTCGACCCTGCTAGACACCCTTTCACTCTCAACACTTGTCTCCTCACCGGATCCTTCTTCGCAAGCGCCTAATCAAAATTTAAAGATTTCATATATACCCTTCCAAAACCTAAATATTCTAAAATAATATCAAAATTACGCACCTGAACCCAGGAATCGGATAGACCGAAGCTTCTAGCTTTGGAGAGGAGTGTGGGGTAGAGCTCAACCTCTAAGAGTCTGACAAGTGGCATGGGTCTCTTCACGCCGTTTATTAAGAGAGGGACTCCACTGGACTCACCAGTTATGATTTTATTCAATACTTGACTTATTATGTAAATAGGTATTCCTCTCACGAATTGATGGTCCTCTGACGAGCTACCTCCATATTTCAACTGCATAAATTATTAAATTATAAATAGATAGATAAATGTACATTTTGTTATTTATTTTCTTGCTAGAACATATTAAGACAAGATAAGATAAGATAAGAAGAGTGACGAATTGGGGTTTAATGCAAGGATTTCGGTCTCGTATTTGTTACTCGAGCGAGCCAAATTCTCACTCAGGTATGTTGTGTGTACATACACATATTATATTATATGTTATCTAATTATTATCTTATATGTTATGTACACACAATATACCATTTATACCTTCGAGTGATTTATTTTCTCGTATCTCCGAACCTTCCTCTTCTTTAAGATGGCAGATATTTTTCTCCGAATCTGCTCGAAAAGTGCAGATTTCTTTCTTTACTTCAAATTATTGAAGCTTTTTATATTCATTTGAACTTTTTTTTTGTTTTTACAAGTTCTCAGCGTTCTCTTCCTATTTGTTTTCCCTACCATCAACAGAAAAGAGAAAATAGTAAAAGAAAGTAGAAAACCTGAGTGGAAAAGCTAGCCCACAAAGCTTGAACTCGTCCTTGCTCATCAGTCAGAACCCCAGAGAAACTACTTCCAAAATCTACAATCAAACAAAACAAAAAAATCTCCAATCAAAATCCTAAAACAAACAAATAAAAATAAAAATAAAAATGAAATACCAGTATCGACTTCGATAACTTCCATATTCATGGCGCGAAATCTAGGACTATCAGCAGATCCAATATTCACCGCGGCAGAAGGATTCGTCACAATCGATTTCCTCGAAGTTGCCTGAAGACTCCTACTCAATCCTACCAAATACACCGAATCCCCTCTCTTCAATCCAGGCTCTTCATCCAAAAAATAAAACAAACAAAATCATCAATATGAGCAAAAAAACCAAACAAGTTCAAAAAACAAATAGACGAAAAGTTGAACCAACCTGGGAGAAGCTTAGCAGCACGAACAATTGAAGCCCCGGCACCCAGAGCAGAAGGATTGTACGCAATTAATGCAAAATTATGCAGCGGATGAAGAAACACAACCTGTACAAACATAAAAAAATCATTCAAGAAACAAATTTGATGTTTTCTTTTTCATTTCGGAGTTTACCTCAGCGGGGATTTCGATAGGATGAGCAGCGAAAGACAGCATAACATCAGATACCGAAATCGCAACGGTATTTCTATCGATGGCCGCTAAACCAAGATTCTCCGAGTGGTAAACGATTATCCCCGTTCCAAAGAAATGCTGTGAGTGGACTCCATCTAACATGCACGATTGCGGCACGTGAACCTCGAACATGACAAGAGCCGGTTCGAGTTCTTGCTCTGCAAGGGACGCATTGCTAAAAGCTGTTCCGATTTCACGAGAAATATCCTCGTTTATGTTTGGATAAACCTGGTCCATAGGCTGATCTGGCGCACCGCCGTCAGAAAGAATATTCGCATCCACCATAGAATCGTCGTCAGTTTGCATGGATACTGATTCCGTGCTTGTTTGGTAGTTATTATGGTCCATTGGGATCGGTTCAGATATAAGAGAGTCTTCGGTTTGAGTTTGAAATGGAGAGGATAATGGAGAGGGTAATGGAGAGGATTGGATAGCAGGTTTGCTCGTCCATAACCCTGAAAGACCATCTCTTGTGTATATTTGAGGTGCTGCGTACCATTCGTGTCTGTCTATTGTCACTAGCACGGACTGTAGATAAATAACACGATTATTCAATTAATTTGCAAAAAAGCCTGTGAATTATGAGTAAATTGCAAAAAAACCCTTACTTTGTTGCGGTGACGATCAGAGGAGCTGACGTATTCAAGAGGGACTCGAGCCCCTCTAGATAGTTTTGATAAGATCGAAATGAAATCGTTTAAAGTTTCTATTTCTTCTCCTGCGAGTTTCTTAATTATCGCGTGTCTCGGTACCGAAGCACGAGATAACATGTACCTATTGATGCAGAGTAATAGTAAAAAAATTCAAAACCCAAAATGTCATATATACCCCTAAAGGAATATAGTGTACATTTACTTACCCTTGTTCTGCAACGTAAACGAGACCACACTTGAAACGGAAATTTCTAGCCTGAATTACAGAAAAATATAACAGTAAGAAAATTGCAAAAAGAATTTAAGAGAGAAATAAATATTTTCATGCCTGTTGGTATGAGAGAGGGTGGATAACGCCACCACTGATTTCGAGGAAGTAATTTGGAGTTATAGAGTGCAAATCCTGAACCTGAAAATTGAAAAACATAATTAAACCAAAAAGAACAAAAAAATAAAAGTATTAATTATTAAATTACATAAACATCAATTTCATATATATAAAGCAAACCTTTAATTTGACAGTAATTGGAGTTCCGCCTCTTTCGATCTGCATTTCTATCTCCTTATCAACACTCCCATCAAGTAAATCCTCCAATTTAAGAAATTGAGTCAAAACCTACATTTATTATTATTACTTTATTAATATGCTCAATTAAGATGAAAATAAAAGTAGTAATAATGATTATAGCATGATATATATACTTCTCCATTTGCGCGAATTAATATATCACCAGGTTCTAAATGCTTATGTGCGGGTCCACCTGGCACCTACGATAAATAAACATGCAAAAGAGTTTATAATAAAATTCAAAGGTAAATGATGGGAGAAAATATTGCAAAATTTTCAGGGACTGAAAAGAAAATACTCACCACAGACTCAACCACCAACATTCCTGTCTCACTCGAAGGCGACACAAGTCTCACCATCTATAACAATAAAAATAAATTAAAAATTAAAAATAGAGAAACTTATCAAGTGAAATGAATTCTTAAGTCTTAATGAAGCGTACTTGTTCTGTTTCACTTTGAAGCCCAAGTCTTCTCGTCTCCTCAAATCCTTTATGCAAAAACGTCATCTAAACAAGACAAATAAATTATTATAAAAAAACAAAACATTCAAATTTCAAAAAAGGACAGAGAACAGAAATACAAACCTGAAATGTACCGCGGGGTATAGAGACACATTCGGGCTTACTTCCGAAACTTCCCCAACTTTCTTGTATCAATTTCAATGCTCTCACAACCTTTCAAAACAACAATCTTTAAAGTTTAATTATCCTAATAAATTAAATTTAACAGATAATAAAAATAAGCTCATTGGATTGATTTAATTGAATTACTCGTGCTAAAGGGAGAAAGAAGGCCGAAGCGCTGGAGGATTTGCTTCCTGCATTTAATGCCACGGCTCTTCCTTTACAATCCACAACTGGTGACCCGCTTGACCCGCCTTTCGTCCCTGACGCAGCCTGTACAAAAATATTATTTTGGTATAATAATGGTATATAAAAAATATTTGATTTTTGTTTTAGGTAATGGATGAAATTTGATTATCACCTGCATGTAGACTGTGTTGAAGTCGTTATATCCATCTCTGAATCCCCAAAAAAATGAAGTTAATAATATGAATGTACTTAATTTAATTTAATCTAATCTAATTATAGTTTGAAGGATTTATGTAGGAATAAAGAGGAATACTTTTTGTAGTTGGGAGCCTCTCTATCGAGCCGAGCAAGCGTCCCCGCCAAAATGGAGACCTAAATTACACGAAATAAAATTAGAAAATTGAATATTGTAAAAAGTTTTGAAATTCAAATGTGTAATAAACCTTTTCGCCACTGTCGTTGCCTACAACACGGATCTCGAGGCCAACACAAGCTGCTTCGGGGGAGAGGGGGATTTCTTCGTATTTTAGGAATTTAATTGCTCGAGGATCGTATCGAAAGAACCCAAAATCATGTACCTTTTTTTCGAACAAATTGAGTATTAAATTCAGAGAATAGAAGTGATAATGAATTGAGTAACTTACTGGGTCTCTGTAAATAGGACGTACTGAGATCTCCTCTCGGTTCACAAACATGGCCTCTGCTACAACTGGACCTGTCATAAAGAAATTATATGTACTGATTTATTCATTCAAATGATATAAATATGAATTGCATCGAGCTGGTCACTGAATTTGGCATTTGATTCAAAAGTTGACACCTTTCAAATACAAATTGGCAAATTGAGATCATTTTGCATCTAGATACAAAATTCTCAATCTAATTTCACACTCAATTCCCAAATTTTCATGCTGAACCTCATCAAACCAATCTCTGATCTCAAAGCTCATACATTTAGTGATAAATGTATAAAAAAATGAAACAATTTTAAATATTTTTTTTGTACATACCAGGTTTGACAACATGGCGATTAGTCAAAATAATCCCTCTTTCTTTATCAACAACAAATCCAGTAGCATAGCTAGCGCCAGCTGATTCAGTATCAAATGCTCTGGGTGCCGTCGTACGGAGCACCACAACTGCAGGGACCACCGCCGCAAGGGCCTTCCGCCAGTCCTCCGCCGTCGCTGCCGCCCCTCCACCGCCCGCGGCCGCCTCAATCTCCGCCATATCTTCCATTGATTGAGTGATAATTACGGTTCTATAGGATCTTCTTCGGTGGAGATCGAACTGGGAAAGAAGCGATTGCAAGAGACGAATGTGAAGGAAAATGAAGAAGCAAAGAAATTCGAGTGTCTTTCTTAACTAGTGCCGTCTGTTGTTGTCACTTCTTCTCTTTCTTTACGGGTTGACGGGTCGGCTTGGTGGATCCATTAGAATGGATACGGATCCAGAAAAGGCTATTAACTGATATCGCTTGTTTGATTGGTTCGTTAGAGTAATTGATCCTAACTGATCAGATTCGGCGACGTTCCTATCCCGAGACACTTTCAGTAATGTCTTGTAATTTTCTTGATTGCCTCAACATCTCGAAAATTTGATTAATCAAAAAAATTGACGAATTTCGTTATTTATGAGACTTTCTCGGTAACACTTACATTTGTTTTGATGAAAAGGTAGAATCCTCCATTCTTATTACAATTACTAGAATTCGCTATATAGATAAATTTATGTAGAATATGAAAGTATTATACTTGAATTAATAAAAAAAACTGGAATTTTTTTATGAAATTTATTGAATATATCATTTGTTTATTCATGTCTATTTCACCGAGCCTCTCTCCAAGACAGTGCCTAAAACGTTACGCCGCCTTTAAAAAAAATAACTCATCTTATTTTCTTTTATCACTTAGGAGCCGTCTGAGATGAAAGTCTCATGCGCGATTTTGAATAAGAGAAATAAGTGAGGAAACCTCATTTCGACCCTAATTCTCCCGACTCTAGTTGTTGATTTTATTTTTGTTACTTCGAGTCCATTTTGACACTTGAGTTGAATTCAAATTCATTGCATTAGTCTTCTATTAAATTAAATGTTGAGGTATATTAAATTACTAAAATATTGTTAGTCATTTAAATTATATTTATGTTAATAAAATATATTGTTTTTATGATGATGATAATATCATTTTGAAGAATAAATATGTCATTTCTATTCTTTTTTTTTCTAAGGGCCGGTTTGGCAAGTGAAATTAGAGGATAGATTAGGATTATAAGGTCGAGGATAATATTATTTTGAAATTAGTAATTCTATAGTACGTTTGGATATGATAAATAAGATGTTGAAAAATATAATTTTTTGTTCGTGTGTTTAAATTTTTTTGGAATTTCCATTTAGAAATATTAAAGTAATTCTTTGATTATCATTAGGGTCTATGCTAATTTATGGCTTTATATGTAATATTAGAATAAAATTATAATTAGAAAAAATGTCAATTTATTTTCAACTTAGAAATATTGAAACAATGATTGATTATCATTAGGGTCTAAGCTAATTCATGGGTTAATATGTAATTTTAGAATAAAATTCAGAAAAAAGACATCACAGTAGAAAAAACTTTAAGAAATAAAATCAGAAAATAAGAAAAATTAAAATTGCAGTAGTTTTACTAGAGCTCGATTCACTACCTAATTCAAGAAATATTAGAGCAATGCATAAAGTTATCTTAAAAGAATTCTAATGCAAGGGGATTTGCTGTTTTTACAGCCCTCCACGTCGTCCAGTGATTCTGGGCCGTCTGATGAGGCTGTAAAATTTTACTTCGCATCCAAACTGTCTATTGTTGAATACGCTCGGTGTTTGTACACCGGGATTAATAACGATTCACGGTCCATGATGGACCAAATCCATGTATCCCTGCCATGTATAAGAGGCTAATTGTTTCTCTCTCTCTCCTCATTTGCATTCTTCCGCTCGACAAATCATTTCCACACAGAAAAGAGCGATTTCTAGGGTTTGAGCGAGGCGATGTCCGGAATAATTTCTAGGGCTGAGCACGCGATGATCAAGGCGATATCTGGAGAGATTTCTAGGATTTGAGTAGGGGTGTACACGAGTTGGGTTAACCGGGTTTTGGTGATCACTATGACTCAACCCAATCATGTCGGGTTTGAATTTTTGAACCCGACCCAACCCATAATATTTGGAAAACACATTCAATATGATAAAGACCGGGTTGGGTGGGTTGGACGGGTTGGTCGGGTCGGATAAGATTTGAAATCGATTAATAATAATACAATTAAACATAAAATAATTTCATGAAATAAAATATTTTTATATGTAATACTTAGTAGACAATAAAATGCATATAATTTATTTTATAATGTCACTAAAACAACATACATAATGAAATTCAAAACTGCAAATTAAAACAAAATCGACATCTCATAAATCAAAATTTTTAAATACTATCTTATTAATTTAATCATAAACTTTAAACACAACATTTATATTTATTTTCTAAAATAAAAAATATATATTGGCACAATTATAAATATATATGATGTACTTGATATATTAAATATATATCAACCATA
This sequence comes from Luzula sylvatica, assembly GCA_946800325.1. NCBI lineage: Eukaryota > Viridiplantae > Streptophyta > Magnoliopsida > Poales > Juncaceae > Luzula > Luzula sylvatica. The sequence goes on along the minus strand of OX326956.1, from coordinate 45,625,736 downwards.
TGACAATTTAATTCAAAATTTAAGAACTTAAAATGGAAAATATTAGAAGAAAGAAAGAAAAAATTAGAGATTAATTATTTATTTTACCTTGGACTAAAATCTGGAAGTCAAATTTGTAATGAAAAAAATGACAATTACAATATGAAAAAGACACTTTTGATGGAACCCTCTTGATGAAAGAGGATCGAGAAATGATTAAAAATTATTTTATGGAATTAAATGATTAGTCCTCTTTTTCATGAAACATATAAAGACATATCTTTTTATTAATTAAATAATAAATAGGAAATAATTATATGAATGAAGAAATATATTTTTGCCAGGTTATATTTGTTTCCTCAAAATAAAAATATAACAAAGAAATAATTTATATATAAAAGAAAACAAATGAATTATCATTATACACATTTTCTCAAAACATGGCAAGTCATACTTTCATATTCGTAAAAACAAATCATGACATATTTAGTTTTATTAAATATAATTACTAACAATAGAAAATTCGGATCGGATTGGGTTAATTCGGGTTTTTAATTTCTAACCCATAAACTGACCCATAATTTCGAATTTTTCAAAATTTAAACTCAAACCCAATTTACTAGCATACAAACCCGTAAAATACGGGCCGGGTTGGGTTGGGTTGGCCGGGTTGGATGGGTTTTTGGTTTATTGTACACCCCTACGGTTTGAGCACGCGACGAGCAAGGCGGTATCTTCAACGATTTTTAGGGTTTGAGCACTCAACGAGCAAAGCGATATATGGGGTTTCCTTTTTTTGTTGGTTTTTGATAAAGAAGCGACGCCATGTTTTCGTCGATTTCTAATGGCGAAACGAGCGATGAAAGAGTGAGTCTCCTCTGCTTTTGACGTCTACGATAGATGCTTCTCCGCCTGGTGAGTTCTATTTTCTGGATTCGTGAGTTTTGCTCTTGATTCAACTGGTATTGGTACCTACAATTTCCACGATTTGCACTTTTATGATGATTTTTTCTATCAGTTCAGAGAGTTACCAATCGAGTTAGTATCTAGGGTTTGCACAATTTACTGTTTTGTGATAGTTTGTTTCTTTATCTGTTGTGTTAGTTTGTACCTGTTGAGTTAGTTTGTGAAAAAATAATCAGCATCTTCTCCCAATGTAATCGATCTACATTATAGAAATCCAAGCTGATTTCCTCATTTAAAGTTTCGAGCATGGTTCTGAATATCGGACTCGGACTCGAAGTCGGACTCGGTCGACTCGGACTCGGACTCGGAGTCAAAAAAAAAAATCGGACGGTTAGAAAAAAAATCGGAAAAAATAGAAAAAAAAATAAAAAAAATATTTTAAAAATATATAAACATTCATAAACATGATACCCACTAATTGAACTCATAAAATTATTTTACAGCATTTCCCAATAAATTATTCAAAACTTGCTTGAACCTCAGAGAGTTCCCTCTTACTTTTCCTAGTTTCAAAACCGAGAAATCGCAGGGGTCCCATATCATCTCAACACCTTTATTATGAGCAATGACATTGAAGGAATCAACCGATTCTTCAATCAATTTTGAAACTTCAAATTCATCTACTTTTAGTTCCATCTTTCCTGATTCAACCTTGCTGGTATCAAGAATGGAGTTCAATATCTCTGTCAAAAAACACATATTTGATAGTAAATATATGAAATTTAGCTAAAAAACAATTATTTAAACAAATGATGATTTCTTTTAACTACTTACCTAGGAGATTAGCAGCACAAGATTTCATCTGGTCTAAATTTCTCGCCAGCTCTGTCTCCGAGTCTACTTCAGCGAGACAATTATCGATCGTCATTGTAATACTATACATTTGATTTCTCACATCATGACTGGCTCGAGCTAAAGCCATACTCTTGTTCATACTCTTTCTCTCTGCTTGTTGCACGGCCTCCTTTTGTCTTATCAAATCCGCACGTAAAATTATTAAGGTTGGAAAAATACCAGTGAAATTCCTGACATGTCTATACGGGTACTCATCAATTTGTACATTCCACTCAAAAGTTCATAGCTCAAACCATTATCATCGGAAACACTCGCATCTTTCAAACCATTATCATCGAAAACACTCGCATCCAAAGACACCAAAGAAGGATTCTTCTCAGACCAATTCATTGTGAAAAAAAGGCGCCCTTGAACAGAACTAATCTCCGATACAGAGTAAGAAATGACAACATACAGTGTAATATTCAAATATTCAAATATTCATATACTCAAATAGTTTATTAAAAAAAAAAAAAAAAAAAAAAATCGGTGACTCGTATCCGAATTTTTCGGGGCAAACTCGGATCGGTGGCCACCGAGTCCGACATACTCGGCCGACTTTTTTTTATGTCGGCCGACATTAAGAACCATGGTTTCGAGATTGAACTTATTGATCCTGATTAGTTTTCTTCTTGCACAGAAAATCGAAATACCATGGACTCGGCTGAGCTGCAGTAGGACTAATTGTAGCGATTAATTTGCAAACGATGCTTTTTACAGTGCTTAGAGGAGGTATTGGTACTGGCAGAGCCAGGCGAATGCGTAAACGGCCAGCTGCAGAATCAGGCCCCAGTTTTCTCTACTCAAGAGATCAAGAATGGAAGAAGTGAAGAAGAGATAGAAGAGGTGAATTACGCCGCGAAGGCATCATCAAAGAAAAGAAAAAAAGCGAAAAGAACGCGACGCTTAATGCCAAGTATCTCTCTTTCTCATTCACCCGTTTTTATAAATTCGATTCAACTCTGACAAATCTCAACAGGAAGAGGCCATGGCACGGGAATCGAAGCAAGCGAAACAAGATCGATACGCCAAAATGCGACACAGAAAAGACGAAAAATGAGAATCCTCCAAAAGCAAACAGGAGGAAGAGGAGCTCGCTAAAAAAGCGAAAGAAGAAGAAATTGCAGCTCAATACGGGTATTTCAAAAACCCATTTTATACAGGGATATTATGGTTTTTTCAGATTGGCGGGAATAATGCACAAATGGATATTATTGATCATAGATCGAAATGCACGTTCTCTCAATACAGGTATTTCAAAAATCATTCACACCCATTTTGTTTGATCAAGAGAAATTGCCAAATTGCATTTAAAATTCTGATTTTTAAGCGACGAGCGGAAAAGAACAAAGCGATTCTACACCGTTACTCTTGCCGAGCCGCAGCAGTCCGACCAGGGGGCTTTCGTCTCTGGCTTCGTGCGGCACTATCATATTTTGGCAAAGAAACAGCCGGTTCAGATGGATCGACGAGGGTAGACGAAACTTTATCTGGCTTCGACTTCTCTGGTTATTCTCACGCACGAATTCTTTAATAACTTATAACTTATAAGGCAAATGCAGAGTTTTGATACACAGCAACATTGTAGCTGAAAGTAATCCTTGCAAGAACTCTCTTATTCAAATAATCCAGAGCTATAGGCTTTCACTAATAGTATCTTTTCATATTTGATCATGCTTTCTTTTTAAATTGCAAATATTGGCCTTTCTTTCGATTTTGTTTGTGTAATGTTTTTTGCCTAATTCACTGAATTATTTGAGAAATGTATTTTCGTAGGCAATTTTTTATTTTTGCATTTTATTTACAATGTCTAAAATAACTCGAGCAATTGCGCGAGGGTTTCGCTAGTATTCTTTAATTGAAAGATTGTGCCAACTATAAATAGTGAATTAAATAAACCAAAATAAAATTGTATTATGTAGTTGAGTTAAAATCAGTTAAGCCTAAAAAATTCAATTAGTTCTGAGTAGAGCTTCAAGTATGCTCTAATTTAATTATGTAGTTGAGTATCCATGAACCACCTTTATTTGAAGTCGACATCAAACTCCGAAATACGCCAATTTGGGCAATATCCCGTTTAATCTGAAGACGAAGACATTACTTTAGAAATAATGATTACAATTATTTTTCATTTTAACATGAGTAGCTATGATAGAGTGACTAGATCCCGCTCATGAACTTGTAAGACTTGCGCATAAAAAGTAAAATAAAATTTTAACTCTTTAACACAAAAAGTAAAATAATATTTATAATCTACATCTAACTAAAATAAAGCATGAAATTTTAAAGAAAAGAAATGAATATAAAAATATATCAAGGAATAATTTGCCATTGAAAAAAAATAAAATTATTTGGATTGACGCGGAAACGAAACTGACAAAAGAGTCATGTCTAGGTCTGGAAAAACTCATTGTTTATATGGGCCTTTAACATGAGTTTTAATTTAGAATGATTAATTTGAATATGGACCTTAATTTATATATATTAATAATCGAACATTCAAACGAACCAAACAAACACATTCCAGTTCGAGTTCGGTTTGTTAGTTATCGAAAAATGTTCGGTACGGTTCGATAAGAATTATAACGGTTATCGAACGAACAATTAGCAAACGAACTTGAATCAAACTCAAACGAACATCGAATTTCGAACAAAACTCACATCCGTACTGTCGACACGAACAAACCCGCATAATAGCGTGGGAGTAGCGCTAGTTATAAACATTTTTGTTTGGTTGCTCTTTTAGGAACATTTGAGTAATGATATGGCCGCAAAAATCGACCACAAATCTGACACAAATTCTTAAGATTATGGCATAATTTGTTTTTAATTTGTGGTCGGTTTATGTGACAATATTATTGCTCGGAAAAATTAAGGGAATCAATAATTATACATTTCATGTTTTTTTAAGATAAAAATATTAACATGCACACTAATCAATGCAAAAAGAAATTATTCAACAAAAACAAGAAATTTAAAAAAAAAATCATGTTTTTAATAAGTTTTTGTTTTGACAATATTTAGTCTTCCGAACGTCAAGAATATATAAAAATAAAACTATTATATTATTGTCCACGTGAGATTCGAGATTTCGTCTAAACATAATTAATAGATCAAGATGATCTAACACAAGGTGTGAGTTATTGGCAATGTATTGTTAAATACTAAACACTTGACGTCAATATCTTGTTTCACGATTCGACTTATCATATTTCTATGTGGTAATTGATTTAGTTAGGAGATGTATGTTCGTAAGTAAATTTTATTTCTTTGTCGATACCTTCGGTTTGTCTTCGTTTTTAGGCAGTGTGGCAAGACTTCATTGGGTAGTTGATGTACTCTACAAAAAAATCCGCAAACATCAATGTTGCAAAAAACGATTCTTAACCATGTTTAACGATTCAAAAAACGATTAACGATGAATTAATGTTATGTTTTTTTGCTTAACGGTTCGAATAACGGTCTACCATTATTTTTTCATTAACGATGTTTAACGGTGTTATTTGTATGTATTTTGTGTGGGCCAAGGAAAAATTGTGTTTCGGGCCATGAAATAAAACATTTTGTTGAACCATGAATTAGTAGTTTTTACTCTTTGCTCTGTTTTTCTATTAAATAGTGTGGAAATGATTACCAGAAAGTAGGGGGTTAGAAATTAGAATTAAGAATACAATAGTACTTTGGATACTACTAAGTACTAACTACTAACTGGCGTCTTCTAAAGAGCTGGCATAACCGCATAAGCGTTTCCAATTTGCTTGCATCTATCCTAAAAAAGAAATGGTAGAAATGGTACAGAAATGTGTTACGAACAGGCTTGCAAGCTCAGTCATGGAGAAGTTAGGACGAGAGGGGGGTGCAGCTTAATCGTGGAGCTCGTGCAAACCTGGTGATCTGATCGGAGGTAACTGGTACGAGCTCGTGGAATAATCTGAGTTCTGATTGGAGTTAACTTGTACGAGCTCGTGGAGTAATTCTAGAGTTAACTGGTACGGTTAATTATGGCCCGAGTCCTTGTTTTCGTGGATTTGATCCTCGAGTTAACTGGTACGAGTTAATTATCAGAATCCTGCTGGAGTTAATTATGATTTGTTAGTATTAATTGGCAGAATTTGACTGACTTGGTAGAATTTGACGTGATGACGATGAGTTCGCTGGTACCAGACGACGACTGAATTGGCAGACTTGTTGGTATTAACTGGTACGATATGACGACGAGTTAACTGGATTTGATCTTTATAAATTTCTTGGTATTAACTGAATTCGTGGAATTTGACAGAATTAACTTTGCAGAATTTGACAATTAAATGTTTGTATTAATTATTTAATTAACTTAGCAAAATTACTTGGTACGAGTTAAACGTTTGTTATGTTTTACTTGGATTTTGTATGTTATGTTTGTTTAAACTGATATATCATGTTGTGTCGGTTTAAGCTTAATATGTTCTGTTTGTTTAGAATTTGAATTATAATATTTGTGTTTATTTTATTTTTAAATTTGAATTATAGTTATAATAATTTAAAAAAAAATATATTGTATACGATATATTATTACGGATTAGCCGATTAGGACCATCGTTATATTATTGTTATATCACCGTCATATTATCGTTATTGGCAATTCATTTTATCTACGATGCTGCTGACCAAACAAAAGTTTTTATAAAAAGTATTCCGAATTAGAGTCATCTGAATAAGAAAAAAAACATTATCGATAAAATTTGTGGTTGATTTCGGTAGGTGCAAGACTTCACGAGGTAATGAGTATGTATATCCCATCCTAATTAGTAGTCCATTGACATAGCCAATCAGACACGTTCCAACAGGACAGGAAAAACCAAATCCAACGGGCAGGAATAAATGACACCTCATGCACCATCGTTTGCCTCCTCTTTCGGCTGGGCTCTGCAGTCTGCACCCACCATAAACCATCCGTCAAACATAATCCAACAACGAAGAGCTCAAAATGTGCAATACGCAATCACAAGGCAACACGTAATGTCGAATCGGCTTCTTCATTTGTGCTCGAAAGTTTGCCGATTGAACTTTGTGGATTTACCAATGCTAATGCTCCCATTAATTATTGGAGTATTCTTATGCATGACGAGTTTGTGGAGTTGAGGATATTTCCTTTTTCAGCTTAATTTTGTTGGCAAAGTTATTCGGAAGACTTTCTAATTGACTTAATATTATTATTAATTTTAATTTTTGAGAATAAAAAGGACAAGTATGGTGGTCCTCCGTCAATTAATGGCAACGAAACTTGAATCCATCATATCTCAAAACACATGATTTTTTTTTTGTATCACACTTAATCATTGATGTCAATGTGACTTAAACCCTACAATCTCTCCCAACAAATGTTTTTTTGCGTTTCACACTCAACCAACTGAACTATACACTCATTGGTTTTACTTGATTTTATGATTGATAATACACGTGAGCATTGTGTTGATTCGTAAATACTCAGTGATTGATAAATACACAAAATATCATTTGAAACAAAATATATCACTGAGATAATACTCGTGATACGATGTGATTGTGATAATTATATATTTTTTATTTTAATGTTAATTTTATGATAATAATGATAATATTATTTCAAAATAAATATTTCATATTATATTAATTTTATTAGTTTGTTAGAACTCATTATGTATCATCATGCGCATATTTTGTGATTGTTTTACAATATGGCAAGTCTTTCAAGTAACAATTCTCCCCTCCCATCCCATTTTTTGAATACAAGAGCTATGGTGAGGCCACATCACCAAACACTGTTCACAGATACTGTTCAACACTGTTCACATTATACTGTTCATCGTTTTTTTTTTTTTGGAATTTTATTTTATTTGACATATGTGTTGTGTTCTATATAAAATATTTGAATTTTTCATCGTATTAATAAATATAATTGACATAAGTCTTGTGTTCTAAATAAAATATTTGAATTTTTCATCGTATTAATAAATATAATTTGTATACTATAATTTTACTGTTAACAAAATACTATTCACACAAATACTTTTTGTTAGCCTGAGCTGGTATTTTTTTTTTTTGCTTATTATAACAGTTTTGATTGGTACCAAGCTGTGTTTTTTTTGTGTTTATTATAATATTTTTGATTGGTACCAAGCTGCGTCTTTTATGTTTTTTTTTTTTTTTGTCATTTTCAGAATTTTATTTTATTTGACATGTTTTGTATTATAAATAAAACATTTCAATTTTTCTTTTGAAACATATGATATATTTTGAGGAGGAAAAAAATTTATATTTATTGCATAATATTTGTGAGACTATTTAATATCAGATTTTTTTTTTAAATTAACATTTATGAAGATTACTTTTGTTTTGCACTTGTAACGTTTTAGATAAAATTATTATTTTATGATCATATCTATTTTCTTATCAAATAATATATCAAATAATTACTTTTGCTTATTATATTATTTCTTATTAAATAATATATCCCGCAGCGAAGCGCGGGATATTTTCCTAGTATATTTAAATATAATCTGTGAATACATGACAGAAACAAAATTGGAAAGACTGATGAGTTGTCCATTCCCTACTCTAGTCCTATAGTTACATCTTTTTCCTAGTATTATCTTTACACCATATCCGAAAGGGAAATTTAATTCTGCCCCAATATTTGAACAGAACACCCGCAATGTCCTAATTAACCCATTTAATTAACGTGGGAATTAACAAAGAATACATAATTAATAATTTTTTAATATTAAATAAGAATGATTAATTGGAATTATTTTAACTAGGATAATACTCGTGCTACGCGACGAGCGTGATAATTATATTTTTTTCATTTAAATACAAATGTACCATTTACTATGATAAAAACAATATTATTTCAAATAAAATTATATCACATATAATTATATTTCATAACTTATCTAAGTACGATCATATATAATTATATTGAGATATAATACAATTTTAAAAAAAAAACAAGACAATATCTTTATATCATTGCTATTCAAAATAATTCAAGCAATAATAAACCTAAAAGTAACGAATAAGACAACATGTATGTAGATTTTGAGTGTCATTGATTATATAATACTAACAAAAAAAAAAATTCCTACAAAATTACAATCAATTTGAACATGATATTACATGAAAATATTTAGAATTGTCAACAAAATTGTCTTGCATGGATAGTTCACGACGTTAATCTAAACAATTAAAAACTAATATTTTTTAACTAAACAACATAATTAAAGAAGTTAATTGGGTTAGCTATATTTTTATCTTTCATGTTTATTTTTATAAAACATATGTTTTATAAATTTAAGAAGTTATTTGTGTTTGGTAAAATACTATCATTCCTTTTTATTAATTTTTTAAACAATTAACAAGCAAGTTTTTTTGAGTAAAAATAAAAATATAACTTGTTGGGTTATCTACACCCCATCGAGTCCGCGCAGCGGATAATTATTGGACTCGACGGAGTACAAATCCCCGAGATCTCATCTATGATTTGTTTATCAAATTGCCTATAACTAATATAACGTAAATCTAATAAACGTAATATTTGTACCTAGCGAAATTGATCGTTTACGAAGGGTTTGTCGCTGCGAAGCCTTCACTTCCGTTCACGTTCGCACCTTTTCGTTCGCACCTTTTTGGTCGTACCGGTTCGTCCCACGCCCAAACCGGTCGTCTTTCTCCGTTCGTCTTCTCGTTGATTGATGAACTTAACTCGTTAGTACGCAAACGTATACGTACCTCTACTCGTATCCACCGCGAAACGAGAGTCGTCGGATAATCACGAAACTGCCTAGACGCCTCGTAATCACTCTTGCTTAAACTCTTGCCGGAATCAATGGAGAATTCCGGCGAACTTTTCTCTCTCTTAATTACTGGATTAATTAGTGGAAATAATGGTTGCTTAGATTGATTTGATTGAGTGAGATTAGGGTCCTATTTATAGAATAACTCGTATTCCTTCACTAGTAAATAGACACTTTTTAATCAATCAAATGATACTTTTATATGCACGAAAGGACAAGTTTTTAGAAGATTTGATCAAAAGATGTGTCTCCTGCAGAATCAGCAGACACACTTTCACTAAACTGGAATTTCGACCGACTTAGGTCCGTAATTAACAGGAACTTTCTGAACGAAACTTCTAGATGATCTTATCACCTTTCCAACAAATCCGAGGTTATCCAATTTGGATATCCAGTCCGAAAGTTATGCTAGTTTTAGTAAACGTTCGTGTCCTTTCGTCGAACTGCCGCAACCTTTCGTGTATTTCATTAGAATGAACGTCCTACGTTATTCAAATGCTTTTCCACTGAATATGAAAGTTGTAGATAATCCAATTATCTAACTTATGAGAGTTGAATCATCCAAATCGGTGTTCGTATGCGAAAGTTATGTCCGTTTTAGTAAAAATGTTCCAAACAGATTTTTCCTAAAATCTTATCTTATCAATGTAATTATGTATATCATATATACATATGTGCATCTAATACACATGTTATATTTCTATGAACTACCATGTTCATATATCCTTATACGTACAATTTTACCGTAGATGTGAAACTGCATTTCCTTCATAACTTACTTCGTAACATGTACAATTTTTTTAAATTATAGTTTTAAAAACACTAATAATTGACTTAAAAGTCAATAATGTTTTTATACTTATTTTTATTTGGTGTTTTCTTACATAATTATTTTCATAACTTTAAGCTAGAGAAAAAATGTTGGAAATATGATAATATCGAATTCCAAATAAAAACAAAATTCAAGTGAATATATTTCATAATTTTTACAATATATATTTAAAAAAATACTACTAATATTTGATGTACTTTTCATAATATTATATACTAATTTATTAGTTTTAGATATTTGAATTTTTCATATTCCAATTATATTCACAGTTAATCTAGTAACATAATGTGAAATGATATAAATTTTTTTACAATAAATCCAACATTGACCTAACAAATAGTAGTATGACACAACATCATCGTAAGGTGATGCGACCTTTTAAAATTGCTCAAAACTAAATGTAAAATAATGAACAAGCAAATATTTATAAATAAAACATAGACACAAAAAGTTAATGATTAATCAATGATTCAAAATTTACTGCATCTATCAAAGATATAACATCCAAATAATTTCAATTATCATAAATCATAAAAGTTGTGATGCACACCCCCATTAAAATCTCCTAGGTCGATTGTGTGTTGGCGTCTGCATTAATGATGGTGGTAAATTATAAACTATTTTTTTTGCTCATCCCATATGATATGGAAGGGGGGAAATTTCATCATTTCACACATAATTTAAAGCATTTAACATTTATAATTTTTTTTACAATCATTAATTCTTAATTAATTCTAATTTTACAAATTTGAAAAATAAATCATTGGTTCAAATTAATTCACCGTTTTACATGTGTTAAACGGATGGTACTATATCATTTTTACCATTTCACACAATTAACATGTGTTAAATTCATAATAAATCTACAAAATTAGATTTTGATTTTTTTTTAAAAGTTGACACAATAAATAGTAATCATAAAAAATAAACCAAAATAAAAATAATTTAACAAAAACTCGGAAAAATGCAAATGCCAATATTTTGTTTTAGCACCGTTCACGCCTAGTCCATTTAGCACGTGTTAAATTTATAATAACTCTAATATTTGCATTTCTTCGGACCCATTGCGGATATTTTCTTTTCTAATAATATCCGCCCATGAGAACTTCTTCGGATTTTACTCATCCCATACGGATGAGTATCCATCGGGTTCGGTTTTTACTTGTCAGATTGACAACTCATCCGGTTGGGATAAAATTAAGTCAATTAATTAGTGAAATTAACTATATTAATTACTTAAGTCAGTAAACTAAGCCGAGAGTTATAGCATATTATAAACAATGTAAAAAATCATTGATATATGCTTTGATATATACACCCAGGCCGAGTCGAAAGACAAGCCCTTGTCCTAGAATACAAATCAATGAGCTGTAATAGTATATTTAATTTGTAGGTATATGTTAACGGGCAATTTTAAATGGAGTTTGATAGGGTACTCCCAATATCACTTAAACATCTTTGATGTATTCATCGACAATGTTTAAATTGATTGATTAGACTTTTTAATTGAATCAATAAACCACTTAATTGAATCAGTCATTTTAACCATTAATTTAAGATCTAATCAATCCATTTAAATACCATCGATTGACGCAACAACGATGTTTAAGTGAGATCGTAGGGCATACTATATTTCTCATTTAAATAAGCCCAAATATTTTAATAATCCAATCCAATACAACATATTAGCTATGTGTTTCATCTTTTCTCTCCCAAGCAACACAAACTCACTCACAAGTTAATTTTTATTGACATCCTTAATTTTGTTCGATCATATTTAAAAGACACGAGTTTTCAATTTGTATGGGTGGTTTTTCGAATTTTATTGACTATATCCGTTACGGTGACTTCCACCAAATGAGTTTTTTTTTTAATTTGAAGTTCATAAAAAAAAAATATCTTTGTACAATCATCTCGCAAAAAAATTGAACGGCTTAGCTATGATCTCAATAGAGTGTTTGGACATGTTAACATATGATGAGTTCATTGATGAATTTGTTTCGAGAAATACAAAGAGAAGTGTATTTTGTCTTGAACTTTTGTCTATTTTGTCAAGAATACTAAAAATATTTATTTGTGTACGTATTTTTAGAATATAACAATGTGATGTTAACAGGGCCGGCCGGTCCACAAATTTAAAAGAAATAAAACCAAATCATAAATAATTCTCAATTTTTTTTATAATAGATTTTAAATTTTTATATTTCACTATGTAATTTGTTAAAATGGACCTCAAAATTTTTGACCTCAAATTTTATATTATGTACTTTTGTCGTAGACTCGGATCCGAAGTCTGTGCTTCAAAATTAGCACTAATGAACCGGTCCTAGATGTTAAAAATTTGTTATTTTTGTCAAGAGTATAATTATGTTAAAAAGTTATGAACAATTTGTGTATTAGACCCTATTCTAAATAATACAAAGATTTATTAATGATTCGTACTAGAGTATCAAAATTGTGGGGTTGCCGTATACAACAAATAAAAAAAAGATAAAACCGATATGCAACTTTGAAAAAGCCAGGGCCAAACATTTCCCAAGAAAAGATATTTAAGTCAAACCACCTAGTCTAATTAGAAAAGTAGAGTCTAAGTGCACTTAACCTAACGTGACTACATCAGTAATGAGGACGGGCACGAGAAAGTTGGCCTTCTATCCTGTCGGATCTCAACAAGGGATTTGTATGCTGATCTTATATGATCATATAATCCAGTGAGAAAATCAGTTAGAGTTACTTCATGACGAAGCTTACATTATGGGAGCTTCTATCATACATCCATTCTTTATCATACACTAATTTTCAAGGACATTTGAAGTAATTATTCATTTATGAATATTTAAGGTAAGATATCAAATATATTTATCAATTAATGCTTAACTAAATTGGAATTTTTTGTTGTTCATTTAAACAAAAATCTCCATAAAAGATAAATTTTATGATACACCATTTTACAAATATAATTAATTGCTAAAATACCCAAAATACCCTTGTAAAAGGGTGTATGATAGAACTCCCCTACATTTAAATCATCTTATTTATTCGACTTGGTCACATGTAGAACTTGCATGATATTCGTCCGAACTCTGTTCTAAAATAACTCGAAAAAAATTCGTACGAAAATTGGCTCGAACGAACTCCAACCGAGTCGATCTCAAAATGGATCATTCTCGGTTCGAACTAGCTCAAATTCGAACATTTTTACATATAATTTCAAAAAACATAATTTTTTTAGAGCCAAGTCGAACTAGTTCGAATCCGAGCCTTGCTAAACTGGTTCGAGTCAGACTCGAATACAACTCAAACTCCTATTTCGAACCGAGCCGAGTTAGATTCCGTTCGTTCGAACTCGGTTCATTACCATCCCAAGTCACCTAAATATTATGATTGTAATTTTTTTTTTGTTTGAATGAGTTAAAAGATTATTATTGCAATTGATATATTTTTATATTTTTTAGGATAAATAATATAGCTATATGAAACAACAAACATATATATAACACAAAGAGGCACTCGGAATGAGTGCAAAATGAGATCAATACTTGGTCTGAGAAAGACCAAAAAGGATGAACATGACTCGTGGCTTTCTTCACATAACCATCAAATTTCCGAAATTGGAACATTTGCTTTAAAATGGACCCTCTTATCAACAGCTATAACGCAAGTGGCCAAGTTGGTGCTTTTACATGAAAACCCTCCTCTTTCTATATATAGGTATCAATATACCATTTGCCCACTCACCCACTCCTCAAACACACACACATGATCAAACAGCATCCATTCTCTCTCTTGCTTAACCTTTCTTTTGGTCATAGGAAATCTCTTGTTTTCTTTGTTTTTGTTTTTTTTTGTTTTTTTTTGAAGTTTTGAATTAGGGTAGCAGCGAGGTAAATGGTGTTTGTTGACAGAAGATAGAGAGCACAGAGGATAAATTACATGCTCGGAGATTTTGCATGTCACTTCTTTGTGCTCTCTATTCTTCTGTCATCACGACTTATAATGAACCTCCTGCTTCTCTTGAAGGAAATTGCTGAAATTATTATTCAAAGAGACTTTTTTCACCGTGAACAGATTTTTGGGGTTTCTGTAGTAGTATATGCATTAACATGGGTGGTTTGCTTACTTTATACTATATTAGTTTTTTTTTTCGTTCAATTGCGCGGGAGTTTTATAGTCTGTCGTGATTTTCTTTTTCTTAATACATAATTGAATTTTACGTTTTTTTTAATCTGATTGTTCACACATCTGTGTTTTGGTATATTTTTTAACCCCCTAAATATTTTTGTTATTTTTTATTAATTTTAAGAAAATTTATAAACATTTCTTAACATGCAGTGATTACAAAATAAAATAAAATAATTACATATTGAAAAATAATTTTTGTTATTTTAATATTTCATTTATTATTCATGAAAAGATAACATCGGGTAATAATAAAATAAACAATAATAAATAAGCATCTTGAAAATATATTGATAGAAAAATATCGGTTTAAATATCTTGCTTTTTATTTTTATTTCTTTAATAGTTTCATAATATTTTATTTTTTTAAATATTTGAAACGTGTTCTTTTAATATTGTTCTTCGTCTTATTATTATTATTATTTTAGTTTTTCAAGAAAAAAATACAAAACTCAAATATATATATAATGTATGAAATATTAAATTTATATAAATATAACATATAATAATATTTATTTTAAAATTATTATATGGTACAAAAATATTAGGATTTTTTTTAAATCAATAAAAAATAACATGTACATATGTAAATTTAGGGGATTTTTTACAATTTTCAAAAAATTTAGGGGTGTTTTTTTTTAATGTTCTCATATTTATTTGTGACAAAAAATATGAATGAACTTGGTCCACACACTACAACAAAACTGGGTATCAGCGACGGCTTTTAAGTCCAAAAAAACGTCGCTAAAGCTTTTACTGACGGCCAACCGTCGCTAAAAAACCGTCGGTAAAAGCCACGTTGCTGATGCCTCTTTCTCCGACGGGCCGTCGCTGATACAACTTTTACCGACGGCTCATTTTCTCCGACGGCCCGTCGCAGCTTTCTCCGACGGCCCGTCGCAGAAGGTTTCGCCGACGGCCCGTCGCAGAAGTCTTCTCCGACGGCCCGTCACCGAAAGTGATAATTAATGTTATGTTTATGTTTTAATTACGCTTAATTAATATTATATTCATATTATTATTATATATTATTATTTATTATATATACTATTAAAGTTAAACATATTACTTCATTATTTATATTATTATTTTACTATTATTTATTATATAATACATTATTTATAATCTTTATTTTGATACAATTCAGAGATTTTCGTAAAATTACTTAGAAAATATAACAACACAAATATAAACATCTCACAAATATACAAAAAAATTACTTAGCAAAATACATAATCTCACAAATATAAACATAACACAAAAAATAGAAATAAATAAATCCAGAGATTTTCGTAAAGCCAGAGACGAAAGCCGCCTCCTCTATCGTATGCTCCCATTCTCCATGAAAATCCATACCTCACAATGCTTAACGATCTGAAATTACTAACAAATAACAAAAATCGAACAAAAAACTCAGTAATGAATAGAAATTACAAAATAACAATAGATTATTAACCTTTGTTGGAACGTGAAGAACCGCGTGTTTTCCAGCAACACAACACTTTCTCAAAGTCCCGTCTCTCCAACCAAGAAGTAACCTAATCAACACACATATATAGAAGCTTAAATTATTCATAACTTAAAAAGATAGAGAAAAAATAATAATAATAAAAAAAGAAACCAAAAAAAAAAATCACAGCAAAATAAAAAACATAAATTAAAAAAAAAACAGAAGTTAAAAAAAGTAAAAAATGTAAAAAAACAAAAAAAAATATGTTGATTACAACATAAATGAAATGATTAAAACAGATAAAAATTAAAAAAACAGTGAAAAATTAAAACAACTTAGATAAAATTTAGTTAAAAAAATTAGTTTAAAACAGATAAATTAAAATAAAATCGCAAGCAAAATAATAGTTTAAAACCCAAAAAAACCTGCAAATACTACAATAACAGTTCAAATTAAAAAACAAATAGCGAAAATACACAACCTAGGGTTTGGATCTTGACCGAGAAAGAGGGAATAACAAAAACAAAACTGAATAAAAAAAAACAACTTAAGAGTTTTCTCGGACAAAAAAAAACCAACCAATTAAAAACGTAAACAAAAATAGAGATAAAATGGTATACCTATTATTGAGGGTTTTCTCGCCCAAGATCCAAACTCCAAACCCTGCCATTGTTGCTCTCTGAGAAGAATCAAGAAAAAAGAAGGGAGGCAGCAGGTCGAGGGGGGGGCACCAGACTGGAGACCATAGCGAGAGAGAGAAGGCGGCTAGGTTTAGGGTTTAGAGAAGAGGGGCTGCAGAGAGAGAGAGAGAGAGAATGGGGGCAAGCCCTTAAGTAGTGTGTACAAACTATCACCGACGGGCCGTGGCAGAAACTTCAGGGACTGGCCGTGGCAGGATCTTCACCGACGGGTAGATTCTTCAACGACGGGCAGGAACTTCACCGACGGGCCGACGCACAAGTTTATAATACCACCGACGGGCCGACGAAAAGTTTGCCGTCGGAAAAGACCTTTTGCGACGGGCTTGGAGATGAGCGACGGGCCGTCGGTAAGTGCGTCGGGCCGTCGGAAAAGAAAACCGTCGGAAAAGAACAGTAGCGTCAGCCCATCGCAGAAAGTGCCCTTTATTTGCGTCGGCCCGTCGCTGAAAAACTGGCCCCGTCGCTGATAAGCCCATCTGTTGTAGTGACATTGGACCAAGTTTATGTAATTTTTACAATAGTTGGTTTATATGGACCATGTTCAAATGAAGAATCAAGTAATTTGAAATCAAGATCAAATGATTCATATTAACATGATGATGCCGATCATAATAAAAAAAGCATATACAACGGTCCATAGACAATCAATGGGAGAACACAAAAAATCACATATTAAACGGCCAGAAAGTTTTTAATGACGTGGTTCAATAAGAGAAGTGAGATTTTCCTAAACTATATACATATTAATAATAGAGATTTGTTTTATTAATTATTTATATTTTCCATATTTTGTTTGGGAAATGATTCCGTACACCCGTCAAATGGGCGAATCGGGTTTGTTAGGGATTTTTAAACATAAATTTTTTTTTAAGTACAAACATAGTTTTTTATTTCCTTTTTCTAATATATGTCATAATTTTTAGATATATGATGTATTTGTGTTTATGTGTCATATACATTTTTAGAAGTGTGATAGTTAAAAATGTATTTTTGCATTATAAGAATTTGTTACGATGTACAATATATCTTTTTGCACGATCTTTTTAATATTTTTAATATACATATTAATGAATGTATCGATATATTTATAATGGCTATCATTTTAAATATTAGTATATCTATTTTGAAATTTCGATACCATACCTTATTTAAATAAGGGGAATTCTATCATACACCCTTTTACAAGGGTATTTTGGGTATTTTAGCAATTAATTATATTTGTAAAATGGTGTATCATAAATTTTTTTTTTTATGGACATTTTTGTTTAAATGAACAACAAAAAATTCCAATTTAACTAAACATTAATTAATAAATATATTTGAGATCTTACTTTAAATATTCATAAATGGATAATTACTCCAAATACCCTTGAAAATGGGTGTATGATAAGGAAAATGGTGTATGATAGAAGCCTCCAATAAATAACATTATTTTCTATATAATTATAAAATTTTGAAATAGCATTACAACTTACCATCAAGGACGAATTTTAATAGGAACCGAGAAGACCCTGGTCTCTTCATAATTTTCGTCGAACAATGCATATAACTAGCGATTAGTGAAATTTATAGTATAATAGTTGACCTCACCAAATAAAATATACATTATAATTTAATAAGTTGTTTTTTATTTGGTTAAAAAAATTCTGACAAGTTTCTGACAAGATTCTGACAAGATTCGTTAATGTTTTTTATTTGTTTTTTATTTGGTTAAAATATACATTATAATTTAACGGTTCTTGGTAGGTCGGTGGACCGGTGAAGAATCAGCATGGTGCCAAATAACCCGGAATTCCGAATTTTACTGTTTGACTTATTTAAGAGTGATGTTATTATGATGGGTATTTACTATTTATCTTTCGTTGAGGAAAAATTGAATTATCCCTAGCTCTTGATAGCTCTTGAGATAGCACTATTTTATATCTAAAATGTCACTTTCATAATCAAATTCGTGTATACTTGATTAATTGTCTTATGAAGTCAATATTTCAAATTTTATAAATGTATAAACTATATATATAATTCTATTGTTATTTGACTTTTGTGCTCCGACATGAACGTCAATGGATTAGATAATATTCGTGTCCAATGAGTATCCGATCCGAACGGATCGAGTAATACCCGTTTAAGACTACCCGCGGGTCGGATATTACCCGATCCGTCACGGGTACGAGTAGGATACGAATGAAGTCATATCCGACCCGAACCCGATTTTTAATTATCCTAATTATATGAGTATTTAAACCTTTCTTAAACCCTTGCCGCTTTTTTGTTCTTTCTCTGCTAGCAAGCTTTCTCTACTCTATTAGGAAGCAATTTCTTTGTTTTCTTCTACAAAATACAAACTCTTCTCGAGCCGATTTGTCTTATTTACCCTAACTCTTCTACAGCCGCTTTTATGTTTTATTTGATGAAGTACATGAGAATATATGTTTTAAGTTTAGCCTACTGAGTTTGATAAATTGGTTCAGCTTATGATCTCGTGAAAAGAATTTTAATGAAAACATTCCCCTTCTGATTGATATTTCATATAAAAAATGCATCAAAATTATTATGTGAGAAATGGAGATTTTTAACATAAGAGATTCGCTAACAAATTAACTTAAGTGTATAATTATATGGGTAAAATTTCTCGTGGGTAATCCGAAAACCCGCTGGTACTAAACGGGACGGGTAAAAATTACCCGTTTAGCTGACGGGTCGGATACGAATATTATCCGACTAAGAAGAGTAAGGGTATGAATGAGTTTATACCCGACCCGAACCCGATCCATAATCCAAATGTACCCTAAAGAATATTTTAAGCTAATTAAAACGTCATTTCTTCTACATTGATCCACGTAGCATATATTTAATTAATTAAACGATCAACATCTCCACGACTCCATTCTAGATTAACATGACATGGTTGTGTATCACGGTTCAAAATTCTGACATTAATTTTTTTACAACTTTCAACTTTGAATAATAGATTATTTCAATTTGATTCAGATCTCGCTCAAACAGTCGGCACAGACGACATTGTCATTAGGGAAAAAAAACAAATACGTGTTATAAAAGTAACATAATCTCAAACTCAGAACTCAAATTTCAAAATCCAAAAATTTAGTTTACAAATGGATCCCCCTAGGTATCCTCCGCCAGGGCCATTCGGTGGCCCACCTCCAAAACCTGGTTTTGGCTGCCCGCCAACTCCGCAGCTTGGCTTTGGTAGCCCGCCTCCAAATCCCGGATTTGGCGGCGCCCCTCCACCAAACCCAGGTTTTGGGGGCCCACCACCTCCACGTCCCGGTTTTGATGGCCCACCACCTCCACGTCCCGGTTTTTGTGGCCCACCAGCTCCGCGTCCAGGTTTTGGATGTCCTCCTCCACAACCAGACTATGGATTTCCATCCCAACAGTCAGGACCCGGCCCATTTGGTTGTCCTCCACCACCAGGACCGCGAGGACCGCATCCACCACCACAATGCTAAGTGTGTCTGATTGATTTGTTTTTGTTTGTGTAGCTGTATTATTTTGTAGTTTTGGATGTTCGGTAGTTGGCATTTGTATAATAAATGTTTCCGTGGTCACTTTGTTGTAATTTTGAGAGCGTATTTATTTTACTGCACATTCTGTTTATTAAATATATTACAATTGCACAATTAATCATACTAAAATAATTTATACACTCATGTGTTGTGAGAGATTGTGGGTTGGATCTTCATTGATATCAATGGATGGAGAACATACGAGCCTTCTCCAATTATTATCAAAAAAAAAAAAAAAAAAAAAAAAAATTTATACACACTTTTCTCAAATCTCACGTGGCCACGTCACTTTTTATCTTATCCGGATTTCAAATACACATTTAATTAAGAATTAATATTTTTTATTTTTTATTCATGCTTTTTCATCAAAGACGTTTATGGGCTTTCCTGAAATGATAATTTATGAGGCGCCTCTATCTACTTCTTCACAGTTCTTCCCGTTCACACTTCGGTCACGATTTTCTCTCTTTTACTCTCGAACACAAAAGTAACAAATGACCACACAGCCTTCTCTTCTCTCATCTCGCACACACAAAAAAACGGCCGAGAAGCGCATCGTGTAGATTCGAAGGCGATTGAAGCTGATTTCAAAGCGATTGCATTGCAGCCCATTTTCAAGGCCAGTACGTGATAATTTGTTTTTTTGTGCATTTCGAGTTCTTTTCTGTGTGGTGGTGTTATTGTAGGCGATTTGAAGGCCAGCACGAGGGAAATGACATTTTTGACTTGTTTACCTTTTTGCAAGTCCCAAATCTCTCACAGGTTAACTCTGGCTCATCCTTCGACCCGATTTTCAGTCAGGAGCTTGGTATGTTTATTTTGGATTTGTATCCATCTATTTTGTCTTTTGCGAGATTGAATGAATCTTTTGATGAAAATATCTGACAGAAAATAACTTCTCAATGGATTTTTAAGTTTTAAAGATTTTGTAGTGATTTATAGATCAGGAAAATTTTGCACAGTAACCATGTTATTAAAGTTAATTAACGAAATAACCAAGTTTCGGGGGTAATTTGCAAAATGTCTTTTGCGAGGTATGAAACCCCGCCTGGCGCACTTTGAAACCGCACCTTTTTCCATCTGACAGTTTACACAAGTTAATTGAGTTTACACAAGTTAATCGGGATTAAATATCAATTAATAAAAGGCGAGCTTTGAAACCGCGCCTAGCGCCTTTTGAAACCTCGCCGAACAGCAGACGTCGCCACGTGTATAAGGCGATGTTTGAAACGTCGCCTTGCGCCTTTCGAAACCCCGCTTTTTTTCGCAGAAAAATTACCCTCCCCTCTCGAGTAATGATAGGGACCACGAATTTGGTCCCTCGAATTGACCTCACCTGCCACGTGACAGACAGCTATTGGATGCATTAAAGTTGTGTAAAACATGCATCCAATAGCTGCCTGCCACGTTATGAAGGAGGTAGAAGTACGTTAGTAATTTTACCAAATGGAAGTAGTTTTACGGATTTGATAAATTTGGTTCATAATTACACTGGAATAAATACAGAGATGTATGATATAATATTGAAAACGAATTGGCTATTTCAATCCGGAGTTTGGGATATTGTTGAAATTAACAGTGATTCAAGTTTAAGAATGTTGATGGAAACTATTACCGGAGGTTATAACCAATTGTTTGTTGAAAAAATAGTTAAATATTATCCTCGATCGTATGAACAATTTGCGGGGCCCTCGGAATGCGTGGCAAACGAGAGTTATGTAGAATTAGAGGAAGATATGGAGGAAGAAGAAGAAGAAGAGACGGAGGAAGAATATGGTAGTAGTGAAAGTAGTGTTCCGGAAATTGATATCGATTACGTGGTTAATGCCTCTAGTCAAGGTGGGGAGTGGATAAATGGAATGAATATGACAGAGGATATTCCCGCAATTTTTTAAAATGATGAATGGGTTGATTTGATGGTATGTGAAGATGGTGATGACAATAATGATCAAATAAATGAGTTGTCATCCGATAGATCATGGCACGGGCTATTGTTTGCGACCAAGGAAGGATTGCAACACGAGTTGAGAGAATGGTCGATCCAGAATTTTGTAGAGTTTCGGGTAGAGAAAAGTAATAGAAGTGAATATCAAATTCGTTGTGTTAAAGAAGAATGTGCGTGGAGATTGCGTGCAATTGTGCCAAAAAATGGAATATCATGAAAAATTACTAAATTCAAAGGAGGGCATACCTGTGTTAATTCTGGTGTTGCGTCTCGCAATCGCCATTTGAATGCCCAACACATTTGTTCTATGATCCTTTCATGTTTACGGCAAGACTTAACTCTTGATCCTCTGAATATTAAAGAATTGGTTTTTAAAAAATATGGTATAGAAATTAGTTATAGGACTGCATGGGAAGCACGATCAGATGCGATTGCTTTAATTTACGGAAAATGGGAGGATTCTTATGCCGATTTGCCGTCGTATATGAAGATGTTACAATTGAGAGATCCCAGTACTGTTGTGGATTTCTATTACGGTGACGGTCCTGATGATAATTTATATTTCAAAAGGTTGTTTTGGGCATTGGGGGCCTCAATTAAAGGTTTCCGACATTGTCGTCCGGTTCTGAGTGTCGATGGTGCCCATTTACATGGGACGTATTTGGGTACTCTTTTAATAGCCACCGGAATGGATGCAAATAAAGGAATATTTCCCGTAGCGTTTGCAATTGTCGAGTCCGAGAATAGTTCTTCTTGGCAATGGTTTTTGGCGCGAGTTAAAGAATATGTTACAAGAAATTTGCCAGTTTGTATAGTTACGGATAGATGGTCAGGTCATCGAATGGTTATCGAACAAATTTTCCCGAGTGAGGGAGGATACGCATTGCGATATTGCATTCGACATATTCAACAGAATATTGCTAGAAAATTTGGTAATAAGGCGTTGGGCGAATTATTTTGGACAGCGGCAACTCAAAGGAAAAATGAGGGATTGGAAGCGCGGTTGGAACGAATGAGACTGATGAAACCAGAAGTGATTGAATATCTGGATAATAACGTTGGTCAAAAAAATTTATGGGCCGTATCACATGATGGTGGTCGTAGGTTGGGTATTACGACAACTAACATTTCGGAGTGTTTTAATGGTGTCCTGAAAGGTGCTAGAGGTTTACCCATTAGATCGTTGGTAGCTCAGATATGTGCTCGGTTAAATACGTATTTTTTTACAAGACGTAATCAAGGCCAGGAAACCAAAACCCGTTTGGGATTTAATATCGAAAACATGTTTCATGCTAGAAAAACAGAGAGTAGAAATATGCAAATTATTCAACACTCCAGTATATTATTTGGGGTTTCGTTGTATGATTTTAATCATTCCGAGACCCTAGTAAATGAAGTTCGTTTGCCGGATTTTACAACGAAATGTACATGCTCGTGCGGAATACCGCAATTGGAATCGCTTCCGTGCTCTCATGTTATAGCGGTATATCGGAAAATAAACAAAAGTCAATATGAAATGTGTGATCCGTTCTATCGTATTGACGCTTATAAGATGACGTACGAGCAAATATTGCCGGTGATTCTTGATCGACGTTATTGGCCTAATGTTCGAGGGCCAAAATTACTTCCACCAAGTGAGGTGAAGAGGAAACCTGGGAGACCGGTAACAACGCGTGAACGAACCGAGATGGATCCTGAGGGTCGAAATGGCAACAGATGCGGTTTTTGCAATATTCGAGGTCACACAAAACGTACCTGCGTCCCGTTTCGAAATTCTCAACAACACCCCGATTAGTATTTAATTATTTATGTATTGAACTATTTTTGTAATGAATCAATGCACTTTTTGCAAAATTTGTGTAATGAATTATGTTTGTAATGAATTATGTTTTTATGTTTTTTTGGTAACTAATTATTTGTGTTTTCAATTTCGGACTAATTATTTTTGTTGCCAATTTTTGACAAATTATTTTTGTTCTTAATTTTGGATATATGGATAACCCCGGACCCGTTGATGCTTCCATTTTAAGGGATCAAATAAACCACGTGTCCAATGAGATTCAAAAGCCTGAGATTGCGATACATCCGGGTGGTCCCAGCTGGACCCACTGGACGATGACGACTCCGGAAATGGAGGCCAGACTTATGCGAGCAGGATTTTATGTCCCCATGCGGGCCGCGTACGTACAGTTGAATCAGCCATTGATGACGGCATTGATTCATATGTGGCTGATAAGGGGATTTTTCATCACTTTTTACATGCACAAAATATAGAATTTAAATACTTAAATATGATTAAAGTATACCAAATATTCATAATTCCAATTTATTAAGATTAAATACTTTAAGATATGTTTTTGTGTTATTTCAGGTGAAAAGTGAAGAATCTCGCAAAACCAGGAGTGTGGATGGATTGGTCTCGTCATGCCGATCGATTTGATATATCATATGATGATATTTGATGGAAGCATGAGAGAGAAATCAAGCTTTTACTTCAAACGGGTCAAAACCAACTCGTTTCATCGATGACAGCACGGACCTGACTATACCTAAGACCCAACAAGATCTTATGTGGCAACCGGAGTCATACAGTCCAAATAACGAGTCCAAACCCATTGATTCTGACTCAACACACAAGGTTGCACGGCAAACCTTACATCAAATCTCCTTTTCTGTGATCACGCGTGCAGCGGCTCGTTTTCCTCTCTCTCCTACCCGCGACACCAAAGATCACATGGTCCAGCTTACACCAGATCCACTGGGCGCTGACAAGTCAAACCGCAACTGCCTTGATCAATTGTGAACAGATTCACGTGTGAACTGATAACGGGTTTTTGGCTAACACTTAGGTTATATCGTTGAATAAAAATACCGTAAATCAAACAAGAAACATGTGAATACTAAAGATTGTATAGACTAAGTATGTAAGGATTCGTTCCACAGGGAGCTATTGCGTCAAAATATGATTAAACTTCAGATCGTTAAAATAATTATTTCTAAGTTTCCAAAATTAATGAAAATTTGTCTAGAGAGAGGTCTGAATATTATGAAAATTATCCTCAAATTTCAAACAATTTGGACAACGGAATAAAAAGTTATTAACGAATTACAATCAGGTCTCTAAAAAACAATCTCTGGAAACAGCAGGTTTTCAGTTTAAGTGACAGTTTTCAAAAATTCATATCAATTCAAATATTTCATGAAATTCAATGATTCAAAAAGTTCCCGAAACTAGAAATCAAGATCTACGCAATGAAAGAATTGGTTTTTAGCAGATTTGGAAGGAGATCGTGAAAATTGACAAGTTTAGAACAAAAGAAAATATTTAAAGAAAGCAAAAGAACTCAATTCAATCTCAAGTTTATTAATCAACACAATAATTTATTAAAAGAATCACAACCAAAAACTGAAATAAAAGAAAGAAACCACCTAATCAAGCCCTAGAACGCCTAGTGACTTGTGTCGATGCCTTCCCGTCGATCCGGTTGAACGCCAACTCGAGTCTCCGTTTCTTCTCACGCGGATCCTCTTCAATTCGTCGAAGAACGCCTTCCGCACGAATGACTGATCCCTTCCTTGTGTCGAGATGGAGCAAGAACGCCTTAACTCCAATTTCGTCACGTACAACCCTAGGGCGAGAACGCCTCTACCAAAGAGTTGGTCTTGAATTTCACGGTTCTTGGTTGAATCTTGTTTGTTTCTTGGAAGAGTTTGTGGAGAGAGATGGTAGAGAGCTTGCCCCCAAAGGGGAGAGAAAAGGGGGGGCAGGAGAGATGGTTTTCCCTTGGCCTTAGGGTCTTATTTATAGGTTTCATGGTGTCTTCTGATTGGTTGAGGGAGATATGGAAGGTTTTGGAGCTGGATGAGGGAGAAATGGAAGGTTTTGGGGGAGATATGGAAGGTTTTGGGGCTGGATGAGGGAGAAATGGAAGGTTTTGGGGAGCAACAAATCAACTAAGAAGGCAACAAACCAATCTAAAGGAGGCCACAAATCAATCTAAAGAAGGCAACAAATTAGCTGGTTGGGGCTTGTGCATGGGCTGAGAGCTGGGGCTAGGCGTGGGCTGTGAATTTTGCCTCTGCGGCCAGGCCCTGTGCGTTGCAGCAGTTTGGTGATCTTCTTCTTTTGTTTTTGCCTTTCCCGCCTCGATCGTTCACCGAATATATCAATGTGATATATCGTTTTGACTGTCTTCGGCATGCCGGAGGCAATGGTGCTGACCAAATTCCAAAATTATTCCTCTATCTCCTGAAAATGGGCAAACAACAAATTAGTGTAGAAATATTCATGATGTTTGAAATATGTATCATAAAAGCATAGAATATAACTTCACAAGGGCTAAAATCCCTAAATAAGATTCGTAAAACGTGTTCCATTTGCCTCACATCAAATACCCCCACACTTAAACCCTTGATCGTCCTCGATCAATTGGAGATTTGTAGTTATAATCAATCTAAGGACGAATTGCACTAGATTCTATTAAATTTGTATTCGTCATTTTCAAACGCATTTCATGAACCTATTGATTAAAGTAAAAAATCAAGTTGCTAATGTTTAAGAAAGATAATGGTCAAATAATCAAATCTTAATTGAATAAAAATCGCAATTTCAATAGAGTTTAGAATGAGCAATTAATTTCTACCGGAAAAGGTGATTAAACACTACCGTTCGAATCTTTTCACGGCACAATTCAAAAGAAACCCGATTTCCAAAGTTTTTGAGTCTTCGTTTCAAAAGATTTCCCTTTTCAACCCGTTCGATACGTTGGTACAAGGTTCATACCCGTTTTCAGTCGAATTCCCCACCCACTCCTTCATTTCATAGAAGTCTTTAACCGAGCGCCCCACTACACCGAGATGCAATGAGGTTACATCCCGGTATTCTATTTTGACCTTCCTTCTATTTTATTATTTTATTCTTATTTTACTTTTTTTTTTTTTTTTTTTTTCTTTTTTTTTTTTTTTTTCGGATCGCATTTGTAGAAGGAGTTCCGCGGCACCGGAGTGCAACGAAATTACATCCCGCCTTTTTTCAAGATCCAAGAAGAAGGCGGGTACTATCGACATACTAACGGGTCCCCACGAACGGTTGATTCATTAAGTGTAAGCAAAACTCATTCAAAAACTTTTCAATCGGGTTCTAATTCGAAGATGGGTTCAATTTTCAAAAACTAGTGTGTCACGTAAACCACGAATCCATAAATTGTCAAAAACTCGTGATAATTGCGAAGTTATTGGTATGGGTTGGAATCCCAATAGATTTCTTCAAATTCGTGACCAAAATTTCCAAAACATTTTGCAACATTCAATTTTGAGAGTAAAAATCTTATTAAAATGAAATTTTGTTTGAAAAACAACGATTTGTTTCAAATGAGGTGGAGAAAAATCTTTTTGTGCAATTTTGTCCTTAGTTGAAAACTAGACGTGCTCCGAGATTTAAGTTTCATCAATTTTCTATTTTATTCGCAGAAAAAGGGAAAAATAATAAAAAAAATAAATTCCCAATATTTTTCGTTTTAATTTGGGCACATGCAGGTTCAAAGGTTGTGTTACCCCCCCATACTTATGGTTTTACTTGTCCTCAAGTATATGGAATATAGAATAAAAATAGGGTAATGAAAAGATACAACCTTTGATGCGTGGGCTTGCCTCCCTCGCTAGCGCTCTCGTTTATTGGTCTCGAGCTCGACCATGTCGGTGTTACCCTCCTTGAAAGTTGAACGAGGAGCTCACTTGGATTGCTCTTTTTCGACCGCCTCGGAGTGCTCCTTTCGAAACGTTGGAGAATATGGCACTCAATGCTTGGTTTAATCGTTTTGCGCATGTCAAAATTGGCTCCAAGGGCATCCTTATCTTGCTTCGAATCAATTTGTATACGGGTCTTTGGCGAAGCGG
Source organism: Luzula sylvatica (assembly GCA_946800325.1). NCBI lineage: Eukaryota > Viridiplantae > Streptophyta > Magnoliopsida > Poales > Juncaceae > Luzula > Luzula sylvatica. Next base: position 45,597,611 of record OX326956.1, on the reverse strand, counting down.
AGTGGTAAGTGGCGTCGGTGTCTCGATGTTATTTGTTTTTCCTGATAAATCTACACAAGGAGAAATTCTTTCATGAGAGGCATCATAGTTCTTATTTGAATTTAAATCGATGCTAAACGGAAAGAATTCACCTTGGAGAGTTGGAGAGTTTTCTTCTTGCTTGGTTTCGTCGTTGGGAGTGAGTTGAACCACCATTTGGAGAGTTGAGTCCACCGACTCCTCTTCTTCTTCTTCCAAGACCGTCTCGATGCTTTCTTCGAATCCCCCCACACTTGAACTTTCGCCACCTTCAATTTCTATGTTGTCCTCGCTTGAGCACTCGGAATTAGCGTCTCCAAGAGATTCTATCCAATTTCGTATTTCTATCGGGGTTTCCTCATGTTGATAAATGAATGTCAAAGTTGACATCAATTTCTCTATCGTTTCGATCAATTCTTCGTCGGAAACTTCGTCTTGAGATTGAGAGGATGGGTCTTGGCATTCGAATTCGAGTTCGCCTCGAGATTCGTCTATGGAAATTATGTCGTATTCGTATCGAAAAGCTTCGTCGGTGGAATTTGGTGGAATCATTGAGAGGAGTTCGTCTTCTTCCTCTCTCAATTCTTTCTCTTCTAGCTCCAATCGAGCAATTTCGTTCTCTATGAAATCTTGGTCCGACATGGATTCGGGATATCCCCTTTCGATCTTCGCTAGTTGCATCCCTTCCCGAAGCGTTAAAGGTCTCTCTTGATTGTCCATCTTGTACCTTGCAAAAAAAAAAAGAAAAATTCTCACAATGAGTGAAATATCAAGTTCAAATATATCAAATCGATTTCCAATAACACTCAAGATTGCAAGTATGATTTATAATTTCGACTTAAACATTGCTCCCCGGCAGCGGCGCCATTTTGATAACGGGTTTTTGGCTAACACTTAGGTTATATCGTTGAATAAAAATACCGTAAATCAAACAAGAAACATGTGAATACTAAAGATTGTATAGACTAAGTATGTAAGGAATCGTTCCACAGGGAGCTATTGCGTCAAAATATGATTAAACTTCAGATCGTTAAAATAATTATTTCTAAGTTTCCAAAATTAATGAAAATTTGTCTAGAGAGAGGTCTGAATATTATGAAACTTATCCTAAAATTTCAAACAATTTGGACAACGGAATAAAAAGTTATTAACGAATTACAATCAGGTCTCTAAAAAACAATCTCTGGAAACAGCAGGTTTTCAGTTTAAGTGACAGTTTTCAAAAATTCATATCAATTCAAATATTTCATGAAATTCAATGATTCAAAAAGTTCCCGAAACTAGAAATCAAGATCTACGCAATGAAAGAATTGGTTTTTAGCAGATTTTGAAGGAGATCGTGAAAATTGACAAGTTTAGAACAAAAGAAAATATTTAAAGAAAGCAAAAGAACTCAATTCAATCTCAAGTTTATTAATCAACACAAGAATTTATTAAAAGAATCACAACCAAAAACTGAAATAAAAGAAAGAAACCACCTAATCAAGCCCTAGAACGCCTAGTGACTTGTGTCGATGCCTTCCCGTCGATCCGGTTGAACGCCAACTCGAGTCTCCGTTTCTTCTCACGCGGATCCTCTTCAATTCGTCGAAGAACGCCTTCCGCACGAATGACTGATCCCTTCCTTGTGTCGAGATGGAGCAAGAACGCCTTAACTCCAATTTCGTCACGTACAACCCTAGGGCGAGAACGCCTCTACCAAAGAGTTGGTCTTGAATTTCACGGTTCTTGGTTGAATCTTGTTTGTTTCTTGGAAGAGTTTGTGGAGAGAGATGGTAGAGAGCTTGCCCCCAAAGGGGAGAGAAAAGGGGGGGCAGGAGAGATGGTTTTCCCTTGGCCTTAGGGTCTTATTTATAGGTTTCATGGTGTCTTCTGATTGGTTGAGGGAGATATGGAAGGTTTTGGGGCTGGATGAGGGAGAAATGGAAGGTTTTGGGGAGCAACAAATCAACTAAGAAGGCAACAAATCAATCTAAAGGAGGCCACAAATCAATCTAAAGAAGGCAACAAATTAGCTGGTTGGGGCTTGTGCATGGGCTGAGAGCTGGGGCTAGGCGTGGGCTGTGAATTTTGCCTGCGTTGGCTGTGAATTTTGCCTCTGCGGCCAGGCCCTGTGCGTTGCAGCAGTTTGGTGATCTTCTTCTTTTGTTTTTGCCTTTCCCGCCTCGATCATTCACCGAATATATCGATGTGATATATCGTTTTGACTGTCTTCGGCATGCCGGAGGCAATGGTGCTGACCAAATTCCAAAATTATTCCTCTATCTCCTGAAAATGGGCAAACAACAAATTAGTGTAGAAATATTCATGATGTTTGAAATATGTATCATAAAAGCATAGAATATAACTTCACAAGGGCTAAAATCCCTAAATAAGATTCGTAAAACGTGTTCCATTTGCCTCACATCATGAACCACGCTGCAGCGCCCTGACAGCTCTTCCTTCCCTTCATTACACGATGAGCTATACAACCGTCGCAGCAAAGAATCGAGCTAGGCAGTTCAAACCGATTCTCTTGGAGCCATGCGTTCGGTTCTCCTCTCCGGTTCTTTAATAACCGCACTCTCCAGTCCAACTTAGAGAAGCAAAACAAAAGCCACTCCACTCTCCATTAATCCTGTGAACCGCAGAAGAACTCAGCCATTTTGTGAATTTCGGAAGATTTTTTGATGATTAAATCTGGATCCATGGATAAGTTTTGCAATTGTATTTTCGAGTTTTCTTGGCCGTCCGATGTCCAAATTGGATGCAGTTTCGAGCGTTGGATTCATGGGAACGTTCTCTACCTAACCATGCCAGTTGCAACTCGAGATTTGTCCTGTATCAACCTCCACCTCTTATAAAAGACACTCATGACCATTCTTTCACATACCCTTGGACCTCTTGGGTCAACCACTCCATTCTTGGGGAAGGTAAGGTCTTAGCCTCTTCCCCCTCCATTGTTGAGAGATCTCTAGCTCCCTTTGTTCATCGTTGAGCCATTTTCGCCGAGAAGATCGTGTCTTAGCACGGTTTCCGAGGCCGTTCCGAGGAGCTTTTCCTCTCATCCCCTTCTCCGAACCGGATACGAAGTTTCTCTCCTCCTCCTCTCATCTCCTCTCAAGGTGTGAAGGCTCGAGGACCTCGCCAAGATCCAATCTTGGACTTCATTCTCTCCTTTTTCGGTACTCTCTTTTACAATTTTATTGTTTTGATTAGGAATTAAGTAGATATAAGTCAAATATGTTTGTGAACTTGTTATATACTGTGATTTATAATTTGTGGAATTTTTGTGGAATTTTTCTCGCATTTTTTCTATTTTTGCCTTGAGTTTTACTAAAATTCTGGAGCTGATTTGTGTGATCTGTTTGAGTGATTTTTAGATCTGATAATATTCCTTGTTTGCAATCACTGTTTAGATCTGGATCTATAGTTTAATACAAATTTTGAATCAATCAGTTTCATGCAATTTCCTATTTGATATGAATTTTTGAAATCTGTTACTCAACCTCAAAATTGTCTGGACTATTCTGTAATTTGCCAGGGACCTGTTTGTAATTAGATCATTACTTTTTACTGAAATACCAAACCTGTGAAATTCTTCTGTTATCTCTCTTTGTATTAAATTGTGAATCTTTCTGCCAAATTTGAGATCTCGTTTTGCGATCTATATTTTTCTGGAATTTGATTAGTGCCTAAAATACCCTTGTGATCTATAAATTTCATAAATTCGAACATTGTGTGTGTGAAAGTGAAATTTTGACCAGAGCTTTATAAAGTTTAGATATTTATTGTGACAAAATATTATAGTCTCTGGATCAATAGAAATAATTCTTGAATTGCAATTTCGATTATACGCAAAATTTCCTTGGAACGAACCTATACTTAGTACTATACTTAGTATTTGTTATAAATTGTTTTGATTAACTCGTGAAATTGAATTACCACATTTAAACGACCTATTTTACGTGTTATCAGTGGCGTCCGGAGACGAACACCTTTCATATGCCACATGGAGAGATCACCATTACACTACGTGATGTTTCTTTGTTGACTGGTTTCGCAGTGGACGGTGCTCCGTTGTTTAGGGCTGCCAGGCAGGATGACGATGTAGAAGTTGATATGACCCGTTTGCTTGGGGTGTGTCCGCCTGATGACCGTATTTCGTTGTCGTGGTTGCGTACGACGTTTCATAGACTACCTTGATCCCACGGAGGAAACGTGGGACCAACTTACGAGGGCTTATGTCTTGTACTTCATGGCTTCGATGGTTTTGGCCAATCCCACAAAAGGCCGACTCAATCCAGGTTACATATATTTCTTGGAGGATTTTGATGCATGCGGGAAGTATGCTTGGGGTGCCGCCATCCTCGATCATTTGTACAAGTCTTTGGGAGATGCATGCCAGATTGGCAAAACTACAGCGTCAGGATGGTTCTCACTTGTTCAGGTCATTTTTCATTCGTTCATTTATACAAAATAATTTTGTATATAAGTCTATGTAGAAATTAATTATAAAAATCTTTGCTAGATTTGGGCTTGGTTTCATTTTGCCATTGGACGGCCTGACATGAGTATTCCGGGATCGATTGTTGGGAACCCACTCATGAACTATTATGTGGGTGTCAATAATTACAGAGAGAGGAATAGAGGAAGTGCGGTCATATATTATTCTGATCAATTGGACAAACTACAAGCAGAACAAGTAAGAAAATTAAAATTATTTACTTATAATTATATTAATTAATTTTTTTTTTCAGATTACTTGGAGCCCTTATACTGAAGAGTTGACGGCGAATTTACCGCCAGAATGTTTTGTTCGTTCTGTCTTTTGGAGGGCCAAAATCCCGTTGATATGTGCTAATACGGTGCAGATGCACCTACCGGATATGGTCATGTTCCAATTCGGTTTTCGGCAACACATTCCTCCAAACCCTAATATGGCACCTCGTGGGAAATTAAAAAAAATGCACAAATGGGGCGTTATATCCACATGTGGGAGCAGCGAGGTACATATATTGTTGAGGAAGACGAGACTGTATTGAACGGCGGGTTTACTAGAAAGGTACAAATATTGTTTTCGTAATTTCATTACATTACTTTGATCGGATTGAGATGGTTTTCAGGACTATATGAGATGGTTTTGTCAAATCACGAGACGGTGGATGGTGAACAGCATTAGTCCTCCTGATGTGAGCTTCCGACCTAGTGGTCCACTTTTGCGATCCTTGGTATTTCATCATTTATTAATTTCTTTCAAATTGAATTAAATAATAATATAATTTTTTTATATAACTTAACTCATTTTCATTTTAGGTCAATGAGCTCCAACTAGATATTCGACGTGCTAGACAAGGTGGACAAAGCGGACACAATTGTGAATATCGCATGATCTTGGATCAAATGGCGACTAGAATGCCGGTTTTGCTTGAGGCATTATCTTTGAACAATTCTCAGAATGATGACAATTTGACTGGGAGTGGGTTTGTCCAACCGCCCTTCACGGACTATGTTTCTACGTCGCGATCGAATTATGGCGAGCATTCACAACATATGAACTTCATGAACTCGACCTTTCAATCGAGTCAAACTTCATATGCTCCAGGAGGTCCGTATGGTGGAGTCGGTACTTCATATGGTCATCATGACTATTTCGATCCGACACATAATGTGTTGGGAATTATCCCGACCCCGGGCCCGCGCAGCGGATATGAAGGCCCGGTCCGGTTCCCAAAATCCAAGATCACGCCATGACTTCGAGGGTACGATGCAATAGAAGGATAGATGATTACCAGCGTGAAATTGATCACGCACGACGGGTTGATCGCTCGCATCCTTTCCTTCTCCGGTGTCACGTTGGTGACAAGCCCGTGCGTCCCATACCACATGTCTCCCACCGTCTTGACACGCCTCAGGTTGTCTTTCGTGCGTCCCATGTCCACACTCTTCCACAGCCCAAAGTTTTGCTCCTTCGGTTTGATCACAATCGGAGAGCCACAAGTGTCGCTCCTCTACTTGTATCCACCGTGAGTCGGAGTTCATCGGTCGCGGATGCAACTGCCTAGATGCTGCACCGGCGAACTTGCTTGATTAGATTGATTCTCTACACCGAGAAAAACTCATTTTTCTCGGTCTTTATCTCTTCACACTCTTTCACTCTCTTGAAAGATGTCTCTTTATATTTCTGGATTATTCTGAATAATACCATAGATTGATCTGAATGATCTGGTCATTAGATGTGAGAGAATTATCCTATTTATATCACATAGGATTAGGATTGGCCAAAAGACATATATATCCAATATACACTCTTTCACACAGGAAGATGCATGAATATGTTCAGTATTCTGTCCATACGAAATTGGTAAATTCCTCTGACAGAAAATCAACCTGCATGAAAGTTGTAGATAATATTATTATCTACCCAACCCAAGTTGGCCTGGCCCAATTGGAGTTCGTATGCAAAAGTTATGACCGTTGTACTAACTGTATGTCATACTGTTGCACCCTTTCGGTATTTCATAAAAACGACACTGATACTTCGTTCATATGAAATATATTTCTACATGAAGTTTGTAGATAATATTATTATCTATCTAACCCAATTTGAACCATTCAAATTGGATTTTCCTACTGAAAGATATGACCACGAATGTACGTTTACATTCGTTTATCCTTGTGTACACTTTTACGGTTGATCCGAAACTGTATTTCCTTCTGAATGCACCTAGAGACGATAGTTAGATTATGTTGGGGTGTTTGTATATGTTTATTTCATTATTATTAGATTATGTTGTGATGTTTCATATGTGTAGATTATGTTGTTATGGTTTGATTATGTTGTTATATATTTGTCAAGGCAGGGGTTTTTTTAGAATATCCAAAAAAGATAGGGAGTTTTTTGAAAATTTCCCTTCAATTAAATAACAATAATATAAATCAAACAAAGTGTTAAATAATACTGGAAAAAAAAGCGGGATTTCATATAGCGCCAGGCGCTGTTTGATTATGCGCCTAGCGCTGTGTCATATTGCGCCTATTTTCAACATCATTAATTTCTCCTTAATCACATAATTTCTACTAAATCACGACATGACAAAAGGCGCGGTTTCAAAGTGCGCCAGGCGGGGTTTCATACCTCGCAAAAGACATTTTACAAATTACCCCCAAAACTTGGTTATTTCGTTAATTAACTTTAAAAACATGGTTACTGTGCAAAATTTTCCTATAGATCACGCCTATTATGTGTTTCAAGAAATGCCGACTCATTTTTTTGACAGGAAACAAATATACATGCTGAAGAAATATATATCATAACACATTTACGAGGATTTGTGCAAGATATTTACATTAGATTCATTCCAAATCTGTGATAGAAATTTGAATTTTTTTGGACAATTTCTCAGTTTTTTAAAATTTGAAATCAATGATTTATTTTTTTTATTTTTCTGCTTGTGAGTGTGTATAGTACTTTTCGGCTCTACAATAAATTGACTCACTTCTTTGAATTTAATATATTAGAGAAAATACCCGCGCTACCTATATATGTGAGTCATAAAAGAGACGTTAATTACTTTTTGTATTTAATTCCTTGATTTTTAAATGATTTTTGTATTTAATTCATTAGTTGCTTTGAATTTAGTTCATGAATTGATGTCTCTTTTGTATAATTTTGGATCTTTTATTGATACTAGGAGATTCAAGGTCTGAATCAGACATAAAAATTAAGGGGGGCCGAGAAAAAAACAATTTTTTTTATCTAATATTATTAATACATGACCTGCAAAATAACAAAAAAATATAATATTATTAAATTGCAAGTAAATTTCAAAAATATATATTCGTCTAAAATAATAAAATATCCAAAATAAATATAATTGAAACGTAGTGGAACCCGTCTTTTATGCATTAAATAAAAGTTTTAAGTGAAAAGAATTCGACAATTTTTTTTTTCAATGTAAACAATCATAGAGTTAATTAAAAACATCCTCCATTGTAACCAAATTAAAAGTATTCAAAAAAATTTGAGATTTGTCTTGAAATGCTTTGCACAAATTTCAGTGAAATCCCCAAATAATTGATCAAATTTTATTTATTAGTTATATTTTTCTTACTTCTAGATTTTGCACGTTTAATACAAAATTAATTATTAATTTTGGAAATTTTAAGAAACTTGAAGAGGATATAACTTGCTTGCTATAGCTGGATTTTATTTTACTTTTAGTTTGAAAGAGATTTTGAGTTGTTTTGAAAAAAATTGGTGGTTCACAAGAAAAAAAAACATAAAATAAATAAGATGAAAAATATATGTAAATTGAGAAATAAGCATGATATATTATATTGGCTTGAAGAAAATTGAATTTTTGTTCAATAATATTTTATTGGGCGAGCCCATTTGAATATGTATTAATTGCATGGTTCAAATTACATCCTAAAATATCTAAAATAAAATTACAATTGTTAGAAGGGGCCAAATAGTAAATTTTATTCGGGTACAATAGTAAATTTTAAAATACAAGGCGGGAGCCAAGGCTCCCCTCAGTCCCCCCCTTAGTTTCGCCACTGAGGAGATTACCCGCGTTTCGCGACGATTTTGTTTGCCATTCACATAATATATAATTATGATTTTTCGGGATCAAACACAAGACTTTGTGAAAATAAAAATCATATTGATTAAAGAAATTCGATGGTGATAAAATTATTATACTATTTTTGAATTCGACACAATACGAAATATTTATTTAGTACTTTAATGCAACACATATACAAAAAATAATAATTGTTACTATAAAATAATAAAATAACATGTGCGGACATAAATAAAATATTTTAAATTTTCATATCTAAAAATAAGAATAATAATATTTTAAAAGTTGAAAAGAAATTGTTTCTGGTAAAATTTATGTTTCATGTTTATTATTGAAAAATATTATATAAGTTAAAGAAATTATGTATGTTTTGTAAATAAATATCTTTAATTTTTTTTTTTTGTAAAGATTAACATGAAACTGTTTTAAGTAAAAATACAAATATAACATACTTAGTAGTATGTGCAATTTGTTTTAACTATAGTTTTAAAAATAATAATTATAATGCTTACAAGTCTTTAATGTAATTATACTTAGCTTTATATATATTTTTACACAATTGTTTTCATAATTTAAAGTTAGACAGAAATATTGACTATATGATAATATGGAACTCAAAATAAAGATAAAATTCAAGTGAACTAGCTTTATCCCCGCGCAATTGCGTGGGACTACATACTTATTTTTTACATTTTTTACATAATTTATTTAAATAGAATTAGCATGTGTGCGAATTAACGCGCGTGCGTTTCAACAAAATTAATCTAATTATGACATATTTGCAAATATCATGATGTCAATAAATGCATAATGTTCATGAAATTAGTCTATCACGGATATTATTTTTTGATACAATTTGTTTAAATAGCATGTGCGCGGGTGCTTTCAAACTCGATTATCATAATCATGACATATTCGCAAATATATTTAATATCAATAGATGTATTAATAAGGGTTCATTAAAGAATCGCAACGTGTCAGATGGATACAACGGACACATGACAAATTTTTATAAAATCTCGCATAAATTTGTGCGTACAAAATTTCATACATACCCGTACGAAATGAGCAAATAAAAAAAAATTGGAAAGCAAAATATGACCAAAATCGAAAAAGGAAAAAAAAAATGGGGTAAAAAGAAAAATTACCAAAAAAGGATCAAAATTGAAAAATGAAAAAAATAGGGTTTAAAAACAAATTTATCCCCCTCCATGTGTCAGCACCTCGTGGAGGGGGTTACATTATATTAACTAGAATATATTTCTTAATTTTTTAAAATTATATTATGCAAAATAGTAACAATATTTAATGTATGTTTTATGATATTATATATTAATTTATTAATGTTAGATATTTAAACTTTTCATATTCTATTTGTATTCACAATTGATCATGTAATATATTTTGGAAAAATTCAAAATTAAATACAACTGGTCCAACATGAACCTAATGAATAATATTTTGACACATCATCAATGTAAGATGATGTGACTTCTAAAATTACTTAAAGCTATGTGTAAAATAAGGGACACATAAATGTCTACAAATATAACATCATCACACAAAATCAAAAGTTAATCCATGGTTCATATGTTGCCACATATCATAATCTAATAGTTGAAAAATTGTGATGATGTGACATGAGCAGATCGCATAAATAAGGGTCCAAAATAAGAAGAGTACAACTAGTCCAATATGAGCCTAATGAATAATATTTTGACACATCATCAATGTAAGATGATGTGACCTTCAAAAATTGTTTAAAATTATGTGTAAAATAAGGGACACATAAATGTTTACAAATATTACATTATCACACAAAATCAAAGGTCAATCCATGGTTCATATGAATCAAATTTATCTTAATGTTTTGTTTCGATATACATTTGAATTAAATTTATTGTAATGCTAGGTTCTCTATATTGAGTACAATTTCATCTTCAATTTCTATTTATATATGTTAGTGATATTTACCATATAAATTATATGATGCTGATTATATAAATATGAAAAATAATAATAACATATCCGCATAGCGCGGGTATTATACTAGTATATTAAATGTCATACATAGATGGCAAACAATATGAACATTTCGCAAGTCTATATTTGACACGTGCAGAGACCGGTGTCACGATATGATTGCTTATGTTTAAAAGGGGTATATATGGCACCCCCAAAACACCCAAAAATTGGATTGATGCGTCAATCGAGGAGGATTAATGAAGGTTAATTGAATTGATTATCAATCAAATCAATGTTTAGTTGAATTGGTTCAATTGAATGATCCAATCAATTTAATTAATTTTACTCGATTGACGTATCAAAGATGTTTTTTGTGTTTACGAGGACACAGTATATTTACCCATGTTTAAATGTCATAGATGGCAAAGAGGATCGGCCTTTCGTAGATCTATATTTGACTCGTATGAACAAGACTTCGGAGGTTGTCTTCTAGGTTTCTTAGGAAAAGTATAAAAAGAACTTTAATCTCCAATTTAATTAATTTTTCAGATTTGCAAGAAGACCACAATTTCGATGGCAAAATTACTGGCAGGGAATTTGCTGTAGGAAAGTTGCTGTCAAAATCACTAGCAGGTGAGAACTCGCAAGCATATCAGAATTCGTTGCAAAAAATTTGTTACAGGAAATTCGGCACGTCAGAAGTCGTTGACAGATTAAACTAGAACATGGATTTGCTGCAAATTCACTCGTACAATGTGCAGAATTTGCTGACCGGCAGAAGAATTCGCCGGCAACAAAGATTGGCAGAACTTTGAGGTGAAAAATGCGATCGAGCAAATTCGATTAGGAAACTGGAGACCAGTCGTTGGCAGCTCCATTTGGATTTGCTACAATCGTAATTAGGGTTTTCTTTTTTAAGTTTTAGGGCTTGTTTGGATGAGTAGGAATTAGGAGGACTTTTATAAATAAGGAAAATATTACTAAATATTTACTAATACAAATTTGGATGCATTTAAGGAAGTAGTGTGGGAATTTCAAGATAAGGAATTATCAGGAAATTTGTATACAAATTGGAGGAGAAAAAAAAACTAACATTTTTGGTCGGTTTTTCTCTAGGAATGTCTTCTCTCTCTCTTCTTTAATGTAATAATTTATTTCTTTTTTCATTGTTTGCACTCATTTTGATTTATATACTATTCAATTAATTGCTTCTAAAATAAATGTTTTAAATATCTTTTATTTAGCATGATCAAGATGAAATTATATTTGAAAATAATTAAAAAATATATAACTTACAAGTACTTTTATTGTTTCCATTTTTTATATTTAATTTAATTTTACTATATTATATTATATTGTATTATGTTAAATTGCATTATATTATTTTTAATTATTTTATATTGTATTTATTATAATTTGATATAATTTATATTACATTACATTATTTTAGAATATAATAAATTATTTAATGTTATAATTTTATATTACATAAAAAATACAAGTAAGTTTTTAAAACAATACTTTCCTAAAATCTTAATTAATTACATCCAAACATAACAATATACAAGTCCCTAAACTTTTTATATCCTGTAGGATTTCACTTTTTACAATTCCTATCCCTATAAATTTGCCATCCTATACTACAAAATACTAGTGCATCCAAACAAACCCTTATGTGTGCCATACGTACAGTAGTTTTTTTTTTATTGTACGGTGGAAGCCATACAAAGAGGATCGTATCATCGGCGAATGGTAGTAGTGGTGGTTGTATAGGATACAATTTATCTAAGAGAGGCGCGATATTACGAATTATGTCTTGAAGAATGTTAACCGCTAGATCAAAGAGTAGGGGAGATAGATGATCGCCTTGCCTCAACCCCTTGCGATGCTTGAAGTAGGGAGAAAGTAGGCCGTTAACTTTGATCGCCGAGGATGAGGAAGCAAGGATCGTGTTGATCCATTTGGTCCATTGAGTTGGAAATCCTCATGCCTTAAGAAGTTTTGTTAGGAAGTCCCAAAATAGATTATCAAAGGTTTTTTCGAAATCGATTTTGATGATAATGGATGGAATTTTCTTGGAGTGATAGAAGTGTAGTAATTCATTAGCGCTTGCATATGAATCTATAATCGATCTTTTCTTGATGAAGGTCGTTTGGTGATCATCCACTAGGGTTTTCAATTTCGGTTGCAACCGTGTTGCCAATATTTTCGTGAGAACTTTGATAGGGGTAGATATCACACTTATAGGCCGAAAATCCGCTAATGAATTCACACCCTCTATTTTTGGAATTACCATCATCATAGCCTTGTTGATAGCCTCAAGTGTCGTCCTATTATTAAAGAAATCATCGAACAATTTCACAAGATCCTTCTTCATGGTAGTCCATGAGACTTGCATAAATTCAATTGGTAGGTCATCCGGCCCAACCGATTTTCCTTTACTAATTTCTTTAATTGTGTTATAGATTTCATCCTCGTGGACGGGAGCGACAAGGTCTTGGAGAGAGCGTGAATCCGAGGGTGTCGTGATAAGTTTAGATGGGCCCCACGGAGAAACTCGGGAGTTAGTGGATCCAAGAAGTTCTTGGTAATACATTTTTTTTTGTCTAAAAGTTCTTTGTAATATGTACTGTAGTTGCATGTAATTTTTTCTTTTACTTTGACTTTGTAAGGAAATTATAACCCTCTTTTCTTTATTATATATCAGAACGTCCTTAAGGTTGGTAAGCCCCTTAATTCAAAAAAAATATTAGGATAGTAGAAAGACATGACACCAAAAAAAAAAAATATATTATAGAAATAGCAAGTCGAGAAAAATTTCATCAACAAGACAATAACCTAACTATTTCTCTCTCCTATTATTGATAAGACTGAAAAACTTCTTCCAAAGTCCCTCTAAACCTATTAACATCAAGCTTAACACTTTGTTCATGCAAAAAATGTATGTAAACCGCTCCCCACCCCTGTTTATGGTATGACTCTGGATCCGTAAATACGGGATGGTCTCTAGGATACTTCTCTATAAGAGTACTCTCCTCTTGTGTTATCTCGTACTCCGTATATTTCAACCCAAATCCCCGAGGCGGGTCGCCATAATCGTACCGACCAACCCATTTGAGATGACCCCATGGGATAATTTGTAAAACCATCCCATTTTTAGGTAAATATATCATGTTAGCCAGACCGGCACCGTGTATGCCCATTAAAATATCACATGAGTTCACAATACGTGCAATTCGGGGATAATCTGCCGTCCTCTCAGCATCAGCAGTGACGATTTCAAAACCGATATCTTTAGCCAATGCGATCACTTCTTGCTCGTTTACAATGGATCTTGTCCATTTTCTCAGTAGGATAAGCAGTCTTGGCTTCTTTGTTGATACAACTTGATTTCTCTTGAGCGAGAGGCTCTCTCTGATGAACTGTGTGAATTCCTGCATGGAATAATCATTTTGAGTGTTTTGGAATTCGTACCCGAGAGGCCCGGGGTTCTGGAGCCCTATTTGAACCGAGGAAAAACAATGTACACGCGTCTCATTGTCTAGGTTTATGATAGGGTAGCGAGAGAGACGAGTGAGGTAGGATGTATACTTGTCCATGGACTTGGATACATAATCCTTCACGACGAGCTTGACTTCTCCATTATACCTTTGATTCACCAAAAAATAATTGCTTATTAAAAATTTGAAGTGAGTGTATGTAAAATACTTATAGGCAAGCCAAATTTTATACAATACCGGTGTGAAGCGAGGAAAAAAGGATAGATCATATCAGTATAATCATGAAACAAGTTGCCCATGAAGCGAGCAGAAGAAAAAACCACGGCTGGCACATCGTGAGTCACGTCACAAGAGGATGTCAGGCTGGCATCAGAGAGCTGTTGGATGGTCATCTCCGATGCGGCTTCCATAGTGTGAGTCTCCCATTTGCGTGGATACGGCTTTATCTTCCATGTGGAAGTATTCGGATCAAGCGGCAAAGGAGAGATGACAAAAATGGTGGAGGCATTGGGAATAATTCTTATGTCTCCTTCGATGGTGCATATGTTGTATCTTGGATTTGTATAGTTGTAAATTAGCTTGCTCTTTTTGCCTGTAATTTCTGTCCATTTGGAAGGAAAATCATTAGGGTTTTGAAGGATTATTTTTTTGTTTATGCTAAATGAAATGAAAAAACTACTTCTCATGCATGCATACCGTTTACCTGTGATTATGTGACTTTGCTCTTGTTTCTCATTTGAAGAGCCAGAGGAATTCTTTTCATCAAATTCTGCGTACATTTATTGATTAGATTACTTTACATGGTAATGATGGTTAAACAAGTATTTTCAATCACCTTTTATTGACTTGTTTTGTCCTAGTGTTTCAAATTCGTTCAAGAAAATAAATGGATTTTTCTCCTTGTTTTCTGTTTCTTCAGAATCTGAAATTTACATTATATATAAATTCAAAATTGTACATTTAAGTCTTTTTTTTTGTTTTTGAATAAACACAGTTAGAGTCTTTTGTTCTTCTAAATTTTGTATTCCAAAGAGGGAATTTTGATGTGAGCACTGAGCCCAATTCTGTATGACTGCTCCAAATTGTACTAATGCTAGTTTGTGAAAAATTGAAATGATCAAACAAACAAAATTATTTGCAAGTGCACTTACGTGTATGTAATTCATTGTCTTCCGAGTTCTCCAATTCCTTGTATTCCAGTTTCCCTTCTTCATCCAATGAAGATTTTGAGATATCATTTCCTGAAAAAATTTCCATGTCAAAAATTCACCTCTCATTCGAATTTTGGTAATTAAAAAATTTAGATTGAATTCAATTAGTTTCATGAAATAACTAATTACGAGTACCTGGGCCATTAGTCTCCGTCTTCTCTTCTAAATTGAATGGTGGAATTGCGACATCAATTCCTAGATTTAAATTCATAGCAATCGAATAAAAAACTTTTCATTTGACATCAATTTAAACAGATTAATATTTCTACGAGATCAGTTACGTGTTATTGGTTCGTTCTCTACTCGCATTTCCTGTTCCTTGTTCTCATGCGAAAGTTTTGAGGCCTCATATCCTGCAATTTTATTTACATATGTTGAGAATTATGGCAATGCAATTATTTTGTTCTCATCATCTTCGGCTGTGGAGCATAACATTGTTAATTTATAAACTCACCTATAGCAACGATCTCATCTTGGCTCAGCTCTTTTGCTAATAATCTCATGGATAATTTTGTTCGTCCTCTATTACCATGTTCGAAAATAGGGAGCTTCGTGTTTGAATTTTGTCCTGAATTACAGGAAAATAGTCTATAATGAATATTGAAAATTAAAAGATCTTAATTCTATAATATGACATGTATGAATCAAAATTAAAAGCTATAGTTAAGCACTTACTTAGAAAAAGAGAACGGGGTAAAATAGCAGGATTTAAAACCGAAAGTACCACTATTGCGAAAACTAAGCATTTAACCATCGCACCGTAACCAAATTTATGGGACTCAGCTTTTCCAAGCATACCTCCTCCCATTTTCATATTTTCTCCTTGAATTTGATCTGTGTTCAGAACTTGATTTTTTAGGGTTAGTATAAGTGTTTCTTGCTAGCTATATTATTTCATATTTGTATAATGAAAGGAGCTTGAATCTGTTGACCAAAAATTAATGCACATGCTATTCGTGGAAGTGAGAGGACTGGGACTCAGTGACCAATATTATATTTACATTTTTGTTCTTTTACCCATGCAAAACTAACTTTTGTAATTATAGTTTGTACTGTTTAGAAGTCTCATGTCTGATAATTAGAGAATTTAGAGAGAGCTCGGGTTCTGTTTTACTCTTAATTAACACATTCTTCTAGAAGATTATATATCATATGAAATAGGGTTTACATTTAAAAAATGGATTAATTCGGTGGCGGATCTTAAGGGACTGGTGTAAATAACATTTTGCTTTGTAAATTTAGAAATCTCACATGGATGCGTGAAAGGAACGTGATAGAAGGCTTTGGAAGAGAGTTCTTCATTGCTCACCGATAAGTGTGGGTCAAACATAGAATTAAGTGGCACTTAATTAATTACAAGTTCATACATCCAGTAGTATATTTAATTATTGTAATTATTGGATCTAGATGGTTCAATTATTCAAACTATTAAGAATAATTAAAGGAAACACTATTAGGCACATTTCCCAAAAGTTACACCTGCTATGTGTCACTTGGTACGTGTGTGGTGAGAGGAAAAACTCTATTTACTCAATATTTTTTACTCGTGTTTTACTTTGTATGTAATAATATAATATCAACTAGGATTTCTTTTTAAAAAAAACTAGCATATTAAGAATGATTATAATTATAATTTGCACAGGATTCAATTAATACAATATATTTGAAATATTTTATTTTCAGAAGGATCGGTATATATATTAACCACATGAAAGTGGGCAAAAAGAAAATTAATTAAAGAAATGTTTTCATCAATGAAACTATATATAAAAATTCAACTATGATAAAAACGGAAAATATCAGCCAAAACTCCTCTAAACCTATCAATATTAAGTCTTATATTTTGTTCATGTAGAAAAATCTCATATACTTGATGCCACCCTTGTTTATGGATAGATTCTGGGTCTGTGAATATGAGATGATCTTGAGGATATTTCTCTATGAGAGTACTCTCCTCCTTCAATATATCATACTCCACATAGTTTAAACCATATCCTCTCGTCGGGTCGCCGAAATCGAATTTTCCCACCCATTTAAGCCCTCCCCATGGTAGAATTTGTACTAGAGTTCCATTAGTTGGAAGATATACCAAGTTAGCTAAACCGGCACCATGGATGCCCATTAACACGTCACACGAGTTCACGATACGTGAAATCTTGTAAAAATCTTTTGTAGTTTCTGCATTTGATATAACGACCTCAAAGCCGACTTGTTCGGCCATCACGATCACATCATTCTGATTTACAATGGATCTCGTACCGATTCTTGACATTATGAGAAGTCGCGGTCTCCTTCCCTTCTCGACGTGGGATCTCTCCAGAGAGAAGCTTGCTCTGATGAAACTTTGGAAGTCTTGAATCGAGTTGTCATTTGTAGGGTTGTCAAATTCGTATCCCATTGGTCCCGGGTTTTCGAGCCCAATTTTAGCAGAGGGGAAGCAGTGGACGAGCGACTCGGTGTCTAGGTTTATTATTGGGTAATGAGAGAGGTGTTTGAAGTAGGGATAAAACTTCTCCATAGACTTCGCTATATAGTTGGTGACGACAAATTGGACTTCTCCATTATACCTGTAATAGTGTTCGTCGAGTTTGTATCATATCAGATTACTAAATATTAACATATTTTGCATATAAAAAAATTAAAGATCAGTTCAACATATGATGCATTAGTAGAATATATTGGTGATCACATTACCTATACGAGGCGAGGAAGATTGGGTAAACCATATCAGTGAAATCATGGAACAAGTTTCCGAAGAAACGGGCACTCGAGAAAAGGACAGCTGGCACTTCATGTGTTACATCACAATTGCGTGCCAGGCCGACATCAGCCAATTGCCGTATAGTGATCTCAGTTACTGACTCCATTGGTTCAATCTCCCATTTACGCGGATAAGGCCTGATTTTCCATGTAGAGGTGTTCGGGTCGAGTGGAGATGGAGAGACAACAAAAATGGTGGAGACATTGGGGACAATTCGTATGTCTCCTTCAATGGAGCATGTGTTATATCGAAGGTGCGAGTAATCGTAGTTTAGCTTGCTCCATGTTTGTGGGACCTCTACATATTAAAGGATTTTTCTTATGACTGTTATATTGAAAGTAATCGTTTGAGGGTTTCTGTAAGAAATTACATTTGAAATAATAAAATTAGATATATTATACCTGATTTCGTTGGAATCTGTTCGTTTATTGTGTTTGAAGAATTTGAAGCTTCGATTTCACTGGATTCTGAAAAGATGAATCCAATTTTTTTTAATTAAGACTTGGTACCACTGCGAGGAAGTGGATCAGTGACTCAATTGATACTAATTTCCTATTTTGAGCGAAATTGATCATTTCATAATAATAGAAAGATCCCCGGTAGCTCCGCATCTTTCTCGATTTTTTTAATGTAGACTTTTCGGTTATGCCATATTGAACTAGAATATTTTTTTTTGTTTTATACAATTTTAGATGTATTATATATTTTTGTATTTGTCTGTTATGCATTTTTACATGTATGGTATACATTTTTAAGTAAAAGTATATGTTTAGTTTATACATTCGGAAATATACATTTTTAAATGCACGATACATATATGAAGCTAAAATACATTTGAAATAGGATATTATATATATACTATACCTGATTTCGTTGGAATTTGTTCGTTTATCGTGTTTGAAACATTTGATGCTTCAGTTTCACTGGATTCTGAAAAGATAAATTCAAATAGTTTTAATTAAGATTTGGTACCAGTGTGACGAAGGGGATTCAATCGATAATATATATTTTGTCATGGAAATTGATCAATTCATAATAATTGTTATGCATCATTTAAGCCTTTATATATATATTGAGTAAATTCAAAATCGGATAAAATAATTCTGTAAAGTTTACATACGTTTAAGAGGTTCGGTCTCCTTTTGCTTCGCTTCAATACTGGATAAACGTTTCAGCATTGTAAATCCTGGAATATATGCACAGTTAAAATGATCTTCGATCTTGTTTTCCTTAGTATGAAACTTATCCACTCATAATTTAACATACATATGTAATTCTGAAAAACATAACAAATCTTTCCAATTAAATCCATTCCAATGAGAGAATAAACAAACCTGTACTCTCCTCTTTGATTTCTATAAATGGTCCCTCTCCTGTAAATTAAATGTGATGCTTCAGTCAAATTGTACTTATTTATTTGCCTTGAAGAAAGATAAATCTTTTTTTTTTTTTAATTTCTAGAGTGGGCTTTTGGCCCATTTCTGACAATAGATATATTTCATCTATGTGAAAGTATTGGGAAATTATACTTTGCTACCAGATTGCAATGAAATGTTATGCTTCAGTCAAATTTTTAAATATTAATTGTACGTTGTTAATTCAGATAGATGTTAATCATAACGTTCATCAATTCACATGTGTTAATTCGTAAGTTAATTAAGTAGGTTAATTAGAGAATTGAAGATGTTTGGTTGCAATCTGGTGGCACAAATATATGTCCTCAAAAAAATTTACACCCTAAATAAATTTGAGGGCATATATGGTGTCGACAAATTCAACGAAACATCCTCGTATAATAGTTAACCTACTTAACTAACATGGTATTGCATATAATATGCAATTACAGTCAAAAAATAAACAAGGATCATTTTTTTCAATTTCTTTTATCATTTAGATATATTTTTGGATAATAAATGGAGAAGGCTCATGTAGATATTGCATGATATAATATTAATTCCAATATATATGACCCATTATACATATGTAATCAGCTCTTTTTGTTTAACTAACCTAAGGTCGCTACGTCTCGATTCTGGTCTGCGGCTATTAATCTGAAAGAAAATTTGGCTGCATTTAAATCAAGAGAAATTTAGAACGACTTAATGTAAAAATACACAATAAACATATCATAGAAGTATTATAAGGACCTGAATTGAAAAACTGAAAAAAGTTCTTCTCGTCTAATGTTCTTAGCGGCTTGTTTGTTTTTTCGCCTGTTAAGAAAACTATTGAACAATTAAAAGGAATACATTTTAACCCATTTAAAGATTGTATATTTACACCTGTTAAATATATCTAACCCTAAACCCTAACTCACAATTGGGTTTCTGCACTGAGGAGACATTAATATTTGAACCAATTTAGCTGAATTTAATACTTACCAGGGAGAAAAGAGTGCGGTAGTAATGCGGGATTGAGAACTGAAAGAATGACGATTGCGAAGAGCAAGCACCTCACCATCGTTCCACATCCTAGCTTCTGAGATTCGACCTTACACTGTATTCCTGATCCTTTCATCTTCTCAACTCTATTCTAATTCTAATTCTAATTAGCTCTCTATAACATTAACATGTTCATGATCTTTATGTTTCTAAATAGTTTTTAATTCACATGCAGTTTGATGATTTATATATTATATATCCGAGACCCAATGGTTCTTTAGCAAATTCAACCTCTGACCTGACACACCATTGCCGACTGGCTTGTCTTCAGGCATCTTTTCTTAGTTTATGGATGGGCATGTGAAAGCGGTGAGCATGGATCAAGTTCAGGTCCATACCTAATTAAGAGACGTATTAGATTAGTTAATTAAGATTTACCATTGACAAAGTTTCATTTTTGGATTAATAAACATGAGTGAGACACGATCCTATAATTTGTTTACTATTAAGCTGAAAGTCGCATGAGATTGTATGGTGGATCCAGAGCCTTTTGTCTGTTCATTTATAGATCAATCAGGCTTCTTCTGGCCAGAATTTTGTGACGTGTTGTAAATGGAAACCCTAAATATGTGGAATAAGATTCTTAGGATTTGTCTCCGATGAAATGAAATATAGATAAATGAAACGAGATGGAATACTGAACAAACAGTCAAGCTCATAGAATTACTTTGTTCTATTAAATATGAGAAAGTACATACGAATGGAATACGAAGCATATAACATCACGTGATATTTATAATGTACACAACCAAGTCCACGAAACCGACCAACACATAGCCAATCAGATTTGTTGATATATGAACCTTGATCCATTTATTACCAACACATGCTGTTCTATTCAATTTTGTCCTTGTTATACTTCTTTAATTAACTAGTCCGATCGCCGTTAATCAAGTGACGATCTGTTACATTTTTTTGAATTTTTCTTTTTGTTTATAGTATTGTGTGTAGTGTTACTATAAATATATTAAAAAAATATACAATATTTAAGTAAAGATATAAATTGTTATTTAAAAATATATATGGTCATTTATAAAAATATATTCAAAATTATATAAAACATTTACTATATATAATTATTTCAGAAATATATATTACTATTAAAAAATTATAATAGTAATGTAAAGAAACATATTATAATTATAATAAATAAATATGTATAATGCTATTCCCCTTGCTTGGTGAGGACACGTGGCAAGGGGTATTTTTTGCTTCTATCCCTATTTTTTAAAATTTTACATTTTGATCCTTTTTTATTTACATTTTGGTCCTATTTTATTTAAATTTTGGTCCTTTTTTTAAATTTACATTTTGGTCCTTTTTTATTTACATTTTGGTCCTTTTTTATATTTTGGTCATTTTTTACATTTCGATTTTTTTTTGCTATTTTACATACATATTAAAATTTGCGAATATGTTCTGATTATATTAATCGATTTTAGAAGCACTTGAACAAATGTTATTTATACAAATTATATCATAAAATAATATCCGTGATAGACTAATTTCATGAATCTTATGCATCTATTGACATCATGATATTTGCAAATATGTCATGATTAGATTAATTTAATTCAAACTCACGCGCGTTAATTCGCACACGCGTTAATTCTATTTAAATAATTATATAAAAAACACCCCACGCAATTGCGCGGGCATAAAGCTAGTTATTATTAAATTCATCAAAAAATTTCTTGTAAATATATATATGCACAATATTTCAGAATGGGCTTGATATAGTGTCCTCCAAATGCACTCCAACATCCTTGATGCAATCATGCTTAGACCACTAGGTGCTTAACTGAGGTGATTAATACTCAATTAACGTAAAATTAACATGTTAAATGTTATTAATATGTATGTTAATGAACATATATGATTCAACTATTAATTCAATTTTACATGTTAATTATACGTTAATTGGGGTACGAATTACCTCAATTAACCACCCTAGAGATGTAACCATGACTACATCAAGTATATTGGAGTGCATTTGAGGAGTACAATGCAATTTTCCTTTTAAGTAAAGATATATATTTCTATTAAAAAATATATAATAATCACGTAAAAAGACATCATTATTCAAAAAATTATATCACGCATAAATTTTTTTTATAATACAAAATGTACATCGCAGTAAAAAAAAAACCCAAATATGTATTGTACTTCAAAATGAACATGTCATACGTATAAAAATGTATAAAAATGTATAATATACATCTAAATGATATATCGTAAATATGTATGTATTTCAGAAAAACTATTTCCCTGGCGGAAGAAAACTTTTGTCTTAATTATCCGATCTAGCACATGGCGGTTTGTATAATCTTCATCATTTCAGTTCGGTTATTTTGACATGATTATATATTTCAACAGGAACGATGATACACATTCCCCTTACAATCCATCTGGACGATTGATGTGTTGGCATGTGCATTAATTGTAGTGACGAACATTGAATATTTTTATTTGGATCTTCATGTATATGATGAGAGGTAATTAAATGTTAATTGTTTCACACATCATTAATACATTTAATGTTTTTATTGCCAAAGTTTACCTTCGTGCATTTATAATTAAATCCAAATTTATTAATGTGAAAAATAAGGTATTGAGATAGACTAATTGACCATCATGCATTTTTATTTGGATCATCCTATATAGGATGAGAGGGAATTAAATGTCGATTGTTTCACACATCATTAATGCATTGGATGTTTTTATTGTCATTGTTTACCATCATGCATTTATAATTAAATCCAAATTTACTAATGTGAAAAATAAGTTATTGAGATAGACTAATTGACCATTACCAATTGTTAAACGGGTGCATATGACTCGTTTGAAAAATAATTAATCAAATCTAAATTTAAAAAATTGTACAAAAATAATTATTGGACGGAATTAATCAACCGTTTAACATGTGCTAAACATATACACATGACTCATTTTCACCGGTTAACATGTGTTAAACGGATACACGGACTCATTTTCATCGCTTCACACATGAATTAGAGTTTGTCGAAAATTGTACAAAATTGAATTATCATAAAAATTAACAAAAATATAAGAAGGAAAATAAAAATAATAATTTTGCAAAAATCTACAAAATACAAATGAAAATATTTTGTTTTCAAAAAAGATTGAAGATAAAAAAATTAAATATTTGTTCAAAAAATATGATTTATCATGTGCGTTTTTTTTAATTATTTGATTTACCATTTAATAAATGTGGGTCATGACCTAATTAATACGATTTGTTATATATTATGATTTACACTTTAATACAATTTAATATTTAATACATTTATTGCCAGTTGCCAACATAACAATAGCTTGAGGGAATATTAAAGGGGGGACAAATATAAGTTTTCTTTTAACAATATAATTCAAAGAATGCAATAAATAAATCGTCAATTACATGAGCTAACTTCAATGAACAAAAAATAATCACCGAAATATCTTAATTTGGAAATTATGACACTCATTAGGCGATTTCACTCTTCTTCTTCTTTTTCTTTTATTGGGTAAGAGATCTAAAAATATCATCCAAAACTCCTCTTAATCTGTGAGCATCAAGCTTGACATTTTGTTCTACCATATAAATGGTATACATTGTATTCCATCCTTGTTTATGTAGCTCTTGTGGGTTTGTAAAAACATCATGATCTCTAGGGTATTTATCTATGAGTGTGCTCTCTTCTTCTTTTATTTCATATTCCACATATTTTATTTCCATATCTTTTGTTGGTTCACCATAATCTTTCCAACCTATAAATTTCAAATCCCCAAATGGAAGGATTTGTATTACAGTGCCGTTAGTCGGTAAATATATCATGTTTGTTAAACCAGCCCCATGTAAACCCATCAAAACATCGCATGAGTTCACGACATGAGCAATTTTAGGGAATTCTTTTGTTGTTTCGGTATCAATGGGTACGGCTTCAAACCCGACTTGCTCGGCCGTTTCCACGATCACTTTCTCGTTGGTGAATGCACGGGTACCTTTTCTTAGTAAAATAGCTAACCGAGGTTTCTTGCTTGAGTTCTTGTCTACTATCTCAACTTGAGATCTTTCTAAGGAGAGACTTGTTCTAATAAAATGTCTAAAATCTTGTATCGTGTACCCGTTGGGAGATATAGATGGGTCGATGTGTAAAGGGCCATGGCTTCTTAGACCCACGTGGGCGGAGGGGAAACAATGAACTAGGGTTTCTGAATCTAAGTTTATGAAAGGATAATGAGATAGCCTCGTTAGAAATGGCTGGAACTTGTTTAACCAATGCAGATGAAAATTAGTTATCGCAAACTGGATTTGACCTTTGTGCTGGTATGCTGCCATGAAAATAGGTATCAGGAGATCGGTATAGTCATGGAACACGTTAAACAGGAATCCTTTTGTCGAAAACACTAAAACCGGCACGTCATGTGAGATATGACATGCTGGTGCGCTGTTCGAATTGAGTGCTTGTTGAACCGTGAATTCTCTGACCTGTAACATGGTCATGGGTTCCCATTTTCTAGTGAAAGGGCGGATTTTGTACACGGAAGTGTCGATATCTGATTGGATGGAGGAAGATCGAGGGACGAGGAGGACATCTGCAGAGCTGCCGAGGATCCTCACATCGCCTACTAATGAACATACATTAAAGCTAAAGTGCGAGTACTCGCAAAAAAGGCTGTCTTTTTCTTCTAGAATTCCTGGAGATCATAAGAGAAATTGTCATGAGATGCCGAGTTAATTTCCTTGTGAGATCTCTCTTACAATAAACTTGCCTAGATTTCTCATAACTTACTTATATAATTAAATTACAGAATCTATGAATTAAGTCTAAATTATTGAGAAATAAAGTTTTATGTTCACCTCCAGTTTAACCATTTTAAGGGTATTTAATGTTATGGAAACCTTCTTAAACGAATGTTTTGGTTAAATATATTATCTTTTAATATTGTAACTCCATAATTGCTGAAACAGGGAGTTTGGGGTTCAATTTCCGTTGACACCAAATAAAATGGTTGCTATACTCAGAAACCTTCCCCATAATATAAAAAATATAGATTGTAAGATTGTTTTTTTGGAATTGTATATATTGTAACATATTTTTTAACCTTGTTCCGTGTCATTGCGTTTCTCCTTTGTTTCACTTTCCATTAAGGTTTCTTTAACTGATTCATGTGGACTTTCTTCTTCCATCAACTTTACAAGTAATTGTTCTACTCGCGCAGTTTCACTGATCTCTCCATCTGTGTAACCACAAATACTTAAAAAGTGATTAATTATCATTCACAAAAAAAGAAGAGTTGCAATTAATTAAAAAATATCTAAAGTATTCTTTTAAAAAATTTGTAATATGATATAAGAACTAAGGACAAAGGTTACATTATTTGAGGGAAAGGTACCTAAATTTATTGCATCGAAGTTCTGCTTTTCTTCGACGGAAGAGGGCCATATATTCCCTGTAAACAAAATGAAGAACAAACAAATCAAAATAAAAAACAAAATGGATAACACATCAAATATCCGCTTTCGAATGATGCAATTATCACTCTCAAGTAGTAAAGTTAACTATAATCGAAATGTAAGGATCAAGAAAATTAACATTTCTTAAGAACTCAAAATATAAACTATTGAAGTCGTTATTTTTTTGTTTTTACAGGAGGAACTTACCGATGTCCGGTCTGGACTGAGGGTACATGGCCGGATTTAGCACGGAAAAGACAGCAACAACAAGCAGAAGGCACTTCACAGCCGTTGCGTAGCCGAGTTTAGTGTGAGTTCCATCTTTCATGTTTACACTAAGTGATGGTTCCCTTTGTTGCTAATAACTCTTTAGTCTTTAGAATATATGGCTCTTTTTACAAGGTATTTGGAACATTTAGGTGAATTCTCCTAGTAGTAAGAGTCCTTAATGAGCTAGGGAGAAGGAGATTTTTAAGGATATATAATATAATTCAGATCTATGCATCCGAGATGTGCTTATTTTTTTTTTCGATAAATGAGATGTGCTTATTTGACTTCAAGGACATGGTGGTGTGAAATTTTAATAGTTGCATGCTTTGCTAGGTGTCCTAAATCGGGTACCCTGTAGTTCGACCTGGTTCTAGAAGTTGATTTCAGTATTGTACTTGTGAAAAATTTGTGGTGTCAAAAGTTCATTTTTATTTTTTTTGAGCAATATAGAATAGGTTCTTATGTCCTACTTCTATTATTTGATTAAAATAAAAATTATTTTTACAATAATTAACCAAGTTTTTTGAAGGTATTTGTCCTACACTAGCTAAAAATCACTAAATCCTAAATACCTTCATACTAAACTTGCTTATATAACCCTTAACTCATAAATCACTACCATAAAAACCCAGACTTTATTTCCAGGATATCAATTCCTTCCTTGTAATTCGTTGCAAAAGCCTGGAATTGTAATCCTAGAATTTACTAAACCCGAAATCCAAAATCTATATCACTTTATACCGCCTAAGATCTTCTTCTCAGTTCTTTCCAGAACCACCGATACTGCTCTTCTCTTCCATCAGAGATAACCGATCACACCGCTTGAGAGAAAGAGGGATTCTTCTTCGCCATAAGTCCCTTGATCGACAATTAACTCCAACCTCACTGTTCTGATCAAAAGAATACTGCCGCTTGCTCTGAAGAATTCAAAATTGGCAGAGATGAAGGACCTGAATCGGATCCAACAAGTAATTTTCACACAAACTCCCTCAAATCGTCGTAAATTAGCAAAAAGTTTGGATCTTCTGCTTGTTCTTCTTCCAATTGATCATCTTGCTCGAAAATTTGTGCTTGATTGTTCGTCTGATTTCCTCCTGTATGAAACCACCATAATCTTCTATCTCCATTACGAATTGCTTCCTCTTCATTAGTCATCTGTTCTATCCTCTGCATTAAGATTATATAAATTAGTGTATTGGTTTTCATCTGATAATAGATCAGTAGGTAGGTTATTAATTGAATTGTATGATTGAGATACATCTGGTACCCAATTATGAAAATCAGAGAATTTTAAATCTTCAACACTGTTAACTTGATTAATTTTAAATTCATATAATATATGGTTTATAATCTTCCAATCATCAAACTTCTCATTAGTAAAAGTTCTTCTACATCTCTCTAACCATAACTGGTACATCGAAATGCATATTAATATCTTATAATCCTTAGTTTCCTCAGTGTTAATAATTATATCTAAAGCATCAAAAGAATTTAGCTTAGTATTACTTAATACCCCATGTAATTTATTCCATATATTATTAATGAATGTACACTGATTTGAAAAATGATTTATATTTTCTTCAGATTGATGGCAAAGCACACATCTATTAGCCATATACCAGCCTTTTTTCTTCAAATTATCAATAGTAAGTAATTTTCCTTTATAAATTAGCCATAAAAATATTTTAATTTTCAAAGAAATATTAATTTTCCAAATATTTTCATAATATGCTTTAATATATACTCCATTAATTATATATTGATATGTGCTTTTACAGGTAAAGCTTTTATTTGCATTCCACTTCCAAGTGAAAGCATCTTTTTGGGAGGCATTAAGATCAAGAGTGTCACAGATTTGATGAAGCTCTAGGAATTGCTCTTGTGCTATAATAGATAAAGGTACCACTATTCCTAAACTTGTATATAAATTAGATGCATTTAATTTATTTATAAAATAATTCACTGTACCAATTTTATTTTCACAAAATGAATATAATTCTTTAAATTTTTCACATAAAATTTGATCATTCCATCTTCCTTTCCAAAAACTTGCATTATTACCATTTCCAATTATTATATTTAAACGGTGATTAAAAAAATCCTGATTTTAAAGAATATCATTCCAGAAATAAGAATATTCTTTTTTATTTGAATTAATATCATTTCCTAATTCTGAAAAATTTCCAATAAGATTTTTCCAACCTAGTCTTTCATCTGAACTATAGTATAGCCACAACCATTTGATTAGTAATACCTTATTAAATAATTCTAAATTTAATATTCCTAATCCACCTTTGGATTTAGGTTGGCAAACTATATCCCACTCAATTAGGTTATAACCTGAATTATTATTTCCTTTCCAAAAAAACTTTTTTCTTATTTTATCTATCTCTTTAAGAATCCATTTAGGAAATTTAAAAACATTTAGATAATATATTGGGATAGAGGATAGTACTGAATTTAAAAGAATTAATCTACCACCCTTACTAAGCATATTTCCTTTCCAACCCTCTAATTTTCCAGTAATTTTTTCAATTATTTTTATATAATCTTCTTTTGTAGGCTTTTTATAGTGTAATGGTAACCCTAAATAAGATAAAGGAAATTTACCAATTTGACAGTTAAGAATGTTAGAAATTTCAACTATTTTTTCATTTTCAATATTTAAACCAATTATTTCAGATTTTCGATAATTCATTTTTAAGCCAGATTCTTCACCAAATAAATTTAATATGTATTGTACTCTATATATGTTATTAATATTAGGGTTTAAAAATAAAATGGAGTCATCTGCATAAAATAGGCTAGAATAAATATTATTAAATGGTTTTAATATATATCCTGTTTCACTTAAATTTTCTAATAATTTTGATAAATTTTCCTTAACTAAAAGAAATAAATATGTAGATATTTGATCACCTTGTCTTAAACCCCTTTTCTAATATATATATTTACCTGGATTTCGATTTAAAATAATTCTAGCAGATCCTTTAAGGACATAATTTTTAATCCAATTAATATCTTTGTCACCAAATCCTCTTGACTTTAATATTTTTAATAAAAAGCCCATGAAACACTATCAAAAGCTTTTTGTATGTCTAATTTTAATATTAACAGTGGTGTTTTTGATCTTTTTGCTAAACAAATTACTTCTCTGGCATACACATAGTTTTCAGATATATTTCTATTTTTTAAAAAACCTGTTTGATTTTTAGAGATCATAATATCTATATAATTACTCAATCTATTTGCTAAAACTTTAGAGAAAATTCTTTGTATACTAGAGATTAAACTTATAGGTCTATAGTCTTTAGGTTCACTTGCATTTTCCTTTTTAGCAATTAATGAAATATATGAAGTATTAAATCGAGCTAAACCTTTATGACTTTCTGTATTAAATAATTCTAAAATCTCATCTTTCAACACAGTCCAATTTTTTTTGAAAAATTCCCCAATATACCCATCAGGTCCAGGGCTTTTATTTGTTTTCCAATTTTTTATAACAATATCAAGTTCTTTCATTTCAAAATTATTTTCTAATAAAGTTAAGTCTATATTTTCTTTTTCATATATTTTATCAATATTAATTTTACCATAAGTATTATTATTAACAATTTCTTTTCCTATTAAGTCCCTATAAAATGCAAATAACAGTTTTGATTTATTGCTATGATCTTTAACTTCAATTCCATTTTTATCTTTTAAAATTGCAATCATATTACCTGTTTTCTTTATAGATGCATGTAAATAAAAAAATTTAGTGTTCGCATCACCATTTTTTAACCAATTGAATTTAGACCTTTGTCTCCAATATATTTTATTTAAATAATTTATATTTTCATACCTTAATTTTGCTTTTATTTTTAACCAATTTTCTATATGATTTAGATCTCTGATCTCATCAATTTTATCAATCCATTGAATTATTCTTTTACAATTTTCAACTTGAATATTATATTTTTTATGTATATTTTTACTCCACTGTTTAAGAATTTTATTTAATTGAAAATATTTGTCATAAAGATTTTCCATTGTTGTACTTTTAGAACTTTTCATATGATTTTCTATAATTTCTGTTGATTCATCCATATATAACCATTTTTGTTCAAATCTAAAACCATTAAAAATATGATATTTAGTATTAGCTTCATATAATATTGGTATATGATCTGAACAAGTGTTAATTCTTGTTGTTTGTTGTGAATTAGGAAAATCATTAAACCAATTTTTATTCAATAAAATCCTATCTATTCTGGCTCTAGCAACAGAATTTTTCCATGTATAATTTAATCCTTTTAGAGGTAAATCAATTAAATTTAGATCATTAGATAAATCCCTAAATTCCCGTGTATATTGGTTATTATTATTTTGTCCACTTCTTTCATGTGTATAAAAAACTAAATTAAAATCCCCTAAAATCATCCATGATAAATTATTATTATCACCAATTTCTTTTATTTCATTTAGAAAATCTTGTTTTTCATTTCTATTATTTGGGCCATAAACACCAGTGATTAAAATATTTTTAGCATTCGATAAAGTTTGTAATATTATTGAAAGTGAATATTTATATTTTTTTTGAAGATATTAATTTAAATAATTTTTTATTCCAAGATAAAATTATTCCTCCAAATGCACCTTGAGATTCTAAATATTCAAATCCTGTTAAATTTTTACCACAACATTCTTTAATTATTTTGGTTATTTACTATATTCAACTTTGTTTCTTGTAAACTACAAATAGCAACATGCTCATCCATTATATTTTTACATACTAAACTTTTTTTATTATTATCATTTAGCCCCCTAACATTCCATGAAAAAATTCTAAGTTTTTTATGTATCATTTAAAATAATTAAATTCCTCAAAATAACTTTTAAAACTTTAACTACTTAACTATCAGTAGCATCTAACATACTAATAATTTTATCATTTAAATTAGGGTTTATTCTATTCCTGTTGATGATAAAATTTCAATTAGTTCTTCTGAGAAGTTCATTTTTATTTACCGAGTAAAACAAATGAATTAGAATAATACTCACTATCCTACCTTGCGAGTATTGTAATTTTTTTATTTTTATTTTAATAAAAGTATTAATGTCATATCATATCAAATAAAATAATATTATAATATATTAATCTATTTTTGTAATTTATTTAAATATAGTCATGCATGATAACACATTATGCTAGCTAATAACTATCAAGCGAATATATCTGAGGTCAAATAAATACAAAATCAAGATGAATATATTTGATGAAAAGACTAATTAAATATGATCCATTATAGTATACTTTGAATTTGATTATGTAGAGAATAGTGATGTTTTGCTTAATCAATACCTTTGTATTAAGCTTTCTGCAATGATGAACATCAAATATAATATTAATCGTCAGTTTTAAGCGCTGCTATGCAATAAATACTCGCGATAGGTTGCGGGTTTTTTCTTTTAGTAATTTCATTATAAATATAGTAGAACATAAATTGTAATTAAGTAACACCAATAAGGCCGTTGCTTGAAAATATTAATGGAAAAGTTCTCATTATCAAACTACACATTTTTCAGAAAAAAATTAAATTATATATATATATATATATATATATATATATATATATATATATATATATATATATATATATATATATATATATATATATATATATATATATATATATATATATATATATATATATAGTAAGCTATTACATAACGAATTTAACTATATCCAATAATGAGTTTGTTTTTGATACATATCTTTTATATTCCAAATGATGGTGCAATGTGTGACTTAGTAATTATTTGGTTTCATTCAAATCAATTTTTTTGATTCTATATTGGCACTGAACATTATGATACTAAATTATACTAAAAAATATTATGGTGCCAAAATATGAATAGAAAAGACATCTTCTTCATGAGGTCTCTTTGTACCTATCAAATTTAGAATATAAGACAAATATTAAATCGGTTTATTCAAACAATAAAAATTTTGTTTCGGCAAATTGAGAAATTACCATTGTACTACTCTTGAGATCCACCAATAAGAGAAGACTATCCGGATAAGTATAAACAAATATATCTTGCGACTTGTAATTTGTAGCACCTTGTGAAGGCATAACATTTGAACAAAATTCTATGTTACGTATAGAGTTTGCAAAACTACCCCAATCTGGTGAGGTCACGTCGCTCCTATATTATGGGCCGTTCGATCAAAATCGGACAGTCGAGAATTGACTGGACGCAACTTACATGGTCCATGTTATGTTGGTATGGCACGGTTCATATGGACAGAGTCCATCCGGCCATGAAATGAGCTCATCCACTTACACCCCATTCCTCTCTTCTCTCTCTCTCTTCATTTGCACCACAAGAAAGAATAAAAGATCCGCTCATCAGGAACCCTAGACGGCGAAAAGGGCGAAAATGGAGGCGAATCTAACGCCAAGCGGGCGCGACGACGATCTCCATGGCAGGAACCCAAACCCCAGACGCGCCGCGAGATAGAGAGAAAACGTGCCTCCACGCAATTTCGTCGGCCAATCCTGGACGAATGAGAAAGACGGGTTTTCCGCCATCGTCCTGATGCCTGCGAGCAAACCTGTTCCGCCTGGTTGATGGCGAAAGTCCGTTGTTGTCCGCTTAGCAAGAAATCCCTAGGCCCGAAAGCTAAGTTTTTTTTCTTTGTTTTTTCGCGAATTTGTATCTTTATTTGTGTCGTATGGTGTTGTGTGGTGCTGCATTCCTTGGGGAACGAACCATACACGACATATTGATTAGTTTTTCTTCTTTTTTTCTCCATTTTACTGATTTTTGTCTTTCAGAATATGAAATTGAACCCTAGGCCCAGACGTGCTGAAATCAAAGCTAGTGAAATAAATTTCTTGGGGCATTTCTGGCGTCTTCGTTGGTACTGCTAGTACTGCGTGGAGGAGTTCTGATTTCTTCGGTTGTATTGCTCGGCTCTCGACTTATGCATATGGCTTCTATGATTCATGTGTTCATTATTGAGTAGGCAGCGTTGATTTGGCATCTTTTTTTATTTACGTGATCTTTGTCTCGGGTTCCCGTGTTCTTTATTGAGTATGCAGGGTTGGTTTGGCGCCTTTTCTGATTTACGTGCTCGTTGTCTCGGGTTCCCGTGTTCTTTATTGAGTACGCGGGGTTGGTTTGGAGTCTTTCCTGATTTACGTGATCGTTGTCTCGGGTTCCCGTGTTCTTTATTGAGTACGCTTGGTTTGGCACCTTTTCTAATTTACGTGATCATTGTCTCGGATTCCCATGTTCTTTATTTAGTACGTAGGGTTGGTTTGCCGCATTTTATGATTTACATGATCATTGTCTCGGATTCCCGTATTCTTTATTGAGTACGCGAGGTTGGTTTGGTGCCTTTTCTGATTTATGTGATCGTTGTCTCGGATTCCCGTGTTCTTTATTGAGTATGCAGGGTTGGTTTAGCGCATTTTCTGATTTACGTGATCGTTGTCTCGGATTCCCGTGTTCATTATTGAATACGCGGGGTTTGTTTGGCGCATTTTCTGATTTACGTGATCGTTGTCTCGGATTTCCGTGTTCTTTATTGAGTACGCGGGGTTGGTTTGGTTCCTTTTCTGATTTTAGTTATCGTTGTCACGTATTCCCGTGTTCTGTATTGAGTATGCGGGGTTGGTTTTGAAGAAAATACAGTTTTGGATCAACGTTAAAATGGTACGTATAAGGACAAACGAACGCACGCGTTCGTGAGAATAAATAATGTGTATATTATATGCACATACATATATTGGATATACATACTTAAATTGATAAGAAACGGTTTTATTAAGAAAACCAGAAAATTTAGTTTAAACAGTTTTAGTAAAATTGGCATAACTTTCAGATAACAACTCCAATCCGAATGGTTCAAATTGGGTTGGTTAGATAATAAGATTATCCAAAACTTTCATGAAGAAATATAATTCATGTGAACGATTTACCATTGTCGTTTTAATGGAATACCGAAAAAATGCGACAGTTTTACATAATGTTAGCAAAACTGTCATAACTGTCGTATCCGAACTCCAATTGGGCTGGGACAAATTGAGTTGGAAAGATAATAAGATTATCTACAACTTTGGTGAAGGTTTGAAGTCGGTTGGAACTATTTAACAATTTCGTTACAACATAATACTGAAAGAGAGCATGCAGTTTTATGTTTCAAGAGGTGTATAATAGTTACACATACATTTTGGCCCATCCTTATGAAGGAAATACAGTTATAGATCAACTAGTAGATTGCACACATGAGGATATATGAACGTACGCGTTCATCGATATGATTGGATGCATAATAAGATTATGCAAGTCTGACAGAAATAACATAGTCCGTCATGACAGACTAGTTGGCCGGTCGTGACGGACCAAAGAGTTATTCTGACAGAATTGACAGAAAATACATAGTCCGTCGTGACGGATTAGTTGGTCCGTCGTGACGGACCATAGTGTATTTCTGTGCACCAATATGTGAGTATAGCGTCGTGACGAACTGGTTGTCCGTCATGATAGATCTGTGTCACGACGGACAAGTTGGTTCGTCATGACGGAGCAAAGCAGTAACGACTGAATCAGTAAACGTGATACGTCCGTCGTGACAGACTATGGTGCGTCATGACGGACTGTAGTCCAAATTTTGAGTTGGCAGTTTTATTTGTGCTCATTAACCCTCCATTAATTATGGGGTCAATAGTAGATGTTAACCTGTTCTTTCTCTCTCTAAGTTTATTATTCCAGATTTGGATGAGTGAATTGTGATACTTGTGAGACAAGTAAAATAGTGAGAAGAACACCATGAGAGATTGATTGATCATGCAAGTTTCCGGAAATTTTAGGAGAATCGCGTGTAACCAAAAGACGTTAGCTCGAGGTGGATACGGGTAGAGGGATTTTATCTGAAATCCTCTATTGTGATCAAGCTAGAGCAAGATGGATGACGAACCGGGATGCGATCCGGTTGTATACGACAAACCGGAGCTCAATCGAAGGTGTCGAATCGTGCAAGAATGGGATGCGCGTGTTACCGAAGATTGGAGCAGCGAAAAGACAGCAACTACGCGTTCAACCCGTCACCATGATCAATTTCACGTGGTATGAATATATGTCTATAATCGTTATATTCATAGGTAGGTGCATGTAGTTTATGAATCGTACTCTCGGGTTGTCGACGTGGTCCTCGGGATCAGGTCAGATCGGGCCCCTCAATCCGCTGCGCGGGGCTCGGTAGTGACGCCGAAACCCAACAGTGGTATCAGAGCGATCGTCGCGATTCGAGAGTCGAATCAATTCCGGATAAAAGTTATTCGGAAAATCATGTAGAATTGGAACATAAATCATGTAGTTTCGTAATTAGGACCATGTAAAACTTACTAGAATTTGATCATATGATGATCAAAAGCATCTAGAAGTAATCATGAAAAAGTTTCATGATTAATCGTTTTCGAAACGATTCAATTTTGGCTAAATTCACTTGTAAAATTGAGTTTCAGTGTAGGTCTGTCATGACGGACTGGTTAGTCCGTCGTGACGGACACTGTGTATCGGGAAATCCAAGAGTTGAATCTGAGGCGTTACACTAGTCCGTCGGGAAATCCAAGAGTTGGACATGAAGGTCCGTCATGACGGAAGTAGCCCAAATAACTCCTGGAAGATTGTACAAAAATTATTTTGTACAATCCGTCGTGACGCAAGCTGTTGCGTTGTGACGGACCAATGATGTCCGTCGTGATGCTCATATTGTGCGTCATGACGGACGGAATTGAATTAGCCCCTGGAAATCGAGACAAAAATGTTTTGCACAGTCCGCCGTGACGCACCGTTGTGCGTTGTGACGGACTAATATAGTCCGTCATGACGCACTGTTCTGCGTCATGACGAAACTCCTCGAATAGCCTCTGGTTTGGACAACAAAATTATTATGTATAGTCCGTCATAACACACCTAGTTATTGTCTTAGCTCACTAGAGCATATTTTCCTATTAAAAACTCATTTTGCATGTAGTAAGTCGTGTGTTTTGTGTTGTGTTACTGTGTGTTGTTTTTATGTTATGTGTCATGTCATGATATATTGCTCTTTAAAAACATTGTTATGATGGATGTTGATATTATGCAATGCTAGACTATTTGTTTAAATCTTTCAAATCCGTATTTCTATAATCTATATTTCAAAATCATCATGCAATGATAGAGTAATTGTCTTAATACAAAACTTGCTAAAATATTCTCTATTTACGAGCCTAAGCTTGAGAAATACAAAAACTTTGGGGGAGCTCATATTTAGGGTGAGCTTTCCGTATCGTGCATCTCTGGTTCCTTTTGATCAGTTTCAAAAAGGGGGAGAAGAGGAAGTCGTACGGAAAGTTCTTCGATAACCGACAAAACTCTCCAAATCGACAGTGTTTTGAAATTAATCAAAAGGGGGAGTTTGTTAATCCAAATATCATACAGTTTGATTATATCAAAACAACTGTCCATATTACTGACGATTTGTGTTAAGAACAACTTGTAGGAGATATAGGTACAATATACGAAAGATGATCAAAAGAAACACAAGTGGAGGATCACGAAGATTATTCAAGATTAAAGAATACATAAATCAACAAGGAAGAAAAGGCGTCAAGACGATTGAAGAATCGAAGATATCGAAGCCTTCCGTGAGTTGGGATCATCAAAATAAAAACCTAGGTATTCCAAGAAACATCTCACATTTATCAAGATCATAAGAAATATTCAAAACATGATGAAATGGAAAATGGTGAGTCACCATGCCAGGATATGGTTCGTTCGAACGAACTACACTATGTGTTCGAACGGACCGCTCATTCGAATGAACTTTTACACTATGTTCGAACGAACCTAATCCTGGTGATGGGAGTAAATAAATACAATAAAAAACAAATAAATAGTCCGTTCGAACGAACATTCATACGTTCGAACGAACCTCACCATGTATGTTTGAACGAACCATCTCAACGTTCGAACGCACGTTATGGACTTGACTAGTATCAAGCCGTTCGTTCGAACGTACAAACTGATTCGTTCGAACCCACCCTCACAGTTCGTTCAGGACACACATCAAAATTCACTGAACGAACGTTGAAACCTAATTCAAATTCCATGTACGTTCGAACGAACTGTTTGGTCTGTTCGAACGAACCTATCGTGTTTATGAATAATGCATATAAAACGGCTAGTTCAAATTGCAGTGCGTTGGATCAGACTATTCTGTGCGTTCGAACGCACTGTGCAATTTAACTGAAGATTGAGTGGTCTCTATGAGTTATATAAATAGACCCCACTCAAGTTTTCTCTCTCTAAGCTTTTAAGAAAAATCATTCTACATTAAAAAAAGAGAAACCAAGCCTTGATCTTGTGAGCAATTGATAAGTTGTGATATATCCTAGATCGTAAATCTACCTTCGAAATCTTCTATCAAATATGATTCCCAACTCGCGTGACCGATCACGTTTAATTCGTATTAGATAATTGTAATAACAAAGATTGTAAAACCCGCTATAGATCGATAGAAATACGTGTAAATCGATTATTGTAGATATAAATATATCTATTTAATGCGTTTGAAACATGATTTTGAATAGTTCAAAACATTTCGAAATGAAATACGAAGTCAACTAAGCGAGAAAATCAAAGTCATTCGATGAAATCGAAGAGATGAGTATTTTAAGCTATGAGTATGATAATCATCTAAAAAATTGTGAAAAGGCTTCATAATTATATTCACTCGGAACATCAATGTAGATTAATGTGTCCGAGAGAAGGAATCAAACTTTGTTGGACATTGTCTGATAGCTGATAAATCAAAATCTAATTTTTCAAATAAGATTTGAAAATTTACCCTTAAGATAAAGGTTAATCACGTACCTTCTAAGTCGGTGCAAAAGACCCCAAATATAGTATGGATCGGAAATAAATTAAATTGAGGATTAACGTGGTTTCGGGCCAAAGTCGGGCACGTTAATAGTTCAATGTTAATGAAAACTTCCGATGCTATCTTTTGTAAGATTTCGAGATTTGAATCTGAAAACTTGTTTTGGATAAATTCTATCTCAAATTTGATATGTTCATTTATTGAGTATTCTTGAATAAATTAAAGGATGCTATTTTTCAAATCCCAATGAAAATGAGATTTTCATAGTTCGAAGAGATACCTTCTTGGAGGAGGACTTAATGTGCATAAGTTTGGAACTTAATGTCACTCATATCTATGCGGGCTAGTGGGAGATGAATCGATATCGAAAGGTTCGAGACTCAAAATGGAACATTGAACCGATGAATATGATTGGAATTTCATCAAAAGTTGATGAATCCAAGTCAAGATCACAAAGCAATTTTATAGATCAATTTAGGCACGTCCCGAATCAATAAATTATGAATTTATAAAAGAATGTGACAAGCGAATCGAACTCATAAATGATGAGTCGATGAACTAGAATGATACTATAAAGGATACAATTCCATATGGCATGGTGCCATAGAATCTATGATTCAATCCATGTATGTTGTCAAGTTTAGAACTTGATTTAACCATTCTTATGGTTTGACCCATAAGATGTGAGTGAGTTTTCAAGGTGAAAACTGACGTGGATTAGATTATGTATATTTACAAAGCAAGGATAATTGTGAAAAGTTTCAAGAATTCTTGATATGATCATGAAGAAACGGTTTCACAAATAATCATGCTTAATCCATTTCGGATTATATTTGCCATTTCACATAGTATGACTATGAGTTTTTACAAATGAATGACAAGACCGTATTCCATAATAAGAAATGTTAAAGGATGTGTATGTGACACAACCTAATGGTTTTATCGATCCGAAGAATCCGAGAAAAATATACAAGTTTCGACAATTCATATGATGGATTGAAGAATAATTCATGGAATTGTAATTTCGTTCTGATGGAGTTATAATAAGTTATACTATTATCAAGAACAAAAGAAAAGCTTTGTGTAGATGTTAAGGTTAGTGGGAGCCGCATTACATTTCTTACATTAAAATATATGAACAATATATTATTTGTAGGAAACGATTGTCGTTTCGCTATGAAAGATTTAGATAAGACAGCTTATGAGATAAGCATGAGGATCTATAAGATAGATTTGAAATTCCTCGATCGAAGTATGTACATCGACAAAATATTGAAAATAGTTTTCAATACATAAATCCAAGAACGGATTTATCCCAAATGTCGAAAGACGTAAAACTTTCTGAGGATCGATGTGCGACATCAAGCAAAAAAAAAAGAGTAGGAAGATAGATATCTCATGTTTCGGCAATAGAATATTTCAAATACGTCATGATATGTACTAATCTTGAAATATTGTTCATATTAAGCGTTGTAATTATCAATCGAATCCAGAGAATATTTCGTTTCGAATGTTTCACATGGTTGGTTCGAACGAAAATAATTCAGTTTAATATGTTTGTATAATGGTTATACTTTACAAATGCATAATAGTTATGCAACCTTTAAAAATAGGATTCGTATTGAAATTAATAAATGATATGCTTAATCCTTTTAGAAAGGATTAACGCTATATTTCTCATATAAAATGGTGAAGAAAATGAATTAGTGATAAAAGTTATACCGATGGCATTTCTCCAAACATACAACACATTTACGAAATGTGTACGTATTTTGCTTAAAGAAAAATGCGGTTGTATGAAAGAGTTTCACAACAACTAAAGATGAAAATTCTATGATGGAATTAGATTTTATTACGGCTTACGGAAGCCGAAATGAAAACGTTATGGATCAAGGTGTTGATCATACTTGGTATTGTCCCAAGAAATCAGATTTTATGGTTGTTTATTTCGATGGTCGAAATAGTGCAAACCAAAAGAAACTGTAAATAACATAACCACTCCAAACTTATATTAAATAGGTATTGGATACCTAACGAAAATTGACACTAACAGGAACGTAGCAGAACCGTTTACAAAAACTGCTATCTTCTTGTTAAGCATGAATGTCATGCGAAGACTATAGGTATAGAGATACCTAGAGGAGGAAGAGATTTGAGGTATAGTTATCTAATACTGATAGTCATCGCAGATTATAATCCTAGCAGAGATTATAGGTGTAAATGCTGCATCAACCAATACTTACTCTATATTAGTGCATTTCAAAATTTTAAAATTTTTAATTGCATTTATACTTATATGAAAACTTGTGCGAGGTTGTGTAATTTGATTGCACGAACCTTGAATTATGACTTGTGTGAGCGTCTACATAATACGTGATTATGTTAAGTAAAACCGTCACATTTCAAAAGTTATATTTCAAAAACGTCCCTAGTCACGATTAGTATACTTATGTGATAAGTATATCTATTATAAGATAATAGACTAACGTGTACACTAGCATAGTCGCCGAGGTGATGATTATGTTTTGCTAATCATAGGACAAAGAGTTTGTCGAATCGGGAATATGGATATGCATTAGGTTATGCATATTGTGACTGGACCAAAAGTACGATATCATGACATGAATTAGTCATTGTAGATGGAATCGTAACGAACGGGATCTTAGTTCTTCACACTTGAGATGATCATAGATCATTTTTCGTGCGTAACATGATGCTTAAATATAATCTTTCACTATCTGTAACAGGATGGTCATGGGATTCTGATCGGGTATTATCTGAAACCCAGAATTTGATATGAATCATCAAGATAGAAGTTGTTCCTTTCGAGAGAAAGAGATATCCCTTAGGCTTATTGATGAATTGATCAACGAAATCTCTGGCCAGAGTCAATGATATTAATGGTTAATATCGATTGTATTTGTTGATTGAATTCGGTAACGAAATTTAAGTATAGTCAATCAAAATATAAGGATGACTATTACCATGCCTTTTGATTGACGGATATCGCGAACAAGAGAACTAAACACCACCGTTCGAGATGGGTATAAATGATCACAATCATTTTTCGTTATCGACGTGGGAAAGCTATGATGGGTTTCTTCCTAGATCCCTCTCATGAGACCGCAAATTTAGACATAAGTTTACTACCATTGCTTGATACGAACCTACGCAGTCACACATAGAGATGTGTTTTTTCGGGCTTGATTTCAAGCTCTAAGATATGTGTACATGTGATGTACATTGGTGTTTTTTCTTTAGTTCGATCTTAAACTGAATGGGAGACTGAAGGAAATACAGTTATAGATCAACAAGTAGATTGCACACATGAGGATAGATGAACGTATGCGTTCATCGATACGATTGGATGCATAATAAGATTATGCAAATCTGACAGAAATAACATACTCCGTCATGACGGACTGGTTGGCTCGTCGTGGCGGACAAAAGTGTTATTCTGACATAATTGACAGAAAATACATAGTCCGTCGTGACGGACCATAGTGTATTTCTGTGCATCAATATGTGAGTATAGCGTCGTGACGGACTGGTTGTCCGTCATGACGGAGCTGCGTCACGACGGACAAGTTGGTCCGTCATGACGGAGCAAAGCAGTAACGGCTGAATCAGTAAACGTGATACGTCCGTCATGACGGACTATGGTGCGTCATGACGGACTGTAGTCCAAATTCTGAGTTGCCAGTTTTATTTGTGCTCATTAATCCTCCATTAATGGTGGAGTTAATATAAGATGTTAACATGTTCTTTCTCTCTCTAAGTTTATTATTCCAGATCTGGATGAGTGAATTGTGATACTTGTGAGACAAGTAAAATAGTGAGAACAACACCATGAGAGATTGATTGATCATGCAAGTTTACGGCAATCGCGCGTAACCGAAAGACGTTAGCTCGAGGTGGATACGGGTAGAGGGATTTCATCTGAAATCCTCTATTGTGATCAAGCTAGAGCAAGATAGATGATGAACCGGATGTGATCCAGTTGTTTATGATAAATCGGAGCTCAATCGAAGCTGTCGATTCGCGCTGGAATGGGACGCGCGTGTTACCGAAGATTGGAGCAGCGAAAAGGCAGCAATTACGCGTTCAACCCGTCACCGTGATCAATTTCACGTGGTATGAATCTCTGTCTATGATCGTTATATTCATAGGTAGTCGCATGTAGTTTAGGATTCGTACTCTCGGGTTGTCGACATGTGGTCCTCGGGATCGGGTCGGACCGGGCCCCTCAATCTGCTGCACGGGGCTCTGTAATGCGCCGAAACCCAACATCTTATCCTATGTAGTATATATATGATGTTTCTCTCTCCTCTAGCATGTTAATCCTGAATCTAATTCAAATTAGATTAATTGATACAAGTCATTCGAAATCACACCATCAATAGTTGAGTGGGTGTGAATAAAAGAGATAAAGAGAAAAGAGTTGTCTCGGTTTAGAGAATCAAACACGATCAAGCAAGTTCGCCGGTACATCGTCTAGGCAGGTGCATCCGCGACCGAGCTACTACGACTCACGATGGATATGGGTAGAGGAGTGTGCAACTTGTGGCTCTTCGTTGTGATCAAACCGGAGACGCAATTGGAGTCCAAACGGTGGGAGACGTGTGGTATGGGACGTACAGGCTAGTCACCAACGTGACACCGGATAAGAGAAGGACGTGAGCGATCAACCCTTCGTGTGTGATCAATTTCACACCGATAATCGTCTATCCTTCTATGCATCGTACCCTCAGAAAGATGGCGTGATCTCGGGACAAGGGAACCGGACCGGGCCCTAACTTCCGCTGCGCGGGGCCCGGGGTCGGATCGATTCCCAATAGGTTTGGTGCATTTTCTGATTTATGTGATCGTTGTCTCGGATTCCCGTGTTCTTTATTGAGTATGCGGGGTTGGTTTGGCGCCTTTTCCGATTTACGTGATCGTTGTCTCGGATTCCCGTGTTTTTATTGAGTACGCGGGGTTCATTTGGTGCCTTGGCTTGCTTATATATCCTCTCTATCTTCAGTGTCCTATATTGGGCATGCGAGGTACGCAAGGGTTGCGAAATACTGTTATGCTTATTTGTCTTTATTCTATTTTTCTTCTTTGTGTTGATTTTAACGCTGTTGACTATTTGTTTTTTTCCCATATGTTTTACAATTTTCTGATTTCTCCTTCTTCCCGAATTTACGGTGCCTTGATCGGTGATGATTTTCCCACCAAAAAACAATAAGAACAGATATGAGAATGGATGTGACCAATCGGGAAATCTGAGATCTATAAAAAAACGTCAATCAAATCGTATTCTTCTTTTATCATCATAATTATAATCATCTCATTGTTATCACCATCGACATGTCATCATCATGAACATAACATCATCATAGAATCATCATATTACATCACCATATCACAATCATCACATTATTATCATATCATGTCATCTTCTTCATCATCATCATCATCATCATCATCATCATCATCATATCAATAAAATCATCACTATCATGATCATCAAAGTAATGATTATACATAGTTGGAAAAAGTATGCGCAGTCACGAAAACTAAAGAAAAAAGACAATTGAAATTATGCAGTACTATAATATCTTCTCGACCGAAGCAATGAGAAAGAAAATATGAATATTACTAAGAACAAAAGCATGAACACGAACACGAACACAAAGTACAAATACAATTACAAATATAATTACGGGTACAAAAATATTACTAAGAACAAAAGCGTGAACATGAACACAAAGTACAAATACAATTATAAATACCAACTACGAGTACAAAAATGTTACTAAGAACAAAAGCATGAACATGGACACAAAATACATGTGCGATTATAAATACAACTACGAGCACAAACAAGAAAACATAAAAGAAATATTGACCACAAAACCTACAAAGAAGTATGAAACACGGAATAAGAATACGTCCAGATAATATAAACACAAATACATATATCGTTACAATATATAAATGATGATATTAGCTAGTGACGATGGCATATATCACGATTCTTAAGGATTTAAAATAATTATGCAACATGAAGAGCTCTTTTTATGCAATGTACTACTCAATTTGAATCGAGGCATCATGATTCTTAACGATTTCAAATAATTACGCAACATGAAGAGCTCTTTTTATGCAATGTACTAATCAATTCGAATCGAACACATACACGAAATAGAAACGTAAATGCAAATATGAAACACAGTTGCGAAACACAAACATGATATACAAGTACAAAACACGAAAACATGTGTAAAATAAAAGAACGAAACATAACTGTCAATACGAAGGCAAAGACAAATACATTCATGAACTACAAACTATGAACCATCAACTGATCCGAATGTCAAGCTTAATTGAAAAAAATGCAACAAAATTGTCAATATGCAATACATTGGTAGAACACAAGTACGGACTAGACACACAAATACGAAATGCCAAAACGACCAAA
This sequence comes from Luzula sylvatica, assembly GCA_946800325.1. Lineage (NCBI taxonomy): Eukaryota > Viridiplantae > Streptophyta > Magnoliopsida > Poales > Juncaceae > Luzula > Luzula sylvatica. The sequence continues at coordinate 45,553,034 of OX326956.1, read as the reverse complement.
AAAATCAAAAAATAGAATCAAATAAGTATGCAACATTATTATTTTTCAGAAAATACACTATAGCACATGAGGTTAACGAATAAATAAACCAATACATTATAGCACATCAGTTTTTTTGCTTTTAATCAAAACTCTTGGATCGTTCATTGTTCATGAAATTTAAAATATTTGATCGCAAAATAACCATACAAATTTAGCAGCTCCCAATTTACTCATGTACATATTTCATCATGAAAAAACAACACATATTTGACAACATCGAGTAAATTAAGAAACATAAAACAATGAACACAATAGCATGAACAATAAGGATTGTTGAATGCGAAATACGAAACTTGGGTACATCTACAAATGCGAAATACCAAGACAAATTTGAAATACAAATATGATATACGAATACGATTATAAATTACAAATATGATACGGATTTGAATAAGAACATCAAGCGCATATTGTGAAAATTTATATCCAAAATACCAAAATACAAAAAACCAAATATGAAATGCAAATACGAGCAAAAGCACCAATAACAATACGATGTGACTATGAATACGAAAACGATCATCATCATCATCATCACCATCATATCATCATCATCATCATAATCATAATCATCTCAGTACCAGCATCACCATCGGATCATCATCATCATCATCATCATTATCATCATTCTAATTAATTTGCCGATGATGTATAAAAAAATAAACAAATTTTACAACAAGAACTGTTTGAATTGTTCAAGAAAACCGGCTTTGAACAATTCAAATGGTACTTGATGTAAAATTTATAAGTATCATGATTTACAGAGGCAAACATACAAAACTTATAGATTTTATTCTTGAATGAGAACGTCCATTCGTTCGGATGTATTTCTAATTGCGTAATCTTTTAATAATGCAATTAACTAAAACTTTATATTTTTGTAATTCTTTTGTTTCTTTTATTATTAAAAGTTATTTAATGTTTCTTTTTCTTTAGTTGCAAAATAGTTATGGTTCGTGTATACTATTAGTATATGTTACATACGATGTATTCATAATTTATTGATGTCATATGCGCAACCAACATATATGATATATTTATTTAAATTCAAAAAATTATACTGAACTGCAACATTAAATAAGAAATGAAATATCGCAAAAAAAAGACAAAAAAATAAAACAAAATAAAAATGAATATATCAATAAAGTAATCACAAACTCGAGAACACTCGCGCAGCTCCTGCGCAATTGTGCGGGGGAAGAAGCTAGTAAATTGATAAAGTTGATATTTTCATTATTAGTAGGTACTTTAAATTCAACATTGATACAACTTGACAATTGAGACATCAGTATGAAGGATTAAAATGGGAAAATAAGTGTCCATAGTATAGAACATCACTATTTTTATTTTAAAATGCTAAACATCTAAGGCCTATTTATAGGCTCCATAAACTTGGAATACAAGGTACTAGAAAACTTGTCTTATAATTATTTCCTAAATTACTTTCTTTATAATACAATTTGCCCCTAAATTAATTTTCTTATAACCAAACTTTTCCTAGAATTATTTGGGCTAATTAAACGTGATAATTATTAGTTTGGACTTGGGCTTATCAACAGCTTCATCCACAAGCTTAAAATCATCAGCACATGAATATGTTTAACTTACCAGTGATTAATTCACAAAAACTAAGAACCCTGGTGCGGACAAAAGAGGTGGAGAAGGAAATGGCGAGAAGAAGCAATGAAGAAGAGGCGAAACAGAGAGGAGTCGCGGATTTTGAGAGAAATGTAGGAGGCGCTGAGAAGTATCTGGGTGCGGAGAAAAGAGTTGAAGAGGCGTGAGTATGGACTATGGAGGCGCTGAAGAAAGAGGCATGAATAGGAAAAGAAGCGTGGGTAGGATTAATAATTATAGTTAAGCGTCGTTTTTTTTAATTCCGGACATGTTAGAAAAATGACGTGGCATATTAGAATTAAGAAAGGTGTTTGTAAATTGTATTGGTACAATAACTATGATTACACGGCTTAGTGAGATTATTTAAAGCGACTTGAAAAATAATGACATGTAAATAATTATAGAGAATCATGTTTAAACATATGAACAATATCAAACCACATCTCACTATCCAATAATGAAACAAAAGTGATGTTGATATTGAAGGTATTATGTCCTAATCTTATTTAATAGTTACGGATGAGTGTGTAATGTAACATTATTATTCAACAAAAATTTCTTATCATTTTTATGATTAAGTATATTGAGTTTTATATTTATTTAGTTATAAAAGAACAAATCATTAATGACAATATGGATCATATCATCAAAGTTACGTGAGTTTTGATAGGGAAACTACGAATCAAAGAACATATCATTTTGAATTGATATTTGTGGAGACAAACATACTTACTAATGAAATCTATGTACTCACATTAGTATGTTTGCAAATTAATTATTGCGTTTTAGTAACCATGAATACTGATTATCAAGTTTGGAACATAGATACGTACTCACAATTGAATTCAAAGAATGCAATAAAAATGATAAGAAATTTTAATTATTTCGTTTTAGTAACCATGAATACTAATTAAATCGTCAATTACATGAGCTAACTTCAATGAACAAAAAATTATAACAGAAAGAGCTTAATTTGTAAATTAGGACACTCATTGGGCGATTTCACCCTTCTTCTTCTTTTTCTTTTACTGGGTAAGAGATTTCAAAATATCATCCAAAACTCCTCTTAATCTGTTAGCATCAAGCTTGACATTTTGTTCTACCATATAAATGGTATACATTGTACTCCATCCTTGTTTATGTATCTCTTGTGGGTTTGTAAAAACAGCATGATCTCTAGGGTACTTATCTATGAGAGTGCTCTCTTCTTCTTTTATTTCATATTCCACATAATTTATCTCCATATCTTTTGTTGGTTCACCATAATCTTTCCAACCTATAAATTTCATCTCCCCAATTGGATGGATCTGTATTACAGTGCCGTTAGTTGGTAAATATATCATGTTTGTTAAACCAGCACCATGTAAACCCATCAAAACATCGCATGAGTTCACGATATGAGCAATTTTAGGGAATTCTTTTGTTGTTTCGGTATCAATGGGTACGGCTTCAAACCCAACTTGCTCGGCCGTTTCCACGATTACTTCCTCGTTGGTGAATGCACGGGTACCTTTTCTTAGTAAAATAGCTAACCGAGGTTTCTTGCTTGAGTTCTTGTCTACCATCTCAACATGAGATCTTTCTAAGGAGAGACTTGTTCTAATAAAATGTCTAAAATCTTGTATCGTGTACCCGTTGGGGGATATAGATGGGTCGATGGTCAATGGGCCATGACTTCTCAGACCTACTTGGGCGGAGGGGAAACAATGAACTAGGGTTTCTGAATCTAAGTTTATGAAAGGATAATGAGAGAGCCTCGTTAGAAAAGGCTGGAACTTGTTGCACCAATGGAGATGAAAATTAGTTATCGCAAACTGGATTTGACCTTTGTACTGGTACGCTGCCATGAAAATCGGTATCAGCAGATCGGTATAGTCATGGAACACGTTAAACAGGAATCCTTCTGTTGAAAACACTAAAACCGGCACGTTATGTGAGACATGACATGCTGGTGCGCTGTTCGAATTGGGTGCTTGTTGGACCGTGAATTCTCTGACATGTAACATGGTCATAGGTTCCCATTTTCTTGTGAAGGGGCGGATTTTATACACTGAGGTGTTGATATCTGATTGGATGGAGGATGATCGAGGGACGAGGAGGACATCTGCAGAGCTGCCGAGAATCCTCACATCGCCTACTAATGAACATACATTAAAGCTAGAGTGCGAGTACTCACAAACAAGGCTGTCTTTTTCATCTGGATTTCCTGCAGATCATAAGAGAAATTGTCATAAGCTTTTCTTGTGAGAACTCTCTTAAAATAAACTTGCCTAGATTTCTGTAGATTTGTGAGAGCTTATGTATATAAGTAAATTACAGAATCTATCAATTAAGTCTAAATTGATGAGAAAAAAAGTTTTGTGTTCACCTCCAGTTTAACCATTTTAAGGGTATTTATGTTATTGAAACCTTTTTAAAATTAAAAGAATGTTTTAATGTTCTAACTCCATAATTGCTAATGGTCCCTAGTATTTTTCGGAATTGTATATATTGTAACATAGTTTTTAACCTTGTTCCGTGTCATTGCGTTTCTCCTTTGTTTCACTTTCCATTAAGGTTTCTTTAACTGATTCATGTGGACTTTCTTCTTCCATCAACTTTACAAGTAATTGTTCTACTCGCGCAGTTTCACTCTCTCCATCTGTGTAACCACAAATACTTAAAAAGTGATTAATTATCATTCACAAAAAAAGAAGAGTTGCAATTAATTAAAAAATATCTAAAGTATTCTTTTCAAAAAATTGTAATATATATATAAGTTACTAAGGACAAAGGTTAAATTTTTTGAGGGAAAGGTACCTAAATTTATTGCATCGAAGTTCTGATTTTCTTCAACGGAAGAGGGCCATATATTTCCTGTAAACAAAATGAAGAACAAAAAAAAAAATGGATAACACATCAAATACCCGCTTTCCAATGATGCAATTATCACTCTCAAGTAGTAAAGCTAACTATAATCGAAATGTAAGGATCAAGAATTTTAACATTTCTTAAGAACTCAAAATATAAACTATTGAAGTCGTAATTTTTTGTTTATACGGGAGGAACTTACCGATGTCCGGTCTGGACTGAGGGTACATAGCTGGATTTAGCACGGAAAAGACGGCAACAACAAGCAGAAGGCACTTCACAGCAGTTGCGTACCTGAGTTTATTGTGAGTTCCATCTTTCATGTTTAAACTAAGTGATGGTTCCCTTTGTTGCTAATAACTCTTTAGTCTTTAGATTAGAATATATGGCTCTTTTACGAGGTATTTGGAACTTTTAGGTGAGTTCTCCTAGTAGTAAGAGTCCTTAATGAGCTAGGGAGAAGGAGATTTTCAAGGATATATATAATATAATATAGTTCAGATTTATGCATCCGAGATGTGTTTAATTTTTTTTTCGATAAATGAGATTGCTTATTTGACTTCAAGGACATGGTGGTGTGAATTTTATTAGTTGAATGCCTTGCTAGGTGTCCTAAATCGGGTACCCTGTAGTTCGATCTGGTTCTACAAATTGATTGCAGCATTGCAATTGCGGAAATTTTGTGCTGTCAAATGTTCATTTTTTAAAAAAAATAATAATAATAAATATATGTATATATATTTTTTTTTTTATTTTTTTTTTATTTATAGATATGCATAAATTCACAACTGACTTAATCTAAATATCTATATACATCTACATATCTTATTAAAGCATTTAGCATCAATACCTCGTTAAAAAAAAAAGAAAAAAAAAAGAAATAATAATATACTAACAAGTCATTTCAATAGGCGCTCACATCCTCCTACATATATCATTAAGACACTAGCTATCTCATACATCTAATAACTCATACACTAAACCATTATAAACTATGCATATCTCAGCCCAACCAAAGCTCATATAAGCATGTGCATAGCTTCATACACTCACTGTTTCATGGATCCCAATGCCTCCCAATGCCGACTAAACTACCATGTCCAACCCCATCTCTCTTCTCTCATGGAACGTGAGAGGACTAGGAAGCCCACAAAAATGCAAAATCATCAAAAACTGCATAAGGAAAGCAATAGTAGATGTAGTATGCCTACAAGAAACTAAATGGTGCAAACCAGCATTGTTCGACTTAAGGAAAATCTCCTCATCCAAATTTCGAAGTGTAAGATACTTACCAGCCCAAAATACTCGAGGAGGATTGCTTACAACCGTCTCAAGGAGATGTGTCATCCAGGAAACTATAGAAAGCCAATTCAGTCTAACTACTCGAATATTACTACCTAATCAACAAACAATCACCATTGTTAATACATATGGTCCTACAAGAAATGAACTTAAAAACTCCTACTTGGACGAACTGAATACCTTAACCTCCACTATGCATGAACCATTCATCATAGTGGGGGATTTCAATCTTCTTAGATTTGCTCATGAGACCACTGGACAACCACATTCCACACATTTTATGAATCGTTTTAACGAATTTATCAGAGATAATGAACTACAAGACATTCAATTGCACCAACCGGAAATTTACTTACAGTAAAGAACCGGGAATCCTACTCTTTCAAAACTTGATCGGTTGTTGGTTAATGAACCTTGGCTTGATAACAAACACTCATTGTCATTACAGCCACTTTCGGGTCTAACTTCATACCACATACCTCTAAAATTCCAATCTCTCCCAATAAACAAAACCCCTAACCACTTCCGGTTCGAAAGATACTGGCAGTTGCACCACCAGTACAATTCAATTATTGAAGAATCATGGTCTACGAACCATGCGAGATCCAATGGTGAATATACTAGTGAATACATTTCAAGACTAACAATGGTGAATATACTCGTTATTACCCAAAAAAGAAGCGTCCAAGGAATTGGAAGATTTTCGGCCAATTAGCGTCATCAATACAATAGGAAAAATGATCACTAAAACACTAGCTTCTCGGCTCCAACCAAAAATGGAAACGCTAATCCATCGAGATCAAGGGGCGTTCATTCAAAAACGCTCGATTGCCGAGGTATTCCTCTCGGCTAGGGAGCTACTTAGCTCAATAACAAGGAAAAAAATTTCGACGGTGATGATTAAAATAGACTTTCATAAAGCCTTCGACACCATATCATGGGATTACATAAACAAATTATTGCAAACGAGGAAATTCCCTCCGAGATGGACCGCATGGATATCCGGTCTTCTTTCTTCGGCCTCTTCAAGGGTTAAAATTAACGGCTTGCTAGGGAAAAAATTTCGACATAAAAGGGGGGTTCGTCAAGGCGACCCTCTCTCCCCCATGATTTTTAACCTAGTCGCCGACTCTCTTCAAGGTTTTCTTCTTAAAATAAAAGGGCTTATGAGCACACCGGTTCGATACGCCTCAAGGGCTCTCCAATACGCGGATGACACGATCATCTTCGTAGAAGCTCATCCAAAGAATCTAAAAATCCTAACATACGCCCTACAAATATTTCAAAATATCACCGGCCTTAAAATTAATTGGGAAAAAACCGCATTCGTCCCAATTGCGGTCCCGAGCGATTTGCACCCCACGATCAAGAGAATCCTCAATTGCACTAAAAAAGAATTACCTATCATATACCTCGGGATGCCTCTAAACCATAAGAAACCAAGGAAAATAGACTTCATACCCCTCATAAAAAAAATGCAATCAAGGCTATCGGGTTGGAAAGGGAAATTCTTGTCTCTAGGTGGCCGTCTAACACTCGCGAAATCGGTCCTCAATTCGATCCCAACCTACTTCATGCAATGTTTTAAATTACCGAGTTGGCTAATAAAGGAAATGAACAAAATAACAAGAAAATTCCTTTGGCGAGGAGACCAAAATTGCGTTGGCGCTAATTGTCTCGTCAATTGGAAAAAAGTTTGCCTTCCGAGACAAAACGGAGGTTTAGGGTTGATTGACCTAGAAACACATAACATTGCCCTTCTCCTCAAATGGCTTTGGAAAATCTCGGCTGAACATCAAGGAATGTGGGGTGAAACCATTTTTCAAATATACGGCATCAACCATGCCGCAAACCTTCCCTCCATACCCGCACATCATGTATCCTATTTTCTCAAGGATCTCATAGCTCTAATACCCATCTTCAACATAGCATTCACCCCGGACCCGACCAACTCTTCACCATCTTGGCTCGGGAAAGAGGCCTTCTCCACATCCGCGAGCTATGCCCTCACCATCAACCCAGGGATTACGTGCAAATGGAACGCAAAACTTTGGAAAATAAAGGCACCACTAAAAGTTAGATTTTTTGGATGGCTAGCGAGCCTCGGAAGAATTTTAACCGGTGACAATCTATCGAAGATGAATTTTCCAAATGTACAAGGTTGCAAAAATTGCAACGCTACGGAGGAAACGGGTCACCACCTATTGATCGATTGCCCTTATGCCCAAAGGGTTTGGAGAGGGATCTCAGCTCATCTCGGCATATCTTTCCATGGGAAAGATACAATAGTTGACTCGTGGCTCAACAATAGAACCACCCCATCCGACAAGGAAAAAGGTATTTTCGATACTCTCTTCTTTGCAACGATTTGGACCATTTGGAAGGAAAGAAATTCGCGACTATTCGACGGAAAGAAAGCACCACCATCGATAACGATAACAAAGGCTATCAACGAAGGCTCAAATTGGTCCAACAACTGCTAAGGAAACGCCGCACATCTAGCTCCACCCGGGTAGCACGGATCTTAATTTCTCCTACAAGCTTTCCCTATTTTCTATTCTTCTTTTGTTTAAGTTCTTTTTACATATTCATGTAAAATTAAAAAACGATGTATTAAACTTGCTTTAATATATCAAAGAAGCTATGCTTCCTAAATTTTCAAAAAAAAAATGGTGAATATACTAGTGAGATAAGATAGGTATGGGAAAGGATTTTCCATGGGCTCGGTTCATGCAACTTTATCTTGTGTGAATTTTATTTTCATCTTATGTGAATTGTTTTTAGCCACTTTGGAGGATGTAGAACTTGTCTATAATAATATTTCGTTTGGTATCCAGTCATCTGAATAATTGGATTATTAATCCAAGGTCTCATCGATGACAGGCGTGGCTTCATGAGACGACATGGAATATTTATAAGATTATATATAAGCATACATTTATTTTAAAACAATAAGAAAATCAAGCTAGTATATTTTGATGAAATTGTATAATTTGATGAAAAGACTAATTTAATATGATCCATTATTATTCCGTGATTCTTTGAATTTTATGACTACTTAGAGAATAGTGATGTTTACATGGTTTATGCTTTTGTATTATGTTTTTTGCAATTGCGGACATATTGAATATAATACTAATCGTTTGATTTTAAGCGTAAGGTATTTAACAAGCACTGCGATTACATGGATTCACCAAGAATTGTTATGCATCAAAATAAAGCCAAATATATTCAGTGATAAATATATTTTTAGTATATATAAGTCATTTAATGACTGAATTTTTAATTCAAGGACAAATATAGTATATAAATAGAATACAGTTATTTGTTACGAAATATATAGCATTTCATTTCTTAATAAGTGTATCAAATTATGAATTTGGTAGGTTCACAACAGTGCATTATATTATATATTGAATGATAAATCTAACATATGTCATAATATATAGCATTATATTAGACTATATTTGATAAATATATAGACCGGATAAGAGAATTTTAAGTGATGGATAAGAAAATTATCGCATTTGGTTTATTGATGATCGTTTTCTCCATGATTGTTCAAGAGGTTTCATCTTCGGTTGAGAAGAAGTTAGTTGATGACTCGCCTTGCTTTAACAGATGCATGGGTTTCTGCGACGCTCCGCTTGATATTTGTGTAGACATATGTCAAAGGGAATGCAACGAGTTGAAACGGATAGTTCCTTCCAAGTTGAAAATCTAGCTTAGGCAAGAGATTAAATTAATTTTAAACTAGAAATAAAAAAATAAATTTGTTGTTATAACATTGCATCATGAATATGTTTTAATTTCGTGAACTCTTTGTCATGTCATGTTCTGATTAAAAATGATATTCTTGTCCTAAAGTTAATACAATTATATGGAATTGAGTTTTTTCTAATAGAAGTATGTCTATTTTTTAATTTATATAAATTGAAGTTGGGCTATTTTACTTACTTAAATTTCTCAATTTGATAATTGCTTTCGTTACAGAGCCTTACTTATGTTCAGGGATGGACAAAACATTGTTGTTCGTTTCGAGGATAATGCGGGTATAAATCACGAAGAATTATGTATTACCAATAATTCACATGTTGAGATTCCCGTACCCGACCTAATAAATAAATCACTCATTATATATATATTTTTTGAAAACTTTCATTATATAAGAAGCAATGGAGAATTTTGGACGAGAATCGGCGAAGTGAGCTAAGATAGGGTTCATGTAACTTTAACTTGTGTGAATTTTATATTCATCTTATGTGAATTGTTTTTAACCACTTTGCTGGATGTAGAACTTGTCTATAATAATAATTCGTTAGGTATCCAGTCATTTGAATAATTGGATTATTAATCCAAGGGCTCATCGATGACATGCCTGGCTTCATGAGACGACATGGAATATTTATAAGATTATATATAAGTATAAATTGATTTTAAAACATTAAGAAAATCAAGCGAGTATATTTTGCTGAAATTTTATAATTTGATGAAAAGACTAATTTAATATTATCCATTATTGTTCCCTGATTCTTTGAATTTTATGACTATTTAGATAATAGTGATGCTTACATGGTTTATGTTTTTGTATTATGTTTTTTGCAATGGCGGACATATTGAATATAATACTAATCATTTGATTTTAAGCGTAAGGTATTTAACAAACATTGTGATTACATGGTTTCACCTAGAATTGTTATGCATCAAAATAAACCCAAATGTATTCAGTGATAAATATATTTTTAGTATATATAAGTCATTTAATGACTGAATTTTTAATTCAAGGACAAATATAGTATATAAATAGAATACATTTATTTGTTACAAAATATATAGCATTTCATTTCTTAATAAGTGTATCAAATTATAAATTTGGTAGGTTCACAACAGTGCATTATATATATTGAATGATAAATCTAACATATGTCATAATATATACCATTATATGAGACTATATTAATTAAATATATAGACCGGATAAGAGAATTTTAAGTGATGGATAAGAAAATTATCGCATTTGGTTTATTGATGATCGTTTTCTCCATGATTGTTCAAGAGGTTTCATCTTCGGTTGAGAAGAAGTTAGTTGATGACTCGCCTTGCTTTAACAGACGCACCGCTTGATATTTGTGTAGACATATGTCAAAGGGAATGCAACGAGTTGAAACGGATAGTTCCTTCCAAGTTGAAAATCTAGCTTAGGCAAGAGATTAAATAAATTTTAAACTAGAAATAAAAAAATAAATTTGTTGTTATAACATTGCATCATGAATATGTTTTAATTTCGTGAACTCTTTGTCATGTCATGTTCTGATTAAAAATGATATTCTTGTCCTAAAGTTAATACAATTATATGGAATTGAGTTTTTTCTAATAGAAGTATGTCTATTTTTAATTTATATAAATTGAAGTTGGGCTATTTTAGTTACTTAAATTTCTCAATTTGATAATTGCTTTCGTTATAGAGCCTTACTTATGTTCAGGGATGGACAAAACATTGTTGTTCGTTTCGAGGATAATGCGGGTATAAATCACGAAGAATTATGTATTACCAATAATTCACATGTTGAGATTCCCATATCCAACCTAATAAAAAAACCACGCATATTATATATATTTTTTTAAAAACTTGTATTATACATGAAGCAATGGACAATTTTGGAAGAGAATTGGGGAAGTGAGATACGATAGAGAAGATATGTAAGGGAAAGGATCTTCCCTGGGCTCGGTTCATATTGCAACTTTATCTTGTGTGAATTCTATTTTTATCTTATGTGAATTCTTTTTTATCACTTTCGTGGATGTAGAACTTGTCTGTAATAATATTCCAGTAGGTATCCAGTCATCTGAATGATTGGATTATTAATCTCAGGGCTCATCGATGACCGGCGTGGATTCATGAGATGAAACAAATATTTATAAGATTATATATAAGTATAAATTGATGTCGAAACAATAAGAAAATCAAGCGAGTATATTTTGATCAAATTTAATAATTTGAAGAAAAGACTAATTTAATATGATCCATTATTGTTCCGTGATTCTTTGAATTTTATGACTATTCAGAGAATAGTGATGTTTACTTAGTATGTGCTTTTGTATTAAGTTTTTTGCAATGGCGAACATATTGAATATAAAACTAATTATCTGATTTTAAGTCTATGTTATTTAAAAAACACTATGATTACTTGGTTTCACCTAGAATTGTTATGCATCAAAATAAAGCCAAATATGTTCAATGATAAATATATTGTAGTGTATATAAGTCATTTTAAGATTGAATTTTTAATTCAAGGACAAAAATAGTATATAAATAGAATAGAGTTATTTGTTACAAAATATATAGCATTCCATTGCTTAATAAGTGTATCAAATTATAAATTTAGTATGTACACAACATTGCAATTATATATATTGAATAAGAAATCTAACATATGTCATAATATATAGCATTATATTAGACTATATTGGATAAATATATAGACGGGATAAGAGAAATTTAAGTGGTGAATAAGAAAATCATCGCAGGTTGTTTATTGATGATTGTTTTCTCCATGGTTGTTCAAGAGGTTTCATCTTCTGTTGAGAAGAAGTTAGTTGATGACTCGCCTTGCTTTAACATATGCATGGGTTTATGCGACGTACCGCTTGATATTTGTGTAGACATATGTCAAAGGGAATGCAACGAGTTGAAACGGATAGTTCCTTTCCAGTTGAAAATCTAGCTTAGGCAAGGGATTAAATAAATTTTAAACTACAAATTAAAAAATAAATTTGTTGTTATAACATTGCATCATGAATATGTTTTTATTTCGTGAACTCTTTGTCATGTCATAATGTGATTCTGATTGTAAATGATATTCATGTCCTAAAGTTAATGCAATGATAAAGAATTGATTTTTTCCTAATAGAAGTTGGTCTATTTTTTTAATTTATATAAATTGAAGTTGGGCTATTTTACTTAAAATTTCTCAATTTCATAATTACTTTCGTTATAGAACCTTACTTATGTTCAGGGACGGACAAAACATTGTTGTTCATTTCGAGAATAATACGGGAATAATACACGAACAATTACGTATTACCAATAATTCACATGTTGAGATTCCCGTACCCGACCTAATAAATAAATCACTCATTATATATATATTTTTTGAAAACTTTCATTATATAAGAAGCAATGGAGAATTTTGGACGAGAATCGGCGAAGTGAGCTAAGATAGGGTTCATGCAACTTTAACTTGTGTGAATTTTATATTCATCTTATGTGAATTGTTTTTAACCACTTTGGTGGATGTAGAACTTGTCTATAATAATATTTCGTTAGGTATCCAGTCATTTGAATAATTGGATTATTAATCCAAGGGCTCATCGATGACATGCCTGGCTTCATGAGACGACATGGAATATTTATAAGATTATATATAAGTATAAATTGATTTTAAAACATTAAGAAAATCAAGCGAGTATATTTTGCTGAAATTTTATAATTTGATGAAAAGACTAATTTAATATTATCCATTATTGTTCCCTGATTCTTTGAATTTTATGACTATTTAGATAATAGTGATGCTTACTTGGTTTATGTTTTTGTATTATGTTTTTTGCAATGGCGGACATGTTGAATATAATACTAATCATTTGATTTTAAGCGTAAGGTATTTAACAAACATTGTGATTACATGGTTTCACCTAGAATTGTTATGCATCAAAATAAACCCAAATGTATTCAGTGATAAATATATTTTTAGTATATATAAGTCATTTAATGACTGAATTTTTAATTCAAGGACAAATATAGTATATAAATAGAATACATTTATTTGTTACAAAATATATAGCATTTCATTTCTTAATAAGTGTATCAAATTATAAATTTGGTAGGTTCACAACAGTGCATTATATATATTGAATGATAAATCTAACATATGTCATAATATATAGCATTATATTAGACTATATTAATTAAATATATAGACCGGATAAGAGAATTTTAAGTGATGGATAAGAAAATTATCGCATTTGGTTTATTGATGATCGTTTTCTCCATGATTGTTCAAGAGGTTTCATCTTCGGTTGAGAAGAAGTTAGTTGATGACTCGCCTTGCTTTAACAGATGCATGGGTTTCTGCGACGCGCCGCTTGATATTTGTGTAGACATATGTCAAAGGGAATGCAACGAGTTGAAACGGATAGTTCCTTCCAAGTTGAAAATCTAGCTTAGGCAAGAGATTAAATTAATTTTAAACTAGAAATAAAAAAATAAATTTGTTGTTATAACATTGCATCATGAATATGTTTTAATTTCGTGAACTCTTTGTCATGTCATGTTCTGATTAAAAATGATATTCTTGTCCTAAAGTTAATACAATTATATGGAATTGAGTTTTTTCTAATAGAAGTATGTCTATTTTTTAATTTATATAAATTGAAGTTGGGCTATTTTACTTACTAAAATTTCTCAATTTGATAATTGCTTTCGTTACAGAGCCTTACTTATGTTCAGGGATGGACAAAACATTGTTGTTCGTTTCGAGGATAATGCGGGTATAAATCACGAAGAATTATGTATTACCAATAATTCACATGTTGAGATTCCCGTACCCAACCTAATAAAAAAACCACGCATATTATATATATTTTTTTAAAAACTTGCATTATACATGAAGCAATGGACAATTTTGGAAGAGAATTGGGGAAGTGAGATACGATAGAGAAGATATGTAAGGGAAAGGATCTTCCCTGGGCTCGGTTCATATTGCAACTTTATCTTGTGTGAATTCTATTTTTATCTTATGTGAATTCTTTTTTATCACTTTCGTGGATGTAGAACTTGTCTGTAATAATATTCCAGTAGGTATCCAGTCATCTGAATGATTGGATTATTAATCTCAGGGCTCATCGATGACCGGCGTGGATTCATGAGATGAAACAAATATTTATAAGATTATATATAAGTATAAATTGATGTCGAAACAATAAGAAAATCAAGCGAGTATATTTTGATCAAATTTAATAATTTGAAGAAAAGACTAATTTAATATGATCCATTATTGTTCCGTGATTCTTTGAATTTTATGACTATTCAGAGAATAGTGATGTTTACTTAGTATGTGCTTTTGTATTAAGTTTTTTGCAATGGCGAACATATTGAATATAAAACTAATTATCTGATTTTAAGTCTATGTTATTTAAAAAACACTATGATTACTTGGTTTCACCTAGAATTGTTATGCATCAAAATAAAGCCAAATATGTTCAATGATAAATATATTGTAGTGTATATAAGTCATTTTAAGATTGAATTTTTAATTCAAGGACAAAAATAGTATATAAATAGAATAGAGTTATTTGTTACAAAATATATAGCATTCCATTGCTTAATAAGTGTATCAAATTATAAATTTAGTATGTACACAACATTGCAATTATATATATTGAATAAGAAATCTAACATATGTCATAATATATAGCATTATATTAGACTATATTGGATAAATATATAGACGGGATAAGAGAAATTTAAGTGGTGAATAAGAAAATCATCGCAGGTTGTTTATTGATGATTGTTTTCTCCATGGTTGTTCAAGAGGTTTCATCTTCTGTTGAGAAGAAGTTAGTTGATGACTCGCCTTGCTTTAACATATGCATGGGTTTATGCGACGTACCGCTTGATATTTGTGTAGACATATGTCAAAGGGAATGCAACGAGTTGAAACGGATAGTTCCTTTCCAGTTGAAAATCTAGCTTAGGCAAGGGATTAAATAAATTTTAAACTACAAATTAAAAAATAAATTTGTTGTTATAACATTGCATCATGAATATGTTTTTATTTCGTGAACTCTTTGTCATGTCATAATGTGATTCTGATTGTAAATGATATTCATGTCCTAAAGTTAATGCAATGATAAAGAATTGATTTTTTCCTAATAGAAGTTGGTCTATTTTTTTAATTTATATAAATTGAAGTTGGGCTATTTTACTTAAAATTTCTCAATTTCATAATTACTTTCGTTATAGAACCTTACTTATGTTCAGGGACGGACAAAACATTGTTGTTCATTTCGAGAATAATACGGGAATAATACACGAACAATTACGTATTACCAATAATTCACATGTTGAGATTCCCGTACCCGACCTAATAAATAAATCACTCATTATATATATATTTTTTGAAAACTTTCATTATATAAGAAGCAATGGAGAATTTTGGACGAGAATCGGCGAAGTGAGCTAAGATAGGGTTCATGCAACTTTAACTTGTGTGAATTTTATATTCATCTTATGTGAATTGTTTTTAACCACTTTGGTGGATGTAGAACTTGTCTATAATAATATTTCGTTAGGTATCCAGTCATTTGAATAATTGGATTATTAATCCAAGGGCTCATCGATGACATGCCTGGCTTCATGAGACGACATGGAATATTTATAAGATTATATATAAGTATAAATTGATTTTAAAACATTAAGAAAATCAAGCGAGTATATTTTGCTGAAATTTTATAATTTGATGAAAAGACTAATTTAATATTATCCATTATTGTTCCCTGATTCTTTGAATTTTATGACTATTTAGATAATAGTGATGCTTACTTGGTTTATGTTTTTGTATTATGTTTTTTGCAATGGCGGACATGTTGAATATAATACTAATCATTTGATTTTAAGCGTAAGGTATTTAACAAACATTGTGATTACATGGTTTCACCTAGAATTGTTATGCATCAAAATAAACCCAAATGTATTCAGTGATAAATATATTTTTAGTATATATAAGTCATTTAATGACTGAATTTTTAATTCAAGGACAAATATAGTATATAAATAGAATACATTTATTTGTTACAAAATATATAGCATTTCATTTCTTAATAAGTGTATCAAATTATAAATTTGGTAGGTTCACAACAGTGCATTATATATATTGAATGATAAATCTAACATATGTCATAATATATAGCATTATATTAGACTATATTAATTAAATATATAGACCGGATAAGAGAATTTTAAGTGATGGATAAGAAAATTATCGCATTTGGTTTATTGATGATCGTTTTCTCCATGATTGTTCAAGAGGTTTCATCTTCGGTTGAGAAGAAGTTAGTTGATGACTCGCCTTGCTTTAACAGATGCATGGGTTTCTGCGACGCGCCGCTTGATATTTGTGTAGACATATGTCAAAGGGAATGCAACGAGTTGAAACGGATAGTTCCTTCCAAGTTGAAAATCTAGCTTAGGCAAGAGATTAAATTAATTTTAAACTAGAAATAAAAAAATAAATTTGTTGTTATAACATTGCATCATGAATATGTTTTAATTTCGTGAACTCTTTGTCATGTCATGTTCTGATTAAAAATGATATTCTTGTCCTAAAGTTAATACAATTATATGGAATTGAGTTTTTTCTAATAGAAGTATGTCTATTTTTTAATTTATATAAATTGAAGTTGGGCTATTTTACTTACTAAAATTTCTCAATTTGATAATTGCTTTCGTTACAGAGCCTTACTTATGTTCAGGGATGGACAAAACATTGTTGTTCGTTTCGAGGATAATGCGGGTATAAATCACGAAGAATTATGTATTACCAATAATTCACATGTTGAGATTCCCGTACCCAACCTAATAAAAAAACCACGCATATTATATATATTTTTTTAAAAACTTGCATTATACATGAAGCAATGGACAATTTTGGAAGAGAATTGGGGAAGTGAGATACGATAGAGAAGATATGTAAGGGAAAGGATCTTCCCTGGGCTCGGTTCATATTGCAACTTTATCTTGTGTGAATTCTATTTTTATCTTATGTGAATTCTTTTTTATCACTTTCGTGGATGTAGAACTTGTCTGTAATAATATTCCAGTAGGTATCCAGTCATCTGAATGATTGGATTATTAATCTCAGGGCTCATCGATGACCGGCGTGGATTCATGAGATGAAACAAATATTTATAAGATTATATATAAGTATAAATTGATGTCGAAACAATAAGAAAATCAAGCGAGTATATTTTGATCAAATTTAATAATTTGAAGAAAAGACTAATTTAATATGATCCATTATTGTTCCGTGATTCTTTGAATTTTATGACTATTCAGAGAATAGTGATGTTTACTTAGTATGTGCTTTTGTATTAAGTTTTTTGCAATGGCGAACATATTGAATATAAAACTAATTGTCTGATTTTAAGCCAATGGTATTTAAAAAACACTATGATTACTTGGTTTCACCTAGAATTGTTATGCATCAAAATAAAGCCAAATATATTCAATGATAAATATATATTTAGTGTATATAAGTCATTTTATGACTGAATTTTTAATTCAAGGACAAAAATAGTATATAAATAAAATACACAATTATTTGTTACGAAATATATAGCATTTCATTTCTTAATAAGTGTATGAAATTATAAATTTGGTAGGTACACAACAATGAATTATATATATTCATTGACAAATCTAACAAATGTCATAATATATAGCATTATATTAGACTATATTGGATAAATATATAGACGGGATAAGAGAATTTTAAGTGATGGATAAGAAAATTATCGCAGTTGGTTTATTATTGATTGTTTTCTCCATGATTGTTCAAGAGGTTTCATCTTCGGTTGAGATTAACTTAGTTGATGACTCGCCTTGCTTTAACAGATGCATGGGTTTATGCGACGCACCGCTTGATATTTGTGTAGATATATGCCAAAGGGAATGCAACGAGTTGAAACGGATAGTTCCTTCCAAGTTGAAAATCTAGCTTAAAAAATAGATTAAATAAATTTTAAATTAGAAATAAAAAAATAAACTTTTTTTTATAACATTGCATCATCAATATGTTTTTATTTCGTGAACTCTTTGTCATGTGATGTTCTTATTGAAAATGATATTCTTGTCCTAAAGTTAATGCAATTGTATGGAATTGGTTTTTCTCTAATAGAAGTTTGTCTATTTTTAATTTATATAAATTGAAGTATGGCTATTTTACTTGCGAAATTTTTTGAATTGTATAAGTACTTTCCTTATAGAGCCCTACTTATGTTCTGGGATGGACAAAACATTGTTATTCATTTCGAGGATCATGCGGGTATAATTCACGAACAATTACGTATTACCAATTATTCACATGTTGGGATTCTTGTACCCAACCTATATATATATATATATATATATATATATATATATATATATATATATATATATATATATATATATATCAGTGTTTTAAATTGCGGCGCAATTGCGGAAATTGCGGCCCGAAATTTAGAATCGCAATTTCGCAATAACATATAGCGGTATATTGCGTTTTCGAAAAATTGCGGCCATTGCGGCGCAATTGCGGGAAAATTGCGGGAAAATTGCGGTAATTGCGGGTACAAATTGCGGGATAATATTCAAATCGTTGTAATTTTCAAATTCTTCCATCAAATTACACGAAATTTATATTGAAATCGTTCGTCTCGACGAGAGGAACGCAATGATGGGCTTGAATTTGTGAAATTTTGTCTTTTACCCTGAATTAAACACGAAACACACGTTAAATTAATTTCGTCGAGAATTATTTAATATAAACATTATAACATAATTTTTGAGATTATTTAATACTTAGTTTCCATGTTTTATTATCAAAATATTTGATAAAATATACTCATAACATACATAACTTCTAAAATATGTCATTTTCATCTATAAATATATGGCTTTCATAATTTTCATTGTATTTCATTGATGTTTCGATTTAAAATTTGAGTTATAGTGTTTTGATATTTTTGGATGTCGACAAAAAATTCTTCAACAAAATACAAATCCAAAGATCCCGTATAATTGCCATTTTAATGAAAATTTTATGATCAACTTTTATTTATACTGAAAATGTTCCTGGACAATCAACTTTTTTATCCTTTTTAGAAGAAAATATTGTGAAAAATATATTTAAACAAACTATTATTTTTACATAATTTAATATCGCAACAACTGTCCGCAATAAGTTCATTGCGCCCGCAAACGCAATCCGCTGCAAAAAAGACCCGGCCGCAATAGACCGCAATATCGCAATTTAAAACATTGATATATATATATATATATGCTAACATTAATCCATAAATAGAATCCAAAAACCAAAATATATTATTGAAATCAGCAAAATATGTTCATGTCTTTATCAAAATATACTATTGAAAATGTATTATTTATTTTCAATTTTAACTATGTTATCATATTGGATTCATCAGTATATTTTGCTAGTTTCATCAGTATATTTTGCACGCGTGGATTTTTTTTTTGGATTCTCCTTAGCAAGCATGTGTGTATATATATATATATATATATATATTTTTTTTTTTTTAATACTTGCATTAAACAAGAAGCAATGGACAATTTTGGAAGAGAATTGGGGAAGTGAGATAAGATAGAGAAGATAGGTATGGGAAAGGATTTTCCATGGGCTCGGTTCATTCAACTTTATCTTGTGTGAATTTTATTTTTATCTTATGTGAATTGGTTTAAATCACTTTGGTGGATGTAGAACTTGTTTGTAATAATATTTCAGTAGGTACCCAGTCAGCTGAATGATTGGATTTTTAATCCAAGGACTCATCGATGACCGGCATGGCTTCATGAGATGACAACAAATATTTATAAGATTATATATAAGTATAAATTTATGTCAAAACAATAAGAAAATAAAGCGAATATATTTTGATGAAATTTTATAATTTGATGGATTGACTAATTTAGTATGATCCATTATTGTTCTGTGATTCTTTGAATTTTATGACTATTTAGAGAATAGTGATGATTACTTAGTTTGTGCTTTTGTATTATGTTTTTTGCAATGACGATCATATTGAATATAATATTAATCGTTACGCATCAAAATAAAGCCAAATATATTCAATGGTAAATATAATTTTAGTATATATAAGTCATTTAATGACTGGATTTTTAATTGAAGGACAAATATAGTATATAAATATAATAGAGTTATTTGTTACAATATATATAGCATTTCATTGCTTAATAAGTGTATCAAATTATAAATTTAGTAGGTACACAACATTGCATTTATATTTTATACTTCTATTCCAAGTTAAATATATCCCTCGAATAAAATATTGATCTATGAAGTTGCAGGACAAGTTTTTGGATTTCACCCTTTGCAAGACATTAACATTTCATTCCTTGAATAAAAAAATTGATAGATTAAGCTAAATATATCCCACAAAAGCTAATTTGAAGAGACAAAAAAGAGATAATAAAAACTAAAACTCTTTTTTGATTTTATTGATTAATAGAATTAAAGATCTCTACCAAAATGACTCTAAATCTATCAACATCAAGTTTAACACTTTGTTCTACCAAATACGCTTTATACATTGCTTCCCAACCTTGTTTGTGTATCTCTTGTGGATTTGTTAAAACCTGATGATCTCTAGGATACTTCTCTATAAGAGTGCTCTCCTCAACTTTGATCTCATATTCTACATATTTAATTCCCATATCTTTGGTTGGTTCACCATAATCTCCCCAACCAATCTTCCTCAAATTGCCCCAAGGTAATACTTGTATAAGTGTACCGTTATTCGGTAGATATAGCATGTTAGCCATACCGGCACCATGCAAACCCGTCAATACCTCGCATGAGTTAATTATATGTGCGATTTTTGGGAAGGATTTTGTGGTTTCGGTATCCACCGGTACAACTTCAAACCCTACTCCTTCAATCATTTCTATAATCTCTTTTTCATTTACGAATGCCCGTGTGCCTTTTCTTAATAAAATACAAACTCGTGGCTTTCTGTTCGAGTTTCTGTCGATTATCTCAACTTGAGCTCTTTCTAAAGAGATACTACTTCTTATGAATTGTCTAAAATCTTGCATTGTGTATCCATTTGTAGACATGTTTGGTTCAATGGCCAAAGGTCCACGACTTTTTATCCCCACTTCTGCTGAAGGGAAACAATGAACTAGGCTTTCGGAATCTAGGTCTATAATAGGGTAATCAGAGAGTTTTTTTAGCAAAGGGTTGTATAACATGATCCAACGTAAATTATAATTAGTCGCTGCAAATTGGACTTTACCGTTATACTGATACGAGCCAATGAAAAGTGGCATCAAGAGATCAGTATACGCATGATAAAGATTGAATGGAAATCCTCCTATATCGAAAATCAAAGCTGGCACATCATGTCTCACATCACAAGTTGGCGACTGGTCCGGTGCCGATTGTTGTATTGTCAGTTCTCTGACATGAGACATGGTCTCACCTTCCCATTTTCTACCGAAGGGACGGATTTTATAGGAACTGGTGTTCAGAAGAGGGATTGGCGGTGGATGAACAACGAGGATTGAGGACGCTGTACCGAGAACTCTAATGTCTCCTTCTAGTGAGCACACATCGAATCTTGATTGGGTGTAATCGCATATTAGGGTATTCTTTTGATTTTCTGCCGAAATGATTGGTGTGATAGAGAGAAAAAAATGTTGGTTATGTTGGAAATATCGAGTAGTATATATTCTATATAAGAAAAAAAATATTAATTTCACGGCACTGATAAAATATATTCTATACCTGAACTTGAGAGAGTTTGATTTTGTTCCTGATCTAAAGAAACTAAAGGTTGCACCGCAGTGGATTCTGCATAAAATTCAGCATAATTCTTACTTATCATTTCTTTATGCGGAGAATTCAGTTGTATCTTTTTTGAAATTAGAATATCTTTTTGAGAATAAGAAAGACATGCCTGCAAAATTTTTGATCTCTCCAGGTATCTCAAAGTCACTAAAGCTAAGCGATGAATTTGTTTCGTTCTGGTCCTTGGTCTCTATTGCTGGTATTGAGGCTTCTATTTCTTGCAAATTAAAAAAATAATTAGTATATCCTATAAATCAATTTTTTTTGAGAAAATAAATCAAAAATTATTAAACACAAATAAAATCTTCATTTTTCGAAGGATATCACTAGTGTTATTGGCTATTTTGGCCGAAACGAAATATTAGTTTTCAGCTAATGAACTAACCTGTTATGGTCCTATTTTCGGTCTCGCTAATTTCTTCCATGGTTTCTTCTTCTGTGATAATAACACCGAAATTTAGTTAGTACTATTATTCATTTTTCCCACAAAATTATTAAAATTAATTTTTTAATATATTAATTAATATTATTATTAATAATTTGGGGCGGGATTAATAATTAATTATGTGTGAAAATATGATGGACGCATATTAAATTAGGGGGTGTATCTTGACATAAACTGGTGTCTATTTAAATAGAAGTATCTAGAATTTAAATAGATAGGATGTATGTTTGAAAGGGTGTGTTTAGGAGATGTATATTGAATAGTATTTAAATGGATGTACTGTACTGATTTAATAATGAGAAAAAAAATTTCAATTGCCCCTGTGGGCTCTCTCTCTCTCTCCGTGTCTCGGGTTCCCACAAATTTTGCAACTCAATTTCGATAGAGAAAATCTAATTTTTTGGAGAATTATCACGAGGGTAATTTGATCTCGCATGATCTATAAAAATATTAGAAGGAGAAGATACGGCGAACATGACGAAAAAGATTACGGAGAGGTATCGAAAAAAAAATAACTAAAAAATAATAACAGGAAAAAAAATATTAAGGGGGAGTATCGACAACGAAAAAAAATAACGAAAAAAAACATTAAGGGGGAGTATTAAAATTAATGTTTTTTTAATTAATAATTTGGGGCAGGATAATTATATTATAAGTATCTATAATATTTGTCTAAAATTAAGAGGGGTGTCTATTAAATAAAATGGTGTCTAATAGATAGATAAATGTGTCTGTTTAATTAGGTGTGTCTTTTAGGGATGAATATTGATTCCTATATATATATATATATATATATATATATATATATATACATGATTCATGTACTGTAACGAAGATAGAGAAAAAATCAATAAAGAAATTTCAGAGGGCTTAGCCGTGACTCTCTCTCCTGCTCTACGTGAGATAATAAAGAAAAAAAAAGGGGAATTGGCCCTTGATTGAATCCCTATCTTTTTATTGTAATTGATATTGATCTCCCACAATTCATTGATCCAAATTAAACACATATCCTCCAATCAATAAATCAATAAATCAGAAATTATTAAACACAAAGAAAATCTTCATTTTTCGAAGGATATCACTAGTGTTATTGGCTATTTTGGCCGAAACGAAATATTAGTTTTCAGCTAATGAACTAACCTGTTATGGTCCTATTTTCGGTCTCGCTAATTTCTTCCATGGTTTCTTCTTCTGTGATAATAACACCGAAATTTAGTTAGTACTATTATTCATTTTTCCCACAAAATAGTACTCCATGTACTTTACTTTCATATTTCCTCGTCTAAGATTACATAAAACTATATATAGTTATTCAAAAAATATATCATGTATCTCTATAAGTTACTGAGGATTTTTGAAGATATTCCGTATCAGTATCACCCACCCGTAATTGTTGACTCATCGCGGCTTTGATCTTGTGCTATTTTGACAAGTAGTCGATTATCGCTTCCTGTGCCAGAGTTACATATACTTCGATTATTTAGAAAATGGAACTGTGAAAAACAAATTGAAAAAAGATATATAGACAGGTGTTACTGAATGCACCTGAATTTGTTGAATCGATGTTTAGTGTCTCTTCAATTGGAGCAGGCCAGTTATTTGATTCTCCTGAAATAAATATACTTAGATATAACTAACCAAAAATATGAATCTCTTTAGAACAAAACTTGCTCAAATAAAATTATGCACACTAACATATACCAGCTAACCCTAATTCGAGAATCACGTCTATGAAATGAAAGAAATGGGAGAAAAAAAAAGTTCTTCACGAGTAAGACAGACACAACTCTCGCACACTCGAGTATAAAAATGCAAATTATATCTATAACGATATTAGTTTGTTGTCTTGTAACTGCACAAACATTTCTTCTTTGATATAAAGCCACTTACGAAGATTTGATTTTGATTGAGGCAACGTGCATTGGTTCAGCACCGACAACACGGCAACGATGAACAAAATGCATTTCACTGCCGTTGAACAGCTGAATCTTTGAGACTCCGCTTTTGCAATTGTATAAGCTGCTTTCATTTGTGTGTGTGTGTGTGTGTTTCAAACTCTCCTAAAACTCTAAGCTCTACTAGCCAGTTCTTAATAAAAGTGAGAGTCGTTAATTTTCACTCAATTAAGCAAGAGATTGCTATTAAATAATTAAGAATTTAATTATGTATCTAGATCCATGTTGAACGGCAAGTGATAGGGGACTTCAAGGACTTTGCACAATTATTTTTATTAAATCCCTTCAATGAATGTAATTTAAGGTACACAACGACTTAGTCATTAATGTTGTATAATAGTGCTTTGAAATTACTTCGACATATGTGCATGGTTATTTAGTGTTCTAAATTATCGCTTCAGAAAAACTCAAAAAAAAAAAAAAATTATCGCTTCAGAATTATGGCATTTTAACTATTATTCACTGTAATTTTTTCTCAAGGTGATTATTCATTTTAGGGAAATTATACTCCTTAGTTAGGGTTTTTTTTTTCTTTTGTATGTTTCATTGGGTCATGTGTATGTGCTCATTTTTTTTTTTTTAAGCATTATACTTCGTTCTAATTATTTGCTTATATATAGCATGCAACTATAAATTATTATTAAAAAAAAATCATTGTTAATTTACGGGGATGTTAATTTTGATATACATGTCAATTAATTATGTGCATCTTGTTAATTACCATGTTAATTAAGTATGTCAATTAGGATATAGAGGGTGTTGTGCTGAAATATGGGGACTAGATAGTATATGCCCTCTTCATTATATTACTTGCAAGAATGAGATGGCAAAAAACAAGAAATGGAAACATTGATGTGCTTCCATGCATTTTTGTCTACAAAGTTTAAATAGAAAATGGCTAATAAGCACATGAATGCTCATAAAATACACTAGTTTATTGGCTGTGTTAATTAATGGAGATCGAAGAAAGTGCAAGATTCTTCTACACAGTCAAAGAAATACTACCGGTAAAAGGTCAACTCTTCCATTTTGCGTAAATCGTGGATCGATCGAGCTCGGAATGAAATGGTACTTTTAGTTCCTAAATAGTAAATTAAATATTTTGCTTATATACCCTTATGATTGTTTTTATTATGAGATTACTAGAATAATTGCTTTCACGAATGCCTTGAGTTACTATTATTACGAGGATACCACACACAGTGCTCATTTTATATAGTAAAATCAATGTTTTAAACAGCGGCGTTAGCGGCGATGTAGTACGCTATAACATATTTTTGGAGGTGAATGTTGCATCGTTTCAGATTTTAATTATATTATGTTTTGCTCCACAACGGCGTTATAGCGGACTGCTATAACGTTTTAGTAAAATTTAGCGGTTCAATGGCCATGAAGACAAATATAACGATGGGAAAATATACTTGGCCCCTCAAACTCCAAAAAGATGTCTTGATGAGGCGACAAAAATGGGTTAAGTTGATTGATTAGCCTTTCTGATTGACTCGATTAAATATTAATTGACACGTTTAATTGACACGTAAATTATTTATAATATGTTAATATTAGTACATGTTAATTAACATGTCAATTCGATTAAACGGTCAATTAAATCGCTAATCGAGTCAATTAATACTACTAATCAACCAATTTAACCCACTTTTGCCACATCATCAAGGCATCTTTTTGGAGTTTGGGAGGCTGAATATATAATCCCTATAACGATTGTAGTGATGCTATATTTTTGTTTCTATTACGTAACATTGATTATTTTCTTTTTTTTTCTTTTGATTTCAACTTTCATTAATAAATAACTATTATTGTGCACTCAATTTTTCACTTCTGTTTTAGTAAAATTTTATACTGATTTGATTTATTTTACTTTGTTTTCAATGGCCATGATTTCCATGAACAATTAATTTCTCCTCAATATTTTTTTCTATTTTTACTGATTTCTTATTATTCTTTTCTTAAAAAATTCAATTAATAACTAAATGAAAAAAAAATTACTCCCAAAAAAAACATTTTGGATAACATTTGAACTTTTTTTGTAATTGACGTAATTGCCGCTTAATATTTATTTCTAAAATATCCTGGTTTTGGACAAGTTATGATATTTTAAGTTTGGATAACTGGATTGAGTTTTTAAGTATTATGTGGAGCCACTGATAAAATATATCAAAATATCTTGGTTTCGAGCAAGTTATGTTATTTTTAAGTTTGAATAACTAGGAATATAGCCCGCGCTTCGCTGCGGGATATATTATTTGATAAGAAATAATATAATTAGCAAAAATAATAATTTTATATATTATTTGATATATTATTTGATATATTATTTGATATATTATTTCGCTGCGGGATATATTATTTGATAAGAAAATAGAAATATTTCTCGTGCTTCGCTGCGATTTTTCAAAATATGTCATGATCATAAAATAATAATTTTATCTAAAATGTTACAAGTATAAAACAAAAGTAATTTTCATAAATGTTAATTTAAAAAAAAAATCTGATATTAAATAGTGTCACAAGTATTATGCAATAGATGCAAATTTTTTTCCTCCTCAAAACATATCATATGTTCCAAAAGAAAAATTCAAATGTTTTATTTAGAATACAAAACATGTCAAATAAAATAAAATTCTGAAAAAGACAAACCAAAAAACATAAAAGACGCAGCTTGGTACCAATCAAAAATATTATAATAAGCACAAAAAAACGCAGCTTGGTACCAATCAAAATTGTTATAATAAGCAAAAATAAATAAATAATACCAGCTGAGGCTAACAAAAAGTATTTGTGTGAATAGTATTTTATTAAATTCAAATATTTTATTTAGAACACAAGACATATGTCAAATAAAATAATAAAAATAAAAATAAAAATAAAAAAATACATGAACAGTAACCGGGATGAACAGTACTCGAGTAAACAGTGTCGGGTGAACAGTATCCGATGCACAGTACAACAGTGTCGGGTGAACAGTACCGCCGACGTGGCCTCACCATATCTCTTGTATTCTAAAATTAATGGGAGGGGGAATTGGATGGAGTTATTTTTTTTGAAGAAAAAGGCAAACGCGATACGCGCCCGGTCCAATTTTTTTTATAAAATAAAAGAAAGAGATACAACGTTCATTATTTACAACAATCCTAGTAAGGAGGTTAATAGTAATTAGATTTTTCCCTAACTAACTACTAAGGATCCGCCAACGGATCACTTGTTCCATAATGTCCCTTGACACTAACGCGTGCATTCTCCCTTTTCTCCGGAAGATACGATTATTGCGTTCCCTCCAAATGGTCCAAACCGTGGCTAACCAAATGTTATCCCATCGCTTAGCGTCCGTCACGGAAAACTTATGTCGGTGGCCCTTCCAAAGGCTCAACACGGATGATGCATTCATGTTAATGGTAGCGTCCATACCCAACCAAATCTCCCGTGTGAATGAGCATCGCACAAAAAGGTGGTCTACATCTTCCATGCCTTCCGAACATAACGCACAAGTCGGGTCATGTGACCACCCTCTTTTGTGATTTGGATGGAGT
Source organism: Luzula sylvatica (assembly GCA_946800325.1). Taxonomy (NCBI): domain Eukaryota; kingdom Viridiplantae; phylum Streptophyta; class Magnoliopsida; order Poales; family Juncaceae; genus Luzula; species Luzula sylvatica. Next base: position 45,524,629 of record OX326956.1, on the reverse strand, counting down.
TATTAAGTACTATGTGCACCCACTAATGAATTATGTCAAAATATCCTGGTTCTGTACAAGTTAAATTATTTTGAAGTTTGGATAATTAGATGGAGTTTTTAACTATTATATGGACTCACTAATTAATTATGTTTATGGTAGATTTAATATTGTTTTATTTTAAGTCATATTTGAATGTTAAATTATATTTCTTTATTTTGAGTATTTTTGATAAAAATCCCGATGGTGAAGTGGCGGCTCGGGGCTATATCGTTCGATTCGCGCTAACTGTTAAATTAAACGTCAAAATGCAATACGCCGCTACACGCTATTTAAAACATTGAGTAAAATAATTAACTATATTTTTTAAGGAAAAAAGGATTCAATATCAGTAACTTACATAGACCCTTTTAAGATTTATTTCTAATTGTTGTTTAATTCATGCAAGCCATACCTATTAATTGAGATAAAACAACCTAAAATAGATCAAATCAAATAAACAATTATTTGGCGAAAACACAAAAATCCATTTTAATTAGCTCGGCTACTTGATTAAAAAGGAATTTATGTCCTTGCAAAGGCTATTCAATCATATTCTAAAAAGAAGTTATTTTAGAGGTGCAGTGAATATTACACCAAACAAGGGTCAAATTATCTTCTTGTTTTTTTTTACACCCATTTAAGATATATTAGACTTAACAAAACCAAATTGATTGCTTTATGCCGAAATCATTGGGATTCCTATAAGGCTTTTCCAACCCAATAAATTATGGGGAGTTCTATCATACACCTTTTTTTTTTTATGATACACAAATTTTCAAGGATATTTGAAGTAATTATCAATTAATGAGTATTTAAAGTAATTTTTCAAGTATATTTATCAATGAATGATAGGCTAAATAGGAAATATGTATTGTTCATTAAAAAAAAATTATCCATATAAAAAAAATTTTATGATACACCCTTCTAAATATCCAAAATGTCCTTTTAAAAAGGCGTATGATAGAACTCCCATAAATTATATTGTTTTCATTTTAGCCTAATTAATTGCACATGATTTCTTATGGGAGTTTGGATCTGATTAATTATTTTACTAAATTTCACGAAGAATCCCACTCATTAACACCGTTGTCATGGAATTGTTTCGAGGTAATTTGTGTCAACAATTTCTTCAAAGTTCATTAAAAATTGGGCAATTAATTTCATATGCGTCCCAATTCTCAAAATGTCTCGTATACATCGTAAAATAGGAAATAGGAAATAGTATAGAAATGTCCACCAAATATAAGAATTGCTCAATTATAGGGGTATAGTTTTAAGTAGTATATTAATCAATATCCAAACATGAGGCCCAATTGTTTAAAAAGAAGGCATTTTGAAATATATTTGGACCTAGAATTATTTAATGGGCCGGATAAGTTATCTTTTAAATCGTGAAGTAATTTCTGCAATATATATGTATTTTTCTGTTATCTATAACAAAATTCTCAATTTTACGATAACAATAAAGAAGTACCAATCAAATATTAATACAAAAGATTAATTCATGTACCAATCAATTTTGAAAAGAACAAATGAATAACACGATAGAGAACTTACTTGCACTCAAGGAAAGCGAACTCGGTTTCAGGTTAATCAGCAAAATCGGTACAAACACGCAAATCACTATGAAGGAAGCACGCTTGATCGTCGTCTTCATCGCTTCATGCTTCTTCATGTAGGAATGATTTTCTCCTCTTGAATGGATGAGAATCGAGTGCAAAAAAATTCAATATGTTGAAATTAATGAATGTATAGATAGAAAATAGAATATTCAACTCTGAATATAATTATATATAGTTGGCTTGGTCTTATTTGGTAGCTTAGACAATTAGAAAAGGATACCAGTGAAAATGAAAGGGTTTCGTTATTTGAATTTCGCATTTAAGCCATGTATTTTAAGTATATTTCGGAATTCTTGTATTCTTTCAATGGATATTGACCCTTACCAAAATGCCCAGTCACCAATGCCTAATGATTAAGGGCACGTTTGGATAAATGTAATAAAGAAAATTGGTAGTATGAATTGATGCAATTAATATAAATCTTATGTTTGGATTGATGTATTTGCTATATTACTGTAGTTCTAACTTCCATATATCATTATATTACAACATTCATGACTATCACGGGAATTACCAGGGTGACAAAAGCGGGAATGAACTCCCCAAGAAAAGAAATATGGCGGGAGAAATTAAGGAAGCTGAAGCTGAAGCGACAAAGATACAAAAAATTAAGGATTCAAGTTTTATTGGTATTACAAATAAAAATATGAAACTAAAAATATTCATGATTCTTGATTGGAATTCACTTAAACACAAAAACAAAAAAAGCATTCTTAAAGATATATTTAACCATTCTTAAAGGAGGTTGTAATTAAGAAAAGGTCGGGGTCTATGAGGTTATGTAATTTCAGATATCACATTACTTGCGTAATCGTCATTTTCCTTAATAAAATAAGGTATCGAGAATACATTATTGGTTATTTAACTTATTACACTTGACAACAAAAAAGTATTATTCACGTCATATGTATACGTTGGTAAATGGTATATGTCCAAAATAAATAGGATACATGCTTATAAAGAATCATTGGGTTGCTTTGTTTGTATGGTCAAACTACTAAAACTACAAAAAAATTTCGAATATGTATCTCCCCACATGCGTATGAATTATGAACACATTAGATATATAATTAAAAGATAGTTTCAAGTATATATATAATTAATAATTAATATAATATTCAAATGGAAAATTTATTTTTATAGATAACGTAAGAAATTTTTAATTAATGACAAATACTCAAAATATATTTTTTTTAAATTATAAAACTAGAAAAATATTTTGTAAATTTTGAAATATTAAATATGCTCATTTAATGAAATCAAATATTTTCTTAATAATAAAATCAAATGTTATTGTGGATCTGTTGTACTGATAATTTGTCTACTGAGGTTGGCAATTAAGCACCTACCTTATATCTTGATAATTTGTTATTTTATTGCAAGTAAGTAAGTACCCACCCTAAAATTTGGGCAATCTTCTGGTAAATACTAGGAAATAGTAGTTTATTAGTCAAATTAGTGCCAAGAAAGAACAGAGCAGAAAGAAAGAAAGAAAATTCTTGAACATTCAATTTAATATTATTAACAAATTATTTGGATTCCATTTAAGCACATCTAATTACACCAAAAAAAGCATCAACAACAATTACCTACATAATTTCTCTAAAATATCACAATGTAGCTCAAAAAGAAAGAAAAAAGAATATACAATAAATAATCAAATATGTTCTACTGTACGTACGACTTGAAAACATCCATCAAGACTCCTTTAAACCTATTCACATTAATCACAACATTCTGCTCTGTCAAAAAAATCCTATACATTGTATTCCATCCTTGATTGTGAATCTCTTGAGGGTTCGTAAAAACCGCATGATCTCTAGGGTATCTATGAATAAGGGTACTTTCGTCTTTTTCGATCTCATATTCGACGTACTTCAACCCCATATCAGGCAAAGGGATTCCATAATCATGTCTCCCGACAAACCCTAAATCTCCCCACGGTAATATTTGTATTACCGTGCCGTTGGTAGGTAAATATAACATGTTGGCCAAACCCGCCCCGTGAACACCGAGCATCACATCGCAAGAATTTACCACATGGGCAAATTTAGGGAATTCTCGGGTTTTATCGGGATCGGCAGTTACGACCTTAAACCCTATTTTCTTGGCCATCGACACGAGTTGTTTTTCGTTAATAATTGCCCTTGTACCTCTTCTTAGAAGTATCAACAACCTAGGTTTCCTGCCTGATTTTAGATCGATTTTATTAGCATTCGATCTTTTAAGTTTGAAACTTTTCCTTATGAATGCCGTGAAATCTTGCATTGTGTATCCATTAGGGGATTGCGTTGGGTCGACACCTAAGGGTTTGTGAGACTTGACTCCGATTTGGGCTGAGGGGAAACAATGCACATTTTCATCCTGATCAAGGTTTAAAATTGGATGAGGAGTTAGGGTTCTTATAATTGGTAAATATTTGAAGATCCACCACCAACTCATGTCGGTCACGGCGAACTGGACCTGTCCATTGTACTGGTTTGCCGCCAGAAACAAAGGGATCAGTATGTCTGTGTAGTCGTGAAACACATTCCCGACGAATCCGCCTGTGATACGTAGAAATCATATTAAGACCTAATATTTGGGCCCTCGTATAATATTTGGGTCTATAATACCATAAATTTGTATCACTATTATAATTTACCTGTGGAGAAAACAACGACTGGTACGTCGTGATGAACGGTACAAGGTGGGGCCTGATCAGGCAAGGCCTTCTTGATGGTGAGTTCTCTGATCATTTGCATGGTTGGTTTCTCCCATTTTCGTGCGTAAGGTCGAAGTTTCGACTCGGTGTTATCTTCTTGAGAAGCAGAATTTGAGACTAGAAATATTGTAGCATGTGTGCCTAATAGTCTCACATCTCCCTCCATTGAACACGTGTCTGCTCTCGAGTGGGTGAAGTCACACTCTAGCTTGCTTTTTTGGCCAGAACCATCTTGCTCTGTTTTGAAAAAAAATAAAAAAAAATAATTCATTAAAATGATTTCTATTGAGTTCCAAATATTCTTTATTGAAATTAAATTTCTTGTTGTACCTGTTGTCTCCATCAATGTCGGTAAATTTTGTATCGAATCAGAATCTGAACAAAAAAAATAGTCGAAGATATTAATTCATAAACTTATTTTGAGGTAAAATATAATATCATAAATAACATCACTTTACTTATTTTGACATGATTAATTTGAAATTGGGAGAGGATTTTTCTTTATTTCTTAACAATTTCTCAATTGAGGAAACTCAAAAGTAAATTGAAATTACCATTATCTTGGTTGTTCTCTTCTTCTTGTTTTTCAGAGTCGACCGATTCTGATACATTTGCTTCCAAATTCTTGCCTGTACTAATGTCTGTTTTTGAATCTTCAGAGTCTGAAATGTTTTTCAAATCAATATTTTTAATATAAAAAACTCAGCTATTACCATTTATGTTAGATTTTATTTCTTGATCCTAGGATGAAGTAAGGTATAATTTAGGATCTAATATAGAACTGATAAAATTTACCTTCACTCGTTTCGCGTTGAATTGATTCTGCAGATATTTTTGTTGGCAACACAATTTCTTCGACGCTGTTATTTGGATTGATCGATTCATGATTTTCATCGATTGGAATAGTTACTTCATTTGATTCTTTGCCTAGAATAAACCAGAATTATCACTTTGAACGACATGAGAAAGAGGAAATGCATTCACAAATATTAACTTACCAATCATTTTCTCATTTTGAGTTGTATCTTCTCTTAATGTGAGATGTAGTGGAGGTTTTTGCTCTTCAGTACCTATATAAACTTATAATTAGTCAAACTGTCTAAGAGATCAAATTAACCATTTTGTACCAAAAAATTGTCATAAATTTCGAAAGTATGGAGATCATAAACCATTAAATTTAACAACATAAATTTTCACTCACGTATTGTTTCCTCGTTGGGACTTAGATCTTCCGTAAGGTCCATAGGTATGTTGATAATTTCATCATTTTCTATTTGAGGGAAAATAATAAAATTAGGATTACTTTATTTTGATAAAAAAAAAAAAATCAGCAAATTTGTTCAAAGAATTAATTAGAACCTGCTTTTGAGTTTTCTGAATTTTGATTCTCTTTTTGAGGAAGAAGTACTACAGTCGATTCATTATATGCAAAAAAAGAGAAAATCTTTGTTATACAAAACAAAATGCATACAACTTTTATTTGAGAAAAAAGTTCTTATTTTAGGGGTGTAGATGCAAAAAAGCAATATTTATGAAATTAAACACTTAAACAGTTTCATGATATATATGTTTTTTCTAGAATATCAGACTTTTATGAGGATATACCTAAAATTGTCTTTATAATTAATTGGGGAGTTCTATCATACACCCTTTTACAAGGGTATTTTGGGTATTTTAGCAATTAATTATATTTGTAAAAGGGTGTATCATAAAATTTATTTTTTATGGAAATTTTTGTTTAAATGAACAACAAAAAATTCCAATTTAGTTAAACATTAATTGATAAATATATTTGATATCTTACCTTAAATATTCATAAATGGATAATTACTCCAAATACCCTTGAAAATGGGTGTATGATAATGAAAGGGGTGTATGATAGAAGCCCCCTAATTAATTAGTGGTTGGCAAGAGGTGCAAATTACTAATATAGCAAGAACATAGGGGTGTGAATTACAATTTGTGGGTTTGACATTGATTTTCTTTTATAAAATTTATGGAAATGTCCCATGTGAAAGGGACTTGCTTGGTAACCAATTCCAATCCTATGAAAGGATGGGAATTTTACAAATTATTTTCAAAGTCATGGCAAGACAAAAAGAATATGATTAATTTTTAAGTATAGAGAAAAAATTATATCCACTCTTTAGCATGTTTGGTTCTTTTCATTGTTATATACCCACTAGAAAATATTTTTTAATTTAGCAAATTGTGAGGACAAAAAAAAAAGATATATTTATATTTTCTAATTACCTTGTTGAAGGTGATCATGATCATTAATTTTGCCCTCAACGGTTGATAGAGTCTCATATGTATTCACTGATAATTGCAAATTCACTACAAAGAAACAACAAATTAATTAATAACTAAGAATGCATAAAAATAGATAAAAGAACGATATATACTTTTATTCAAATTAATATATATACTTCTATTCAAACTATAAGCACAATGTATACTTATATTTAAAAAAATTGTTTATATCCTTAGAGGAACAACTTTGCGAAAAGAACAATAGTAAAGTGAAGTTTATTTAGTTTTAGTACTCGAAATTTTTCGCAAAATTAGGAAATAATTAAGAAAGGGTGCAATTGTACAAATTCCAAGCTTACGTATGGCCGAAGCTCGAGAATTCGACTCTAGAAGAGTGAGTATTATCAGAAAGGTAACCAAACATCCAAAAATCGTCGCTATGCCGATTCCTTTCTGCTTTGTTTTGCTCGAACCATCGTGCCTCTTCATCTTCTCTCTCTCTCTCTCTCTCTCTCTCTCTCTCTCTCTCTCTCTCTCTCTCTCTCTCAATTCAAAACATGATGGCTACTTGTGGTTGAGACATATATACAATACAAAGGGCATTGTATAGTGAGAAGGAAGACTCAACAACCTCTGGTCTAGGGGATTTTAGAAAATTACTAAAATTCAAAATGAACATGAAAATTCAAATTGCTTTGCTGGGTCAGAAAGGTGACTTGAAAATGAAAGGTTGACAGCACCAAAATTTAAAACCCCAATTATAAACTACCAATGATTCAAATATAATTCCATGCCGCCAAAAACATGCCTTTGATATCGATATCTATCTATATATATATATATATATATATATATATATATATATATATATATATATATATATATATAGTTTATAGTGCCTTAATTATTATCATGTGTATACAAGTTAGTTGGAATGTCTATCTACGAAGGCAGGAGGAGGATGAGAAAAGGAATCACTTGCGTGCTGGTCCAAGGAATTGCATGCAATTTGCACCCTAGTCCTCTTAAAACAATATATTGCTTTGGCACAAAAACCACCAATAACGTTATAATGTGAGATTTCAAGTCATTTAATGAAAATATTCGATAAATTAAAAAAACAGCACAATTAGTTCTCGGCTCGGTGACATTTGTGTTGCATTTTTCTAACTAAGTTTGTATGTATCAACATTTTTCTTTCACTAGGTAGATCGTGTGGTGATATGAAAATTACATATCTTATTTATTTGCTTGTATCATTTTTCTAATTAAATTTGTAAACATGCATTCTAACATCATTTTTTATCGAAAAACTTATTGCGGCGAAATTTACTTAAGAAAAACGATTTTGCACTCAACTGAAATACATTCGAAATTATCGTCCGTCGCCCACTGTCCGGAAAATCACATTTCGGAGTTGTCCAATATCCGGTTTCCGGTGCTTTCTCACCCCACGCTAGCTCTACCTCTTTTATATATTTTTTATATTATTTTATACATTTTCTTTACATTATGTAAATAAAAGATACGTTGTTATTTATGTCATTTTTATTATTATTTATATGTATTATTTATATTTTTATTTTTTTTCTATACTATGAATTAAATATCTGTTGTTACTCATACATTTTTACTATACATATTCTACTACCATTTATATACTATACATTTTTTATGATTTTTACTATGATTTATACATTTTTTGTTTATAGTACTTGAGATTAAAAATATTTTGTTATTTATACTTTTTACTATATATTTTTTATATTATAGATTAAAGGTATGTTATTTTTTTTATAATTTTGTATTATTATTTATACATTTTTCTATACTTAGGATTATATATTTTTTGTTATTTTTTTTTTAGTATACTATGTATTAAATATATGTTGTTATTTATGCTTTCTACTATTATTTGTACATTTTTTCTATACTATGAAAAATATATGTTGTTATTTATATTTTTTTTGGTCGTAAAAATGGCATAAATATGAATGTGAATTGAATAAAAAAAAACTAACTAAATATATTTATATATTTTTTCTATATTATAGATAAAATTATGTTATTATTTATACATTTTTGTTGTCAAAGGGTATAGAAATAATTATTTAAATCTGAAGACGAAAACTATATTGAACGATGTCCGAATATTAAGCGTTGTCCGAAGAAAACAGCCGCTCACTAAATTTTCTGTCCGCATCAAGTTTTTAAACATGCATTTTTGTCACGTGATATTTTGTGGTTAAAATGAACGTTGAGAAGTACAATAACCACGGATGCATCACTTCAGTTAATTATCATGAAAACATACATTCAAAATGATGCGGAATGGGAATTCCCTTTTAAACACACCCCATAACATAAAAATTGAATATATATGTTTAGTGATGAAACATTGAAACATCGTTGTTAAACCTAGAATGCTTGCATAAATTTCGTATTGACTCGATCAATGTAGAAAAGTGGAAAATATAACCCTCATTGGTAAATTATTCTAATTTTAATGAAGACAATGAAAAATGAATATTATATTATATCTTCTTCTTCTTTTTTTCTTTTCTTCTTTTCATAAATCCGATGTATATATTATTATTTCTACGTGTAGAAAATACAAAAGCCAAACGTTGCACACCACATAGACGTTGACGGATCACCATATACTTGTAGCATCACTTTGTTTGTACTCTGTATAAGCAAATATATATATACTGATGGTTACATGGAAATGGTCATAGAAGAACTACAAGGGTGGTAGGTTTATACATGTGCAAGAGAGTATTATGGAACAATAATACGTATAAGTTTAAACTATTTTTTTTTTATCAAAAATAAATAAATTTCAAACTATGTTGATCTTTTGTTTATGAATAGCCCAGATAAGCAAGGTTGTTTAGGGTACATTCCAGCTCAGTATGCCCTTAATTATAAATTATTGCTAATCAATATATGCCGTGACAATAATTCTCACACTTATGAGAAGTAAAAGATGGTAATGGTCCATAATGGACCAGGCCAAAGAGGACGCGCCATGCCAGCGAATCCGATGATGAAGTCGCTTTCTTCTTCATTCATATGGATATCATCAAAAATTGGTTGGTTCAATTGTTACTTAGTTTGTTAATTAACTGTTCTGGTGAGTCCTATGTTTCTAATTTTTTAAATGTTTGGAAATATTTGTGCAAGTGTTTGTACTTCATGGAAATCTAATTTTGGCACATAACATTGCATTTCACATAATTTTTATTATTTGATGCTGATAAAACTTAAATCCACAACATTTTAAATTTCACATATATGATATATTATATTCAACTAACTAGCGGTGTTTCGATCATATTCAATGCGAAAAAACGCCAATCATCACTTCGCAATAATTTGTATTATGTCTATATACTCCATCTTACATTTTTCAGACCTAAAATGTGATTTTCAGTTGAGGAATAAAAAGGGAGCAAAAGAGTGCAAGCCAAAATGATGGTAACAGGCTAACAGCTCACCTACATTGAAAATTGACTTGGTGCAAAAGTTCAATCAAAGGAGCTGAAATTTAGTGCATTTAGTTATATATTCAGATTTAATCAAATGAGACTCAAACTGTATTGCTTTCTTTTATTTTCAAACTTGACTTTGGATTTGGATAAATTATATAATACTATTAGCTATAGATTTACAAAATCAAATGAAAAGTAAGTTTGGAAGTTCATGAGTATGAATTAGTTAATATAAATGCTAAAAAGAATAAAAAAAAAAATTCAATGACCAAAATATATTATTGAAATTAACAAAATATATTATTTTATTTTTCATTTTAGCCATGTTAACATGTTGGATTCAACAATATATTATGTTCATTTAAATAGTATATTTTGTTAATTTCATTAGTATATTTTGTCTGCGTTAAATTTTTTTTTGGATTCAACAAAATATACTTGAATTAGTTAATATATACCTAACTTTAGTTCCTAATATATCTATAATTTCATCTCTAGAACTTAATTTGGTTAACTTTTGTCAGCAAAAGTTATGCTATATATAGATTATAAATTTATAATCTAAATGTTATTAAAATGCTTGATCGGATGGATATTTAGGATACCCCTTGCAGTTGGTCCCAATTAAGGCATCTTAGTTGGTCTATAACTAGAGATATAAATGAAGAAAGAATTAAAGGAAAGGTATATGTGCATTGTCCGCTCTCTGCATAAAGGAGATACCCTTTAGTTTGTCACTTTGGATTTTTTTTTTTATCTTTTGCATTGCAATTATTTGCCCCTTTTGTCCTGCATAAAGATATCCTTCGTGCTTACGTACTGTTTTTTTTTCTTTTTCTAATAATTAACAGGCTATTTATGAAAGAAATACAGTTTCGGATCAACCGTAAAAGTGTACACAAGGATAAACGAATGTAGTCGTATATTCGTGGCCATAACTTTCAGTGGGAAAATCCAATTAGAATGGTTCAAATTGGGTTAGATAGATAATGAGATTATCTACAACCTTCATATAGAAATATATTTCATATGAACGAAGTATAAGTGTCGTTTCTGTGAAATACCGAAAGGGTGCAACAGTATGACATATAGTTAGTAAAACAGTCATAACTTTTGCGTACGAACTCCAATTGGGCTGGGCCAAATTGGGTTGAGTAGATAATAAGATTATCTACAACTTTCGTGTTGGTTGATTTTCTGTCAGAGAAATTTATCAATTTCGTCTGGACAGAATACTGAACAGGTTCATACAGTTTTCTGTGTGAAAGGGTGCATATTGGATATACATGCCTTTTGGCTAATCCTTATCCTATTAGGTATAAATAGGATTTTCTCTCTCATCTTCACTAAGGAATTCAGAAGTAATTCAAAGCAATATTCTGCCCAAGACACAAGAAAAAGAGCAAATTCAGATTTGATCTTTTGTGAGTGAAAAGGCACGAAGAGAGATTAATAGAGAATCGATCGAGATCAAGCAAGTGCACCGATACATCGTCTAGGCAGGTGTATCCGTGTCCGGCGTCTTCCGACTCAAGGTGGATACGTGTGGAGGAGCAACACTTGGGGCTCTCCGTTGTGATCGAACCGAAGGATCGAAGAACGGGAACGAACGGTGAAGGACGCACGGTGTGGGACGCGCGTAAAGTCACCAACGTGACCGGAGGAATAGGAGGCAGCGATCAACCCTTCGTGTTCCATCAATTTGGAACTGGTATGGATCTAACCTTCTATTTGCATCGTACCCTCGAAGTCGTGGCGTGATCTCGGGAATCGGGGAACCGGACCGGGCCTACATATCCGCTGCGCGGGCCCGGGGCCGGGGATATTCCCCTTCAATTTATTGTTTTATTAGTCAAGTAGTTTAACTAGGCTTCTATTAGAATGGGCTAATATTGAGGAAAACTTTTTTTTAAAGGGAATAAAAAGTTTATTTGGGCCTAGTTATTATTCTGTTCGGCCTAATATATGCAACGGAACGACATGTATTATTTTTCTTAATTTGAGAAAAATTCTTAATTAAAAGAAAATCCCAACCAAGAAGATTATTTGAGAATTATCATGTCTACAAAATGATCAACGTTGCAAAATTAAATAGAACTATCAAACAGATATTTTTTTCTTAAGAGATATTATGGTGTTTACTTTTTAATATCCTTATTTTTTTTTATTTGATATGAACTTATAAAGTAAAGAGAAAAGAGCTATGTTACGCAGATACTTCAAAAATGCAGAAGTATCCTGAGGATACGCGTATCCGATACGGATAGGGGTGCGATACGGCTCGGATACGTATCGGATACGTCAAGTGGCGTATCCGAATATTTTAATATTTTTTTTTTCGGATACGGCTGGGATACGACATGATACGGCTGGGGATACGTCCAGGATACGGCTGTGATACTCCATTTAGGATACTTCGGTCCATTATATATTTTGGCCCATAATATTTTTAAATAAATTATATATGATACTTCTAGGATATTTCTAAATTAGCTCTAAAATATTTCTAGAACAATTTTACGATAGTTTTATGATATTTATATTGTTTGGTTGATATTATTTATTGTCATGATATTTTATTTAAAAATATTATTAATTTATTAATTATATATAATATAAATATATTAAATTAATAATTATATAGCCGTATCCGTATCCGTGATTTTTTTTAAATTGCCGTATCCGTATCGTATCGGATACGCTACCCGTATCCGTATCCGTGCAACATAGGAAAAGAGAGCTTCCTTCTCTCTTTCTTGGAAAGAGCGAAAGAGAAAACTTTTTTTTGTGGGGGGGGAGGAACCCTAACCACCGCCACTCCCCCTCCCCTCCCTTCTTCTCCTCCCCCTCCCCTCCTCTCTCCTCTACTCAATCTTTTCTCAACCTCATCCAAACCAAACCCTAACCCTCCTCACAACCATGAAGCTCCATTTTCGAGTTCCACCGCTGGAGCTCCATTCTTGAGTTTTCTCATCCACCTCCACTTAAAAGGTCAAGGCCAAGACGAGACTATCACGTCTAAGGTAGTGCTCCACACGGCGACCAAACAAGGACAAAACGATGAAGCTCGTTTAGGCCACGGCAACGACGACAAGAAGGTCGTTTATTGACTACGGCAACAACGACAAAAGAGTGGTAATGGCATGGCAACGAAAACGAAGAGTTCGTATCAACCATGACAATACTCGAGCTACATACCTAATCTCGAGGCTACATGCTACATCCATGGTGAGAATCGAGATGCACCGCAATTCAAGAAGAACAATCGTTTGATGGTGTACAAAGTTAAACTAGCGGCGGCGGCCGACGAGTACGCAAAACCTAGAGGAAGAAGGCGGCGGCTTGGCGACAAACCCTAGTAAGAGTTTCTTTCTTTTTTTCTTAGGATTGTTCAATAGGGCAATGTGCAAGTTGTATTGAGCCCAATCTTTATTTTTCTATTTCATTTTATTTTGTTCTTTTTTTTTCCTAAGCAATGTAATTCTATGTAATTCATTTGCTTAATATATACCATGTAACTATAAGTTGTATTAAAAAAAAAACTTATAAAGTAAAAAAGAATACTAAATAAATTGATGTTTGAAACGACTAAAATACTCAATTTTCAGGTTTTCATATAAAATTCATTATTTAAAACTAACACAATCAAATTTCTATTTTTTTTTCAAAAAATTCAAACAAATTCAATAACTCAAGTCTAACCTGCAAAATAAATAAAATAAAAATGTCTTTCAAAAAAAAAATTCCAGAAACTATGTCTAAAACTAGCAAATACTTAATTTAGATGATGTTCTAACATAACTCCTTAATTGAAGACTCACACGTTCAAATTTGGATTTTTCAAAAATACAAAAAAGTGAAGTCTAACACCTGCAAAAAAATCAACAATCGTATTTTTCTAGAAATTAATAAAATTGATGTGTAAAACTAGCAAAATACTTCATTTTCATAATTTTTTTTGAATACTAACACAAGCAAATTTCTATTTTTTTAATAATTTAACCCAAATGCAAATAATGATGTCTAAAACTATCCAAAAAAAAAAATTATAATATTTTTTGAAAAAAAATGTTAAACTTGATATCTAAAATGAGCAAAATATTTGATTTTAACACTCTCTTATAAAAATTATGTATATGAAGACTAACACAACAAACTTTTATATTTTTTCTGAAATTTCTGAAAATTAAAAAAATGAAGTCTCACACTACAAAAAATAAATTTATATTTTTTTATCGAAAAAGGATAAAATTGATATCTAAAATGAGCAAAATACTCAGTTATCAAGTTTTCCTATAAAAAACTATGTAATCCAAGACTTGTGTTTGTTCAAATTTCCGGTTGTTTGATTATCTCAAAAAAGAATATCGATACTACTAACAAAATCTATCGAGAATATTGTATAGGATACATAGGTACAAAATACAATAAGAAGATCAAGATAAACAAGCAAAAATAAATCAAGAATAGCAAGGATCAAGACGTCGAAGAATCGCGAAGAAAATCAAGACGTAAAAGAATCACGGAATCAAGACATCGAACATTCCGCAAGTTGGGATATCAATCTAATCACCAAAACACATCATAGGTATCCCAAAACTTGTTTATGTATGACTCAGTTCAAAATAAAGTCAAATAAATATATTCGAAATCCATCAAATTGATGAAGTAATGAAAAAGGCTGAAATAAGGATGTCCGTTACAACGGAACTCTGTGTCCGTTATAACGGACATACTTGTCCTATTCGAGAATGAAATACACAGTATAGTCCGTTACAACGGATTAACCAATCCGTTATAACGGACACCATAAAAGCGTTGTAACGGAATAATGTCTGTTACAACGCTAATTAATTTCAAACTTGAAGGATGTCACAGAAGTATGTCCGTTACAACGGACATATATGTCCGTTATAACAGACATTGAACTCACTTCAGTACTACACCTTCCTCTCCATGTCCGTTGTAACGGATTAACCAATCCGTTATAACGGAATACCATTTAACGTTGTAACGGAGTATGCTCCGTTATAACAGAAATTAAATTCAAACTGAAGTGAATTCCCAGTATGATGTCCGTTGCAACGGACATGTTGGTCCGTTGCAACGAACTGCATAACACAGACTTCCGTTATAACGGACATACGTTCCGTTATAACGGACTGTGTAACAATTCGAATATAACAGCCGTAACGGCTAGTTTTGACTTATGGTCCGTTATAACGGACTTGTAGTCCGTTATAACGGAATATGCAGAAAATACAAGTTCTGGGAAGGATCTATGTGTTCTATAAATAGAACCCTTCCCTCATTCTCTCTCCTAACTTTGATAATCTTATTTCCACTTTCAAAAGAGAGAATAATTGCAAAATCCTTTGAGCTTATAATCATCTAAACATTCTTAGAGATTATTTCCTTCCATTCCTCCATCAAATACGATTCCCAACTTGCGTGACCGATTACGTTTAGTTCGTATTAGATATTGTAATAGGCTAGCATCCAGAGTGTAAAGCCCGCTAGAGATTGATAGAAAAACGTGTAAATCAGTCTCGGCAAAACCTTGTAAGAGTGATTCGGGAATTCAATCGAAAGTCGAAAAAGACGCAAGGCATCCCCGGAGACGTAGGTACTTGTATTCAATCGAATCGGTCGATTGAGCAAGTAGATGGTGAGTTAAAGCTACAAAGCAACCACCTACCGAACTCCGTTATCAAACATAGCGTGTTCAAATTGTTCGGTATTTTCTTAATTTCAATTATATCATTTTAGCTTCCGCACGAATTTAGAATCGGTATACCATAGTCGAAAATTGTACAATCGACCCTCCTCTAGGATTACCTATTCACCCTCCTCTAGGTTAGAATTAAACAACAACTTGCACATGCAAATTTCTATTTTTTTTTAAAAAAAAATCTTAAAATTGTGAGAAAGTGAAGTATAACACATGCAAAAAAATTAATTATCATATGTTTCTTCAAATGCCAAAATAGATGTCTGAAACGAGCAAAATACTTTATTTTACTATTTTCCTGAAAAAACTTTGTAATTAAAAAGTAACACATGCAAATTACTATATTTTCAAACAAATTTACCGAAATGAAAATAGTGATGTCCAACGCCTTCAAAAAACATATAAATATTTTTCCAATAAACAAGATATAATATTTTTCCCAAAAAAAATGTTAAAATTAATGTCTAAAATGAATAAAATACTTAACTATAATTTTTTTACAAAAAATTTCATAATTGAAGACAAACACAAGAACATCTCTATTTTTAAAAAATACCAGAAAAAATGAAAAAAAGTTAAATCCAACACCTTCAAAAATTAAATCCATAATATTTTTCAAAAAAAGTCAAAAGTCATATCTAAAACAAGCAAACTACTAAGTTTAATGTTTTCCTAAAAAAATGTTGTAACTAAAGACTTGCACATGTAGATATTTATTTTTTTCAAAAAATTCTCAAAAATACAAAAAAAAAAGTGTAACACCAGAAAAAAAAGAAGATGAATTATCATTTTTTCTAGAAAATATTAAAATACATGTCTAAAACGAATAAAATACTCAATTTTCGAGTTCTCCTATAAATTATCTTTATTCGAAGAAAATTACCAAAATGCAGATAGTGAAGTCTGAAACCTTCAACAACAACAACAAAATTACAAATTTTGGTTTTTTTTGTAGATATTATAAAATTATTTTTTTTAAGGTGTTAGACCTCACATTTTTCATTCTTCCTATATGTTTGAAAAAAATAGAAATTTTTGTTGTGAGTCTTCATTTACGGAGTTTTATAGGAGAAGCGGAAAATTAAGTATTTTGCTTGTTTTAAACTTCAATATTAGCATTTTTTGCACAAATAGAATTTTTTTTTTAAGGTGTTAGATATCATTATTTGCAATTCGGTAAATATTTTGAAAAAAAAAATAATTTGTATGTGTAAGCCATCAATATATATATATATATATATATATATATATATATATATATATATAGAGAGAGAGAGAGAGAGACTAACTAAAAATCTTGTACAAGTTACCACTATATTTTGTTTGTGGAAATCTCACCGTTAGATATGTGTGAAGATAAGCACTGTGATTAGATTAAAACATGATTCCATCACTTTTCTTTATCTCCGTTAATTTGCTTGCTCTCCGTTTTGTTCTTCTCGTTTGCAGTAAAACCCTCTCACTCCTCTCTCGTATGGCTTCACCCTACGGTGTGAACAAGCCAAAGTCATGTATTGGCACCCCTTCTTTCTCGCATCTTTTTTCCTATATGTTGTCTATGTAAACTCAACGTCTCTCTGGTTTTCGGTTAAATATTCTGAACCAGAAGCAACGAAGGAGAGGAGGGTAGCTGGGGCTGAATTGTCTTTGAATTGGATGAATTTCGAGCGTAGGTTTGTTGCAATAATTCTAATTTAGCTATGAATGGCATGGATTTACAATGAACTGGGTCTGGATTGTACAAATTAGATGAATTGGCTGTGAATTGAGTCTTAATTGGGTGTGAATTGAGTCTTAATTGGCTATGAATTGAGTCTGAGTTTATTTAATTGGCTATGAATTGAGTTTTAATTGATACAAATTGGGATACATGAGATAATGTCGAAAGATTCAAATACAAATATGATATGAATGTGTTTAGTGTTAGAATGAGTACTTAGGGTTGAATGGGAACAAAGTACTTCCAATTTGAAGATGGAAGAGTCCGAACAGAAGCAACGAGCTAGCTGTACTCAGTTTTTCTTTAAGATTTCTTAACCGCGCAAATAAAAGTGGATATGTCCAAAATGATTAGTTTGCTCGCAATGTAATTAGGTGGTGTAAGAAGTGTTTTGTGTCCATATATAGAAGTTAGTATTGAATAATTAAGAAGTGTTTTGTGCCAAAGTAGAATGATTGGAATGTAATTGATGAATCACACTTTTTTATCTAACTACAAATCTCTTTACATTCTCAAATAGTCAATCGAATATCAAATCACAAATTGCATTAGAAATTATAATTCTATTCATCCACATCATAAAAAATCTAAATCTCATACTTCAAACATTCTTTTACATACAAATTAATTCAACATACCTCACGCCTCGAATAAATCATGCGAACTTTTTCAACCTATCAATTTAAAAGACACATCTGATTTCTTCTCCCTCTAATATCAGAAAGTTCCATGTGCTCATGTTGGTACAACACATTTAAAAGAACTCAAAACAATTTTGAAATAATCTTCTTCTTTGTTCTCACAATAAAAACTCTATTAAGAGACTAGGAACCGGTACACCTTATATCTATAATTAAGTACGTCCCATCGGTTAGAACCCGCTGATCCTCTTCGTTTCGCAATGCAGGAATCGAGTACATGCAAAAGTAAACCAAAATTGAAGATGTGAAATTACATCTTCCAAATTTTAAATTGAAGGAAATGAAATTAATACAACCATTTTTTTAAGATACTTTATCAGATTTTGTTAATATTATTTCTTCATTTTATATAATATCTTGCTTCTCATCATAAGATTAGCATAATATTTAGACAATTTAAACGAAAAGGGGAACTTAAATTCGCTCAATTCATTCTTTGCCATTTGTATTGGCTGAATATCACAATTCTTGCAATGAGAATCAGGACACAACACATAAATAAATTGGTTCAAGAATAATAGCTAACTCATTTGGAAAAAACTGGCCAAACAATTACATGTATTATGAATTTTACTAAATGAGATAGCTGCCATGTAAGTACTAATTTGATATCACGGAAGCCCAATTGCAGAACTGAAACTCAATCGGGACCTAATTAGGGGCACTTAGAGAGTTTTATCTTAAAATACATAAAAGGCATACCTTAAGAAATAGAAATCAATGGCAACATCTAGCTAACGATGCATCAGTTCAACATAAATCAACAACTGAGAGTCAGTGGAGTGAGAAAGGGATGCTCTATCGGCTTAATGGTGCTAAAGACATCTCTACGATCTGCTCTGAGAGAGAGTTTAAACTAAAGCAGCTCCGCCAAAGAAAGTGCGATTCTCCGCCAGAGATAGTACAAGCTTCGATCTGCTCCTGCAACGAAAGAGAAGTGTGACCTGTTTCAGAAGAGGTACAGCTCCGCCACAGAGAGACGAAGTGCGACGCCAATCCAATCCATGGTAAAAGAGAAGGAAAAAAAAAGGAACTCGAGAACGATGGAGAGAGAATGATGGAGAATTAAGAGACGGGTCAAATCTATGTTTAACGGAGAAGTAAGAAAGGAAACGGGCGTTTGGTTATTAAACCTGCACGAATCTTGGAGCAAATCAAACGTACAGAAATTACAAGCAAAAATTACATCTAACTTGTACAAGTCTTTTAGTTAATCTATATACATATATATATTTTATTTATATATGATGTTAGATTTTATTTTTTGAATTTTTTGAAACAAATGGATATTTACTTGTGTTAGTTTTCAATTACGGAGTTTTTTCTGAAAAATATTATAATTTTTTGTGAAGCCGTAAGACTCCATTTTTAGTATTTTTCCGAATTTTTTTTATAAAATATAAATTTGCTTTTGTTAGTCTTTAATAGAGTAATTTGCGCGTTTCAGACATGAATCAATGAGCACTTTCTAGAAAATATTATAATTTTTTTTTCAGGAGTTAGTCTTAATTGTTTACAATTTTCGAAATTATTAAAAAATTGTTTGTGTTAGTCTTCAATTACAGATTTTTTATAGAAAAACATGAAAAAATAAGTACTTTGGTCATTATAGATATCAATTTTGGCAATTTTTTTGAAAAGAATTATAAATTTATTTTTTGAAGGTGTTAGACTTCGTTTTTTGTATTTTTCTGAAATTTTTGATACAAAAAATATTTTGTGTTATTCTTTAATTACGGAATTTTTTTATGAAAACATGAATAGTGAGTATATTTCTCATTTTAGATATCAACTTTGGCCTTTTATTGAAAAATATTATAATTATATTTTTATAAGATATAAGACTGCACTTTTCATATTTCTCCGAAATATTTGAAATATATAAATTTGCTCGTGCCATTCTTCAATTACGGAGTTTTTTTAGGAGAACATGAAAATTAAATGATTTGCTTGTTTAGACATTAAGTTAGTATTTTTGGAAAAATTGTATAAACTTATTTTTATTGAAGGTGTTAGACTTCGTTATTTGCATTTCGGTAAAAAAATAGTTGTCTGCATGTGTTAGTCTAACAGGGTTTTTTTTTAGGAAACAAGAAAATTCAGTATTGTTCTCGTATATATTTTGACATTTTTTGGAAATATACGATAATTGATTTTTATGCAGGTGTTATACTTTATTTTTTTGCATTTTGTAGAATCTTTTTAAAATTTAAAATATTTACACGTATAAGCCTTCAAATACGTAGTTTTATAAGAAATTTGGTATCAAAAATAGTTGCTTGTTTTAGGTATCAAATTTGGTATTTTTTTTTTAAAAAAATTATATTTTTTTTAAGGTGTTAGACTTCACTTTTTGCATTTTTCCGAAATTTTTGAAAAAATAGAAATTTAGGTTTTGTTAGTCTTCAATTACAGAATTTTTGTAAGACGCCATGACAATTAAGTACATTGCTTATTTTATACATCAATTTTCGCATTTTTTTTAGAAAAATAATATATTTTTTATATGGTGTTAGACTTCACTATTTGTATATCTGTAAAAAAATTAAAAAAATAAAAATTTGCATGTGTTAATCCTCAAATCCAAAGTTTTTTGAGGAAAAACATGAAATTGAGAAAAAAATAGAAATTTGCATGACAATTAAGTGAGAATTTTTCTCGTTTTAAACGTCAATTTCAAGAAAACTATAATCAATGGGTTTTTTGCATTTTTGAGAATTGCTTTTTTTAAAAATTAAAATTTATTTATGTTAGTCTTCAATTAAGGTGTTTTTTTAGAACACCATGAAATTGAGTATTTTAGTTTTAGACATAATTTTGTTAAATTTTTTGAGAAATATGTTCAGCTTTATGTTTTTGCAGGCGTTAGAATTATTTTTTTTTTTATTTTTCCCAACTTTGTTAAAAATGAAAATTTGCTTGTGTGATTTTAATTACGGATTTTTTTTAAGGAAAACATGAAAATTAAGTGTTTTATTCATTTTGGACATCAATTTTGACATGTTTTTTTTAATATTAAAAGTTTATTTTTTTTAAGGAAAACATGAAAACTCCACTACATAAGTTTGGTTAATGGAAAGTTTGAACTTTTAAATCCAGATTTCTTTTTTAATTCTTAATTGCTAAGCCGTCCATCTTTTTCTTTTTCTTTTGAAATAACGCCTTCAAAATTGGCTGAAAATTCTTTTTTCGAACAAACAAACAAGAAAAAATAATTACTTCGAAATTGAAACCCTAGTCCTTAATGATCATTTGAAGAGCTTTTACAAGTACACGTTCAAATCTTGTAACGTTAAGCCTTAAATTCTGTTCTTCCCAATAATATTTCCTCCTTTCTCTCCACCCTTTTGCATAAATCGAATCAGGATCTTTTATGACAGGATGGTCCGAACCATACTTCTCTAACAATGAACTCTCTTGTGGAGTTACAGAATAATGTAGCTCCCTTAACTTCATCTCTTTAGCTTGTTCTCCATAGTATGAATTTGCAAAATAATCCATTTTTCCATATGGAATCACTTGAATCATTATCGCATTTGTTCTTAGGAATAGAATGTTCGTTAAAGCTGCACCATGTACGCCCATTAACACGTCACATGAGTCTACTAATTTGGAGAATTCGATTAAGTTATCACTCTTTTTTGGTTCAACTGGTACGATCTGTAACAACAATGCAATGAAATTTGTAGCATTAGTTTAATATACTAGCTTTGCTTACTAGTAAATAAAATAATTTTTATTAGTTCTTAGAACTTTTGGTTTTTTGTTTGTCAGTAATTAGGGTCAGAAATCAGAATTAGGGTTTGAGGCAATCTATATTTGATTAATAAAAGTGTATAGTTTTATTTTTGCACAAAGAATCTTGAGTTAATTAGGAACAAATTTCACAAGTACCCTTACAAAACCTAAAATATCACGTATACCCTACAAAACATGACAGATCATGAAATCCCTACTAAACATGAGAAATATCGTAAATACCCCTCCTCTTCTTATTTTTCACAAAATATGCCTAATTTGCCTCTTCTTCTAATTTATTCACATACCAATAATATATTGATGTTTGTGAATATATGTTAACAAACAAGGAAGGAGGAGCACACCAGATAATTGTATATTTTGTAGTAGTATACATGATATTCTTATGATTTGTAGGGGTATCGATGATATTTCTCATTTTTAGGGGTATTACGAAATATTTCAAGATTTTGTAGGGATACATATGAAATTACCGCTTTCATATATATCAATATTTAAATAGACGTATATGTACCTCGAAGCCATTTTTCTTGATGAGCTCGATAACATCATGTTGATTAAGAAACTTTCTAATACCAGTCCTCAAAACAAGCATCAATCTCGGTTTCTTATCAGGTTTTGGGTCCATCTTATAGGGTATATTTACGTCCGTGGGCAAAGAAAAGATACTGCGAATATACATTCTGAATTTGAACAAATCAAACCTGTCAAAAGCTCGATTTGGATCAATTCCAAAAACCCGATGGTTCAAAAGACCGACTTGTACGTGCCGGAAACAACGCACTTCTTTATCTTCGTCGAAATTTATGATCTCATGTTTTGAAAGATCATTCAAAATCAAGATATATTTATCGACAAACCATTGATGGTAATCCCGAATAATAAATTGAACTTCCCTGTTAAATGGTTTCGAAGCGAGAAAAAGAGGGATTAATACTTCGGTGAAATCATGCCAGATATTTCCTGTGGGGACACCAAGAGAAAACACGAAGGCCATGATATTGTTATTTTTGTTGCATTTCGGTGCAATTTTTGGATCGTGCGAGTATTTTACAGTGACGTTCTTTGTGATCATTATTCTTCGAGATTGAGGGCTAAAATTCCATTCTTGATCTTCTTCTTCTTGGATGGATTTTTTTATGGGTGGGACTACAAATATGGTAGAAGTATTTCCTTGTGTTCTGATATCGCCTTTTATTTTACAAATATTACTTTGAGGATCTGAGAAATCGCACATTGGTTGTTTTGTTTGATGAATCTCATCAAAATTTTGATCACTAGGATCATCTAGAAATTTACAAGAATCAATTTATATTTTGAAAATTTGAATAAACTAATAAAAAGATTCAAATTTTGAATATTCGATATGATGAGACGAGATCACTTACAATTCGGGGTTTGAAGCTTGAGAAACCGAGGAGAAGAACAGAACATAGCCCATAACAAGAAGCACATGATAAGAAATATCAAATGCTTGAATACCATCATCTCTATTTGCAAGTTAATCTTCGCTTTTCCTTGAAATCAAATTTTTTTGAACTATAAAATGGCTATAAATCATTGCAAAAATGAAATCATCTAAAGTTATGGCTTCAAGAAGGAAATTTTTATGGAAATCATTGCAAAAATGGCAATGGAATATTGCTTCAAATCAAGGTCTGATCTGTTTAGGGGAATTTTTGGCAGGTTTTGATTTGTTTAAATGGCTATAAATCAATTTTCACACTGTTGTCAATTTGTCACACTAATTTCTACCAAATGTACAATTTCATCATTTATGTATGTATTAAATAGGAAACTATATATAGTTGACACGCAAATATTATATTTTAATTATTCCGACATAATTGTGCATGCAATTTAACATATGATTCTTTCGAATGTCAACAACAGACCCTGAGAACTCAACTTCGGGTTCCAAAAAAATCAAGGATCTGAAATCATTGTTTTATAGAGATTCAAAATCATTGTTTTTATAGAGATTCGAAATCATTGTTCGACCGAGATGATCCAAAGAGAAGGTAAATAGATATTTTTTGGTTTAACTAATAATTATGATCTAACTAAAATATTTGATCTAAATTAAATATGCAGAATTGTAAAGTAATTATCTAAACATGTTAGACCTGAGAAAATAAATAAATAGTAAAGAGCAGAAAGTGATATCGTGTTACCGTAATGTAGGGCGAGATGCAATCATGAACATACGATATGTTTACGAAATTCGACTTAAAACTTTGATGGAAATCGTTGCAAAAATTGCAATGGAATAATTGCTCTAAATCAAGGTCTGATCTCGTTAAGGAAATTTCTGGCAGGTTCTGATTTGTATAAATGGCTATAAATCAATTTCCACACTCGTGTCAATTTGTCACGCTAATTTCCACCAAATGTACAATTTCATCATTTATGCATGTATTAAATAGGAAACTATATATAGTTGAACGCAAACTATTCTTTCTTTTAAAATTATGAAAAGAAAAGTATATATAGTTGACACGCAAATTAATTTCTTTTAAAATTATGAAAAATAAACAATATATATTTGACACGCAAATTATTCTTTTATTATAAAGTTATTGGAAGTTAGTAGTTCTTTGGTTCGTGTTTTAAAAAAATGTCTAGACATATTATTGCATGATATACTCTATTATTATGTTTGGATGGTATTTTTATTTATTAATTCATGATATATTCTGAAAATGTAAAAGTGTGTTTATTTATGAAAGATTTAACCAATTAATTTTTTTAAAAATAAAATAAAATATATTATCTCCTCGTAGGAATAGAAAAGTCATCAGTGATCTTAATCTTATTTCCACCAACTATGTACTCTTACTTTATTATCTAGTGTACCAACTAAACATCAAAATGAAATAAACTAAGAACAGATATCAAGTCATACTAATTTTAAAGCACGGACCAAACACCGCCTTAAGGACATACTGATATAGTGACACGTGTCTTAATATTATTATAGCCATAGAATCATCAGATTTGTCGACTTGAATCGGAATTTTGTCAATTATGCACTCGATTATAAATAACAAAATTATTTCAAAACAACAATCTACAAATGGTAGAAACGACACACGAAACATCAACAAAAAATAAGGCCATAATAGAATAAATTAAACAAAATAAACTTAGTCAAAGAAAATATTACAATGGTGTTTCAATGTTAAATTTACTTAAATTTACAAAAAGTAGTATATTATATTTTGTAGTCACAATAAATGAGTAAATGTACGTGTGTTCTCACAACATGATAGAAGCATGATGTTTTTTTTTTGTTGTTGTTGAAGGAGAACCTGGAGCACGAAACGTGTTCTTTATCAGCTCCCGATTTTTGTATTAAAGAAAAAGTAATCTTACAAGTCCTAAGTATTACAATTGGTTAAAAGTAAAAAGAAAAAGAAAAATAGAGGAAGCTGAGACCTTGGCCATGGCCACCGTTCCCAACGCACGCAACAACTCTGTACGGAGCACACAAACACACACGCACGAGCTGATGGCGACTGAGACAAGTCTCCTACAGACGTCAGGAACAGCAAAAAGGACGGACAACGCTGCACATCTGACAGAGAAGGGGGAGGGCTCGAGGCAGACAAAGAGAATGCGTGAAGAGGAAGCAAATGGAAGAAGAGATGGTGCAATTATTGATGACTGGGCTGAAGAAAAAAGCCCACAGGGTCAAGGTATAAAAACAATCTCAACTCCTTTAATTACAATAGAAAAGTCCATCGCACAAAATAAATCGAAAGGACCAGGGAAAATCCTCAAATTAACTAAGGCCCCAAAATTCTGTAAAATTTTGGCATTAAGTACCCGTCGATCCAATAGGATTAAAAAGAAAATAACATTTCATGATGGTCAACAACATAAGCCACTTGAAATTAAATCGAGACAAAGCAACAATAGAAAAAATATAACACTGGCCAAAGAATACATTAAAAATCTAGAAAAAGAAGCAAAAGACCCAACATGACTCCTTGCAGAGGAGATCGAAACGATAAGAAAAATGTGCGGACTTAAACCAGCAAAGACTCCAACGTGCGAGGCACTAATGGGTCAAGCAAATCACGGCCCAATAACAAATAAAATAGGAAAGAAAAATGAAATAAGAAAAGAAAATTCAACGGGCCAAATTAATTTGCAATTACAAAACAAAAAAGAAACGCAATCTAGAGATTGCAAGTCAGACCAGGGACCGGCCTCAGGAAACTCAAAAATAAACAATAAGAAACCCCTGTTAATTGGTTCTTGTAGGATCAATAACAACCAAATAAATGAATTACAATCTAACGTATGTAATTTCACCTCGCAAACGAGAATTGCAGATCGCTATAATCAGGAGGACTCAGGTGACAAATACAATGAAAGGACGGACTACCGAGATGAAGAGGAAGTGCATGGCCCGCAAGGGCCATACTAGTGACCAAGAAGGGTCTGAATTATGCCACTAGGGCTAAGAAATTTTATATTTTGTAATGGTACTAGAACTATTTAACTCACTTTCTATTTTGTTTTGGAATGTAAGGGGAAGTTGCAACCCCGGGAAATGTAAGCTAATTAAAGACACAACTAGAAATTCCAAATGTAATATTTTTTGTTTATGAACTTGTTGCGCATGAAATCTCTATGCCCACCTAATATAAAAAATTACGAACATCTTGATTCAAGACAAACAAAGGGTGGGATTTTGACATCATGGTCGGATGATTTCACCCTAAAAAGTGCAAATAAAGGAAACTTCTCCTTACAAACGATACTCCAATGTAACGGAGGCTTCGAGTTTAGATTGATAAACGTTTACGGACCCACTATTGCTGCCGAAAAAGTAAACTTCTTGATAGAACTACACGAACTATTCCTGAATGATATCCCCACCATAATAGTGGGAGACTTCAACTTGATAAGGGAAATGAACGAGTCAACGGGAAACGGGCACTTGCCTATACATATTACGGCTTTTAACGACTTCATATCCGCGGAAAATCTAGTGGAAATAACACAAAATTGAAGACGGTATACATGGTCGAGCAAAGAACAGACACCAATCCTATCTAAGCTAGATAGGGCATTATGCTCAAACCACTTCCTCACCTACAACACAATAGCGATAGTGCAAGAAGAGCCTACAATCACCTCTGACCACGTACCCCTAAAACTCACATTCTCGACCCAACCTAGAAGAAGGAAAATCAACAACAAACTCGAACGATCATGGTTAAGACACAACCAAGCAAAAGAACTATTCATTGAGAGCAGGATAGCGCCTCAACAAACGGAAAATCCAGCAAAGAAATTTATCATCAAAATGTGCAAGGTAACAAAAGAATTAGCAAAATGGGCTCAGCAAAATCTGGGCAACATAGACGAAAATCTAAAAATATGCAAAGAAACACTAAAACTAATAGACATACTAGAAGAAACGAGACAACTAACTAACATAGAATTACAATTGAGAAGAGATGCGAAAATAGAAGCTCAAGAGCTGGCAACACAATCGGAAATTAAATGGCAACAAAGAAGCTCCGAAAAATGGATAAAATTCGGGGATAAGAATAATGCATATTTTCATGCGATGGCATCGAACAAAAGAAATAAAAACTTCATAAATAGTTTAGAACACGAACAAGGCACAATCAACTCACAGCAAGAGATAATGAAAGTCTTCTACGACCATTTCAAACAAACGCTAGGAGCAAAAGGCAATGAATGCCTAACAAATCTAACAACTCTAATATCCAAACCCGAAAGGGGGACGGACTTATCAACACTAGCTGCGCCTTTCGTAGACGAAGAAATCATAAATGCGATAAACCAAACAAAAACGAGGAAAGCAACGGGACCGGACGGTCTACCGACCGAATACATAAAATCTTTTTGGACATATATGAAAGGTGATATTGAGGAAATGATCACACACTTTCAAGAAAATAAACTAGACCTATGGAGAATAAACCAAGCCAATATAACGCTAGTACCCAAGATAAAGGGTGCAACAAAGATAGAAGACTTCCGACCCATAAGCGTAATTAACGGACCGATCAAACTCATAACAAAAATGATGGCCACACGCCTAGCACCTTTAATGAGCAAGTTGGTACATAAAAATCAAGCCGCATTTCTAAAAGGAAGATCCTCCACAGACTCATACCAAATAGCAAGCGAATATATAAACTACTTCAAGAAAAACAAAATACCGACGGTGGTGATCAAGATAGACATCAAAAAGGCTTTTGATAATGTTTCGTGGGACTACCTACTCAAACTCCTCGAAACAAAAGGGTTTCCTACTAAGTGGACGCAATGGACCAAAAATCTATTAATATCATCATCCTCCGCAATTAAAGTAAATGGAGAAATATCCCAATATTTCTTCCACCAAAAAGGTCTAAGACAGGGAGACCCGTTGTCACCTCTCCTATTTGATCTAGCTATAGATCTACTACAAGATATTGTAGGAAAAATTATGCCTCTATTATCACATGTGTCGGAGATAAAACCGCAACTATTACAATACGTGGATGACACCCTCCTTATAATAGAGGCGGACCCAAAGAATCTAAAAATCATAGACGAAGCACTAGGCATATTTAAAGAAATATCCGGGTTAGATATAAATTGGAACAAAACGAGCTTCTCAACTATGAACATTCCCGAAAATCTTGATATAGTAATAGCCGAAATACTAAAATGTCAAAAGAAAGAATTACCCCTCAAATACTTAGGCCTACCCCTCATGCATGCAAAACCGAGGAAAATAGTATTCCTACCTTTGCTAAAGAAAATAAAAGACAAAGTGGCCTCCTGGAAGGGGAAGCTATTATCAATGGGAGGGAGACTAACCTTAGCACAAGCCACTCTCGCATCAATACCAACACATCACATGCAAGTAGCGAAATTACCAAAATGGGTTACCTCGGAAATAGAAAAGACAATAAGAAGTTTTCTTTGGAAAGGGACGGGAAAATGTAATGGGGGAAGTTGTTTAGTGAAGTGGAACAAAGTCACACTACCGAAACCACATGGAGGACTCGGTTTGCCCAACATGAAAACAAAAAACGAATCACTAATAATGAAATGTCTATGGAAAATAGATAAAGACAAAGAAAGTACATGGACGACAACCATACACGATATATATGTGATAAACGAATCAAAAGATTTAGCCGATATACCGAAAACTAAAAGCTCACCATTCATAGCGGACTTAACCAAGCTATTACCAACGTACCTAGCATCTATCCAACAAAGTCTAACGAGTGAAGAAATAAGCTTCAAATGGTCAAACGACGGACTATACTCCTCGAAGAAAATGTATTCATTCCTTAGTAACCCGGGAATAAGAGTTGAATGGCACAGCTACTTATGGAAAATGAAAATCCCACCAAAGATCAAAACCTTCCTATGGCTAGCCCTACTAAACCGATTAAATACGGCCGACATACTAGAAAAAAAAGGGATGGATGCATCAACAAAGTTGCAAACTTTGCACAACAAACAACGAAACGGCATTGCACCTATTTACCGAGTGCAACTACACGACGCAAGTTTGGAGGATCATAGAAAGAAAAAAACATACAAACACAATTCACCTCATCATATGATATCCAATCCACGTGGAGTACCAACCGAAAAAAGATACCAAAGGAGGAAAGAAAGGGGTGGGACAAAATATGGGCGGCGACGTCGTGGACCATTTGGAAAGAGAGAAATGCAAGAATATTTAGAAACGCCTTCGCCTCGACAACAATAACGGCCGCCAAAATAGATGAAGAGCTAAGCACATGGAGCTCATAACGCAAGGACGTCCGAGCCGAAGGAAGAACTCAAGAAAAGAGCTATCGCCTAATTTTTAGACCTTTTTTGTAACTAAGTTCGAACAATGTAAATACTCTTTTCTTATTAATATAGACCGAATGAATACCTATTTGGTATTCTTTCAAAAAAAAAAAAAAAAAAAAAAAAGAAAAAGAAAAATTGGTAAATCCGTAGTTATAAAGATAGATTTCTAGTGACATCTCAAATTTTCAAAGTTTTGCAAGTTTCCATGAAGAGGCCATTTACTGTGCCCCCCAAACCCATAACCACATCCTTGATATCCTATTCATCTCCCAAAAAGTACCCACTCGATTAACAATGCTTTCAATTAACTGTTAATTGAATTAATGAATTATTAGGTACTAATATGAGATGTTAATTTACTCACAATTAACTGTTAATTCGAAGCATTAATTAATTTGGAGAGAGAGTGGGGTACAAATTGGAGTTGGGGATTAACACCCAACCCAAAAAAAACAAATGGTATTGGGATTGTGGGTGTTGTGATGGGTTTGGGGGGCATGGTATAATTTCCCTTCCATGAATGAAGTAGGTTGTTGATGTTATCTGCTAGAAGTAGGGAAGTTTTCCCTTTTCCGTGGCATTGTATTTTCTTGATTGGTGTAGTGTGATTGGATAAAATTTTGTACGTGTCTATACCAATTCAGCATCATGTTGTCAATTATGTTACAGTATCATGCTGTGTAGAGTCTAAATTAAACATCCAATGAATATCATTAAAATATGCATAATATATCATGTATGCAAATACACGGAGGACGTGTTTGGATGACTGGATTTAAGGCAGTTAGTAAGAGTAATTACTGCAATCGATCTAAATCATTTGTTTGAACTGTGGTATTCATCTCTATTATTGCAGTTGTATATCTCTCAAGACTCGTTATTATTGTAGATGTCATTCTCGTATGAAATACAAGGGTCGTATCTGCTGCACTGAAAAGAAACTGACGGGAGAAAAAAACTAAACCTTCTCTCGTTCGCGAAATTTGGGTTTTGTCCTCTCTCCCTACTAAAGCTTCGGTTCTCTTTCTTTCTGATAATTGGGATCCGGATTCGGTTTTGATAATTGGGATCGGATCCGGATCCGAATCCGGATATTATCCGGATCCGAATAACAGTATAAAAACGGATATCCGTTTTTGAAAATTTATTATATTTTTAAATAACTATAGTTTTATAGACCCAATATAAATTTATGTTTGCATGACTTATAATTGATAAATCAAGTCCATTCTAAAAGAAAATGAATATTTCATGTATGTTTTTCAAAATCCCAAAATATTTGACAAATACTTGATTTTGTTTCGTAAAATTATAATGTCCTTTTATGTATTATTTAAGTATTATTTTGATATTGTTTGAGATTCGTTGGTAAAATAGATAGTTATGTTACATACAAAATATCCGTTTGAACTATCTGAATAATATCCAGATTCGTATCCGTATCCGACATATCCGAACCGAATCCGTATCCGTTTAATATCCGAACCGTATCCGGATCCGGGAATATCCGTATCCGTATCCGTATCCGAAAAAAAATACGGATCCGGATCTAGTATGACCACTATCCGAACCGGATCCGAACCGTTTACACCCCTATGTGTGGGTATTGATTTTTTATTTATGAGAGAATTTCATATTAATCATAAAAAATAAAAACGTGTGCAACCCTATAAACTATAAAATGTTATATTATAGTTTTTAGTTTTTCTGGTTATAATTATTAATTATCAACTATAATATTTCACAATTATCTATCTTCAAAGTAATTAAATTATGTAAAATAATCTCTGAAACGAACCCTAGTATAATTATTTTGACCTAAATCTAAATGTGCATGCAATTTAACATATGATTCTTTCAAATATCAACAACAGACCCCGAGAACTCAACTTCGGGTTCCAAAAAGATTCTAGGATTTCAAATCATTGTTTATAGAGATTTGAAATCATGGTTTCCTAGAAACAAATTTCGTGTTGCATTATCAAGTCCGAGAATTCAAATCTCTGTTCACACTCCCCACCCACCAGTCTCTCTTGCCTCTCGAACCCACTCTTCTGAGCGACGCTTCAAGGGAAAAAGACTCAGAGAAGAGTTGCTGATATTCGAGTAAACTTTCTGTTCCACAATACTGGTATGAATTTTTGTTTATGTGTTTGAATCGTTTATTTAGGCGCTTAATTTGATATAATTTAGGGTTTGTTAGTTGTGCTTTAAGGTTTAGGGTTTAAGATGAACTATTTTGTTTATTCATGGCTAATTGTTTTGTTGTATACTTAATAGAATATTCTAATTACTGATGGAGGGTGGCCGTAAGCAAGCAACCGAAGAAAAATCCGTTAAGGGCAAACGAATGAAACAAACGATAGACAACAATGCTTCGGGTTCGAACTTGAATTTAGGGGACGAACCGCCGAATGAAGAAGCCGCAGCGTTTTACAATTTGTTGCGGGTGGCCAACGGGCCACTTTGGGAAGGCGCTCAGCCGGCGAGGTCAACGCAATTATCTGCGGTGACCGCGTTGTTAGACTTTAAAGAGGAATTCAAGGTGACCGATTATTGCTTTGATCGATTTATGTATGTCCTCCATACCAGTCTTCCTTCTGGTAATATCTTGCCGAAGAATTATAAAGAATCTTTGGAAGTCGTGGCGCGATCTATGGTAAACATGGATTTATTTAGGGATATGAAATTATATTTTAACCATGTTTCTTAAAGCTGTAGTCCTAAACCCCGATTAAACCCTGATAATAACCGTAATTTGTATTAACGAATAATCTCATTACCCCGAATTGTTTCGTGCAGGGGAAGGGAGCTGGTGGTTCGTCTCACCGATCGGGAAAAGACTCTGCAAACAAATGACTTGGTATGAATTTAGGGTTTTGAGTGTCTAGCGTTTATGTTTAGCATTTGCTCTAGTTCTTGAATATTGATTTTGGTTTTATGGATTTTTGTGTTGTTTCTAAAGGACGGCCTATCGGGTTTTGGGTCCAACTTGCAGGGTGTAAATTTGCGTTCATGCGCAAGGAAGACAAACTCAGAATGAACATTCGGAATTTGAATAAATCGAACCAATCGAAAGCTCTATTTCGAATTCCAAAACTGAAGGTTCAAAAGTAAAAAGACTAACTTGTACATGCTTGAAACAATGCACTTTTGTATGTTCATCAAACTTTACGTGCTCAATGCACATACTTCGAAAAATCAACCTATATTTTGTCGGCAAACCAATGAGGATAATCTCGCATTATAAAAAACATTTATCATGCTGGACATCCGAGCAAATAAACATTTTTCAGTGCAATATTTCCCGTTGCATTTTGTTTATGTATGTACCGAATAGAAAAAATATATAGGTTGACATACAAATATATGGGTTCACATAAATGAATTGAGCTAATTAATAATGAACTGAAATTAATGAAATTATAATTATTGGGTAGATTTGTTTGCTGATTAGTAGAATGGATATCTCCACTTGGCCACATTGCTTCCTACTAGCCACATGAGAGTTAAGTGCAACTTGAGTTCTTGTCCTTAAGACCACCTTTCTCCTCATGTGCGGTTCCATTTGAACCATAACTGAAAAATTGTTCCATTATAATATGGCCCCAATACATACAATACATAGGTAGTTAATTGCCACTAGTTATTGTTACGATACTAGTTATAGACTTGGAAGTTATATACTAGTTATAGACTTGGAAGTTACATACTAGTTATAGTTACAAAATTTATGAGTTTTATGATATATTTTTTTAAAAGAGTATTTCAGGTATTTAGCAATTAATTAGTTTTTGAAAAGATGTACCATAAAAAAAAAATTATAGAGATTGAACAATACATATTTCTTATTTAGCCTCCCTATTTTTTTTTTTAAAATATCCTTGATGTGTGTTAAAAAGATGAACTATCCTTTTTTTGTTGCTTTCTTTTTCGGGCTGGGCTAGTTATTATAGTTTAGAGTAGTAATGTACATCCTCTAAAACTCTTTCCGAATTTACGATTTGATTATCTCAATTTATGATTGGACATCTAATTAAGATGTCAAATTATGAATTAAAATTTTAAGTTATATCTATGACATCAAGTTTCATGGAGGAGAGGTGGGGGTATTTTATCATTTTCCTTATAGTTATAATACTACGTATAGTTACAATTTCATTTTTGTTGCATTTTCAGGTCAAATTCTATGATTTTGTCAAGGAAATACAAGCCAACAAGCCATGTTAAGATATTATTGAGTTCTTGAGCATCCATTTCAGGGCACACGAGTGAAACATGAAGATCAAGAAATCAATAATGCAAGATTGCTTTGTACAAATTTGAATTAACCCCGCACCTTTATTTTTTTGCTCATCATTGCAGCATTGTTGAGCTTAGCTTATCTGTCTTCCCAATCTGTGGTGTCTTGCCTATTCCGAGTCCTCACGCTCAAGCGCTTTGCTAGTGAGGGCCAAATCTACTTCGTCGCGCTTTAGAAAGTGAACTTCCATCTTTTTCATCAAGATTAAATGGTTCTAGTGCAAATTGATCTAAATATAAAAAAGGCGATATCAACGGGCTGTTGCTATTGCTTCGAGATTATTTAAAAGAACAATATCAACCGGCCGTCAAGACTTTTACAAACCGGGTCTGCTCTGTAGCAATCCTACTGGTCCAATGATATTTCCCATAAATGCAAAGGACCGTTGCTATAGTTCTCCGATCCCATGACTCATGTAGAGATCGTCTTTGTACAAAAGTAAGCAATTTCATGGTATGAAATCGCCGAAAAGTCGACGTGCGATGATGGATGAAATATAGATAAATTGACCATTCATCGGTAGTATTTAGATCATGTGTAAAATTTGCTTTGGAGGGACGGGTTTATGAGATTGTGACTATTAATGAATTATGAGAACTTTTGGGACTCTTCCCAATTTCTGCAATGACCCATGTTCTCTCATTTTGTGTTTGCGATCAAGTTAAAAATGTCCTTAAATCATTCAAGGCAGGTATTGTGCTTATTTTACGGGAAAACTGTATTAAAATAACAAATATATAATTTTTTATATATCAAGGTCGTATGATTTTGATCGAATGTTTGATTGCATGTTTATGTTATTCATATGGACATAAATGAGGGAATTTATCGCAGAGAGAGAAAAAAATATGACATGATTTTTCATGTAACTGGGGAACTCAAAAAGCTGTTTATGTTGGTTCAAATTATATTTGATCGTTTCAAAATAATATCGATTTTATTAATGAATCATTTCGAGTGTGATTAGTAAGTATTAAGTTTCAAGACGATGAACGCTCACACGAGATTAAAAGATGGAATACAATACACTTCAATTTTTCACAATTCGAACAGAATCAAGATCAAATTAGTTGTTACTCTGAATAACATTAAACTCGTAGCATTTTGTTAGTTGAATGAAGGTTCCGTTCACAAACGGAATGTTTTTCGTTTAAATTTTACGAGATCACAGTGTGTAGTGTGGAACTTTCGTTACGCACAAATGCCCGATAAGTAGAAGCATGTTGTATTATCATTTCACCCAGATCAGTTAACAACAATATAGTGAAACAAGTGTCACAAGATACATTGAATCAGAATAGAATATAATAACAAAGATTAAAAAAAGGGGGAAACAGAGATCCTGCATTATCAGGAGAGTAGGTTCTTCTTGAATTTGTTCTTTGATGAGCAATTAACTTAATCTCAAATATAACATGATGAGAGTTAATAACAGGGTTAGGTTAAACCATGTGCTATACTCAGTCTTTGCCTTCACAATGATCAAAAGGAATACTCTCATTACTCAGATGGCCAACATAATACATTGAGACCACATGCCATTTGATTCTCATTTGCCATCTTCTTGTCTCTTGACCATTAACTCTTCATCCATTTTAAAAATCCAAATAATAGTATACAATAATCAATGAAACCTAATAATTATGAACTATTTGTTTAATGAGTTAGTTACTCTCTTAATGGACTATATAAAGTTGTAAACATAAGATTCACTCAATCAGACATATTTACACATACCCTCCATCTCTCTCTCTTTCTCTCATCTCATCTCTCTCTCTCTCTATCTAGAAAAAAGAAGAGATGGTGAGAGAAACTACAATGTCTAAACTAAAGCTCCTAATTGCAGTATTACTCCTGCAATTCTGTCTTGCAGGATTCCACATAGTTTCAAGAACTGCACTTAATATGGGCATTAGCAAAATTGTATTTCCAGTATATAGAAATATCATAGCACTTGCTTTGATATCTCCTTTTGCCTATTTTTTTGAAAAGTAAGAAGAATAAAGCCTCTATTTATTTAGCATAGTTCATGTAGGGGTATATTATTTTTAATCTCACCTTTCTTTTTGCAGGAATGAGAGGCCACCTCTTACATTTACCTTGCTAATTCAGTTCTTTCTTCTAGCATTTATTGGGTAATTTAATATGTTTATGTTAATTACATTAATTAACAATAGATCATTTCAATTTGAAGTTTATAATTTCGCTACAAATTACAGGATAACCGCGAACCAAGGATTTTATCTTCTTGGTTTATATCACTTATCTCCCACTTATGCATCTGCAATTCAAAACACCGTTCCTGCGATCACATTTATCCTCGCTGCTGCTCTGAGGTAAAAAAAAAAAACATTATTATTTCTTAATCCCCACGACTCTTAAATTGAAATACGAATCATTTTGTGAACAATTTAGGCTTGAGCATGTGAATATAAGCAAGATATATGGAATCGCGAAGGTGATAGGCACGATTGTGAGCGTAGGAGGAGCCACGACAATCACTCTTTACAAAGGATTGCCTTTGCTAAATTCAAGTTATCAACCTCACAACAGCCAAATTATACAATCCATTTTCGCTTCTTCGAACCCTCTTATGAATTGGACTTTGGGTTGCGTTTTCATCATCGGAAATTGCCTTGCCTGGTCGAGCTGGATGGTTCTTCAGGTCTTGACTCTTGACTCTATCAAATTAAAATAATTAATCATCTCATCTTACTATACTATTTTTATAAATTATATATTTTTTAATACAGGTTCCAGTGTTAAAGAGATATCCCGCGAAATTATCGTCACTCGCATTAACCATATTCTTTGGGCTCATTCAATTCCTTATAATTGCTTCGTTTTTGGAGAACGATGTCGAGAGATGGAAGATTCATTCGGGAGGAGAGCTTTTCACTATTCTCTACGCTGTAACTAATTTATATATATTATATATACCCCTTTTACCGAATGATCATTTACGCATCGAATTTTTCTTTTTTTTAGGGATTAGTTGCCTCGGGATTAGCATTATCTCTACAAATATGGTGTATAGAGAAAGGAGGCCCGCTTTTCACAGCTGTATTTCAGCCGGTTCAAACTGTTATGGTTGCTACGATGGCTTCGCTTATACTCGGTGACCAATTATATTCGGGAGGGTAAATGCAATAAAATTTTCATATATGATATAATTTTTCGTTCGAGCCCAAACTAAAATGAAAAGCTTTAATTTGTTCTCTAATTCGCAGGATTGTTGGTTCGGTATTGATTGTGATCGGGCTGTACTTTGTTTTGTGGGGCAAAAGTGAGGAGAAGAAGGATAAACGGAAACAAGAAACAGAAGAGGATTTGAGAAAGAATCTGCTAAGTCAGGAGGAAAAAGAAAAGGAAGAATTAATTGATCAGAGTATTCCTTAAGAAAAGGAACTTGTAATGAGATGTGTTTCTGAGATTAAAATGTAAAGAAGCACAGTGTGGATAGAATGCTTAGAATTTGTTTGATGTATTTTTTATTGTGAGGTTTTGATAAACAAAACTTTGATTTGTAATGTATGTATGTATTTGAATCAATTAAATAGTGCCGCATTGGCGCTATAAAATCTCATCTAAAATACAAAATGGTAATCAATTAATCAGTGCCGCATTGGGACTGTAAAATCGCATCTAAAATACAAAATGATAATCAATTAAACAGTGCCGCATTGGCGCTATGAAATCGCATCTAAAACACAAAATGGTAACCAATTAAACAGTGCCGCATTGGCGCTATGAAATCGCATCTAAAACACAAAATGGTAACCAATTAAACAGTGCCGCATTGGCGCTATGAAATCGCATCTAAAACACAAAATGGTAACCAATTAAACAGTGCCGCATGGGCGCTATGAAATCGCATCTAAAACACAAAATGGTAATCAATTAAACAGTGCCGCATTGGAGCTATAAAATCGCATATAAAATACAAAATGATAATCAATTAAATAGCACTGCTATAGTTTGTTATAAGCGCAAACGAATATCACATCTAAATCACAACCATTTATGTAGATATTGGGAATTCAAGGAAGTGTGCTTTTGATAGAAAAGAATGTTTTGCAACTTGCACGGTAACTTTTCACACGAACAGAGTTCGAAAAACATGTTTTTGAGAAGAAAAAAAAGTGTTTAGCAATTTTTCAGTAAATGATTAAAAAAATCTTTATAGGATTTGGAAAGTCCAAATTGTCAAAATATTAATAATATACAAAAAAAAAATATATTATTATAGTTAACATAAATTATTTTTTATGTTATTATAGAGTTTTTGATGCTTAACTAATTTGTAGTATGAGCAATAGTTTTCTTCATATGTTTGTGATGACTGAAGTTGGAAAACAAAAACCCGGAATCCAAATCCCGCAGGTCCCGTAATAAACCCTCTAATAAAAAAATCCGGAAACTCATCTTCTCGACTCTTCTCTTTCATCTCTCTCTTTCCCTCCCCCTCTTATTCTCTCTCTCTTCTAGGGTTTTACCCAACGATCATCAGTCAATGGCGGCCATGGTTGCTCCACCTCGCGCGGCCACAGCTCAAACGGAAACATTCAGCGATAACAAGCGTCGTGATGACGTTCGTCTCGCGAACATCGCGGCGGCGCGATCCATCGCCGATGCTGTTCGTACATCACTCGGACCTAGAGGCATGGACAAGATGATCATCACTCCCAACTCGAACGAGGTATGTATCATTTTTCTTAGATCACAGAAATGCAGATCCATTCATCTTTTTCACTTTCCACTAACATCTGATCTCACACTCTACTAAAACCAGGTGATAATCACGAATGATGGAGCAACAATTCTCTCGCAAATGTCTCCAATACAACCAGCAGCACGAATGCTCGCAGATCTATCACGTGCACAAGATACCGCAGCTGGAGACGGAACTACCTCTGTGGTCGTCTTGGCCGGAGCTTTCCTCCGACAAGCTCAGCACCTCCTCTCAGACGCCTCTGCCCACCCAACTGCCGTCTCTGACGCACTACACAAGCTTTCTATAAAAGCCGTCGAGATCCTCAGATCCATTGCCACTCCAGTCGATCTGTCAGATCGGGAAACTCTAATAAAATCCGCCTCGACTGCTCTCAACTCCAAAGTAGTTTCGAACTACTCCTCTCTTCTCTCTCCTCTCGCTGTTGACGGAGTCATGACAATCTTAGATCCAAAAAATCCAACACTAGTAGATCTAAGGGACATCAAGATCGTCAAGAAGTTAGGAGGAACCGTTGACGATACCGAGATGGTAAAAGGACTAGTTTTCGATAGGAAAGCAAGTCACGTAGCCGGCGGCCCAACCAGGGTTGAAAACGCAAAAATTGCAGTGATCCAGTTCCAAATCTCTCCACCGAAAACAGACATCGAACAGAGCGTGATCGTCTCGGACTACACCCAAATGGATCGAATTTTGCGCGAAGAGCGAAACTACATTCTATCCATGGTCAAGAAAATCAAATCCACTGGATGCAACGTGTTGTTAATCCAAAAGAGTATTTTACGCGACGCGGTTACAGATTTATCGCTCCATTATTTAGCTAAGGCTAAGATATTGGTCGTTAAAGACGTAGAAAGAGACGATATCGAGTTCATCACCAAAACCCTGAATTGTTTACCAATTGCCAATATTGAGCATTTCAGAGAGGATAAATTAGGGTTTGCTGATTGGGTCGAGGAGGTTTCGGTTGGCGAGAGTAAAGTGGTACGAATTACCGGTATTAAAAATATGGGCCGTACCGCCACCATCATCGTCAGAGGTTCGAATCAACTCGTCATCGACGAAGCCGAGAGGAGTTTACACGATGCTCTCTGTGTCGTCAGGTTCATATTTTAATTTTACATTTATTATTTTAAAAGGAAAAATATCATTAATGCCCCCTCTCATTTGGACAGGTGTTTGGTGAACGAGAAATTCTTGATAGCGGGGGGAGGAGCTCCAGAAATCGAAATGTCGATGAGGCTCGCGGCATGGTCGAAAGAATTACACGGCATGGAGAGTTACTGCATTAAAGAATTTGCCGAGGCTTTAGAAGTGATTCCTTATACGCTGGCAGAGAATGCGGGTCTCAACCCGGTAGCGATCGTAACGGAGCTCCGAAACAGGCATGCGAGAGGAGAGACCACTGCGGGGATTAACGTGAGGAAAGGGATGATCACGAATATTATCGAGGAGAATGTCGTGCAGCCGTTGCTTGTCAGTACTAGCGCTGTCACGTTGGCCACGGAGTGCGTCAGAATGATTTTGAAGATTGATGATATTGTTACTGTCAGGTAAGGGTTTGGTTTTAGGGTTTTGTATCCGGTGTGTTTAGGGGTTTTATTTTATTATGTATTTTTCATGTTTTTGAATTTTGGGATGTTCATTTTTGTTTTATTGAATATTGTATTATTTGCTTACTCTTTTTATGATATTCGTACTTTCTTTTTATTTATTTATTTATTTATTTATTATAATCTCCTTCAGGCAATATACAATAAAGCATTTTTTTTACCAAAATAAAACTCATATTAAACTAAATAAAATATTGGTTCATGCTCAACTTATTAATACTCCTTGACAAAACAACAATAAACCAAAATGTCTGAATACTCAACATAATTAATAAGTATAACCCTTCTGGAACATTCCGGACTTGGCCTCGTCACTCTCGCCATCAGCAGTGTACTTGCCGAGCTGAGCAAGAGAGTTCGCCTTGGCCCGTTCCAAAAGCGCCTTTTGACCCGCCTCTGCATTCTCAGGAATCCCTTGCCATGTCTTCAGCACCGAGTTTTGCAATGCACGCGCGTACGAGAACGACACGTGCCACGGGTTCGGAGTTTTGTTCATCGCATTCAGATTCAGCGTCGCCTCCATTTCTGATTGCCCTCCCGAAAGAAACTATCATATCAAAAATATATTATTATATTTATTTTAGCATAGAAAAATAAATGATATATTGGGCGCGCCACGCATACCATGATGCCGGGGACGGCAGGAGGGACGGTGCGGTTTAACATTTTGAGAGTATATTCGGCGATGGAATCGGGAGAGGACTTGATTTTGTGCTCGGCGCCAGGTGTCACCATGCTGGGCTTCAGAAGAGTGCCTTCTAGGAGAACGTTGTTTTGAGATAAGTAGAAGAAGACTTCGGCCCAGACTTTTTCGGCGACTTCGAATGTGCGGTCAATTGTGTGGTCGCCGTCTAATAGGATTTCGGGCTCCACTATCGGTACCAACCCGTTATCCTGTTATAGGAGTTTTAATTACTATTATTAAGGTTGAAGGGTATTTTAGTAATTTCATAAAATTGGAAGGCATTGTACCTGAGCAATTGCGGCATAGCGAGCGAGTCCCCATGCAGCTTCCTTCACTGCCAATGCTGATGGACCGCACGGAATGCTCACAACAGTTCTCCTGTAAAAGTACAATATTATAATTATAATCAATATAATATGAAATTACAAGAATGTCCCTGAGAATAACGAAATTTAAGAAACTAACCACTTGGCAAAGCGAGCGCCTTGCTTGTAGTATTCTGCACATCTGGATGCCAATCCATCCAAACCTTGGCACCACGATTCGTTGTTCGACCCTGGCAATGGAACCAAACCCTAAATTGCACACAAAAATTGCAATGAGGTACCAAAAGAAGAGTGATAAAAGAGAGAAATTTTGTTCAATTACCTTGTCTACTTTGATACCAGGCATGATATTCTCGTCACGCAAGCAATCAACGAACTTCTTGCCATCAGTGGTGGACTGGTAAAGAGTCTCTTCGAACATGATCGCACCAGAAATGAACTCGCCCAGACCAGGCGTGGTCAAGAGGAGTTGGCGGTATGCTTGGCGATTTGTTTCGGTGTTCTCAAGACCGATCGAGGCGAGCCTCTTCCCACATGTCGCATTCGACTCGTCTATTGCGAGTATTCCTCTACCCGGCGAAGCAATTGTTTTCTACAAGGAGAGATTAAAGTACTAATGTTAGATTAAATGCAGCAAAACACAGGATCACTACTGAATTGATTATTGATCTGAGATCACAGAGTGCTAAATCAATTCACACTAGCTACTCAGTGAACATCGCAAATACCAGATCCCGCACGATCTTCAAGGTTAGACATAGATTGAGGTCTTAAAGACGAGAAGTAAGCTTACAGCGGTCTGAACGAGCTCATCGGAATAAGAAGACGCACGGATCGGCCTAAAAGAAGCTGATCGCCTAGAGGCAGTACGCAGGGACGATCTGCTGAAATCCGATTTTACGCCGCCGGAGATCCACTGGGTAGGCTGAGCAGTCATCTTCATTGTAGCAGCCATTTTTCCTTTGTTCAGTAAAGAATGGCCTTTCTAGTGAAAAGAATTTATTTGCAAGAAAATATGATTATATTTTATTTATGTAACGTTTACTTTATATTTATTTATCTTGCGGGTTATAAAATTAACTATTATGAACTATATTATGACTCCCTACATGTATAGTTACATTATAAAATCCACAGGACAAGGAAGTAGGACGGAGATTCCGAGGGTGTTGTTGAGATGAGACTATTGCTTTGGGGTTTGGTAAGTAAACAAACTATTCAGATTTAATCCATTCAGCAAACGACTCGATATTAAGTAAAGTGTCGTAAATACTTCAGAGTCGCGTACGACGGGGTTGGTGTAGTCGGATTCGGATATTATTAAAATCCAATTAACGGGTCCGGCCCATATAAGAAGTTGTATTGCAGGGCCTTAAATATGTGTAAGGGCTTGTTAGGATGCAACAGTTTTTTGTAAGTATTGGAGGATCAATTTGATTACAATTAGAATTGTGAAAAGTGAAATTGTACAGGACATAAAATATAAAATGTTTGGAAATTCATTATTTAATTTTATGTTTAGATGTAATTTAAGCACTTCTATCAAATTAAAGTTTTACAATTTTTACTTGTATGATATAATATCAATTTATAATTTTTATTAAAATACTTTTAAATTTATCGAACTATTTAATAATATATTTATTATATTGATTAATTTATTTTGATAAAATATTTTTTCAAGAGTTCAACAAAAATTACTACAAATTATTTGTATAAGGAAATAGTTTATGTTTTTTGAATTTTTTTTGAAATATAGCTTTTTCAAAAGTCCAATTTGCAAGAATAGTTCTGGTTTTTTCAAATTTGCAAAATTAGTATTTTCGCAGGACCCTCTGGCGAAAGAGATTAGTCTTGTTGTTTAATTATTATCTAGAGATGGGTGAATAGGTAATCTTAGAATGTAATTTTCGCCCTAAGGTATGTGAAGTATGTACGGAAGCGAAATAAAATTAAAGTTAAGAAAGATAATACCGAACAAAATGACACACGATGTTTGTTAACGGAGTTTGGTAGGTGACTGTTTTGTAGTTTTAACTCACCGTCTACTTACTCACTCGACCGATTCCTCCGGAGATGATTTGCGCCTTTTAGGTTTTCAATTGAATTCCCAAATCAACACTTACAAAGTTTGTCTAGATCAATTTACACGCTTCTATCGATCTATGGCGGGATTTACAAGATTTATAACTAGCCTATTACAATGCTACTAACGAACTACACGTGATCGGACACGCAAGTTGGGAATCGTTGAGTAAAGGGATTCTAATGAAGATCAAAGATCTAGGGTTTATCTAGAAATTGCAAAACTCAAGATCTTGGCTTAATTTTTTCTCTTTAGAATGTGGGAATAGATTTTGTAAAAGGTTAGTGGGAGAAAACTTAAAATGATCCCTATTTATACAACACATAGTTCCATTTTGAAAAATAGTTTTTCTGTACAATCCGTTCGAACGGATCATAAGTCAAAACTAGCCATTATGTACTAATTATTTGAAACGTGTTTGGTCCGTTCCAACGCATGATGTGAGGCAAATAAGACACAAATTTATTGCTTAATTTGGGGATTTTAGCCCTTGTGAAGAACAATTATATATATTTTATTAATCATATTTGAGATAACATGAATATTTCTTCACTAAATGTGTTTTATTGCTTAATCACAGAAATTAGAAGGAATTTCTGGGAATTTGGAGAGTGTAGTTGTCTCCAACACGTCAAGAGGAGTGAAAACGATATATTACACCGATATATTCGGTACATGAATGAGACGGAAGGCAAACAATTATCATGATATAAACTTACACAAAAGTCTACACGAAAACCACTCAATCCTTAGCCCTTATCCTGCCCACCTACCTTTGGTGGGAATTACCACCTTACCCCCAATCCTCTCCACCAACTCGTGGCCAATAAGAAGACTCCATGAGTGCTATAAATATGACCACAAGGGCCACGAGTTTGGGACGCTCTTTTATGCCTATTCTCTCTCTCTCTCTCCTTCCCCTCTTAAGCAAGTCCAAGAACCTTCAAGAACACGCAAGAATTGCATATTCGAACGATAATTCTCTAAGATCGAGCACCGAATAGAAGCTTACTTCATTCGGTGAATTGGTCTACACTTCGACGAAGATCGAGTTGTGAGGTTTTGGATTGAAGCTTTCTTCGTCCTAATCCGCGCAAGCAAGGAGACGAGCTTTATCTAATTGATTGGGAGCTTTCTTCCGATTGATTCCTTGCTAATCTCGAGTTCACGCAACCGATTTGGAGCTTTCTTCGATTGGCGAGTGAATCGGTACGAAAGGAACGAGTTGTGCGAGGTGACTAGCTTTCTACGCATCTTGAACAACGAGGAAGGCATCCACGACGAGACTCGAAGCTTACTTCATCTCTCTAGGTGTTTTCTTTCCTTTCTTGCAATTCTTGTAGCTTTAATTGACTTGGAATTGTGTAA
The DNA here is from genome assembly GCA_946800325.1 of Luzula sylvatica. Classification (NCBI taxonomy): domain Eukaryota; kingdom Viridiplantae; phylum Streptophyta; class Magnoliopsida; order Poales; family Juncaceae; genus Luzula; species Luzula sylvatica. Next base: position 45,479,657 of record OX326956.1, on the reverse strand, counting down.
AGAATTCTCGGTTTAATGAATATTTAGTTTCTTGTTTACTTGAATCGAATTCTTGTTGGTGTTTTTACTTGATCTTTTGCTTTTAATTACTGCCTTGAACTTAGTTTAAATCTTCCTTAGTTCACCCTCAAATAAAAACTTCAATTCAAACCTCAATTCAAATTACAAATTCGAAATCCAGAACAAGTTCCGTTGTAACGGAGTCCAAGTCCGTTGTAACGGACCATTCGGTTTGTACCTGACTTTCAGTCTGTTGGTACTCCGTTGTAACGCACTGTACTCCGTTATAACGCACCTTACTTCCGTTGTAACGAACCAGCAAGGAAAATCATTCAATATCACTCATACTAGTGCGTTGTAACGGACATAAGAGTCCGTTGTAACGGATCAACCAATCCGTTATAACGCTACTCCTATCCGTTATAACGGACTACCTCTTTTCGTTATAACGGAATTTTCTCCGTTGTAACGGACGTTCATATCAATCTCTACGTTAGACATAACCCTAGTGTCCGTTGTAACGGAACTTAATTCCGTTGTAACGGACTATCTTCTGTGAATTTTCTTCGTTATTTCTAGTCCATTTTGATCCAAATTTTGACGCAATTGCTCCCCGTGGAACGAATCTATACATTTGCCACTGTACAAACTTAGATTACAAATTTTGTTGATTGTTCGGGGTTTTAACACAACGACATAAAACACGCCAAAATCTCGCTCATCAAATGGCGCCGCTGCCGGGGAGCGGTGTTTAAGTCAATATTTTAGATCAAAATTTGAGATTTAAATTCATAAATTTGTTTACTCACTTCATTGTTTCTTTTTTTGACAATCTAGGTGAAAGAAGGAAGCTTTATGCACAACACAAGATCGCGAAAAGGCGAATTACTTCCATTTGTCAAGGAAATCGAAAGAAAGAACAAAAACTCTAAGAAGGGCAAGGAACCAACACGAGAAGATCAAGACGAACTTCAAACTCAAACTTTTTCTTCTCTCTCTACTCATTTAAATTCAAACATGGGTGATGAAACTAGGATTCCAAGACCGAAAACATTAAAGGAATTAGTGGCCCCAAATATCATAGAAGATAATTACAATTTTATTAGGCCGAATATACCGAACTTTAAAGCCGATCCGAGCATCATTGGCTCTTTACCCATCTTTCATGGCAAAGCAACCGAAAACCCACATAAGCATTTGAAAGATTTTAAGATTCAACTAAACATCTATGCAAATTATGAAGCATTTAACAATATTCTACTTCTTATTTTTCCTTATTCGCTAGGTGAAGGGCCGAAAGATTGGTTCTACAACCTACGAGGACCCCTCGATTTCAATGAAGTGGCTAGGCGTTTCAAGGAGAAATACTACTCGCATTCGAGATTGGCGGCAATTAGGCGAGAACTTCTAGCAATCACGCAAAAGCCAAACGAAGCTCTCCACGAGTATTACGATCGATTCAACCGTTTGATGGAGGAATGCCCAAGCCACAATGTCGAGGTCCATTTCCTTTACGAGCAATTCATCCAAGGGCTAGGATACTCCGAGAGTCAATTCCTCAACGCATCCGCGGGAGGAAGTATCGCGAACAAAGATCTCGAAGAGATTAAGAAGCTACTCGAAGTAATGGCAACCAATTCTCAATCAAGAAGGAATGTTGAATACCGAGTTAATGCGTGTAGCGACCTCAATGTCGACATGCTTAACAACAAGCTCGAGATCATCATGAAGGCTTTGGGTAAGGAGGAAACGAAAACATGTGGGGTTTGCCTCGCAAATACACACCACACCGATGAGTGCCCGAGTGTGATCGAAGATGCAAATGCCGTTTACAAGAAATTCGACGCCTCGAACTCGTATAACCCTAATCTCCGCAACCATCCTTGTTGGAGAATATCCTCGACCCCGGGCCCGCGCAGCGGAATGAAGGCCCGGTCCGATTCCCCGATTCCCGAGATCACGCCATGACTTCGAGGGTACGATGCGAATAGAAGGATAGATCTATACCAGCGTGAAATTGATCACGCACGAAGGGTTGATCGCCGCCTTCTATCTCCTGTCACGTTGGTGACAATCCGCGCGTCCCATACCACGCGTCTTTCACCGTTCTTTGGCCGTCTTCTCACTCCTTGGGTCGATCACAATCCAAGAGCCACAATTGTCGCTCCTCTACTTGTATCCACCGTGAGTCGCAAGATGTCGGTCGCGGATGCACCTGCCTAGACGATGCACCGGCGAACTTGCTCGATCTAATCGATTCTCTATTACTCGAGAAACTCCTTTCTCGATTTCTCTCTCTTCGCACCCTTTCACTCACTAAAGATCAAATCTGAATTTGCTCTTTTTCTTGTGTATATTGGGCAGAATAATCACTTGCTTAGAATAATTCAACTAAACTGGATGAGAGAGAAAGTATCCTATTTATACCTAATAGGATCAGGATTAGCCAAAAGGCATGTATATCCAATATATACCCTCTCACACAGAAAACTGCATGAACCTGGTCAGTATTCTGTCATTTAGAAATTGGTAAATTTCTCAGACAGAAAATCACCCAACATGAAAGTTGTAGATAATCTAATTATCTACACAACCCAATTTGGCCCAGCCCAATTGGAGTTCGTATGCATAAGTTATGACTATTTTACTAACTGTATGTCATACTGTTGCACCCTTTCGGTATTTCACATAAACGACACTAATACTTCGTTCATATGAAATATATTTCTACATGAAGATTATAGATAATCTAATTATCTATCTAACCCAATTTGAACCATTCAAATCGGATTTTCCCACTGACAGTTATGGCCACGAATGTACGACTACATTCGTTTATCCTTGTGTACACTTTTACGGTTGATCCTGAAACTGTATTTCCTTCAATCCTAACTTTAGTTGGTCGAATCCCAACAATGCTCAACCCGACCCATATCGACAATCGGTTACAAAATCGGCAACATACCAACATCCAAATGCAACACAAGCGGTTCAAAAATCGTTTCCAACTCAAGACCCGAATCAAGAAATGAAGCAAATGATGGAAGGAATGATGTCGATGATGCAATCAATGAACGGAAAAATCGACAAAAACGAGAAAAACATGGACTCAATGAAGCAAGAAATAAAGCAAGATATCTCAAGTGTAAGGCAAGAGGTTTCGAACACGAATCGCCATGTGGGCAACTTGGAGACTCAAATCAATCAAATTGCCACTCGAGTAAACGTAATCGAATCCCAAGGTACATCTCGACTCCAATCTCAATCGTTGGCCCCTTCCGAGCAAAGGCATGTGAACGCAATATCGCTCCGAAGCGGTAAAGAGGTGGGCGAAAGTTCGAAGAGCAAGGAGGTACAAGAAGAGAAGGAGCTCGAGGTACCGGTACCAAAAGAGAGTCCGACTCAAGCCACGAAGATACCAACTCGAGAGCTAGAACCCGAATCGACTCAAGTCAAGCCACCTTTTTCCGAGTCGTCTCCCAAAGCCAATCGAATCGAACAACGACGTGCTTGCCATCTTAAAGAAAGTGGAGGTAAACATTCCTCTACTCGAAGCAATCAAAGAAGTGCCTCGTTTGGCAAAATACCTCAAGGCATTGTGCACGAATAAAAGAAAGACAAAAGGAGATGAGTTGATTAGTGTGGGGGAAAGGGTGTTGTTATTCAACTCTCGTTTCAAACTTTTCCCCGGGAAACTTCGGTCCCGATGTATCGGCCCTTTTGTGGTCACCAATGTGACTACATTTGGGGTAGTCGAAATTCGAAGCGAAAAAACGAACAAAACGTTCAAGGTGAACGGCCATCGACTCAAGCACTACCACGCAAACTTCGAAACCGGGTGGATGGAGGAGCAAGCTCTAGAGCCCAACGACACCTCACAATGATGAGCTCGGCCAAGTCGAGCTCAAGACGTTAAACAAGAGCGCTAGCGAGGGAGGCACGCCCACGCATCAAAGGTTGTATCTCTCTATTGTCCCTCTTTTTGGAATTTTCGATTTTTTATACTTGAGGACAAGTAATCTCTAAGTGTGGGGGGGTAACATACAATCTTTGACCTGTATGAGCCCAATTAAAAATTTAAAAATCAGGGAAAATTGAAATTTTTTTTTTTTGATCTGGCCAGCAACTCCGTTGTAACGGATCTCAATGTCCGTTATAACGGACTGTACATAAATTTAAAAATTTGACTGGCGCCAAGAGTTCCGTTGTAACGGAAGAGAATTGCGTTATAACGGAGTGAAAATACCGTTGCAACGGACATGAAAAACACAAGAAACTGCGTTGCAACGGTAAATTCCCAAAATTTTAGGGACTGGCGAAACTACCTGTTTAGGGACGTTTTTGTAAGATTTTAGGGACTTATTCGCAAATATGTCATAATTTGTTACTAATATGTTCAAATTGAATTATGTTTATTTTGTTAGATTATTTATTGTGTGTGGAATGTTTGTGTGAAATTTGATAGTTTTATATTTAATTTATAATTTCATAAACTTTTTACTAAATTGTTTTTATTAATTATGGATTTATCTTCAAAATCAGCATTACATGTTCTTTTGTGATGTTTAAAAATCTAAAAAAAATATTTCTGCATTCTTCACCTGTTTGTGCACCTTTTTCGTGTAAGGAGATTTGTCTGTTGAATTAGCAAAAAAATAAAAAAAAATTATTTGGTTAATTAGGTTAAATTGCTATCAAAATTTACTCTTTTCTGTCTTGTTTGGTAAATTATATTTAACTGCTTTCTATACGTTTTAAAATTACCAAAAAGTATATATTTTTAATTTGAGTGTGTCTGGTTTGTTTAGGATGTTAGCTCACTCAATTTTATTTATTTGTCTATCTATTACGATTTTTAGAAGTTTATCTATCAATTGAGTGAGATTTTGATAGATGCACTTCTAAAAATCGTAATAGATATACAAATAAATAAAATTAAGTGAGATAAAATCCTGAACAAACTAGACACACTCAATATTAAGAAGGATATTTTTTGGTGATTTTAAAACATATAGAAAGTCGTTAAATATAATTTACAAAACAGGACAGATAAAAAGAGGAAATTTTGATATCAATGTAACCTAATTATCCAAATATGTTTTATCTTTTTGTTCCTAATTTAACAGACAAATCTCCTAACATGAAAAAGGTGCACAAACAAGTAAAGAATGCAGAAATATCTTTTTTAGATTTTTAAACATCACAAAAGAACATGTAATGTTGATTTTGCATATTAACCCATAATTAATAATAATTTTAGTAAATCATAAATTAAAGAAAAAACTATCAAATTTTACAAAGACATTCCACACACAATAACGAATTTAACAAAATAAACATAATTTAATTTGAACATACCAATAAAAAGTTATGACAAATTTACGAATAAGTCCCTAAACTTACATAAAAGTTTCTAAACAGGTAGTTTCGCTAGCTGGGCTGGCAAAACTGCAAAAAAATTGTTATTTTTTGTTCTATTTTAAGATGAAAAAAATTATAAAAAAATCAAAAAAATATGACTTCCCCTATTTCGTCAGATGGCCTGGCGAAAGTGACTTAATTAACTTTTTTCAGGTTAACGATAAAAAATGATGGTTATAAACACTTTTGCCAACAGCTCTGGCAAAAGACTAATCTCTTTCGTCAGAGAGTCTGGCGAAAATTCTTGTTTTACAAATTTGGAAAAACTAAGTTATTTTTGCAAATTAGGCTTTTGAGAAGACTATATGTCAAACAAATTCATGTTTTTTTTTGTTATACAAAGGATCCTGGAGATTCCTTGACAATCTCTCGATCAATCCATAAATAACATCCAAACATACATTGGTAAAATTGTACTATTCTACACAAAATGGGATTTTATCTTTTTTTTCCTTTTTCTTTTCTGCTTTCAATTGCACGCAGTCTTTCATTTCATCTAATTTAAAACTTTTACATGATGTGTATCATTCGAATTAAAATCACATGTGTATTTGGTACATATACTTAACAGCACGATTTCAAGACCAATCCAAAACTACTTGCTAGTCAACATTTATATTCTTGATTTTAAGACTAGCATATCAACATAACAAGAACAAAAAAACTAGCGAAAATTAAACTAAGATAGAACTATTAAATTTTCAATTTACTCTCAAATTTGTTAGTTTGTCTGCCGTCTTGTTGTGTTCGAACAGAAGGTAAGGATCGCAGGAGCAATGATCATGAATCATGGAGCAATCACCGCCATCTAGATTTTTGTTTAGATGCCTCGGTTAGATTGCAATTTTAGAAGAAGAAAAAAAGAGGAGAAATGTATGGAGAAAATCGAAGAAGAGGAGAATGCCTTTGGAGGGGGGAGTGGCACCAATGCAGCGGAGGGCGTCGCCGCCCTAGATTGGAGTTTCAACCGCCTATGATTTCTCACTAAACGAGATATTACGTATTCATCCAAACAAGCCTTAATTGTTTTGATTCTTTGCTTTTTAGCCCATAAAAGATCTAATATTGATTTTGTCTGTAAATTATGAACAATCAATCACTATTTGAGCCATTTTTTATCCATGAATTCAATTTCCATGCTATTAGAGCCATCGTATAGCATATTTAACTCTGTGTGCTCTCTGTTTAATGTTCATGCTAAATATACATTCAAGCTTAATAAACAATCTTATTTAAATTCTTCCAAGCATGATTGTAGTTACCAATTTACTTACTCATTGAAAATGAGAACCCTTTAATACAAAATCCTTATCAAAAAATTTAGTCCAAGAAATCCTTCATTGGATCATCGTGATGAACTCTCTTCATCCTATACGCCTCCATATCCTCCGCAGTAACCTACACAAATCAAAAATAAAACACTGCTAAATATTTTCTCATAGTAAGTAACAATCTTTAATAAAAAAAACGATTATATACCTCGTCATTCCATTTGACATTATATTTACGCTTCCTCTCGTCTCTCTCCTCCTTGTTCCTCTCTTCCTCCTACCAATTTCAAAGTTGACAAAAAATATTTAAATTTGAAAAATCAATAAAAAATAAAATAAAAAACACAAAATTACCTTCTTGAGAGATTCGGCAAGGAGTTCCTTATCAAGGACGAGATCTTCAGGTACTTGAGTTCCCCACGTAGCCAATTTCTTCTCTTCTTGCTGAACCGGTGTATCTATTCAAATTTATCACAAAACATCAATAAAGCAGGGAGGGACCTTTTTGCAAATTTCCCGAAAAAGATACATACCATGAGAGGCTTCCTTACGAGCCAGATTAGCCCTCATCAAGTCGGCAGTAGCCTCAGCAGCCTCGATACCGGCGGTACCGGTACAGTAACTATTCCTAATAGTCTGATGACAACACTGGTACCCCCATTGGTGATCCTTCCACCAAGACCCCCACACACTCGTGTGGTTATTCGCATACACGTCCTCCTCGTACTTGCTCTTCGGCAACGCCATTTCCTGGCCTTTGATTACGCGACCGGTACGGTCGTACTCGATCTCCCTCTCGCTCTGACCGAGGAGGAGCTCGCGAGGAAGCACCTCGTCAGAGGCGGCGTTTCCGTACTTCTCGACTATCGTGTCTTTGGTTTGGGACTTCAATTTTTCTTTGATGACCTTGTAATTTTTGTAGAGCAATTCGGCTTGGGACGGCGCGGCTTGCATGTGCATGTCTTGCCCTTTGTCGAACGCCTCCCATGCGTGCACGTTCAGTTGCTTGAACTCTAATGCTTGTCCACTCAATCTATTTTGATTATCCCCCTACACCAAATAATAATAATAATGTTTCAAGGGTGTTTTTGTAATTTTGATATTTTAATGGGTTGGTTACTTACAGAGTAGAATTTCTCATTGGGATCCATATCGGGCATGGGATCTTCGCGCATGGAACGGGTTTTGGGATCGTAATAAGCGGAATTGACGTCTAAATTGAGTAGATATTTGGCGGTATCTTCACGAATACGAAGATTTCGAACGGTACCGGTACTGCCACCGCCGGTGGTACGGACACGCTTCTCGACCTTGGCGAAATCTATTTGGTGTCTCTCGTCGACTTTGGCCTCGTCGATCTTATCCTCGTCGTCATCGTCGTCTTCGTCCTCGTCATCGTCGTTGCTGGCTTCGTCGTCCTTTTTGCAGTTTTTGTCTTCGAGTTTTTGGAGTTGTTCTTCTTTGAGGAACTTCTTTCTCGCTTCGTCTTTTCTGTCGAAGTGGTCGATGACGTGGACGTAGGCTGACGGGTCGAACCCGTTCCACCTGTCGCGTTTACCGTCGTAGTCGAGCTCGAAGGATTCGATCTTCTCGTCTGGCGCGATGTGCATGCTGGTCAATTTCGCGCCGATTTTGCGGGGCCGTTCTGTGCAGGATTTCTTGTCGTGTGTCATTGCTCCGCAACTGGTACGAGATAGAGAGATTATGAGTGGATCTTAATTGGAGATTGAGAAAGACGAAATTTGAACTTACTTTTGGCAAGCGCCTTTGCGGTACTTGTCGGCTTGGTAGATCTTCGCGCCTCTGTCATACCATGATTTTGTGTAATTTGGGTCTGATTTCCAATTCCTTTGATGCTTCAAACTCTGAAATAATTGCAAAAGAACCCCTAATCAGAGATGAATCGTAAATTGAAGGAAGGAAGGTAAAATGAAGAAACATACGGGTCTTTGTGCATTAAGATACCAAGGGGCAGAAGACATATACTGAGGAATATGAGGATTGATTTCCTTTCCATCTTCGTCCAATTCGGCCGGTGCGAGACCAGCCTTTCTCGCTTCTTCTAATTCGAGCTGTTTTCTATGATCCTCTCTCGACTTGAACGACACTGCATCAAACAAAAACAATTAATCCAAACATTGGAAATTAACCAATTACAGATCACCTAGGGTTTCTCATTCGTACCTGAAGCCGTAGCCATTGCAATGCTCACTCTTTCTTCGAGATCGACCTCTACCAATTAACCAATTACAGTTCACCTAATTTCAATTTCCTCGAGTATCTGGACAGTGGCTGCGTGAAAAAAAATTGTAGCTTGTATTGAAAAAGTTGAGTCCAATTAGTTGCAATGCAAGTAAATCAGAAATGTCGTCAAGTACTTTCAAAATAGTTGCAATTAAGAAAGTTACTTCCAAATTAGTTGCAATCGCAAAAAATTACTTTCAAATTGGTTGCGATTGCAACTGAATCAGAACTACACCTGGTACAAAATTGAAAAAAAAAACTCACCTAAACTGTTGTTGAGAAAACCCTCGCCTCTTGCCGCCCTCTTACCGCCCTCTTCTTGCGTCGCCTCTCTTGATTTGTGAATTATGCCATGGGCTGGGCTGAAATGGGCTGAAATAAATAGCCTTTAGTTAGCCCAAATAAATAGAAGAAAGAAATGTTTTTTTGGTTAAAAAAAAATGTAAAATGTATTTTTGGTTAAAAAAAAAAGATCAAAGACAATAAAAAAATGTTTGACGTTTTTTGAATTTTTTTTTGTAAAAGATAGTACGTTATTGCATCGTTTTATCGTTTTACACAGTTTTTTTACAATATTGGTGTAAGGGCTTGTTTGGTTTGGATGCAATAGTATTTGGTTAACAATCAAGGAGAAATTTCTTGTATGTTCTTACTAAATTCATAAGTAACATATTTGTCCCTCTTAAGTTGAAAATTTCATATTTGTCCCTACTAAATTATGTTAGTATCAAATTTATCCAAAACTTACAAGTTGATTAAATTTAACAGAAAAATTCATAACAATTGACTAATTTACCCCTTAACTAACAATCAATCCAATAAACAAATTCAAACCTGAAACCCGATAACATCAAAATGGTTCAAACCACAGAACCCGATAAAAGAAGAGCAACCATAAAAGATTTAATAACAAGTCTCTCCTCTATCTCCATAAAAGATTTAATATTGATTTTGTTTGTAAATTGTTAACAATCAATCACTATTTGTATTTGTATTTGGTAATTGACAACTCAACAACAAAATAACTATTTTGATAGAAAGCATACAAAATTAGAGAAAAAATGATGAGACTTTTAGGTGTGAGATTGTTTGTTATAAAAACATATTCAAGTACAAGATTAAGAAGCGGTGGAGAATTTCGTTTAGGGTTACATAAATAAGCGGTGGTGAATTTGACATGGCCAAAATCCAACAAATTTGAAAAGTTTGACATAATCCACACAATTAGTAGGTTGAGTTCAACAACAAAATGAAAGAAAATGTTAAGACACGTATTAAACTAAAACCAAAATGGTGTGACATTTGTGGCAATTCATGGAAAAGTTCCGACACGTTTAAAAAGGCGCTATCTTTCAAATTACAAAAATTTGGCCCCAAATTCTGCAAATTTGGAGAAAGGAACAAAACCAACAAGTCCCTTTCATAAACCGAGTTATAGGGGCATTAGAGCAAGAACAAAAAAATAACTTGACCACTTTGATATTTAACATCAAGAAATATTATAATGCATATTGTTGCAATTTTCAAATGGTGATACTATTACAAATGGAGTAAATATGAAACCTAGTTTGATGATGGATGGTTCTTGTTGACACAAAAATGGAGTTACCATTACCACCCACATGAGTCCACTTTTCCTTTGCCCCCCATGAAATCATGAAAATAAGATTTTGAAGATTTGGCATAAATTGGTTGTCATACACTACCAAGAACAAGAAGTAGAACTATTAGATAATGTCTACATTAGCTCTAATGATTTTATTTCATTGTGAGAAACTAGTTCGAGTTTTTATCATGTGGCCCTTAATTTAGCTACTCAATAGTCACTAACTACCTTATACTATGCTGCACGGATATGAATATGAATATCGTATCCGACACGATACAAATATGACCATACGACAATTCTCTAAAAAACACATAATATGATACGTCTATTATATATAATATTTTACTATTTTAATAATTTTAATTTATATATTTAATATTTGTATATATTATATATTTGACATAAAATAAAATAAAAATTTGTTTTTACAAAAATAACTTCTTACTAAGTAAATATTTATTTTAATTAGTTATTTCCTTATGTATTACTCATTTATTTTTATACTCATTTTTATTTTTATTTTTCAAGTAGATTTGTTTATGCATTAGAAGTATCAGACAAGTATTCGGAAGTATCCGAAAAATATTCGTTATTATTTTAAAATAAAATATCCGGATACGCAACATGGATTATCCGATACGTGTCCAACGAGTATCGGTATCCGATACGGTATCCGATACGATAATGTTTGATTTTTGAAGTATACGTGCAACATAGAGCTTATATTGTTATTTTATATTTTGAAAAAAAAAAAAAAAAAAAAAAAAACCCAATTTCTCTAAATATATAAAAAAAAAAAAATCGTTGACTTTTTAAGATTCCTTGTTTTGTTTTCTGTATAATATAGTAAAAAAAATTCCTCCCTTATATGGGGATTAATGCTGATGTAAGGAATTAAAAAACTTCAATCTACTTTGAAGTGATTAAAACAAGAAACCTACAAAAACTAGATTTTTTAGTATTCAGTAAAGTTGAGGAGTTTTTTGAATAATTTTTTTTTAATTTATGTCATATGTTGTTGTTAAGTGTGCTTAAAAGTAGGCACAAATTAACATCATTTGAGATAATACTAATCACATATTTTTGTTACTATGCATTTTTTTTCTATTTATAGAGGATATTTACTATGATTACCTATCTAACTTATTTGATATAAGTTTTTTTTATGATGATTCCAGTGAAGTTACTTTGTTACTTCTATTATTAGAGAACCTAATGGAACTAATGAGTGCCCATTTTAAGAAATTTGCATCATTATAGTAATATAGTGTCCTACTCAATTTTGGAATTGGTAGGATAATAAAAGAGGGTCTTTAATGTCCATATGTGAAATATTAAAGTGGCTAACAATTTTGTAATATGCAAGGGTGGTAATGCAAATGAACTTTTTTGTTTGGTGATATATTTCAAAATAATAATGGTCAAAACCTAGTACTACAACTATTTATTAAGCATGATGAGTCGTGTTCAATTAGATATTCACATATATTTATTATAATTTTTCCTATATATATTTACTAAATGTCATATTTATGTAGCATGATCACGAAAGTAAGGTAGGAATATACTTTATATAAAAATGCTAAAAACAATTGACTAAAAGAATCAAAAAAAAATTCAAGAATCAAAATATACTATTGAAATTAGAAAAATATATTATTATATTTAACAAAATATACTGTTGAAAATATATTATTTTATTCATAATTTTAGTCACGTTAACATGTTGGATTCATCTGTATATTTTGTTAATTTGAAGATTATATTTTAGTATTTTACTAATTTCATCAGTATATTTTGTCTGCGTAATTTTTTTTATTTATTTTCCTCGGCAAACCTGATACATCATATATTAAGATAGTGCCAAAATGAAAGAGGAATATTTATGCAACGTGATATATTTACAAAATGTAAAATTACTTATTTATTACATATGTAAATGTGATAAATTGAGCTGTCTTTCTCTGTTAAATGCATTTTATATTTCTGTTTCTAGCTTCAAACTAATAATAATATAATAAATATATTAGAACTAATGGCTTTTAGTATTCTACAAGCAATTTATAAACCAAGCAAAAATATTATTATGAAGGAAGCTTCGTTGAATTGGCTCCATCTTGAACTTCCAATTGACCAAGGCAAACTAAAATTTGCATTGACACCCCTTGAATTTCTAATATCACTAATACGAGATATCATAAATAATATGGACAATATATTTTTTAAGCTGATTTTCTCCTTGGCATTTTCTTATGCTTAATTTTTTTGTGTGACTAATTATTGGAAGTTATATGGTTTCTGTTGATTGTGCAACAAGACAAAGATCAAGATTTTGAATTGGTAAAAGGAAAATAATAAAAATAACAATTGCATGACTAATTAAGAAGACTAGAGATCATTAAGTAAGTATTCCTCATAAAGCAACTATCTTTTAATAAAAAATACTTGCATATATCTAGTTTAATAATTTTTGAGTAATTTCAGGAAAGATTCTTGTATTCGAGTAGAAAATGGTTACAACTATAATTGGGACCCAAAGCAATAAATTGCACAAAATTCCTTAATGAATTTGAATTAAATGTAAATCACAAATCACAATGAAAGACAAAGTAAATAAATAGATAACAATAAAAGGACAAAAAGCAAGAAAAAAATAATGCCCCAAAATACTGATTCTCCACAAGACCCAAAGTCTTTGAGGCTTGCACCAAGAGAATTGTTTACTTATTTAATTTCAAATTAGCATGCTCATCACCAATAAAATAATATAAAGCTCAATTAAATTAACCATAAAGTAGATCATGTATAATTTGAAATCTGGGGTTTGTTATAATTGCTTTCTAAAAGCAAGGATTATTTAAATTTATAGGGACTATAAATATAAATATTATAATGTACTTGCTACAATAATGCTCTCTTTCTCCTCAACAATTTCTTATCCATGATTTAGACACTATAATTTAGACATGTATACTTTATATATTAAATCCCCAAAAGTACTTTCTTGATATAAAAAATGATCTAAGCTATATTGATAAAAATATAATATTCAAGGTAAATAAATGATAAATGCAAAATTAATAATAAAAGTTGCAAGAAACCACAAGAGAGATTTACCTAAAAAAATAGAATACTTAATTAATAATATTATTTTGACTAAGTAAAAATATAACTTCTAAGAAACCATCCAAAAAAATATTAAAAAAATGCATTACCCCATCATTATCAAATTGAGGAGTAGTTGGTAATTATAAAAATAGCGAAGGACCAATTAGCATAAACAAGTACTAAAAGAAGCACTTAGACATTGTCAACCATCTATTACATTCTCAAGCTTAAAAACACCACTTCTCCATTATTCTCTCTCATTCAATCCACCTTCTCATCACCACAAAAAATCACAAAAAGAAGAGCAACCAAGCAGAGAGTAGTAGAAGAAGAAGAAGAAGAAGAGAAGAGAGCTCCAAGGAGAGGAAAAGAGTGAGAGGAGGAATGAAAGGGTCGAGAAATAGTCTAAGGACCGAGCCGAGGCGATTCGGTAATGTCGGCCTCATAGCTCTCATGCTTTTCTCTCTATGCATTCTCTCTCTCATCAGAGCTAGATTCACTCCTAGTTCGAGTGGTACGTTTCTCCTCCTCTTCGTGGGTTGGGTCCGTTAATGGAACCTCGTATTCATGAGAAGATTTTTTGTTGTAGGTAAAACAGAGGAGACGATAAAAACAGGGCATGAAGAGAGCAAATTCAGTTTGCAACAAAGAGTTGTACAAGAAGAATCAGAAGAGACAATTAGTAAAGGTTTGATTTTCTATCGAATTTGACGAGTTGGAATCGAGTTTTTCTGCATGCCATGATTTTATCTTCTTGAATTTCATTCAGATTTGCTCAGATCTTGATAGAATTTCTTAAGAGGAGCATAACTAAAAGATTTGTTCTTCTAATTATCATGCGAAAAAGAAATATTCTTTGCTGAAAAGTTGGATTATCACTCTCTCTTTCTCTCTCTAGTGATTACTCCATTTGATTTTCTTTATCCACAAATTCTCTCGCACGTAGTTGGATTTACTAAAACACTCTTAATTCATGCTAACACACCTGTTATTAATTTCTTCCTTCTTTATCCATTTTTTTTTTTTGCAATAATGAAACCTTAACAGTAATAAATACCCGTCAATTCATACTTTTTAATTTCAAACTACATTTCTTACAAATTACTCAAAAAACATTAATAATTCCCTTTTTTATTGAGATTTTTCGTTGGTTTTCTCTGACCATTTCAATTTCCATTTTCTGAAAGCAACATTTGCAAATTTGAAAAATCGAATTGACTTATTCTGCATGCAGAATCAATCTTTCCATCCCTCATCCAAATTACAAACTAACCCAAACATTCATCCAAAATTACAGCAGGAACCGCCAACAAAGAGGAAGAAGAAGAAGAGGAGGAGGAAGACCCAACAAAAACCCACTCGAGCAAGGCAATGGCGTCGGAGGTAGATCTGAGCAAGCCGACGTGCTTCGAGACTAGCCGACGGTCGGACACGTGCGAGGCACGTGGAGACGTGAGAGTAGAGGGAGAAACTCAAACCATTTTCGTCCGTCCGATGGAGCAGGAATGGAAGATCAAGCCTTACTGTAGAAAGCACGATTCTTTTGCACAAACTTACGTGCGTGAATGGACTCTTTTGCCCTTCGATCACTCCACTCCTCCTGAATGCACTCAAAATCACTCTGTCCCTGCTTTGTTATTCTCCAATGGAGGTTAGTTTCGTCTTTTGTCTTTTGCCCTTTTTTCTTATTCATTTTGGCCCCTGTAAATTTTCATTTTATGTTTCTGCCCTTATAGATAGAAGATAGACAGATAAACATTTTTGCTTTTTTTGTGTTTTGTCATGTTCTAGAGATTTACTTTTTACCTTTTATGTTCAAGGCTTTATTTACTTGACTTCTGTATATTTTGCATATATACCCTTGGAAGTTTATGATTTTCCTTTTTTTTGTATAGGGTTTACGGGGAATTTGTTTCATGACTACACGGACGTGTTGATACCGGTGTTTATAAGTTCGTACAAGTATCACGGGGAAGTACAATTTCTAGTGAGTAGTTTGAAATCGTGGTGGGTGAGCAAATTCATCTCGATATTCCAACAATTGAGTAATTACGACGTGATCGATATAGACAACGAGAAGGAGATACATTGCTATCCCGAATTGGTTGCGGGACCCACGTTTCACAAGGAGCTCGGAGTGGATGCCTCGAAGACGGAGGGAGGTTACTCGATGGTGGATTTTAGAAAATTGTTGAGGGATTCGTTCGGGTTGGAACGGGCCACGGCCGCGCCGAGCGGCGACAAATGGGATATTAGAAGGAAACCAAGGTTGTTGATCATTTCGAGGAAGAATTCGAGGGCGTTTTTGAACGAGAGGATGATGGTCGATATGGCCATGTCGCTCGGGTTCGATGTGCGAGTCGGGGAGCCGGATATTAATACCGACGTGTCCAAGTTCGCGAGATTGGTTAACTCTGCCGATGTAATGATTGGGGTGCACGGTGCGGGGTTGACTAACATGGTGTTTCTACCTGCCGGTGCCGTGCTTATTCAGGTAATATATTTTTACGGCATTATTATTCAGAAAGTTACTACATTTCGATGATTTAATTTGGTGTATTGTTTTATATAGGTGGTGCCTTTCGGTGGTCTCGAGTGGTTGGCACGAACAACGTTCAAAGAACCTTCGCCCGGTATGGAAATACACTATCTCGAGTACGAAATACAAGCGGATGAGACGACGTTGAGCGAGTTGTATCCGAAGGATCATGCGGTATTGAAGGACCCGTTTAGCATACACAAACAAGGTTGGGACGCGCTTAAAACGGTTTATTTGGATAAGCAAAATGTGCGGCCTCACTTGGGGCGACTTAAGAATAAGCTTTTGGAGGCGCTTAAACTTTTACCCCATGGCCAAGATAATAAATTAAATAATTAGTAACCTAGGGTTTGAGTTTGGGGGGTTTAGCTAATAGAGGGGAGACTAGGGTTTAAGGTGGTTTTTTTTTCTTTTCTATTTTCCTTTTTTAATTTGTGATATTCATTTTTATTTGTTTAAATCTGTAAGGGGTTTTAAGGTGGTTTATGTATAAAGTGGCATGCAAAGGGGGCAAAGTTTTTTTTATTTCATCTTTACCTATGGAAATATGAAAATATCAAATGATAATAAATACTTGCAAATTAGCCCCCATCTTTTTCATGATTGCAAAAGACTTGTTCTATTGAATTCATGTTTTTGTGAAATTAACTAGAGATCATTAAATTCATGTATTTAATTATTAATTAGCTATTACTTTCATTAAAAGACTTAATTATATTGAAAAAGAAAGATATTAAAAGCACATTGCACTATTACACAATAATTCATGAGAGAGTCACTTTCTTCTCTGATTGCCTTGGGTTTATACTCCCTAAACATGGTTAGACATTTTGTATCAGATTCGGATCCGATATTCACTTATGATTTTGTATTTAATGATGCACAAATATACAGCTAAATAAAAATATGCCAAATATTTTTTATAACAATAAATTAATTAAAAGATAAATATAAACTAAAAAACCGAATGTGCGCGTAATAGGTCGTTGTTCCAACAATAACCGTAGGACTTCGAAGAATTGGCACTGTATTGGTTACGAGTCGACCAAAATGAAATTTGTGTACATTTGATCTTCTCCAATCTCTTATCGTATAGTATGTAATGCGAGAAAAACATAATATAATCTGCAAATTATAAGTTAAAAACTAAATTTTGCTAACTATATATAACAAGATCAGAATGATCAAGCACAAAATGAATGACTTATTCATGCTTTTCCAATCTTATACGATTTCACTATCAAAGATATATCTTGCAAACTTTATGATGCCGACATACAAATTTCATGGGCTAACTAAAAGTGAAATTATTCTTATTAATTTATTTTCAGTAATAAAATATACATTTGTATATCATAACAAAAAAAGTATATAAATTGATAAATAAGTATTGCAAAATTCTTCCCAAAATGAAACTAGATCTAAAGGATCCTACTATTAATTCGGATATGACCCGACTAAACCCGACCCGCATGGTCCTTAGACTAGGTTAACAAAAGAAATATTCTCTTTATTTAATTTCCTTATTTTTTATGTCAAAAGTTTTTTTTTAAATATTGGTACCCATATGGCTTATATGAGGTATAAGGGTATAAATGATAAATGTTACATGTACATATCTAGAAACTTCGGTCATATGTATGTATGAATGTGCCATTTTACATTATAAAGTATGAAAGTAAGAAGAGAGCCACACACACACACACACACACACCCCCCCCACCCCCCTTCACATGGGGACCCATTATTCATTTTCATCCTGAAAAAAAGTACAAATTATTTTGGAATATTTTTGTATTTGGCATCTTCCAAAGATAAAAATCTCCATTATTCTTTTCATTAAGAATTTGCAGTAAAAAAACCCTAAAATTTATTTGTTTTTTCATTTAGATTATAATGTCATGCTCACATTTAAGCACTATATATTAAAATAGATGAAGAAAAAGGCACACAGAACAATAATGAAAATAAATGCGCCTAGAATTTAGCTTATTATTGCAAGACCGTATGTTTGAATTTTGCATGGTAGTATTGGTAATAAATACAAGGCAACAATAACTAACTGAATAGATAAATATATAATAAATAAATAAATTGGTGTTGAATTAGTGGGACATTGCATGACATGGGTATTTCATGATTCCACATGAATTTTCTGACTCTCCATAAAAAATACAAAATTATTGTTCATCAAATTTAAAGTTCTTTATATGGAGAAAACAAAATTTTGGCCATTTCTACTATGTATTTAACTTCTTGTGATCATTAACAAATACAATATTTTTTATGAACAATGTCAATGCATATGTTATGTATGGTTTTCAAATTATCCAATACTAAAATAAACTATTACAAATAAATATGATATTGAATGCTTTAATTAAATATATTTTTACTACATAAATAACAGCAATACAAGAGCTACAGAAAATTCTTAGACATTTTAATGTATATAATTCAATTTTGCACCGATTGTACAATAATAATATAGCAATATTTAATGAAGTGCCGAAGCCTAATCGGTACATATACATCACCGACATTTTCTTTATTTTCATTAATATTACATTATGGAGATGAAATATATATATAAATAAAATAAACTAATATATTAAAATATGCTAGTTATGGGTTCAATTTTATTCTATCGAATATAATGAAAGTTAGATCTTTTTTTTTTTAAAAGTTCATAAAAGAAAGAAAGTTTTTTATATGTTTTTTCCGTGGTACTTAGCTTCTAGTGGCAATATTTCAACAATATTTCCATGCAATAATAATCAATGTTTAATAATTTATATATTGCACCCAACATGCTAACAACTCCACAATGATTCATGCCATATATATAAAGTTGCAATTTCTAGGCAAACAAAACCACATTATTTGTAAAGTAATAGTCCCCATTTTCTCGTGCTTAGCAATTATGTTCATTCCATGTTTTCATACAAACTTCTTTTTCAATCCACAAGAAATATTCATTTTTTTTATGGTCATGAATAAACAAAGGCAATATTCGGTTTTTTTATTTTAATATATGCAAACAAAAACTCCCAAAACTCGTCCTTAAAAGAGGTGTGTGAAAACAAATTAAAACTGAAAAAAAAAAATTGTAAAGAAAGAAAAGGTCATGAATGTGACTCGTGAAGATCTCAATCTATTTATCACCGCATATTGAAACATTTGGCCGTGATTGACGAATTTATTTTTTTGTAGTCATTTAATGTTATGTGTTAAAATGTTTTTATAAATACAGAGGTGAATATGTGATATTTAATCACGTGGTAAATATTCCTATAAATTTAATAATTTAATGATAGGTGACTTTAATGAAAAATATGATAGACATCTCAGAAAAATTAGAAAACAATCATGATATTTACAAAAAAAAAAAAAAAAATTAAGAGAATCCTAGATCTCGATTTTTTGTCATTATAAATTTCTATTTTTTATATTGATTTGAGATTTAAATTCATAAATTTTTTTAACACGTTATTTTATTATGTCAAACACTCAATCAATCGAGTTAGGAGTTCATTGACAATATTTATAAATTATTATACGTACTAAATTATTAACTTTTTTCATTGATTTGTGGGTTCAATATAATCTGCTTACTCATAGGATCTAAATTAATAAAATAAGTTAGTGAGTTAGTTACTAAAATAATTTGTGAGTGTATAAAATGTCATGCATGGCATCGGCATGTATGCACATATATTTCATTTTTTTGGTGGCTATAGCCTATAGTCATGCTATGATGACGAAATAATCGTGCCTAATTAATTAGAAGTCCCCCTATTTTGACTAGATTAGTATTATGGTGTTTACATTCTTATTGACAACTCACCCAACTTTGCACATGCACAAATAATATACATCACATATATGTATATCGTTTATTTTCGAATATTTACGAGTCTCTACAAATTAGAATTAGAAGGTAATATATAAACAAATGATCCCTTAGTCTTGTGGTAAAGTGATTATGATAAGGGGAGTGCTATGATAGACCCATTTTTTTTTATCATGGACCCATTTTTAAAAAAATATTTTAAGAATTTTAGTTATTTATTAATTAATTCTACAAAATTTATGTTTTGAATAACATTAAATTATAAATATACACTAGAATCTTACAAAAAATATCATTATTTCACAAATATTCGAATTTTTTTAAAAAAAAATAGGTCCATGATAAGAAAATGGGTCTATCATAGCACTCCCCTTATGATAATATATCAAAAATTAAGTGTTCAAGTCTGTATCTTAGATAAAAAAAATATATATATTCATGATTCATGAATTATATTTCACTATAAAAAAAAAATCAAAATATGATATATGCTCTCATAAAATGTAAATTATAAGAAATTATATCATTATTCATCAAATTTCTTAGAAAATTTTATGATGTTTATTTCTTAATGATGTTTAGGGGCATATCACATATTCAAATGATATTTTGTATGATTATTTGAGTGTCATGTAATTTTCCAATTTTGTAGAGATAGATATATGATGTATATTTTATTTTATTTTTATATTTGGCAAGGAGCACATGAAATAGTCTTGACAAGGTGAGCCGACCGAGCTACCATATTATTTTATTTTATAAAATAGATTTTTTGTAACATGACTAAGCATGTTTCTAGTTCATGAACAGCTATTTAAGACTTTAAAAGTCCCAACTATGATTTTTCTCTGTGGAACATGATGAGAAGGTCAAAAGGAGGAATGATTAAATGCTACAAGTTATAGTGACATGTAATAGACCAAGATAGTGAAATTAATTAATATCATGATAACCACATTTATAAAGCTAATTATGATTTGTATCTAAATGTTGAAAAGTATAAGGTTTCCTTTGGAAATATTCTTGGCTATGGGAGCTTGTACTATATTCGGCTTCACATGTTGGGCCATTGCGTGTACTCTTCTTTGATGTGGTTTCTTAAAGCAATTAAGAAGACAAGTACTTATAATAATGTTGAGATGTTAAAACTTGTTTTTCATCTTTTTCCCTTTGGTAACCCTAAAAAATTATGTTCTAACATATGTTGTAGCGTATCCGATACGATACAAATACGACGTACATTAATTTTTCAAAGAGTTTATCACATTCACAAATCAAGATTTTCGCGTATCCCATACGATACGACGATACATTAATTTTTCAGAGTTTATCACATTCACAAACCAAGATTTTTTTTGAAGTATCAATGCGACATAGGTTCTATCACATTCACAAATAGGGATGTAAACGGTTCGGATATTATCCGAACCGACCCGAACCGAATCCGCCTAAATATCCGGATCCGAATAAAATTATCCGGATCCGAACGGATCCGAATCCGACCCAGATCCGTTTTTTCGGATCCGGATCCGGATTCGGTTTTGATAATTGGGGTCAGATCCGGATCCGAATAACAGTATAAAAACGGATATCCGTTTTTGAAAATTTATTATGTTTTTAAATAAATATGGTCTTATAGAGCCCAATATAAGTTTATGTTTGCATGCCTTATAATTGATAAACCAAGTCTATTCTAAAAGAAAATGAATATTTCATGTATGATTTTCCAAATCCCAAAATATTTGACAAATACTTGATTTTGTTTCGTAAAATTATAATGTCTTTTTATGTATTATTTAAGTATTATTTTTATATTGTTTGAGATTCGTTGGTAAAATAGATAGTTATGTTACATACAAAATATCTGTTTGAACTATCCGAATAATATCCAGATTCGTATCCGTATCCGAGATATCCGAACCGAATCCGTATCCGTTTAATATCCGAACCGTATCCGGATCCGGGAATATCCGTATCCGTATCCGTAACCGAAAAAAAATACGGATCCGGATCTGGTATGACCACTATCCGAACCGGATCCGAACCGTTTACACCCCTATTCACAAACCAAGATTTTGAAAATAATTCAAGTGTAGTTTTAAGCTAAGATGGTAAACAATGATAGCATTATTCTTGACTGATCTTTCTTTTTTTTTTTGATGGAGGAGACAGCAAATGCTGGCTGCTCAAACTTTCATTGATTTAAATTTACTTACAAAATGTACATAAAATTAGTATACAAGTAAACAAATATATAAACCTCTCATATTAGTATAACTACAAAAACTTTTTTTTTTTGACTGATCTTTCATTAACTAAATTATTAGTATAAACTACAAAAACTTGGCAATTTGAACATTTCATCTTCTAGAATCCAATACTTACAAATATATAAACCTCTCATACATACTAAGCGAGAAGATGAAGAAACAAACGGATTAAACAAATTGAAAAGAATAATATTGATTTTGCCGAAATTAAGTTACACAAAATCTCCCATTAAATAAATAAATAAACTATAAACCACCAATCTAATTCATCTCAAGGGCTAAGATGATCTAGTGCCTCCAACAAAACACTCCTAAACCGCTTCACGTCAAGTTTCACGTTTTGTTTATCCAAAAACGTATCCTTTATAAACTGAAACCCTTTATTATGGAACGCAATCGGGTTCCTAAATATTTCATGGTCCCGAGGATACAACTCAAGCAAACTACTCTCCTCCACGTTTATGCTATAATGCGAATAATGTAAACCCATTTGAGTAGAAGGGTCTCCAAAATCAATTTTCGAGATCCAATCCAAGGCCCCCCAAGGCACGACTTGAATTATAGTACCATTTTGGGGAAGAAAAACACAGTTGGTTAAACCCGCTCCATGAACGCCCATCATGACATCACATGAATTTACCACTTGTGCCATTTGAGCAACGCTCGAACTCACATCGGCCTCGTTTATCACCACCTCATACCCTATATCTTGGGCCATCTCCACTATTTCATTCAAATTCAAAAACGTACGAGTCCTCTTCCTCGAAATGATAAGTAATCTAGGTTTTTTACTAGGTTGTTCACCCAAAACAGTAACGGAAGTTCTAGGTAATTCATACGCGCGTCTCATAAACGCATTAAAATCAACCATTGTCACGTTATTAGGCGACTTGGTAGAGTCGATAGTGAACTCCATATAAGCATGTAACCCCACTATCACATGCTTGAAACAATGCACCTCATTATCATTAGTAAGATCAATAATGGGATAATTAGATAAGCTTTTAAGGACGTTATCGTACTTCCGCACCCACCATATCATCATGTCCGAGAACATGAACTGGACCTCTCCATTGAACTGGCTCGCGGTCGTAAAAAGAGGCACCATTACGTCGGTAAAATCATGAAACAAATTCCCCGTATAACCCTTTATGGAGAATACAAGGGCAGGTACGTTATGATTTTTGGTGCATTGAGGTGGGTTTTTTGCGGATTTAACCGTGAGTTCGGTCGTGTGGCTCAAACATAATTTATCGCCTTTCCTAGGGTAGGGTTGCATTTTCCAAGTCTCGTCTCGGGTTGACCCGGTTGGTTCTTTGTACAAAATGGACTTGGAAGTTGGGTCCACTACGATTTCGCCCTCCATGTCGCAAATGTTTGCGCGGAAGTTTGAGAAATCGCATAATGGTTTCCCACTTGTCGAACCTATAGAGAAAATAACGTTGACATTTTAGTCAGAAATTTGTAAAATAATATACAAATAATTAGATTATGATTTTGAGAAAAAAAATACTTGGTATATTGGAATCTTCGGTTTGATCGGGATTATTAGTTTGAAGCATTATATCAGTGTCCATTGTACTCTCTGTAAACATCAAAATATCCCAAATTTATATATTAAAGGGAAGTAAAAATTACAAAAATAACCATGCATTACGATGAAGTTGCAAATAAGCCCTTGCATTAGTAAAAATTACCAAAAAAGCCCCCAGCATATGTCAATTTTGTAAAAAAATCCTTGCTCCTCTAATTTAATTAATTTTTTGTCAGGACTTTTTTGCAACTTCATCATAATACAGGGACTCCTTGGCAAATTTCCCAAATAGAAAAGAAAAGGGAAGGCATGGGATACCTTCAGATTTGGAATCTGAGGAGTCATTGATGGTGTAGTTGGATACAGTTGGAAGAGTCACTTTGTGCTTCACTTCCTCCTTTTTCTCTCCACCCCCCTCATTTTCATTATTATTACCTGTAAGCCCTTTTCAATATGAAACATTGTTATTGAGGGTTATATAACAAAAATAAGATTTGTCCAAGAGAATATATTTGAGGAAACCCCACAAAATGAGAAATTAAGTGCAAGCATTAAAGAAAGGGTATATAAATGAGAAAAAAGAGAGTTTAAATATCTATATTTATCCAAAATAATACTTGTAATTATACAAAATGAGTGAAATAATATTAAGGGGATTACCGAATTGATCTGGACCAATTGTGTTCTCGGTTTTAGTCGGTTCTTCGACAGTAATCTTTTGTTGTAGATTTATCGTGCTTTCGTCTTTCACTTGGGTCTCTTCATTGTTATTACCTGAAAGATTTTTCAAACCAAACCCTGTTATTTCTCGATATTACTTACAGATCCGAATAAAATACAAGTTCATTACAGAAAAATACCTATTATAGTTGCGTCTACTGGCTCATCTTCTATACTCAGAGCCTCTTCTGCAAAAAGAATACAAAAAAAAACCATGTTCAATTCCAAATCGAAGAAAAAAGAAACCAACTTTCTCCTTTTGTATCCCAAATCAATTTACCAAATTTCAGTTTCAAGTTAAAACGTGATAAAATCAAACTCACCGAGTTCATTAACAATTGTTTTCTCTTCAACCCTCAGAGAAGGTGTAGCTTGGTCAGCCCTAATCTTCTTCACAGCTACAAAAATCATAAACATAGAAACAAATCACACTTAATTAGCTCAAAATCACAAAACCCACAACGAATCTCGCACAATCCGAAAAGATCTGAACTTTGAACTTGAAAAGAGAACTTTACCATCCGTAAACAAAATTGCATCTGGTTTCGCGATAACTATGAAGGTTAAACTCACTAGAAAAAACCCAACAACGAGAACTAAAAGTCTGAACCTCTTAGATTCTTGCTTTAGATTTCTCACGAGCTTCGATCTCTCACCCATTTTCATACCTTGTGCACTCCTCTTTCACACTATGCACACTTTGCTTCTCTTCTTTTCTTCTCCCTCCTTTTAAGAGAAGAGAACACGGAAGCAATAATGAGTTGTACCGTTTTGACTTCGAACGGGGGTGATGTGGAGGTCCTTGACGTGTTTGTCCTCGTTCTCCCTTGGCCTTCTCTTTGAGATGGAAGAGTTCTCTCGAAGGGTGAAAAGGACCAAACTAGTTTATTTGAAGCTTCTTCTCTCTTTCTAGCAATATTTTATCTGTTTAGCGCTAAACATGGTCTCTTTTATTGCGAAGAATGGATCTTTTGAATTTCTTTTACGGTGTGTGTGTGTGAGCGAGATATGAGAGGGGGGTGGGGTGGGTGGGGGGGTGTAAAGGTTGACAGAGTCATAAATATTGTCGTGGTCTTATTAAGGATTAGTACTAAGACTTGGTTTAGTTTCCTTTTAGAAGTATTAGTCTAAATCACAAAAAAATTGATTTGATAAGTTTGATTTATATTCACTAACTAGGGAGGCAACAAAGAGTTCAAAATGTGAATTTGGAAATAATAGTATCTTTTTGTTGGTGATTTATTTACCTACTCGTCTATGTTTGTAGCATTCATCAAATGATCTATATATAATTATATATATATATATATATATATATATATATATATATATATATATATATATATAGTAATTACTAATTAGGATCTTAATTGTGTAATTAAATTTAGAGTTTGGCTTTAAACTTTAAAGCTTACAATTTATTTTATATTTTGTGATGGATTATCATGATGTCCCTTGTGACAATTCATAAGCTTGTAGGTTGGGTTACTAAGGATGATTTTAAATTTTGGAATTTGTTATGGACAAAATTGAGGTAATTTTTTTCAAAATAACCTTGTTTGTTAATAGACTATCAAAAATAATCTATTTTGTTTAGAGATTGGATAAATAATTATGGAACTCGCTAATATTTGAAGGAATTTGTGACCCAGTCAATTCTAACGAAACAATAAAATAACAAATGAAAGGATTTGAGATCTTTTAAATTTCTCATGATGATAAATCTCAACAAACACAAATTCTTATATATCCCACAAATTAAAAAAAACAATTCATAAAAACAAAAACAACAACAACATAAATAAAAAAAAAGGATATTGGAATGTAAAAGAATTTGTAGATGTTCTCAACCATATATTAGCCAAGTAAGTGTAAAAATCAACTGTGCTCAGAAGAACGATGTTCGTTCGTTAGAACTTTCACGGTCCCCGTAAGTGTAAAATTGTATGGATAATTATGTCATACTTCCTTATTTTTTCATCACATTTTTACAAAATGACATCCAATTAACAGTTAATTGACATAAATTAAGAATTATTAATATATATATATGTATTTTAATTATATATTAATTAATCGTTAATGAAATATCACTTGGTTAATTACTAGACTAATTAATCATTAATTATGGATACATATGATGTTGTGGGGAAATTGGGGGGTTACAGCTTACGATATATGACCTCAAAATTTAAATATTCTTTTTTTTACAATAATACAAATTTAAATGTTAATAAAATGAAAAAAAAGAATTAAGTTGCGACTCTAATAAAGTACACGTGAAGGAAACTAAGTACTTGAAGTAAGGTGCATTATTCAATTCCTATTTACTATACATTAATAATTAGATTAGATTAGATTTAAGGGATGTAAAACACATGGGGACTCGCACTGTTGCACATGAGTCATGACATGTGAAAGGAAGCAGTAGTTAGTGAGAAACAAAATTATTTTGCTGTCATGAAAAGCAGCCAAAATTTCAATAATCTCGGGTCTTCTTCATGCCCTCAGCCTAATTTATAAAAAGTAATTTATTTTGAGCTTTTCACTAATGAAGTTAGTATCATTGAATTATTTATTGAACTTCATCAATAAATATAAGAATTATTACATCATTTGTTTTGGCAGATTAATTAATCATTATGAATCCTTAGAAATTTGTAGGATATTTTATGAATTTTTGGCATAAAAGTTTGCCTCTACATGATTTAAGCTTCATTATTTAAGTGGTAGTTGGAGTGTCAATAAAATTAATTCATAGGTGAAAAATATTTAGTCGGCAATATATTTTTTAAAATGTTAAATTTGATGACATGTCATTTTCTGAGGTACACGATATTTTGACAACACAAATTCAACGGTCTCAAACATTTTTCTAATGCAAAATTAACTGAAATGTATGTGAATTGAATTCGACCTAACACTACCAATTTTTCATGACCAAGCCATTAATCCAGATTAAAATAGTTTCATACCAAAATTACCTAACTAGTTTGAAAGTAAACAAAGGAAATCGAATTGAAAAACCACCAAAATGAGTTCAATTGAAGTGCAATTCTCCCAAATCGAGTTAAGAAGCTTTTGTTTATTCTTAATTATTTGGATCTATGCTAAGTTGGCTAATGAAAGCTCAGTGCAAAAGAACCAATTTCTTGTTTTTGGATCCTCTGGAAATTATCATGGTAATTTATTTTTGAAACTGGCAACATTTTGTCCATTTAAATAATATAAATGTAATTTTTTTTTTTTTGTGTTTGATAGTATTAAGATATAGGGGACTTCTATCGTACGTCATTTTTTTTATCATGCATTCATTTTCAAGAATATTTAGAGTAATTATTTATTTATGAATATTTAAGGTAATGTTTCAAATATATTTATCAATTAATATTTGATTAAATTGAAATTTTTTGTTATTCATTTAAATAAAAATCTTCATAACAAATAAATTTTTTGATATATTATTTTATAAATATAATTAATTGTTAAAATATCAAAAAAAAAATAATTAAAAAAATGTACGATATTAAAACTCTCCTAAGATATAATATAGATTATAGAGTCCATTTTTGTATGCATATCATCTTAAAATATTATCTTAGACCAAATCTATCCATAGAGACCTACTTGTGATTTGTGATTATAGAGTTCGTTTTTACACGTCACGAGTTTGAAAAAATAATAATTCTAAACCAATATTTTCTTTTGTTTGGTAAGCAAAACTTCATAATTATCTACTAATTCCTCATAGATAAAATTAAGTATTTATTTAAAGAAATTATCTTAAAAAGTTACTCCAAAAAAGACACATAAATGTGAGTAATAATGATTATATTACTTTAGCAAAGTCCGTGTTGCGAAATAACAACAAAACACCACCACCTACATTGTCATGACATTTATTTTGTGGCAAAGTAGACTATATCTATAATGTGGTTTCATAAATGAATATGTGAACATAAAGTATACAAAATTATATGCATGAATTAATCGAAGATTTGGTTCCAAATTGGAGAATGCACCGACACCGACACCAATACGGCATGCATTGGTTGATTGGTTCGGTTCTGCTTTTTTTTAAGGAATAACTTCATTTGTAACCCCCACAAAACATTGAAAATGTGATGAATTCTCCCTCACAAAAGTGGAAATATCACGGATACCCTTGCAATTTTTTTGACAATTAACATGTTTCAAAAAATAAAATATACGTATAAGAGATATAACAAGCATTTATATGTATAAATAAAAATATATAATATATGATATATATGGGTGATAATTAGACATATATCGATTAAAATGCGGTGATTTTCTTTTATTAATTCGATTGAAATGATAAAAATGTGATATAATTACTTGTATGCACATGCACCACAAAAATATTGAAGTACCACATATATCTTTATAAAAATAAAAATATCATGATGGAGTGATGCCAGAGGCAGAGTCACTCACTCTTTCATTCTCAAATTCATTATCGAGACTCATTGACATGTGAGTGAGACTCACATTTATTTATGCAAAAATTAATTTACATGAAATTCTCATGTCATTTACTTGAAAAGGAACCTGAGAGGAAGAGACCAAAGATTTATTTTGCTCCTAAATTCTTGATGAATACGGTGCGTATGTCTTTTTGTATTTAATCTTGCATAACGTATGGTAATAACAAATAAAAAATAAAAAAAGACAATAAAGATTTTGTCAAAACTTGTTAGATTAAACGGTTTTATTCAAGTCTCAAAAAAATCACGAGTTCAACTAGGGACAGTTCTTAACAGGGACCGGGAGACGGAGAGAGGGACTTTGCCTCGTCTCCGAAGATTTTAGCCGAACAGTGTTTTTAACGAGTAATTCAATGTGTTTTATCAGTATAATAGTGTAAAATTTACCGTTTAGTTTTTCCAAAATAATTGTATCTGTCTTCGAGAAACTTCGTCAAGATCCGTCACTGAGTTCAACTCGTCAAACCCGGTTTCTCGAAAATAAATGAGAAACAAAGGTCACTCGATATAAATCGAAAAAACAGTCAAGATTTTGTAGACATTTCAAAGATATTTCGTATCTACTTAAAAATAATGTACATAAATATATATATATTTTTTTTATATTTTACGGAATCATTATGGTCATTTTGAGTGAATACGATTTTGTAAGTATATATTAAATTTAGCTATTATATTCTTTGTATAAATAATGCTTGTCCCTAATTTATGATTATGTAAGAGTGTAATATATACTTTTTATGAATGTATATAAGAGAAGGGAAATTTGGTATTAATGGAGGTAATTAGCAATCTAATTAACATACAAAAACGAATTAATTATTAATTTCAACGTATCAATAAAAATACATGCTAATTACACATTAATTCAATTTTACATATAAATTTGATTTTAATTGAATTAATAATTAATCACTACTTATCAGCACCATGATGTAATGAAATAACGATCAAAAACATTACTCGTGGGGGCATAGTATAGTATATGGCCTCATAAAAGAATTTATATTTGGCATATATAATAATATAAAACATATATTGGACTGACATTGTATTTTTGAAGATTGTAAATGAGCCGCATCGCCACATATCATTTTTCTATATAGATATATTTTAGAGGCCCAAAAAGTTGGACATGTCTAATATTTCTCGATCGTATTCTTCAAAATTTCGAAGAAGTAACCGAAATTAGGCCCCTTTTTAAGTAGATACTTTAAAGTTTTGAAGGAGTACGTACACATGAAATTAAGGCTTCAATCTTTATTCATCTTTTTAAGTATGAAAGAAATTAGTTATCGATAATGGCTCGGAACTCATTTTATGGACCTACATTTAAAATGGAGGATCATATATTCATATGCTTTGCTACAAGATCCTCGAGCACTCGATAACAAAAGTTAAACTATGTTTACTTAGATTGACATTCAAAGAATAACAGCATGTTCAAACTTGGTACATTATGTGATTTAAACATGTTATATGTGTTGCTGATCATTTCTATACATATACAGGATATTTCAAATAATTCTTCAAAATATCCCTTATTTTTTGAAAATTATCAAAAAAAACTTTCACTTTTAAGATTCCTTCAAAACTCTCCTATATTTTTTGTTTCCTTTAATACCCTTAACATTTTTAGCTTCCCTCTAAAACCTCATTTTTTTGTTATGTTTTAAAAAATGATTATTATTCCCCCATAATTTAATAAATAATACATAGCTTGTTGGGTTCCATTCAAAATCAATAAATAAATAATAAATAGCTAGTAAAATATTATATAAAAATACAATAATTATTGAAAATATATGTAACATTAATTTTCATATAATCATTGTATAAATCAAGATTTTAATTTAAAAATTGCCATGATTTGAAATTAATGTATAGATACTAACAATATTGTCTAAATATATATATAATATATAATAATTGTTGAAAAACTATATAATAATATGTTTCAAAAATATATATAAATTTTAATTTCAAAAAGATATAATAATTGTTGAAAAAGATATCTAATATTTTTTTTAAAAATATAATAATTGTTGAAAATGATATTTTAATATCTACGTATTATTTATTATACTATTTTAATATCTGGGTCTGCTAGCTCGAATACAGAGAAAGAATACAGACCCAGAATACAACTGACAAGATATTATACTGAACGATACAAGATATTATTATTCTATATATGGTGCATGACGGACCGCGTCCATACGTGATTTCCGCCACGCGATTTCTGACACACATTTTCTGACATATTTTTTAATACAATTAAAGATTCCAACTGTCAATATATTATACTGAACGATACAAGATATTATACTGAACTATACAAAATATTATGCTATATATGGTGCATGACATACAACGCTCATACGCGTTTTCTGACGCGCGATTTCTATCCCGCACTTTCTGACACGTTTTTTTTAATACATTTAAAGATATTATTCTACAAGTTGAAATATATTATTGGGTTCTTAATTTGGATTTTAGTTATCATTCCCTATATAAATATCTATGTATTATTTATTTTTTAACAATTATTTTATTGTTGTATTTTTATATAATATTTTAATTTTAATTTATGTGTATTGTTTATTAAATTATGAAGATTTATAAAATAAAAGTAAGGGATATAATGATCATGTTCAAAAACATAACAAAAAGTAGGATTTTTTTAAGGAATAACAAAATGTTAAGTGGTTTTTGGAAGAAGCAAAGAAGATAGGGAGTTTTTCACAATTTCCTGAAAAATTAGGGGATTTTTGAAAAATTTCCTTTCCAAATATAAATCTAAAATGTTTTTCTTCTTCTTTCTTTGGTGATAAAACAAACATGATATATGATTCATTCTTTACTTCCATTCAACCTCTTTTTTTTTTTTCAATGAATGCACTTAAAGTCTGATATTTCATTTATAATCTTCTTCTTATGAAATTTGGGAGATAAATTTGGTTGTAAAAATTAATTCAGCTTTTCACCTAAAAAACAAAATTAATTCAACTTTAACTCTATTATGTAATTACTACATAATATACAATTAGGGGCGGCTAACTATTGTAGGCAACTAGGCACGAGTCTAGAGCCCCAAATTAAAAAGGCCCATAAATATTATTAAGAGTTTAATTATAATTATAATTATATACACAATATAAACTAAAATTTGGTAATGTCTTACCATTTGACTATATCTAATGTTTAATAAAATTTTATAAATCAAGAAATGAATCTTGTTTTTCTTTATGCACCGACCATTAATTTTTCAATATCTCAAATTTTCATAATATTTACATATATATTTTGTTTCTCTATTTGATCATGTTATTTTATGACGTATCTATGTTGATCTTTTACTAAAAACTATCAATGTTAGCAAAATTAATATGTCATCAGTAAATTATCAAAACTCAATGATGTTCAACACATAAATGTTGATTTGTCTGTGAGAGTATTTTTTTTTAAAAAAAAAGAACAAATTGATTTTTCACAAACTCTTACATCTGAATATGAAATTGCAAGGGACTTGGATAGTCATTCATTTTTATTTCAGTAGAACGAATTGTGTGTTGTATTTCTAAGTTCTTATTTTTCCTTCAGTATAAAATTTTATTCGTTTATCTTTTAAGTCAAGAAAAACTATGTTTTAAAAAGTAATGATCAAACTAAATATGTTATCTTTTATTTTGAGGCATCAAATTTTAATTTTAATCCTCTTTAAAATAACTAATTTTTTTTGTTTTTGTTTTGCCGAGAGCCTTAAAAATACTTGAGCCGCCCCTATTTTAATAATACAATACAATCAAACTCATAAATTAAAGTGGAGAAACCCCACAAGGGTACATAAGAGATAAAAAGAGAAAGCAAATAGATCATGGACGAGCCAACTAGGTGTAAAAACACAAACCCTAGCTAAGCTAGAAAAGCTCTTTCATTATGGAGGGACCCTAAAAAAATTTCTTCCTTTCATTCGTTGCCAAGGGGACCAAACTAACATAAAATACAAAATGTACTATTTTTATTGTTCATACCATCCAAGCAATGTTGTAAAAAATACCGAAAAAAGGTCAAAAAAAACGGTGATACGGTGAAAGACCGTACCGTTTCAAAAAATGGTCAAACGTTTTTTAATCGTGTTTGACCGTTTTTTTGACCGAAAAACGTTTTTAACCCGTTTTACATATCGATTTTTTCTTCTAATTAGTTTTGGCCCGAATTTTTTTTACTTTTTTGGCCAGTTATTTTTCTCGGCACGTGACTTTTTTTTCACCGAGTCTCCGATTTAGTTCTTTTTCATATTCACGACAATGCTTGGGATGCTCCATTCTTCCGTTCTTCTTCTGATTGACCAAATAATGATGAGAGCTCAGTTTAATTTACGACAATGACTGCTTTTTTTTTCATAACAAAGATTAATTTTTTCTTCGCGAATTGTGATTGTGAGTGTTAATTTGATTCAATTTGTGAGTCAAATGATTGTGTGTTATGATTATTTAGGGTGACCTGATTATGTATTATGATTTGATTATTTTTTACTTTTTATGTGATTATTATTTTATTTTTGTACTTTTTTGTACGAGAATCAAACAAGTATTTAAATTGTGAGTGTTAATTGAATTTATTTTCTTGTCCAAATTTTTTGTCTTTAAATTTTAATTATAACTGATTTAAAAAAATTACCAATTTAACTGATCATTTTTTTACCGTTTTTTAACCGTTTTACGGTAAAACACTAAAACGATGACCGACCGTACCGTACCGTACCGTTTCCGCCATCTACAACATTGCATCCAAGTCATTTTGAAATCTCACATGAAATAAAGAATTCAGTCCAAATTAACCCAAAACGGTCCAATAAAACAAGCCCAATTTATAATTCTTGTCTGTTTATTCAGTTCTCAACAAGTTAACAAGCCCAATTTTTAGGAAAACCGTCTAGTCCCTTAATAAATCCGAAGCACAGAGAATTATTAAAATTGAAAACACATGTTAGGATAGTAACATGCACCGAGTTGTTCTTTGGCACGTACTGACTTGCACACCCCGCAAATAGTGCCTCCTGCGTGGGTATATTTTGTAACGTTCATAAACTTGTGGAGAGTATAATAACATCTGTATAAACATGGAAACTTGACACATGCACATTTTAATGGCCCGTCTAACTAACGATGCTTATGTAATAATATGCATGACTTTCAAATCATTGCAACTACATGCCCTGCCATGTGTGGGCCAATTTTGTCTTCGAATCATTAATTTGCTCTGCTAAATGATCGAATATACTAGAAAATCATAGAAAACCTGAAGATTCTACAATTCAATAGTTCTCTTTTCTTTGAAAAAGTTATCTATTCGATAGTTAAATTGGTAATTAATATAAACAATTTGTACCAACCACAAGAATCTAAATCCCTTGCGAATACCGCTTCTGGTACAGTTGAGGTCTCACTATTTCCTGGGTTGAGTAACTGAGTTGGTTTGTCGGTACCAAACTTGGAGTAATTGGAATCAACAAGACTACAATACAATACCAATACAAAAAAAAACAAGTGGCTCAAAATTGAAATTGTATTAGGGTTTAGGTAGATACATTGCTGGCAAATATAGCGATATTTTTTTGTTTTGTTTTAGGTGACACGACGATTGACGAGTCCACGATGGGCAAAAAAATAAAAATAAAATAAAATATGATATAATAGTTGGTCATCTAAGTTTGAAACAATAAACGTTACATCACAATAGTTACAAAAAAATATGCGATTATTCAACTCGTAAATAAATGTGACATTTCATATTTAATGAAGTATAACAAATGTATATAAATTGAACAAAACCAATTAAGTACATGGGAAGGGAGAATTCGTTCATATGTCCACCCAAATGGGTAAAAAAAAATGACACTTTGTATCAAAATACAAACAATTAATTACCGATCTCTTGATTCTCTAACACAAACATAATCTTTACTCTTGAAGAAGCTCTAAGACTTCAAGCAAAGAAGGCCTAAACCTTGTCAAATTCACCTTCACATCTTGTTTCATGATGATCTCCGATAACGCTCCCCATCCTTGTCCGTGGATCGCACCCGGATTGGTGAAAACGAGGTGGTCGCTTGGATACTTCTCCTTCAACGTGCTCTCTTCTTTGTCGATGTAATATTCGACGTATCTGAGCTTCATATCACGAGCTGGTTGGCCGTAGAAATTCGTTGCCATCCAGTCCATTTTTCCCCACGGTACAATTTGCACCATGACTCCTTGTGTTGGTAGGAAGACCTGGTTCGTTAGCCCGGCTCCGTGCACTGCCAATAAAACGTCACACGAGTTTACAAGTTCCGCAAATGTAACTAGCTCGGTGCTGGCCTCGGTTACGACGACTTCAAACCCTAAATCCTCGGCCATCGATGCCACTTCTTTCTGGTTCACCAATTTCCTCGTACCCGCTCTCGAGATGATTAACATCTTTGGCTTCGTTTTCGGCAATTCACCGAGAATTATCGGTTTGTCCTTCTTAAGAGATAAAGCGCCGCGAAGAAAGCTCGTAAAGTTGACCATAGAGTAACCTCTTGGGTTTCGTGCAGGGTTAGGGTATATGATCAAGTCCCTATCACGAATTAGACCCAAAAAGGCATGCGGGAAACAACGCACTTCTTCGTCCGCATCGAAATTGATCACATCATAATTGGACAATTTTTTCAACACGAGCTCGTACCTGTTGATCCACCACGGCTTGTAATTCGTCACGAGGAATTGTACCTCGCCATTAAAATGAGATGTGGTGAGGAAAAGCGGTATGAGCACATCGGCCACGTCGTGAAAGAAATTGCCCGTGTAGCCCGCGACGGAGAAAACCACAGCCGGTACATTGTGGTTTTTGGTACACTGAGGAACTTGGGATTCTGGTTTCACGGATTTCACCGTTACCTCCACGACGCCCGGTAAAAGAAAATTGTCTTTTCGCGCAAAAGGACGAACCTTTTTCTCTCCATTTTGATCGAAAACGGTGGATTGTTCCGAGGAAGAGAGGAAAAATATGGATTTCTCCTTCGGGCTAATTCTCAAATCGCCGGTCATTTCGCACACGTCTGGACGTGCGTAGGGAAATCCCTCATCTGCGCTTTTATCGTCACAAGAGATCTTACTTTGCGGATTCGTCGTTGGATTTTTGTTGTTATTACTTGTATCTACAAAAGTAAGGAGATAATAAACTTCAAAATTAGGTTAATTTAACTTCAAGGAACCAAATATAATATAATTTTGGTAGTTTCTGGAACTTAATTGATAATTTAAGGATAATCAAACAAGGAAATGAAAATCTCTCTGACATTGGCAAGAAAGGCCAATTATGAAATGCGAAAATAGAATTGAGTACCCACATAATTGAGGGACATCAGTCCTTGAAACATCACCACTTAAATTGGTGCTTTGAGTCTCTTTAAAGCCATTATCTTGTTCTACTTTATCGTTCCATTCTGGTTGAGGTACATCCATTACTGGAGCATCCTCTGTTTGATCCTTTTTTTCTTCGTTACGAATCGCTACGAAATCCCCCAACAAAGAAGGAAAAAGCAAAATTTAAACAAATACAATTTTTGTTCATCGAAATTTTAACAAAAAAAAAATTGACAAGAAAAACCAATTCAAAAGGAGAAAAAGTCAAAGCAAAGACCACTTAAACATAAACAATGCAAAGATACCTCTTGATTACCCTCAATTAAACTGGATTAATGTTCACTGAATCAAATTCACTTACTTAGATTATCTTCTGGCAAACTTGAATTCGGAATCAACAGGGTGGATCCCGATATACCCCCCGCATCTACAAACCCAATTGAATTCACTCAGTTTTAGTACTAATTCTAAATTTTCAAAATTACGAGAACAAACTTACTGAAAACAGGGGAATAGATGGAGAATAGCTTCACTAGTGAGAGATAGGTGAGCAAGGCTAAGCAACATCCTGCGACCAATCCGACGCCGAGTTTTCTCGGCTCGATTTTGGATAAATTTCTCACTATTCTCGGTTGTCTTCTCTCCGGAACGGGCTTTGGATTCCTCGTATAAGGTGTTGACGCCATTAAAAAACTGGATTCTTGGTGTTTCAGTTGAGGAGAAGGGAGGAATAAAGGAGGAGGATAGAATCACTTGGTTGGCATAAATACTAGAATAAGGGGGGGTACACAAATTATTCGAATTGTTTATAGAAATTCAGAGTTGCACCATTGGAGCTTGCTTGGCTTCCTCTCTCGTTCTTCTTCCAACCAGAACCCTTGACTCTTGATCTAATTTGAGGGGCGTAAACAATTTATTACCATTTGTTTACCTAATAATAAGCTCATTTATTATAGTTGATTGAAATGGTTCCCCCGATTTTTCATATTTTTCTCGGTTTATATTGTAGGTTATTGTTTTTTTAAGTGGAAAAAGTCATATGAATCATTTGGTTGCTTAGTTTGACACTCAAAAGAAGGGATGTGCTGGTCTTGATTTTGAAATAAACACTTGCATGGTCTTGGTCTATCATTATATTCTTGCACTATAATCTACCAATAATTATTGAGACATTATTATATAATATATGTTATTAGTATATTAAATTATGATGTTTAAGAATTATTGATATAAAAAAATGAGTTACTGATATTTCTTGTAAGATTTATCATTTTTTTATGGATTACTATTTTTAAAAAATAATGTTATAAAATTATTGTATGAAAAGAGTGAGCAAATTGATTTTTCAAATTTATCATGAGATATAAGACATGTTTTTGTCGGCGTACTCTATTATATATGAATTATATATATATGTATTTCAAAAGGAAGTGTAGTTTATGATTAATGTCGTATGCTTGATTCGGTGTATTGCAGATCATGTATTTCAAAAATTATCGTTTGCTTTTTTTTTTTGTTAAAAATATTAATTAGTGTTGTTTTGGATAATTTATAACCGATTCATTTTAAAATTAATAAAATGTATAGTTAATATCGTGTTAGTTAACGAGTCAGTGTATTTTATATATCATTTTGTTATTGTTGATATATTGCAAAATGTATGAATTTGCTAGCTTAAATATATAGATGTTTCAAACTAAACATTAAACTTCGGTACATCTGAATTTGTAAAAACAAAATCAAATATTCCAAATAATTTTAATTTTTACCCCACAAGATCATACTAATCTTTTTTTTAAAATTTGGATCATAATAAAATTAGAAAATAAATAAGTATACATCTCGACATAATTAAACTATTTGTACTACGAGAATAATTATTATCTCTTGTTATTTGCATATATTAAAGTTTATAAAGTTTTCTAATAATAAAAGAGATTTTTAATCAAAATTACTTAGTTCTAGTTTGTTACTAAATAACTTCAATTTGAAACTTATGGAACATTTTATTTTAAGTTCAATTGGAACCAATTTCAATGGGGATCTAGGTCCAAAGAAAATGTTCATGGTTTGGGTGAGGTGGGCAGTTGAAATCTCACGTATGGCTTAGCAATCACGAATAGATAACATGCTCAAATACAGAAATGGGGCCAACACGTTATCAAGCAGTAGGCAAAATACTTCAAACCTAGCTTAGGAAAAGTCTAACCTGTATTAGTATTATTACATAAT
Organism: Luzula sylvatica; assembly: GCA_946800325.1. Taxonomy (NCBI): domain Eukaryota; kingdom Viridiplantae; phylum Streptophyta; class Magnoliopsida; order Poales; family Juncaceae; genus Luzula; species Luzula sylvatica. The sequence continues at coordinate 45,440,954 of OX326956.1, read as the reverse complement.
ACAAGGGCCATTTATTGTTTGATCCTTCAAAAGAAAAACATTAAATTGAGTTTCGTTTTACATTAGTTCAACTAAAACAAGAAATATGAAAAATCAAGGTGTTTTTATAAATAGACAATACTTGCTTTGTGCTATGTGTATTTTAATTGTTTTTTTTAAAGGAAGGCAATCGCGTTACGCGATCGGTCCAATCGATTTTTATAGAATGAAAAATAATTTTTACAAGTGTTATATTTTCTCTTTAATAAGTACTAATTTGGAAATATTAAGAAAAAGAAAAACAACATACAAAAGAAAATAAAAGAAGCAGGAGATCCTCTTTGTATAGAAACCCTATGTTAACAATGCGTTCTCATCTTACGATTAAAAATTAAAAGGCATTGCATTCTTGTCTTACGATTAAAAACGCCAAACGAGCTTATTATGCTCTCTTCATACCATCCAAATTGTCGCTAACCAATGTGTGTCCCAAATTTTAGCCTCGGGAGGGGCCATTTTTAGCCTTGTTACGCGCCACATCTCTTGTGCGGAAGTTGAACCTAAACAAATTCGATGATCCACCAAGACCGAAAGAGCTTTGGTGAAAGGACAATCATTAAAAATGTGATTAGTCGTTTCTAACTTAAGAGAGCATAGTGTACACATCGGTTCGTGAGGCCATCTCCTCTTGATTAGATTTTCCGCAGTTAGGATATGATTGTTTTAACGCTAGCCACCCGAAAACCAAGCTTGAATAGCCAACGGATTGCTAATGCAATATTTTTTGATTTGAGATTCAAAATTTCAAAGCCTCCGTTTTTCTTTAGGAGAAGACACACTTTCTTCCAGTTGATGAGACATTGACCTTCTAGGACTCGGTTTTTGCCTTTCCAAAGGAAGGTCCTCGTTAATTTGTTAATCTCATATATTATCCCAAAGCAAAGTATAAAGTTTTGCATAAAATAGTTCGAAATGGTACCTAACATCACCTTAACTAATGTAAGACAGTCTCTCAATGAGAGAAGCCTATTCTTCCAATTATTGATTTTGTTATTTATTTTGTCTATGATCGGCCAAAAAGTGAACTTTCTCGGTTTTTCGTAAGAGAGAGGTAATCCTAGATATTTCAATGATAACGTTTTTTTTGGACATCTTGTTATTGAGGATATGTGATCGTGAAAATTAACGAAAATTGCTACAGAAACGAAACAACTCTTATCCCAATTAATATCGAGACCGGAGGTCCTAGAAAAGAGGGAGATAGTTTCCATTACTATTTTAATATTTCGAAGGTACGCTTTCACAAAAAAAGGTATCATCCGCGTATTGTAACATTATTTGTATATAAAAATAACTATTAAGTATCTAAAACTAATTGTTATAAACTATAGAGAGCATAGCGTACACATCGGTGTATTTTAGTTGTTATAAACTATTGATTTTTTTTATGACAATAACTATCCAAAAGTAAAAAAATACCAATGGGCTCATGGCCCAGTGGTTGGGTATGAGACACAAAAATCCTAAGTTGTGAGAGGTTGTGGGTTCGAGTCCCATTGGCACCAATGGATGGAGGACCACCGAGCCTTCTCCATTTACTCATGATTTATTAATATTTTACCCAATAGTAGTACATATATGAGAGATATCCTAACAATAACAATTTGAGTAAAACACAATTTAAAAGTGATTTGCACAATTTATGTACGGTAAAGACGTTTCACCACTCCATTGTAACACCAATGGTAATATAATACTAATAAAATCTTCATTCGATACGAAAACTTAATTAAAAGTATAAATTATACTGTATTTAAAAGAAAAAATTAAAATCATTTCATGTAGAAAATTTAGCTAACAAATACAAATAATTTGATATCAAGTGATATATCAAAATTTGTAGTTTTAAAAATAATAACAATATTTGATGTATGTTTTATAATTTTAAGAAATGAATTTTGTTTAAGTTCTCAACACTAATTAACTATGTATGGATACCAAATTAAACACTATTTTAAGTATTTGTGTCAAATTGTTGTTGAATTAGGTGACCAAATCATTTACCCTTATAAAATTATGTATTTTTTTTTATTTTAACCCAACTTTTTTGTTTTTCACCAATATTTGACCATTTATTTTATATCAATATCACGTCCTCACAATTATTTTCTTTTGAACATTTATGTTTTCATTATTTTACATCAACATTTGAGTAATTTTAGAATGACACATCATTTTACACAAATGACGTAATTTATTATTTTTCGCTACATTCACATTGAATCAAAATTTATTTTACACAAATGGCTATAAATAAAAGATGAAAAAATCATATATCAAAGACTTGTAAACTCATAAACATACATCAAATATTATTTGTATTATTAAAACTATAATTTTTAACATCTATCAAATTATTCGCTTGAATTTTCTCTTTATTTGTACATGCATATTAGCATAGTTCTAACATATCATTTTACTAGCTTTAATTTATCCAAGACAAACAATTGCTTGAACTTACATATACCAAATACTAGTTCATTTCAAGTCTGTAATTTTAATTTTTTTTCTTCATTAAATTTTGCTCATTTAAATTTTGAATTTAGTGTTTTAATTATTATTTTTCTTTATTAAATATGATATCATGCAAAAATTCAATAGCACTTTGTATGAAATAGAAACTAAATTAATATCATATATTCAATGGCGTGCAATTATTAGATATGTGATTTAATGTGAATAACAATAACATAACGCCTGTTAATAATATTTTTTTATAAAAATATGACATACCATATATATAATGTCATACCATATAAACGTTTGTTATAAAAATATGACATACCATATATTATTATATAATGGCATTACGGTAGTTTTGACTACATGTTAAAAAATCAGTCATTGCCTAACATAATGCAAAATGATCATTAATCCATTAGTGTTTGATATATATCCTATTTGTATTCATTTTTAGTCCTGCAACTTAATACGAAATGATAAATAATTAAATAGAATCAGTCCAACTAAAAATACTTAAGCATAAATATCTATAAAGAAAAAATAACCATAAAAAGTAACGGTTAATCAACTGTTAAAATTTTGCTTTATATATTTTTATTGTGGAAATTATCGTGACGACGCGATAGAATAACATTATTTAAAATAAGTGAGAAATAAACAATTGTTAGTATTATTAATTCATAAAACAAGGGGTTTGCAAGAAATGAATTGGAAGAAACTAGAAGTTCTCATACAAGTAAGGCTAGTAGTTTTAAGACTTTTACAACTCACACTAGCCATCAAGGCTAATTAACCCATCACTATCCATGACTTTAGTGGATTATGGTCCCTTCTTTGATAAAAAACAATGTGAATTTGTCCATATGCCCAATATCTTCATTTCACTTCTTATTCTTCCTTTCTCCTTTCTTTTTTGTTTTTTTCTTTGTATTTTTGGGATGCATTTTTAATTTGGTAACTTTATATTAATCCCATGCTTCTATCTGTATAAAAAGAATATATCAATTTTTTGTTGTTGGTTAAGACTATTCAAGCAGCCAGCTTATTGAATGAAATGGTCCTAATTTGGAATTTTATAAGTTCCAAAGTTTGGTGAATCTTTTTTTTTTTTAAATAGAGACCGAGTCTTTAACTTTTGAACAATTTGGACCAGACAATAACTTTGCTTATACTCTAGACAATCATTTCATTATGAATTTAAAAGAAAAGAAAAAAGAAACTACTATTTTGTAATTTAATATGAAATTTGGAAGGGAGCTCTTTAAATTCAATGCAAACAAAAATGACCAAATTTAATTACTATAATGGAAAGGAAAAGGAATTCTAAGATCAAGGAACTAAAACACAATTTTGCAATTTTTTTGAATGAAAATCCATGGAAAACGAATAGTCAATTGGTGATGGACTCTTGTGTTTGTCATGCCTTATCTTATCACTATCAATTTGGCCCCTTTCATTTTCTTTCTGTTCCTGTGATTGGGTTGCATAATAATGCCATCAAATATTTAAATAACATGAACATATTTACATAAATATAATATTGAAAATATCATGTATACTCCTGCGAAGCATAAAAAATATATAACATGTATGCTCAAGATTTTTTTTTATTTTTTATTTTTTATAATAAATTGAGAAGGCTTCCGTTAATATTTAGTACTAATAAATATAGAACCCACAACCTCTTACAACATAAGATTATTTTTGCATCACATTCAACCAACTAGGCTATGGGTCCATTATCATGTTCAAAAATTTTCATTTATAGGAAAACAAAGAAAGAAATATACTTTTGAAGAAATTAGAAATAATTTACAGATGATATTCTTATGTGCTTACAAGATACATTTGAAATTATGCTGAATGATCTTGTTAAGTTTGATTAGGTCAATGATAATTAATTTAATGTCCTGATCGACTTCCTCTCCATTCAGGTCCCATTTTCTCTGCAATAATACAAATTTTGAATTGAAAAATTGAACTTTGGTTCCTGAAAAAATAAACAAAAATAAACTTTGAAATGTCAATTTTTTAAGTTGTCATTGACTCAATGAAACTTCCTCTCTACCACTTCTCCAACATATATAACATGTATTATATTTTTATAACTTAAATCAACCAATCATATTTTGTTTACATGCTTGAGACTCGTGAGAATCTTATCCAAATATACTTATAATAATATAGTTGGTATAATTAATGAAATCAATTAATTAGTTGAAGGGATAGTATCTAGGTTGTAAAGAAAAATTAAATTTCAAGCTTGTTTCTCCCTATTTGAATCTTTTAGAAGTTCATGATTTTTTTACAAAGTCTATGCTTAATATTTACTTAATAATAAATACACCTGTAAATATAATAATAATACAAAAACAAAGATATTGTTTATTTCCCCTTTATTGAAGAATGCAATGCAGTTATCCACTACAAATACAAAAAACATGACTAGCTTGTTGAATTTTTGAAAATTTGAAGTCTTTCTCATTGATTTTGAAGTACTTCCAAATCATTGTCATTCTCAATGTTTGTTGAAATACATTTTCAATCTTTCTATTTTTTTCTTAGACAATTTCTTTGGTAGGAGAAATGTCCCTTTAAATTCTCTTAACTCATCTGTTTATTTCTTCTACTTTTCTATTTAGAGAAAAAATATCTTTGAAGTTTTATCATCACTTTAACTTTTCATTATTTTTCATTTTCATAATTACAAAAGAAGAAGGATAAAGATGAAACAACCCTAATACAATTTTTTTTGAGAAATTTTCAGGCAAACCATTTTCTTCTTGTGATAAATTAAATCCCTATTATTCAAATTAAAATAGTATCATGTATATTTTATTATTGGCCAAATTTCATATGTACCCCTACAAAGCTTTATAATTTCATGTATACCTCTGCAAGACGTGAAATATCATGAATATCCTTACAAAATTATTATAATTTCATGAATACATTTTTTGTTAGATTTATATTAACTATCCGTTAAAAATACTGTTAATTTTTGTTTTTCCAATTTTATCCCTTATGTAAAAAAGGAACAAAATTTAAGTCGGAAAAATCGAAGTCTAACAAAAATGACATTTATGAAATTTTAGTAGTTTTGTAGTGGTATTCATGATATTGTACGTTTTGCGGAGGTATACATGAAATTGCGGAGTTTTTGTAGGGGTACATATGAAATTTGGCCTTAATTATTTATGAAATAGTTAGGTCTCGCTATTTTTTTTGTTAATTGACAATAGAGAGACGAAAATACAATTATTTAATAAACAATAAAACAACTCTTTCAATTTCAGTGAATCCAAATTTAATTATATCATATGAGTTAAAGCAAATCTACAATAAAATAACCAAAATTGAACTTTTTGCAGTATGTACTATAATTTATAAGTGCCATTGACACATGGATTACAGAAACTCAACGCCATTGAATATCTTAGTACAGAACAAGAAGTTCATGTCAGCACATAGATTCCATCAAGTCCCTGGAAAACTGTACTTACAAATTTTAACGTTTTCTAAGGAAAATAAATAGTATTAGGGTTTTCTCAAACCAATTTATATGTGGTGAACTATGTAGTTAATTACTGCATTTGTACTAATGCCTAATTTCTGAAACTTTGTCCAGTTATTTCTAAACATTTGGGCCTTTCATTAGAGAGATATAACTAATTGGAATTGGAACTGGAATACATTTTTAAAACTAAGGTCCATTTAGCAAGATATTTGATTCTTGAAATCCTGACAAGATCCTAATTATTTTCCCAAATTATATTGACATGATTTGAATGAAACTGTATTATATGATTTTGGGGATTTTTCAGAAAAACCCCCTAATTTTTTGGATATTTAAAAAAAAATACTCCACTTTTTGAGTGCTCCAAAAAAACTCTCTAATGAAATTTTTGTTTTCAAATACCACTTATAGAGGTTAAATTTAATTTTGGATGGTGTTAAATATTTTTTGGACCAAAATACCTTTCTATTTCATATCTAGTAATTTATAAAGTATTTTTTTGATATTTTTTTATTAATTTTAAAAATTCATAATTTTTTTTTAACATATAATAATTCAAAAATAATAATAATGATATGTTATATTTGTATAATTTTAATATTTCGTTCATTATATATTTTTGACTTCTCCTATATTTTTTCATGAAAAACTAACATAAATAAATGATAAAATAAACAACAATATTAAAAAACACCTTAAGAATATTTAAAAAATAAAAAATTATGAAACTATTAAAAAGTACATTAAAAGAGAACAAAAATAAAAACTAGCTGGTAAAAAGATATTTTCTACCAATACAATTTCAAACTATTAAACTAGCTATAGTATTATTATTATTATTATTATTATTATTATTATTATTATTATTTTTCCAAGTTGTTAAAATAAAAATTAACTGTTGTGATTATTTTTTCATAAAAACTAACATCAAATAATAATAAAATAAACAACAATATTAAAAGAAACACCTTGAAATTATATTTGGTAGAAAACTAACATCCAATAATAATAAAATAAACACCTTGAAATTATATTGGTAGAAAATATCTTTTTAACAACTAGTATTATTATTATTATTTGATGTTAGTTTTTCATGAAAAAATAATACACGAATATTAAAATTATGTAAATGTAACATAAACTAATTTTTTTTGAAATTATTATATGTTAAAAATATTTATGATTTTTTTAAAAATTAATAACATATAACGAAAAAATATTTTTTAATTATAAAATATGATAACCGAAGGATATTTTGGTCCAAAAAATATTTGACACCATCCAAATTTACATTTAATCCCTATAGCTTATAGGGGCATTTTAAAATAAAAGTTCAAGTAGAGGTTTTTTTTTTGGAGTATTCACAAATTGAGGGTTTTTCGAAATATTCAAAAAAGTTAGGGTTTTTTTTTGAAAATTTTCAACTGGCATGTTTAATGAGAATCTTTCATATAACAAGTACATTAACCATAACCGAAGACTTTGATTATTTTGAGGCCCTTTCTCATGCAATAATTGGTGCAACTATATATTAATTCATGCCATAATTTATCCAAAAATAATACAAATCAGTTTCTGTTTTTTTTACCATCTATAGTATACATTACAAATAATGAATATATTCTCCATAACAAAATCCAAATATCCAAACAAAACAAATAAATTTTTTAAATTACGAATAAATGACTATGATGAAATCAATCTATTATTGTAAAAACTCGAGTGCTTTCTTAAGAACAGGTTCGAATCTCCCTATATCGAGCCTTATATCTTGTTTCCCCAAGTACCATTCTGCCACTTTTGTCCAATCACTTTGGTGAATCGCGAGCGGGTCCTTGATCATCGGGTGATCTTTTCCAAATACATCCAATAACGTACTTTCCTCTGCGATTATACTATATTCCAAATATTTTAACTTCATATCTTTAGCGGGTTCCCCAAAATCAATTTGCGCTAAGCGTTCTAATTTCCCATAAGGGACTACTTGGATCAATACCGCATTTGGAGGGAGGAAAATGCAATTTGTTAACCCCGCACCGTGAGCTCCTAACATCACGTCAAATGAGTTGACTTTTTTCGCAAATTCAGATAAATTATTTGGGTTCGCGTTTGTAACTTCCACTTCAAACCCTAATTTTTCAGCTGATTGTACTATTTCTTGTATATTGAGGAATTTACGACTCCCGCCCCTTGAAATGAGCATTAATCTCGGTTTCTTCCAAGGATTTTCTTGCACTTTTATCGGTAATTCTCTCCCCGCACCGTAAATTGAACGAATGAATTTCGTAAAATCGGTAATTGCATAATTATTAGGGGACCGCGACGAATCGATACTAAATTCTTTGTAACTTCCATAACCAACAAGTACGCGTGGATAACATCTAACCTCATAATCCTTATCGAAATCAATTATTTCGTACTTTGAAAGTTTTTTAAATATCGGTTCATACTTACTAGTCCAAAACGGGAGGTTATTGGTCACTAAGAACTGAACATCCCCATTGAACTCGCGCGATCTAATAAACAGAGGGATTAAAATATCGGTAAAATCGTGCCAATAATTCCCCGAAAGTCCGCCTAGTGCGATTATAATTGCAGGATAGTTAACTTTTCCGGCACAAGGAGGGGCATCATTCGGTCCTTCGAGAGATCTTATCGTGACGGGTTTAATATTGTCCAAGTATTTTCGAGAATAGGGTTTTATTTTGTAATTTTGAGCTGGTGTGGGGCCCATCGGAGGAACGAGAATGATCATTGACGCACTGCCTATCGTGCGAGCATCGCCTGCTAAATCACATAAATCGAATTTTGGGTCGGATTGGTCGCATAGCGGTTTGCTTTGAAGAGGTTGGTTTGAGTTTTGAAGTTCTTTATCTGTATAAAATGAAGAGTTAGTTTAAGAAGCAATGTACCTTTTTTTATATTGAACTTTATAAAGTATTAAGTTTGAATATTAGGCGTTTGGCATAATTAAAAGTGCAAAATATTGGATCTAGTAATATATAATTCGCATTCAAAGTTATATTGGATCATGATATATTCAAACATAATTTAAAAGTGAAAACGGCTTACCATTTTGGGCAAATTCAGGATTCTCATTTTTATCTTCATTGGTTTCTTGCTTGGTCTTTTCCTTGTCCTCTGGTTAATTTGGAAAAAGAAACAATAAATATTAATCACAATAAGCTTGATGGAAAGTGTGATTTTCTTTATCGACTGGTCGCACTACGAAACAATCTCATGAAAAATTAAAAAAAAGAATAAAAAAGAAAAAGAAAAAGAAAAAGGAAAAAAACGACAATCTAATGAAATGGAGTGATCTTTAAGCATCATTCCTGTTTTGTTCGAATTTAATTTCGATATTGAAGCATCAAAACTGGCCGTTTTCTAGGCTTTATTTGAACAAACAAATTTAATTTGAGAGATGAAATCAAAATTCAAAAGAGGCTAATTCCAAATCCAGAACATACTGAAAATAAGAGCACTATTGGAAAAAGTTGAAAGAATCAATACCAAATTACCAATTCTGATTGATTTTTCGTTCTCATATGAATTCGAATACCATTTCAAAAAAATGAATTATCTAATTTAACCAATATAAATAAAACGGATTATAGAAAATACCAGGTTGCTCCACTTCAATCAAATCCCCTTTGCGAGTCGCCTCTCTCTTTTCAATCTCTTCTCTCTGTTCTTCCTTGCTGTCTTCGTTTCCTACAAATTAGAATTCAATTGTCAATAAAACACTAAAAAACATAATACCATGATTATATTTAGCTGCACCTTTACCTAAAATTATTGTTTTACCATTTTCATCATAATTTGTTGGTGGTTTCTCCTCTACTTTGACCCTCTCCTCATTATCTTCAGTGTCTGGTATCTCAGAAACTCGTTCATCTGATTTGAGATCATCTGATTTTTCTTTGAAGTCCAGAAAAATAGTAATTAAAAACCCAAAATTGTTCAACAAAATTAAACAACAAATTTATAATAATGAAAATAATTACCTTCTTGTGAAGAACTTCCAGTATTTTGAATGATAGGTTGATTGTTCCTTGTACCTTAAATATCAAATTCAGTAAAAGATCAAACAAAATTCATCATGCAAATTTGAAACCATGGGAATAAAATAGATTTCATACCATTAGGAGTATAATTTACAAATTGAGTAGACACTGTAAAATAGGTCAACACAACCAAGAAAAACCCTAAAATCAATCCATAAGCAAGGTAATTTCTCGATGAATTACGAACATTATTCTTCGGCCCTTTCATCTCTCCAAAACCCAAAATTTGATTGTTCCGATTCTTTCCAATTTGAGATCTTTAAATACCCAAATAAAACTACTATGAGAATTTTCAGTAGGGTTTTTTGATAGGCATGCAAATGGGCTATAATGAGAGCTTTATTAGGCTAATGATGAACACATGTTCTTTGCATCGTTGTCTCCATTACTTTCTTAAGTGGGTAGGAACTAAATATCTATATTTTTTTACCTCCTAAGACTAGTTTAAATTTGTGGAGAATTGGATTGATTTAATTTGAATTTAGAACTTGCAAATTGGAGAGGAAAACAATAGAAGAACAGAATGCAAGAAGTGTTCAAAAGGAGAGTATATACAAATCAATCACCCTCAAGGTTTCTTGTATATATCACTTTTACACGTTCTTTGCACAACAAGTTTGCCCATGCTGACGGAATATTTATGTTTTTGTCCCTCCATTTTAAGAAATTTTTGGCAAACCTTGTAGGAAATTTATGTGTATATATCAAGTTCAATCCAATTATCCAATATCCCATCATTTATTTTATTTAAATGACAAATTTATTATGTATTTTTATGTGATTTAAAGGATAAATTGAAGTCGAATACATTTTTAAGTTTTGTAATTTATACGGATATATATTGGATAATAGGATTTTTGAAGGGTTTTAGTCTAAAATATTGTCTCAATTATTGACCAGGCAACGATGTGAAAGTCTCAATTTTAAATTAATAACGTCAGTTTAATGGCAAATTTCTATTGGCAATATTTTATACCCCATATAATAATGTGATAATGAAAAATAATCAACATTTGAAAATGAAGAACAGCTCAACTAGGGATTGTTTAAATAAACATACAAACTTGCAAGTCACTTTGTAAATAAAAGTCTACCAATAACCCCTTAGTTTAGTGGTAAACGTATCACAATGTAGCTAAAGTCAAATGATTCGATTTCATTGATATGGCAAATAAAAAACGAAAAAAATATTTATGATTTACGAATTAAGTTTTACTAAAAACAAAAAACAGTATAAAAGTATATTAGGAAATTATAGAAAGTTCCTGCATTATTATATAGCCCCCTAGTCATTTTTTTAATCGGGCCCAACGTTATTTTTAAGTAAAAGCTCAATTACTGGGCTTTGGGTTTCATTATCATTATTATTATTTTTCATTTGGGCCAACATGCATACTTGGGTGAATTATAATATGCATATGCAGTATAAAAACGAGGGCGTATATATTTCGTAAGATTTTTAATAAATTTTTTAATAGTTCATTATTGTACCGCATTTGTCACATTTTATTTTCTTGATCTACTTCTTTTCACTACAAAACTAATAAATTTTTTAATAGTTCATTCTTGTACCGCATGTTGCAATGATTATTTATCCGGATAAATCATTCCGATCCAAAAATTATTTGCTGAAAGTTCTGTACACAGACTGTTAGTATCGTTTTCATATTCTTCACTCATCATTTTTTCTACCTATTCGTCATTTTCGAACACATCCGGCATTCCTTCACCAATATCCATTTGATCGAAATTATTATTTCTGACATTTATTATCTCATCGATATCTGCTTATGGACCATATGTTTTCTCCTTATCATCATTCAGTTCCGAATCTTCATTCGTTTCATCACTATCTCTGTTAGACTCCTCATCCACTTCAACAACAATTGGTTGGTTCGAATAAATCAGATTTCAGATGTTTAGTACGATGGATGGTTGTGAATGACCTGTTACATATGGTTGGATACTGTTTTGGTAAGGATTGTAATTAACACCATAAAAGGAAGTTGGATTTTGATAACAATTGTTGGGAATTAGTTTTACAAACAATTTAATCGTTATGCTTTGAAAATTGGTTATCATCATAGAAATGCTATGGTCATCAGTGATGTCGATAACATCATCGGTTCCATCATCAAAGGGCCAATTACATTTTATTACCAAATCATACATTTGTGGATTTATTTCGTAAGTTTGATAAATTAAATATTTAAGATCATTATATGTAATGTAACTGGGCATATTCAGCATTTTTCGGTCACCACCTTCGTAACGGGGAATCAGACCGTTCAAATTAACGGTTCCGTTCCAAGAAACAACCAAGTTTAAATAAATATTTTGCGTACTGTGCTACAATGTATAAATACATCAATTCGGTAGAAAATATTTTTTTGTAAAAATAATGATAATAAAGAACAAATATATATACCTTGAAGGAAGAAGATGTAAGATTTAACCAATACTACATGGGAAAATCTATCTAACCTCCCAAACTCAATAAAACATCCTTAATACGTCAATCGAAAATACTTTATTAGATTGATGAATCAATTAAATTAAGCATTGATTTGAAGGTTAATCAATTCAATCAACTCATTAAATCTGCCTCGATTGACGAATCAAGGATATACATCAAGAATGTGTGGGGCTCCATATCTAACCTCATACTACAATGGGGGAAGGAAGACGATGAAAGTGGGTTGTGGTGGTGGTGGTGGTGGTGGTGTGTGTGTGTGTGTGGGTGTGGGGGGGGGGGGGGGGGGGGGGGGGGGGGGGTTAAATAGGTAAACCTATGAATTTGTCAAAAGTCGAAAAAGTCATCGATTTTTGCACTAATTGACGTTTCAAAAGTTGAGAAATACACCGAAATTTAGAAATCCTCGACAATTGAAAAATCGAACAAAAATTCTTGACATTTGAAAAGTCGACAGATTAGTTGAGGACTAATAAGTTCAATTAGCAGTTAATTCGGGTTCAAGAGGGCTCGATTTTTCAAAAGTCGAGAGCAATTAAAGTCTCGACATTTCAAAAATCGAGACCAAAAATTTTCATTATTAAATCAAGGAAATGCCACCCACGTGCTGAAGCACTCGAACCAACATCGATTGGGAGCCAACAATTCAATGACAATTAGGTTTGGTTAAGAGTTAACCGTTAAACATGTTAATGACCATTGTCATGTGGTATGAGTTTGAGAATAGTGAGATATACACACAATAATGTTAAGTAGGTGTTAAACAATTTATCTCAGTTAAGGTCAAAAATTGTATGCGGTATACAATTGAATGTAGTCATACCTGAATAACGAGTTTCTAATGATTCTCCATAGTCACGTTAAAATCTCGTGAAATATGGATCTTTTTTTTTGAATGGAACCCGACAAATGATCGCTTATCGTTAACGGTATCCTATGTTTTTACATGACAAAAATCTCTTACATTCCATTATATATTGTAAATAAAAATAAAATAAAAATAGAACTATCCTATCCCGATAATCACTAAATATTGTGCAAGCAATGTCTTGACCAAATCAGTGCCGTTTCCATTGATTTTGCTGCAATATGTGGCGATGTTTTTGTTTTTTCACGGAAAATTCGTCCATTTCGTTCTAATCAGATCGTCCACGTGGTTGCAATGAGAATGATGTCCCACACTCTTCTTTGAGTCTTTCCGAACTTATTCCTGATGCTCCACCAAAATTGTAGTAGTGTATGGTCTCGATTTAGGTTCATCACATTGTTTGTATGATCAAGTATTAATTTCTCTTGAATACTCACATTGTATGAATATGTGTTCGGCAAATTCCGTGTTATTCTTACATAGTGGACACCTAAATGGTCCTATCCACCCCTTACGATTTAACATGTCTCCCGTTAGGATGCGACTATTTAAGGTGAGCCACATGAAAATTTGGGCCTTCATAGGTGCTTTGGATTTCCATAGCATATTGTTCCATGAAATACGTTCTCCCGGATCTTTTAAAGTTATGTATGCACTTGATGTTGTAAAGGAATGGTCTCGTGTCCATTTCCATTGAGCATTTGTATTGTGAAAGAAATACAGTTTCGGATCAACCGTAAAAGTGTACACAAGGATGAACGAATGTAACCGTACATTTGTAGCCATAACTTTCAGTGGGAAAATCTGATTTGAATGGTTCAAATTGGGTTAGATAGATAATGAGATTATCTATAACCTTCATGTAGAAATATATTTCATATGAACGAAGTATAAGTGTCGTTTATGTGAAATACCGAAAGGGTGCAACAGTATGACATACAGTTAGTAAAACAGTCATAACATTTGCATACGAACTCCAATTGGGCTGGGCCAAATTGGATTGTGTAGATAATAAGATTATCTACAACTTTCATGTTGGTTGATTTTCTGTCAGAGAAATTTATCAATTTCGTCTGGACAGAATACTGAACAGGTTCATGCACTTTTCTGTGTGAAAGGGTGTATATTGGATATACATGCCTCTTGGCTAATCCTAATCCTATTTGATATAAATAGGATACTTTCTCTCTCATCCAAACTAAGTAATTGAGCAATTCATTCTGCCAAAGACACCAAAAGAAAGAGAGAATTCAGATTTAATCTTTCAATAGTGAAAAGGTGCGAAAAGAGAGAAATCGAGAAAAGAGTTTCTCGAAAGATAGAGAATCAATTCGATCGAGCAAGTTCGCCGGTGCATCATCTAGGCAGTTGCATCCGCGACCGACATCTTACGAATCAAGGTGGATACACGTAGAGGAGCGACACTTGTGGCTCTTTCGGTTGTGATCGATTCGGAGGAGTAGATTGTCTCGGAGACGAAATCAAGCGAATCGGCGAAGTCAACAAACGGTGAAAGACGCGTGGTGTGGGACGCGCGGATTGTCACCAACGTGACAGGAGATAGAAGGCGCGATCAACCCTTCGAGTGCAATCAATTTTGCACCGGTATGAATCTGTTCTTCTATTTGCATCGTACCCTCGAAGTCATGGCGTGATCTCGGGAATCGGGGAACCGGACCGGGCCTTCATTCCGCTGCGCGGGCCCGGGGTCGGGGATATTTCCCCAACAGTGGTATCAGAGCGATCGCCATCGATTCGAGGGTCGAATCATAGTCGTATATTCGATATACGCACGGGTTATCAAAGTTCGTACCCGTTTGCATGATGTTACATGTAGAGAACTTCAAATTCCATTAAAATCACAAGTGAAATTCGCTAGAGATCGATCAAAAGTTGATTGAGAGTATCTAGGAATGATCGTGAAAAGGTTTCATGATTGATCGCTTTGGAAACGAGCGAAAACAGGCTGAACAGCGCAAAAATCGCATAGTCCGTTATAACGGACTGGTTGGTCCGTTGTAACGGACACTGTATAGGATACAGGAATTGGGGAAAATTTGCCAGTATCACATAGTCCGTTATAACGGACTTGGAGTTCCGTTGTAACAGACCCTGTATACGATACGAGGATGCGGGGATGCCTAGGGTGTCTTTTGGGGTCCGTTGTAACGGACATAGTCCGTTGTAACGGAAGCCTTCGCAGTTGGTCCGTTGTAACGGACATTATGTTGCGTTATAACGGACTAGTTACTGGAAATTTGGACAAAGGTTTGCAGAAAATAGCGTTGTAACGGACCTAGGTTGCGTTATAACGGACATGTTTCTGGCAATTTTGGACAATCACCCGATTAAATAGCGTTATAACGGACTAGAGTTCCGTTGTAACGGAGTTCCAAGGAGACTGGAGGTCCGTTGTAACGGACTATGGTGCGTTATAACGGACTGGTTTCTGGTTGCTGATTTTGTTTTCGTGATAACTTTGGCTACAAAACTTGGAATTTTGAGTTCTTTATATCGATTTGATCGGCATCAATCATACTAGCATATAATTAGATAATTATTTAGAATAATTAGACTCCCAAATAAAATCATATGCATATCGAAAATCTTGTGATAGTGATATAATATGATTATGTCACGAATTTAGAAACATGCAATGGCATGATCCCTCATAATATTTAAGTCATGGAAATGCCTTCCATATCCACAACCATCGAGATTCATATGACATAGTGCGTGGTTTCAGGCCATAGTCGGGCACGTACTATTGTATATATTGGTGCGGGTGGTAAGCGTTAATTGGGGACTCACGTGGTTTCAGGCCATAGTCGGGCACGTGAGTAGTTCAATTGAACGATACGTTGGATATGGTTGTGAATTAACCGTCCAAGCCAATCCAATTGGAGTTCGGGGCATAGATAGAATGCACACACGGAAAATGGATTGTATTGGATACGATTCGTCACCGAAATTCTATAAAGGAACGAGAGTCGTATTGGATACGATTGGATTTAATCCTACCTAAAATATCGAGATCTCATTTGTCGGCCATAGTCACTTATGAGAGGATCGTAAAATGTGGGTCTTGAGTGTTATGGACTTGGAGTCCCGTATCGGTATGCGGGTTATCGATTCGATAAAATAGCACTATCATATAATCATCATATAAGCCTATAAGATAAGTACGCAACGTTAGTAATCAATCTTTTAATTCATTTGTAGAACATGTCTTCTAGTAACACCAACACCTTATCGATTAGATCGGTATTAGAAAAGGAAAAGCTAGTGGGTCGGAACTACTTAGACTGGCATCGAAACCTGAGAATAGTTCTCAGGCAAGAGGGCAAGAGTCACGTATTGGATACGAAATTAGTAGAACTGGGCCCCGATGCTACGGCCGATGAAAAGGCCGTATTTGAGAAACTTAAGAAGGACTCAAATGACGTTACGTTCCTCATGTTGGCATGTATGGACGCTAGTCTTCAAAAGCAGTTTGAGGACTCGGATGCATACTCGATCACTACAACATGTTTGCCTTGTTGGGGCGGTCAAAACCGACCCAAAAAGACCCCAAAACCGTCCCTTAAAGCTTATTGGGGCGGTTGACTGACCCTAACATACCGACCCTAAAAGCTGCGATCCTGTCAGGGGCGGGCCGACCCTAAATGCTTATTGGGGCGGTGTAATATTGGGGCAGGCCGACCCTATAACAATGACACACTTTACCACTGTCAAAAGTACATTGTACTCGCGCGTCAGACTTATTGGGGCTGCCTGACCCTAATACCTTATTGGGGCAGTCATTTCATTGTGTCAGGCCGCCCCTGAATGCATAAATGTATATTATTTACTATATATTGTGTATTATGATATATATTATATATAATTAATATTTATATCATATATTATATATTATAATATTTACTATTTATTATTTAATATCAAAACTTATATTATACACACGCCATACACAAAATAATATCACACACACACACACAAATACCCACACACATTACATACACACATCACACACATTACACAGACTCATATTACACACATGCACCCTTGAATTAAAAAATAACCTTAGAAATCTCAATAAAAAGAAAATAAATTACAAATAACCCTAACTTTCTCATCCAAGGATGCGATATATCGAGCAACTCCTCCAATCCAATGTATCGAGCAACTCTTCTAACAACCCAACTCCTGCCCCTTCGCAACCCTTTTGAGTTTCATCACCTCCAATTATGTATACCTTAAAAGATAAAAAGAAAAGAATTAACGATCGAGCTTGTATTTTAAGTAATTTAATAAAAGGTATATTTTCCTTTATACCCCTGTAAAACTACAAAGAGATATCATTACCTGATTAATACCCTTATCCTGAATATTATCAACAATCTTGATGGTATCATGGCCTCTTCTAGATGTACTAATTACCGTACCGCCCTTCTTATGAATATCATTCACGCTATTTGGGGTCAACTCAACTGTATTCCTGGAATAAAATCTCATATATCCCCTCAAATGTCCTTCCATTTGGCTCGACAAACGCGAATTTTGCATGCACCTATAAATATTATTCACATAAACAAATTAGTATTTTGAAAAGTATAAAAATTAGTAAATTGTAGGGTTTTCAAGTTTTACTGAATCGAAAAAGGTTTAGGTAATTGAATAAAATATGAATTTATACTTGGGGTCTTTTCTGATCGAAGACAAACCATGCTGATTCGAGCTTGGCATGAGCACCATTGCAGAATCGAAGTTCTTCTCTCGCCAGCATCGAGTACAAGCATCTACTAACAAAAAATAATTAATGTAACATACAAACAAACAAACAAAATAAAATTGACTAAATATTTAACACATAAATAAATTAGAATGATACCTCGTCGCTCTAGCATCGAGTACCAGCATCGAGTCGCTTCTAAAAAACATGTATTACAACTTGATTTCTATGCTGAATACCAGCATCGAGATGCTTCTAAATCAGAAAATCTTCAGAATTTCGATGGAGCCACCTCGTCGCTCCATCTTCCTCGATCACCACAGCGAGAATCTTCAGAATTTCTGATACCCACCTCCTACTCTTTTTTATCTCACCAATTTCCCTCCAGCTTTTTAAACCCTGCATTTTCTCACTCCTCCATCAAAACAATTACAACAAAAAAACCCATAAATTTCAGTTATTCAAAACAGATTTTTTTTTATTAAATTGATACCTGGTAAATGAATATCCTAAGTATTTTATCGGCAATAAACATCCTGATCGATCTAAGGAGGGATTGGTTTTATCTCCATCCCTAATTCTTGCTCAATCCTGATCGGCAATAAACGGTCTTCGAATGTGATCAAATTCACGGCCAATCCGAGATGTCCAAACCTTCCTGACCTACCAACCTAATCACAAAAACAATAAGTGAAAAGTCAGGGGTGTTTTTGTAATATTCAACAAAGTTAGGGTGTTATGAAAAAATTACGTACCCTGTGAAGGTAAGTTTCTGAGTTTTTAGGAAAATCAAAGTTGATGAACACATTCACTGCTTGAATGTCGATACCTCTCGTGAAAAGATCTACAAAATATAAATCTTACAAATTCAGATAATTTAACAAGTTAAAAGGGAAATTTCCAAAAAGAACCCTGTATTTTTGGAAATTGCTAATTTTAGATAATATTACAAATTCAGATAATCTTACAAATTTTGTAAAAATAAACTAAGTTAATATAAAATCCAACAATTTTGCTGATTTTATTAAAAAAAAGTACATATTGAAACTTTATAAATGAATTTTATTGGAGAAATTAGAGAAAAAAGGGCGATAGAAAGAACCTCAAGTCCAATGCAAAATGGCAACTCAGCATGATTATCTTTCTTGCCAGATTCATCTTTTTTATCCAAGAAAATCGAATAACCAACGCACGTATACTTGAAATTGGACAAGTCTCGTCCCTCTTGTGCAGCTCCAAGCTCAGATTCTCCCACTAAATACTCTGGAACTGATAAAACAAATTCAAATTAAAAGAACTTCTAAAATCTCAAATCCGAAGAAAATTATGAAAGGCAGAAATTATGAACTACAAACCGCATCGATTCACTCAAATCTTGTGAACATGCTGAAAATTATAAACTACAAACCCTAAAAAAATCCGAGAAATACAAATAATACAAAAATTAGGCAAAATATTACTAAAATTATGAACTGAGAGAGAACTACAAACCCTAAAAATTATGAACTGAGAGAGAGAGAACCGAGAACTACAAACCCTAAAAATTATGACCTGAGAGAGAGAGAGAGAGACGAGAAGGAACTGAAAGACGAGACTCGAGAGCTCCAACCACCGGCGGCTTCTTGAAGACGAGAAGGAGAAGAAAGCTAGGTCAGGGAGAAAGAGAGAGAACCGAGAGATAGAAGCTCTGAAAGAGGGGAGAAGAAAGCACGGGTGGGAAAGAAAGAGAGAGAGAGAGGGGGTCACGGGAAAAGAGAGAGAGAGAGAGAGGAGAGAGAGGGTCACGAGAAGTGCTAAATTTTGGGTCTGGCCGACCCAATAATTATTTTGGGTCGGTTTTATTTTTGGGGCGGGCATAACTACCGACCCTAACACGTTTTGGGGCGGCCAGACCCAAATATAAACCGACCCAAACACATATTGGGACGGGCAGACCCAATTTTAACCGACCCTAAATATATTTGGGGCGGGCAGACCCAATTTTAACCGACCCTAATGATTTTTTGGGGCGGGCCGACCCAATAACAACACAAATTTAGGGACGGCCCGACCCTAAAAAACAATTATGTTGTAGTGGATAAACGTTGTGCTCAAGGAAATGTTCCAAGAGCAGGAGCGTATTGAACGGTTCAGTACGCTCAAAGAGTTGGTAAACTGCAAGATGCCTTCGGGGTCTTCGGTGAGCACTCACGTTTTGAAGGTGCAAGCTCTCATAGATCGTCTTGAGAGGCTAGGAGAGAAATTGTCGAAGATTATGCAACAAGATTTGATCTTGTGTGCACTTCCTCCAATGTTTTCTCCGTTTGTGACTAACTATCACATGCATTCGATGGATAAATCGATCCCTGAGCTTCACGGAATGCTCAAGAATTTTGAATCGGAGACGTTGAAGTCGTCCGGAGAGAACAGGGCAAGAGTTGCCGGAAATGTTCTCACAATTCAGAATAAGGATCGTAAGAGATCAATGTCCAAGGGCAGTTCGGCTAAGAAACGTTCGAAGCCGAATAAAAAGGGAAAGGAGAAATCCAAGGATGAGACATGCTACCATTGTCACAAGGCTGGACATTGGAAGCGTGATTGCAAGTCTTACCTCGAGGAGGTGAAGAAGGGCAAGGCGGTTTCAGCAACCGGCCTCTCAGGTATTAACGTTATTGAAGTTAATATTTCAACTATGACTAATTGGGTATTGGATACCGGATGTGGGACTCATATTTGTCGAAATATGCAGGTTCTACAAAATAGTCGTAGGTTGGAAAAAGGTGAAGTCGATCTACGCGTCGGGAATGGAGCAAGAGTTGCTGCGTTTGCCGTAGGAGTAGTTAATTTGACTTTGCCTAGTGGACTTATATTAATACTAAATAATTGTTATTATGTACCAACATTATGTAAGAACATAATAAGTGTGTCGAAACTAGCCAATGATGGTTATGAATTCGTTATTAGGAATAATGAGTTTTCGATATGTAAGGATTCTATTATCTATGGAAATGTTCTGTTAGAAAATGGTCTTTATGTGTTGAATTTCGATCACGGAAATAATGAGTCCATGTATAACGTTAATGCAAAAAGGATTAAACCTAAAGTTGATAATCGGACTTTCTTTTGGCATTGTCGTCTCGGTCACGTGAATGAGAAACGCATTGCTAGACTCCATAAAGATGGAATGCTAGACTCATTTGAATTCGATTCATTTGGGAATTGTGAATCTTGTTTGCTTGGCAAGATGACAAAGGCGCCATTCTCCAAGGTCGGAGAGCGGTCCAACGATCTATTGGAACTCATACATTCCGATGTGTGTGGACCGATGTGCATCGAGGCAAGAGGAGGCTATCGATACTTTGTTACGTTTACGGACGATCATAGTAGATATGGATATATCTATTTGATGCGTACTAAAGCGGAGACCTTTGAAAAGTTCAAAGAGTTTCAAAACGAAGTTGAAAATCAGCTTGGCAAGAAAATTAAAGCCATTCGATCGGATCGAGGTGGCGAATATTTGAGCTATGAGTTTGAAGATCATCTAAAAGATTGTGGAATAGTTCCACAATGTACTCCGGCAGGAACGCCACAATGGAATGGCGTGTCCGAGAGGAGGAATCGGACCTTGTTGGACATGGTTCGATCCATGATGAGTCAAACATCCCTTCCAAAATCGTTTTGGGGATATGCCCTAGAGACAGCGGCTTTCTTATTGAACCGCATACCTTCTAAATCGGTACAAAAGACGCCATATGAGATGTGGTTTGGAAAATCTCCAAAGTTGTCTTTTGTTAAGATTTGGGGTTGTGAAGCATATGTTCGAAAATTGATTTCGGATAAGCTCGGACCCAAATCTGAAAAATATTTATTTGTCGGGTATCCTAAGGAAACAAAAAGATATTATTTCTTTCTACCAATCGAAAATAAAGTTTTCGTAGCTCGAAGAGGAGTCTTCCTTGAGGAGGACTTTATCTCTAGGCGAGTGAATGGGACTGAAATAGATCTCGAAGAAATTTGAGACCCGCAAACGAATGTTGAACCGATGAACGTTGATCCGATTTCCTCAAATGTTGAGCATTCGGAGTCAAGTGCAGAAGGCGCAATTCGTAGATCGGGTAGGATTCGTCAAGAGCCTGTACGATATGGTTTTATCGTGGCAAATGACGATGAAGTCGAATTCATAGATGATGAACCGACATCCTATCGCGAGGCTATGAAAAGCGAGGATTCCAATAAATGGCAAACTGCCATGAAATCCGAGATTCAATCCATGTACGATAATCAAGTTTGGAACTTGGTTGATCCACCTCCCGGGGTTAATCCAGTGGGATGTAAGTGGGTCTTCAAGAATAAGACCGACATGGATGGGAATGTGAACACTTATAAGGCACGGCTTGTGGCGAAAGGTTTCAAACAAATTCATGGTATAGACTATGAAGAAACGTTTTCACCCGTAGCAATGCTTAAATCCATACGGATCTTACTTGCTATCTCTGCGTATTATAACTACGAGATTTGACAAATGGATGTCAAAACCGCATTCCTTAATGGGAACTTAGAATAGGATGTGTACATGACACAGCCCGAGGGTTTTGTCGATTCAAAGAGTCCGGATAAAGTGTGTAAGTTGCAACGATCCATTTATGGATTGAAGCAAGCTTCTCGGAGTTGGAACATACGTTTCGATGAAGTTATACGAGAATATAATTTCGTGAAAAACGTAGAAGAACCTTGTGTATACAAGAAGGTTAGTGGGAGCCGCGTAGTATTTCTTGTACTATATGTAGACGACATCTTGATCATAGAAAACGACATTCCGATGCTTACGGATGTTAAGAAGTATTTAAATACTCGTTTCGCTATGAAAGATTTGGGCGAGGCCGCTTATATATTAGGCGTGAGGATTTATAGAGATAGATCCAAGAAGTTACTCGGCTTGAGTCAAAGCACGTACATCGACAAAGTGTTGAAACGGTTTTCAATGCAAAATTCGAAGAAAGGACTTCTTCCAATGTCGAGTGGCATATCGTATTCTAAAGCTCAATGTCCGACATCGAGCGAAGATAAGAATGCGATGAGTATTGTTCCATACGCTTCGGCAGTTGGATCAATTATGTATGCCATGATTTGTACGCGCCCCGATGTATCGTATGCATTGATCGTCGTTTCGCGTTACCAATCTAATCCAGGGGATATGCATTGGATCGCAGTTAAGAACATCCTTAAGTACTTACGAAGAACTAAGGATCAATTTCTAATTTATGGTGGAAAGACATCCGGGTTGGTCATCAATGGATATACCGACGCCAGTTTCCAAACATGTGTCGATGAATTTCGATCACAAAGTGGATACGTGTTTTGTCTAAATGGTGGAGCGGTAGTTTGGAAGAGTTCCAAACAACCCACGATAGCAGACTCTACAACTGAATCGGAGTATATTGCGGCTTCCGAAGCGGCAAAGGAGGCGATATGGATCAAGAAATTTGTGACCGAACTTGGTGTAGTCCCGAGTATCTCGGAACCTGTAGTTGTGTATTGCGACAATACGGGCGCAATAGCACAGTCCAAGGAACCGAGGGCACATCACCGCTCCAAGCACATACTCAGAAAATTTCACTTGATCCGTGAGATTTTGCAAAGAAAGGATGTGATCATTGAAAAAATTGATACTGACAGGAATGTTGCGGACCCGTTTACTAAGCCACTCTCGCAAGCTAAGCACGATTATCATGCGAAATCTATAGGTTTGAGATACCTAGAGGAGGAAGAGAGTAGTTAGTTATCTAAAACGATAGTTTCGTGGGACGAGATTAGTCTAATAGATTAGTAAACGTTGTATCACCCCAAACTTATCTTATAGTAATGCAATTTCAGAATTTTAAAATTTTTTATTTTTGCATTTATCTTATATGAAAACTGTGTGCGGGGTTGTGTAATATGATTACACGAACCTTGATTTGAACTTGTGTGGACGTCGACATGGTTGAGGACCATGTGCAGCGAAACCGTCACACTTAAAGTGTCATTTCTAAACATCCCTAGTCGCGGATCAGCTTGCTTAAGAGAGAAGCATTTCTATTATCTGATAATAGACTTAACGCGTACACTAGTACGTTAGCCGAGGAGATGATTATGTTTTGCTAATCATAGGACAAAGGTATTTGTCGAATCGGGAACGTAGATATATGCTAGGTGACATATATTGGATATGACCGAAGCCGCGAGATCATGACATGGTTTAGTCATTATGGATGAACTCGTGACGAGTAGGGTGTTAGGTTCTTCAAACTTGAGGAGATCATTGATTGCGTTACGTGCGTAACACAATGCTTTGATATGATCTTACGCTCACCGTGACAGGGAGTTAAAAGGGTCATTATTGGGTATTGTCCGAAACACGGAATTCAATGTGAGTCTCCAAGATAGGAATTGCTTATTCCGAAAGGAAGAGATATCTCTTAGGCGCCACTCGATGAGTCGATTAACGAAATCTGCGGCCGCAGTCAATGATATTAACGGTTAATATCGATTGAAATTTGTTAACTCAACTCGGAATCGGGGAATAAGTGTTGTTAATCAAATTATAAGGATGACTATTACCATGCCTTTTGATTAACGGATATCGCAAACAAGAGAACTAATAACCGCTATTCGAGATAGGCACGATGATCACAATCATTATTCGTTTAACATGGGTAGCTATGATGGAGTTACTAGATCCCGCTCATGAGCTTGTAGGTATTGGAAACAACCTACTGCTATCGTTAATCGAACCTACATGGTCACACAACGAGTCGTACTAAGTCGGGCTTGATCATAAAATTGGCACATAGGATGTGCATAGCTTGGTATTTGATACGCGAGCTATATTCTCTAAAATCGTGCGTATTGGATATGCATGAGTACCTTTTAGGTAGATATGAAATTGAGTGGGAGACTGAAAGAAATACAGTTTCGGATCAACCGTAAAAGTGTACACAAGGATGAACGAATGTAACCGTACATTTGTAGCCATAACTTTCAGTGGGAAAATCTGATTTGAATGGTTCAAATTGGGTTAGATAGATAATGAGATTATCTATAACCTTCATGTAGAAATATATTTCATATGAACGAAGTATAAGTGTCGTTTATGTGAAATACCGAAAGGGTGCAACAGTATGACATACAGTTAGTAAAACAGTCATAACATTTGCATACGAACTCCAATTGGGCTGGGCCAAATTTGGTTGTGTAGATAATAAGATTATCTACAACTTTCATGTTGGTTAATTTTCTGTCAGAGAAATTTATCAATTTCGTCTGGACAGAATACTGAACATGTTCATGCACTTTTCTGTGTGAAAGGGTGTATATTGGATATACATGCCTTTTGGCTAATCCTAATCCTATTTGATATAAATAGGATACTTTCTCTCTCATCCAAACTAAGTAATTGAGCAATTCATTCTGCCAAAGACACCAAAAGAAAGAGAGAATTCAGATTTAATCTTTCAATAGTGAAAAGGTGCGAAGAGAGAGAAATCGAGAAAAGAGTTTCTCGAAAGATAGAGAATCAATTCGATCGAGCAAGTTCGCCGGTGCATCGTCTAGGCAGTTGCATCCGCGACCGACATCTTACGAATCAAGGTGGATACACGTAGAGGAGCGACACTTGTGGCTCTTTCGGTTGTGATCGATTCGGAGGAGTAGATTGTCTCGGAGACGAAATCAAACGAATCGGCGAAGTCAACAAACGGTGAAAGACGCGTGGTGTGGGACGCGCGGATTGTCACCAACGTGACTGAAGATAGAAGGCGCGATCAACCCTTCGAGTGCAATCAATTTTGCACCGGTATGAATCTGTTCTTCTATTTGCATCGTACCCTCGAAGTCATGACGTGATCTCGGGAATCGGGGAACCGGACCAGGCCTTCATTCCGCTGCGCGGGCCCGGGATCGGGGATATTTCCCCAACATATTGTGCCCATGATGACTCGAAGTGGAGTTTATGTAAAAGGGGTTGAGTTTACTCAAGTCCTTTAGAAAGAAAGATAACTTTGTTGGATTGAAGTTTTGTAATTGTTGTACTGAATTAATTCCATATAGTTTTTGGATTCACAATGTCCATAAAGAATCTCGTTGGGTATCTATTTTCCATAGCCATTTCAGCATGAGTGATTCATTTTGTGTTGTAAGATTTTTAAGACCCCCCCCCCCCCCCCCCCCCCATATTTTTAGGGAGGCATACTTTCTCCCAATTTATTAAGGCATTAGTCGAATTGTCACCGTTAGATCCTTTCCAAAAGAAAGCTCGGATAATTCTTTCGATTTGTTTGGTGACCCATTTTGGAAAAACACACCCTTGCATTAGGTATGCCGGAATACTAGATAGGACCGATTGTGCAAGCGTGTATCTCCTTCCGTAGGATAATAATTTTCCTTGCCAAGCCGATACTTTGGTTCATATTTTTTCTATCAGGGGTAGGAAATCTCGACATTTGGTTTTATTTATGGTTAGAGGGAACCCTAAATATTTCATCGGTAATTTATCTTTGTTGCATCCAATGATACTTTGGATATGCGCATGCAACTCTTGTGGTATGGCAATAGGAAGGAAACTACTTTTGTTCCAGTTTATTTCCAACCCCGATATTTCAGAAAAGGCCTTCAAAGTTTGCCTTATTATCCGCAAGTTTTTTGGGTGCGCTTCTACAAAGATGATTGTGTCATCTGCATATTGTAGAGGAATATGGGTCAACCTGGCTGCATTAGTCAAAAGTGGGGCAATGTTAGTGATAGCCCTTTGTAATGCATCCACGACAATGTTAAAGAGCAACGGTGATAAGGGATCGTCTTGTTTCAGACCCTTTTTGTGTGTAAAAAATTCACTCATTTGTCCATTTATTCTGATGAATGATGATGATGTATTCAAAAGTTGGAGGATCCACATGGTCCATCTAGCAGAGAATCCCCTAGCTATCAAAATATTTTTGAGAAAATTTCTTGAAATATTGTCAAATGCTTTTTTGAAGTCTACTTTGAGAAGGATACATGGAATTTTTTTCTTGTGGAAATAGTTTAGTATTTCTCTTGTTGTTAAAAAGCTTTCCATTATGCTTCTATTTTCTATAAAAGCAGTCTGATTTATATTAATGATCGGTTGGATGTATTTTTTCAACCTAGATGTCAATATCTTTGTTATTATTTTGACCGGTGCATTAACACAACTAATCGGTCTAAAGTCTGCTAAAGTTTTCAGTCCTTCTTTTTTGGGTATCAAGGTTATGCATGCTTTGTTAATTGGTGTTAGATCTACATCAGTGCCATTGAATTCATTAACAAGTTCATGAAATTTTCTTTCAAATTCGGCCATAAATGTTGCCAAAATTCTGCCGGGATCCCATCCGGTCCCGATGATTTGTCTTTTTGCAGGTCGTATATTGCTTGTTTTACTTCCATTTCAATAATTGGCAGTCCCAATGACTCCAAGTCTCTAGAGTTATTCTCAGGATATAGTGTATTTACGTCATATTGTTGCACACCCATATAAGATTTTCCTAACAAATATGTGTAGTAGTCCGTGAACGCCTTTTTAATCGGTATAGTTCCTGTTAGTATGGTTTGGTTTTCCAGATCTATTTGACCAATGTAGTTGATATGATTTTTTGTTGATGCAATAACATGAAAATATGACGTGTTTTTATCACCTAAGCTTATCCATGTGCATGATAACCTCTGCTGCCATTTGCATTCTTGGTTGTTCGCCTGTTCATGGTATTTTTCTTTTAGGATTATTCTTAGTTTCCTCTCTATCAGAGGTAGGCCATATGCCTCTTCTTTTTTATCTAGTTTGTGTGCTCTTACACTTGGACCATATATATTGGAAATTAGGATTTTGGTGCCATCTCGAGTTTTTAGTATTACATTGAGTGAATATTCTGTTTCAAAATTATCACACATTGTGTAAGCTAAAGACCATGATGTGATCATTCCACCCTTGCTTCCTAGTGGATTTTTGTATATGAAATTTTTGAATTTTGAAGTACATATGCTTCTTAAGTTGAAAAAAGTGGGGTCTGAAATTTTTGTTTCTTGAAAACAACAAATATCGCAGGAAATATTTCTCATAGAAGTCTTAACTACGTTACATTTCTGTGGTTGGCCTAGCCCACGCACATTCCATGAAATAACAGAAATAAAATCCATAAATAACTAATATAAAGGAAAAAAAACGGATACAAGTTTCCTCAAAATTAATTAAGGACACATTAAGGTTCAGACCCAATAATGTTAGTCTGCCTCTTATATTGAAGACTCATCAATTATTCCTTATTTTTTCCTGGGCCGCTGGTGTTCTTAGAGCCCATTTGTCCTTCAGTGGATAAAGCCAATTTTTTTAAGTTGTATTCCTGCCGATCTCCCTCCAACGAGTCAGTATAATCATGAGCATCTTCAAGTGCGGATTCGTTCAGCTCGCCCCCTTCTATTGGCTCATCACATCCCTCTGTATATGAGTTATTTATTAGATTATTTTGCCTGTCATTCATATGGTTGCCCTTATGCAACTCATTCATATTCATAAGTTTATTGTTTTTATTTTTTTTTATCGCATATGAGTTCTTTGTATTGATTGAATGTGTTTTTAATAGCTAAAAGATTATTTGAACTATCATTAGGATTTATAATTTCACACAGTCTTTGTATTTTTGAAATTGTACTTAACGATAAATCATCTGGTTTAAGTAGGTCTTTTTCTAATATCTCTTAGAGCCTTTTTGATGGACGAATTTATGAGGTTTCTAGGTCTATATTTTCTACTAACCGGACCTGGTGGTGTACCATCATGAAATTTTTTAATTTTCCTATTTCTACATGATTTACGAGTTGGTATTTTTGCCTTAGTTATTGCTTTTTTTCTACTATGCTGTGAATAATTTTTTAAATTTGTACCTTCATAGTAGTCGAGCATGTCTTCCTCCAAACCTTCTACGTCCTCCAGCCCTTCCTCGTAGTCCACCAGTTCTTCATCGTCCCAGTTCTCGTACTCCATTTCCTCGTCTTGTAGTGGCTCGACCGTCTCAGTAAGCGGCAGGGTATCATTGGCGTGTTTTCCATTTTTTGTAACATTGGCACCAGTTGGTTTAGCTTCATTATTTTTTGCATTGTTGGGCCCAATAACCAACTCAGTAGCTAGTTTAGCATCAACTAGCGTGGTATCCGCGCAATTGCACGGATTCATTGTAAAAAAAAAATATTACGAACTTTTTTTCTTCTGATTTTTATGTTTTGTTGTAATTAAAATGTCCTCATTTCCGAAATATATCGAATTGTTCGTATTTTTAGTTGTATTTCGTATTCGTATTTGGTATTCATACTCGCATTCGTGTCCGTATATTCGTATTCATGTATTTGTATTCATGTATTATTCTTATTCGCATATTCGTATTAGTATTCGTATTTCGTATTCGTATTCGTTATTAGTTATTCGTAATTCTCAATTCCTGTATTAATATTCGTGTTCGTGCTTACGTTTCGTGTTCGTACTCGTATTGTTTTTCATTTTCGTATTTCGTACTCGTACTGGTATTTCGTATTTGTATACGTAGTTCGTATTGGTGTTCTGTAAATTACGAATACATTTCCGAATAAATTATTTGCATATGAATTGTACATGGGTCCCACATGGTGTCCATTATATTTTTACCATAAATATAATTTGGAGATTGATTCCGTATTTTTTATTTTGTTTCGGGATACGTAGCATTGTTGTGTTATTTCACATGTATTGAATAGTTTATATCTTGTGATTTGTAATTGATGGTATTCAAATATTATATATGACAAAAAAAATATAAAAACATAGTAAAATAAAGTTAACTCACGAATTTAAACTTGTTAACTTTCATAATTCCCTTCAACTGAATTTTAATTGTTTAAATAAATTCAATAAAGTTAATTTATTGACGATAAAAATGTCAACTTAGAAGAATGAATTGAATAACAGTTGGCTGATATTAATTTTTTTTTTTTACTTTGCTCCAAAATATATCATAACATGATCTATGTTCTAAGTTAATATATTTAATTAACATGATAACTAACACATGTTAGCTATTAATTTAATACGTAATTAATATTAGTTCGAATTCATAAATTTGAATCAATATTAATAAATATTTAATGATATGTTTTAATTATAATGTTAATCAAATGCAATAGTACAAATATGGAGAATACGGCAGGTATATTTTGGAGTTTTCATAAAATTTTATATTTTTTTTCACGTGAACAGATATTAATTTTTTTTTTTACTTTGCTCCAAAATGTACCATAACATGCTCCATGTTCTAAGTTAATATATTCAATTAACATGATAACTAACACATGTTAGCTATTAATTTAATATAACTAACACATGTTAGCTATTAATTTAATACGTAATTAATATTAGTTCGAATTCATAAATTTGAATCAATATTAATGAATATTTAATGATATGTTCTAATTATCACGTTAAATAAACGCAATAGTAAATATATGGAGAATACGACAGGTACATTTTGGAGTTTCATAAAATTATATATATTTTTTTTCACGTGAGCAGATATTAAAAAAAAAAAATTAAGTTTGCTCCAAAATTTACCTGTCGTATTCTCCATATTCGTACTATTGCATTTAATTAACGTAATAATTAGAACATATCATTAATATTGATTCAAATTTATGAATTCGAACTAATGTTAATTATCTATTAAATTAATAGCTAACATTTGTCAGTTATCATGTCAATTAATATTTAATTGAGTCAATTATATTTTTCTATCATACATGGGTATAATTTGGGTTGCAATAGAAAAACCACAAAAAAAAAAAAAAAACTTACACGTGTCATGTTTTATTGTATCGGGTTTTCAAAACTGGAAAAAAATTAATGATGGTATAAATTGTGCTTTTTTAAAGCACATCGGAATTGATCCTTGTTCTCCTCATAATAAAGCGGTACAAGCTTGCGAGACTTTATTAAATCAACCCGGGCATATTCAGAACCTAATTAATTTGCAAAGTAACGAATTGCGAGAAAAGAATCGTTTGCGGTTAAAAGTCTCTATCGCGTCGGTTAAATGGCTTGTATTTCAAGCTTGTGCCTTTAGAGGTCATGATGAAACGCCGGATTCTGGAAATCGCGGTAATTTTCTCGAGATGGTAAAACTTTTAGCTAAATTTAATGATGAAGTTGCTAAAGTTGTTTTGGAGAATGCTCCATATAATTCCAAGTACACATTACACCATATTCAAAAAGAAATATTATGTATTTTTGCAAGTAAAGTGCGTTGTTATATTCGAAAAGAAATTGGTGATTCTAATTTTTGTATCATAGTAGATGAATCATGTGACGTATCAAAGAGAGAACAAATGGCTTTAGTATTGAGATACGTTGACAATGATGGTTTTGTGAGGGAGCGATTTTTTGATTTAATTCATGTCAAAAATACTAAATCGATTACTCTTAAAGAAGAAATTTGTGATGTTTTATCTCACCATGGACTTGATATTGGCAGAATTAGAGGACAAAGATATGATGGTGTTAGTAACAATATGAGAGGAAAATGGAATGGTTTACAAGCTCTTTTTCTTAAAGATTGCCCACATGCTTATTATGTGCATTGTTTCGCTCATCGATTACAACTAGCGTTAGTTGCCGCCTCGAGAGATATAATTCCGGTTCACCAATTTTTTGAGAAGCTTTCTTTTATTATAAATACGGTAGTTGGTTCTTCTAAACGTCATGATGAGTTGCAAAATGCGAAAAAGTTAGAGTTGTCTAATTTATTAGAAAATGGCGAGCTTGAGACGGGTAAAGGAGTAAATCAAGTCGGAACATTAAAAAGGGCTGGTGATACTCGTTGGAGTTCACATTACAATTCTGTATCTAGTTTAATTAATATGTTCGTTGCGACTAGTTCCGTTCTCCAAGATGCCACTATTGATAGGGATTCATCGGCATCTCTCCGAGGAGATGCGGATACGTCATATCATTATTTGGTATCATTTGAATTCGTTTTCGTCTTGCTAATGATGCGAGAGATAATGGGTTTAACAAATACGCTTTGCCAATCTTTGCAAAAGGAAGTAATAGATATTGTAAACGTAACACAATTGGTTTCAACCACCAAAACTGCTCTACAAGACCTTAGAGAAAATGGTTGGGAAAAATTTCTTGCCGATGTAATAACGTTTTGTGAAGACCATGAAATTGTTGTTCCCGATTTAAGCGCGACTTATATTTTACGTGGAGGACGTGCACGTCACCAACCAAATCATTACACCACGGCGCATTATTTTAGAGTTGAGGTATTCTTTGTGACTCTCGATACACAACTTCAAGAATTAAATAATAAATTTAATGATGTTGCAATGGAGTTGTTAATTCTTAGTAATGCTTTAATTCCAAAAAATCGTTATGTTGATTTTAATATCGATGCAATTTGTGCTATGGTTGGGAAGTATTATCATGCCGATTTCACTAAGCAAGAGATAATTTTGTTGAGCTTTGAATTGCGTCTTTTCATTATCGATATTCCAAAAAATGAAAAGTTTCACAAATTAGCAACTATCTCAGAATTGTGTCAAACTCTTGTGGAGACCAAAAAACGAAGCAATTTATTTTAGTAGATAAATTAATCCGTTTACTCCTCACACTTCCCGTGTCAACGGCCTCTGCAAAACGTTCATTTTCGGCAATGAAAATAGTAAAGACAAGACTTCGTAATAGAATGGAAGATGAATTTCTTCCGGATAGTTTGGTTGTGTACATTGAGAAAAATATTGCCAATACTTTCACTTCGGAGGAGATAATTGAAGATTTCAAAAATTTAGGTGAACGAAAGGCACTATTGTAATATAATAATAGTATAAAATTTTCATTGTAATATTTTTGTATTTTGTTGTTTTTGAAGATAATGTATTCACAAAAATATTTTGTATGATATTACAATTATATGGTTATATGTGAAGAAAAAATATTACGTTTTATGAAATTATTTGTTTGTTTGTTTTAGTACGGTCCCCCATTGATTTTAGGCAAGATCCGCCACTGTTTATAATAATTAATATAATTAAATGATTCATTATGAACATTATTTTGTGATCATGCGTTTCTTCTAAGATTGGATTCGCAAATAAAATTATTGAATCCGATCCTGGTAAAGATAACTAGATTTCAATCTAAAAGTCAGAAAGAAAGACATAATATATTAATTAAATTACTATTATTTTTTCTTCGCAGGTGTTTTTACCGAATTGATTCAACAAATGCAATTAAAAGGAGTTCAAGTGAGTTTCCAATTTCTCTTTATAAACACTTTTTAATCTTTCTCTGTTCGCTCGATCTCGATTCTCTTAACGATCTTAAGTAATTAATTAATTTAATTAATTAATAACCATTATTACAATTTAAAAGCCCAAATTATTTCCAAAGGCACTGTACGTCTTAATTTTTCCTTTTCAAATGGAGGCAAGGAGAAAAGGATGAACGACCCGTTTCAAAAGACCCAATCCCCGATCTCTTCTCTGCAAGCCAGGTTATTTTCGATATTCCAAGTATTTCAAACTTTTCATTCTTACGCTAAAACCCTAATTTCCAATTATTTGACAGGTTAAACAACATGTATGTGGTGACGCAAGCGATCTTCTCGATCGTCCTCAACTTGCCTCAAATAGAGATACGTCCCGAGCTGGCAATGCTCAAAGAATTCACGAAGAACTTTCCCGCCGAATTAAAAGATCTCGCGATTAACAACAGCGATGCCATCTGTACCATTCAATCGAGTTTCAGCAGTTAAATTTTCAGCAGTGCAAGCGAGTTTCACTGATTCTACCACTCTGCAATTTAATTGCAAAGGATAAAATCGTTGATGCTTATTTAATCGGCCTATCATTTCGTGCAAGTTCTAGAGTAATAATAAATCTTCACACATTTTTATTCCGATTTATGCATAACGTAAGGTTTTTATTTTAATTTATTTAAATTATATTATAACAATTACTTATTTTGTTTTTGTAGAAGATGATTGAATCTTGGGCTCTTCCAATTTTAGATAAATTCGGTGCAGATGAAAAAATTCAAATATATGAGGTAATCATTTATTTATTCATAATATAACATTATATACTAATCTAAGTTCTAGATAAGTTTATGTAAAACATTTTTTTCAGATATCGTTTGTAGATTCCTGGATATTGTCATTGAAACTAATAAAGAATTATTCTCTCAAAATTATGAAAAGATTCAATAACCCGTACAGTTTATATGCATTTGGAGACCACTATTATTACAGAAAGAATCTTCAAATAATTAATCTTCTTACAGGGTAACTTTCTTGCTTTCTCCTTTTTATATAATTCGTAATGTAAACATGAAAAGGTTGAAACTACAATTTTGCACTTGTGAAATAAAAAAAAAATTAGGTACGTTTTCCTTGTTGATCGGCTTGATAGAATAAGATGGCAAAAATTTAGATCCCCAAATGAGGACGAATTATCGTGTCTTTTTTCATGTACATCGATTTTATTAAATCATGAATAAAATTAAAGTATTTGATATTCCAATTTTTAATATTCAATTGTTTTAATTCACTAAATTTTGTATTTTCTGTTATCCATTTCCTGTTTTGGCATAATTAAGTACTAAAATAAACTTTTTGAAGTATATATATAATTTTTAAGGTCTAGGGCTGGCAAAAAAAGCTCGAGCTCGACGTTCGTTCGAGTTCGGCTCGAAGATCGTTCGAAAATCGGCTCGAACGAGCTCGAGCCGGGTCTTGTTCGGCTCGAGAGCCAGCTCGACGCCCGTTCTCTTCCTCGGTTCCTCCCTCTACCTTCTTTTTTTAGATGTAATGAAAAGGTTGACGAAAATAAAAAAAATAACCTGTGAGAATTATAAGAGGTTTTTTTTGTAGAAAAGAGAATTGTGAATTGATTTTGATTGCTGAGATTGATCTATCATTCTCTGATTACATATTTTTATGTAGAGTTTAAGAATGATTAACTAAAGCTATAGACCAATTACAATTTGACTGATCTCACTATTATTAACCACTAATTTATCTGACTAGTTAATAAACCATCAGACAGTTGTAGCCGTTGATTTTAATTTATCTTGTAATCTGGATGGTTCAATTATCAGCCAATTACTCCTTACAAAATAGCTTAACCCACTTCAGCCCATTGCTTATAATAAATAGCTTGATCCATTGACTTAGCCTATTTAAGTGCTCTCCAGTTGCAACAGAACTGGAGGATGCCAGTGTCGTCTCTCACAATTGCTAGTCTGGAAACTGAATATACATGTACTTTTTTGAGCTATGCTTTAGAGTACGAAATAAGTTGTCAATGGAGGTGAACATTTTCCGCTTTATAATATCATTCAATGGAGAGCAGAGGTTAGGAGAGGATCCATAATAATACTTTACACTGTTTTTTCATTTCATACCTTGAATCCAAATCTCCGTTTTGATTCATTGCAAAGTGTTGTTAACTCGGGTAGAAAAATAATCATGCACGAGTCAAAATGGAGAGGTCAAAAATTAGTACACTACTCCGTAAATTCGGTTATCCAACGTATCCAGTTGAATCATGAATGTTTCGTTAACTTGAAAAATATAATACACTTGTGCATACCGTAAAATGGAGAGGTTATCAATGTCTCGCAAGAAAACAAACTTTTCATCCACAATGGGCATGGGAGACTTGTGCAAATCCAGTTTAATATTTTAAATTTAATACTCTTGGTGCAAAATCATGTATTATCAAATTATATTATACTAGAAAAATAGTCGGCGCTTCGCTGCAAATTTGTACTACGTAACAAATCAAAGGTGCTCTCTTATATAATTTTTCCCTTTTATGTTCTTAACTTATTTGTTATTGTTTTTTTTCTTGAGAATAAAAAAAAACATATCCATATAATAACATCGCAAGTAGATAAAAAAGAGTTTGAACTTTGAACACATACATAAAAGATAAATAACTTCATTATTACGAATACAAACCAACATATGACATTGCAATTGGAATTAATTGTACCGATTAGTTGCAGACAAATCCATGGCATTTCGTAATATCATTAAAAAAACAGATGCAAATAGAAATTAAGATGACCCTTGATTATAGAAAACGAAGAAGGAAATAAAAAAATTCATCTCACCAACATTTTTAGAAGGACTTAATTGCATACAAGATCCCTAAACACCTCTTTATAAACTACATATTTTACGTACGTCTCGTGATCTTTTTTTGGGTTACTTTTTTGGGGTTACATTTTTTTGTGTGAAAACAGGATTCGGCAAAAATACACCAATTTTATGAAGAGTTTGTCCTTGACTCTTATTAATTGTCATCGAAAAACACAGCCGGATCGGGAATTGCCGCCGCTTAAGCATGCAAGGTAGCCTTTTTGTTTTTCCTAGAAAAATAATGCGCGAGCTGAAAGCTTTTGTTCCGGCATGATCGCCTCTGATGATGAATGCCTGAGTTACTCTCGCAGCGAGCCGCATAACTATCAAACGCATACCGTTGCACAGCCCAATCGTTGGATTGATATTACTTAATAACATTATTGGGCAGCTTTTTTTCAACGTTAGCTCATGATCGGGAATACCAAGAAATTTGAAAGAACTAATGAATTCAGGTGTATAGTACTTATCAAAGTCAGCGGAACTCTGATTAGAGCAAATGCCCAGAGAAAAAGTATAGTAGATTATCTCTTCATTTGGGAAACGGCTCGCACTTTCTCCTTCGCAAGTTCCTAAATTAGAAACTTTTTTTACCTTGGGCTACACATTTTTCAAAGCAGAGATGGAGGGATGTATCGAGTAATTGCACAGAGAATTTCGACTGTGTTTGCATGTAGAGCTGAATTTGAATTTAACGATGATTAAATCGAGCACGTTAGTTTTCTCTGAGCATTGCATAAATTCTGGCAGAATTCAAATACATTGTTTCATCCGCTCCAATTAATCGTATGAACGCCTATTTTTTAATTTAAAAATTAAAATTAAAATTTTAAATGTTATGAAATTTAAATTTTGAAAAATAGATAAAAATGAAATTTAAATAACCTCCATGATGGAAGTAATGTCAATTAGGTCGACGAGTTGGTTAATTATTTCAGGATGACCCTGTAAGAATTTAAATATTAAATTATATTATAAGATTAAAGGAAATGATTAATAATTAAATAATTTAATATCAAGATTAATAAATGGTTTTTTTAATACCTTAAATGTAGTTTATGAGATGATTCGGCTTTCGAAGAATTAGGCAAATCGAGACCTAGTAAAATAAAATTAAATGATATTTATATTTTTAATTTTAGTTATAAATTAATCAAATTTTGAATTTTACATTTTACCTTGCAAAAATAACCGGCTAATAATGGGAGTGTGGTCGGTCTGGTTACAAAAATGCAAAAGCGTATTCATGAGCTGCAAATTAAAAATTATTTAAATATTGGATTGATTATAAGTATAAATTAATTAAGCTACGATCAAATCAGTTCAACCAAAAAGTTAAGATGTGTCCATTCGCATCTAGGGTCCACCAAACCGGCTCCATCGAATATGTACCGTCGTAACTCTGCTTGCTTCGGGTCTACCAAATCGGATCCATCAAATATGTGTCGTCGTAACTCTGCTTGCTTCACCAGTGTGCTGTATGTCCTCGCTTGTCGCATCCTCGCTTCCGTGAAGCTGCCTGCAGCGGCGGTTTCAAACACCTTTTTTGCATTATAAATAATGGACATTATAACAAACACCTTGTATGCATTATCTTAAAAACTAAAATTATCTCAGTGCGGCATTACGACAAACACCTCTTGTGCACAGACCAAAAAGCTTCACAGGTATGCACTGAGATCAAATCGCCTCCACCAGAAATCTAAGATTAGCCCATTCGCATCTTGATATCCAATCGACGTCATAATTGCGCTTTATTCACGACTGCGACCTTGTAACGATTCGACTCGAATCGTTACTAAAACAACCTCAAATTAGGATAAAATGAGATCAAGATACAAACTTTAAATGAATTCGAATTCGATTCATTAAAGTATAAAGAGACAAAGTCTCGATTTCTTACACGAAGAAACAATTACATTAATATTACCTCTAATTCTCTCTCTTCTCTCTATTTATAATGCGACAAACCTATAAAAGAAAATATTAACTAAACACGGTGCACCATGCACCTCGTGAACCAAAAGCGAATTTGCAATTAAACCCCTCATTTATTCTTAATGACTCATGTACCCTCGGGTCATGACAATACCGTCTCCTTTAAAGATCCTTGTCCTCAAGGATCAAACATGCGAAATTTATATTAGGTTTTGGTGGTGGCCTTTTGAATATAACGCGAATCACCACCGTTGAAGATTTCGCATCGTACCGTATATTCGGCTTTGGTGGTGGTCTTTTCAACCCAACACGAATCACCACCTTTGAAGATTCCACACCGTACCTTATTTTCGGTTTCGGAGGCGGCCTTTTCACTTCATCGTCGATCCCCCCTTCGAGTCGTGTTTCTAATGGAGATAACCGTCTTTCTTGAAATGCGCACAATCCTCTCAAATCTTCATTCACACTTTCTCGAAAAGTATCCCTCTTAAAATGCAAATACGGATCCACATACGTTTTACCTACTAATCGCATCGTACCCGAATCCACTTTGATCACGTCCAAGTCCGATTCAATCTCAACCGGATCCGCTTCGATCACGCCCGAATCCTCTTCGATCACGACCGAATCCGCTTCGATCACGCCCGAATCCGCTTCGATCACGCCCGAATCCGCTTCGAGCACGTCCGAATCCGATTCGAGCACGCCCGAGTCCGCTTCGATCACGCCGGAATCCGCTTCGATCACGCCCGAATCCGCTTCGATCACGTCCGAATCCGCTTCGATCACGCCCGAATCCTCTTCGATCACGCCCGAATCCGCTTCGATCACGCCCGAATCCGCTTCGAGCACGCCCGAATCCGTTTCATTTGCATTGCAATTCGACTTATCATCGATACTTCTAACTTCACTAGAAAATTGAGTAGAATTCAATATTTGATCAATTTTCTTTATGATTTCGTTAAAAATCTTGTTCCTCTCCTCGATTTCTCTTTCTCGATTATACCTCGCAATAGCTTGTCTCTCCTCCCAAGATAATGTATACAACGTGTTACTCACATTACACCGAGAGAAATTACGATTATACAAAACCTTTTGATCACACCATTCATTGCAATAATGAGCCGCATTTTCTTTTTCGCACCAATACCAACTTTTTCCCTCATAGATTCCTTCTCCCAATTTAATTAATCGATGCGATGATTCGGGATACACAATATCCCACAAATATACTATTTTATTACTCATCGTATCGCCTCAAAACGCTTCAGCGACGTGCAGACCCGTTAAGAAACAAATCAGATCCGTTAACAATTCTGGATTTTTAACAGAATTTGAATTTGAATTCTCGGATTTTGGATTCTAGGTTCTGGCAGAACTGGGAATTGTGCTGCAGTTTCCTTTCTGGATTCTGAGAAAAGTCCAGAATTATTTTACCGGTTTTCTTCTCCTGATTTCCAGGTAAACCGGTATTCCAAATTCGGAACTTGAAACTCCCACCCAAATTGGATCACAAACTAACCCGGATCCGCTAACCTTCAGACCCTTCTTCTTCGTGGGTTTCTTCTTCTTCACGCGATGAAGAGAGATTGCCGGCGAGAGGCTCCGCGGTTGCTGCGAGTTCTTCACTGCTCTTCTTCTTCGCGCGTTGGAAGGAAATGGAGATGCGAGGTCTGGTGCTCTTCCATTCTTCACCTCAACCCGAGTTTTTGCTCTTCTACGCTGCTCTTCTTCTTGTCCTTCCTTGGCGTCGAGTGCTGCGAGGCTTGACAAGGTCTGGCTTCTCTTCAAGGATGGGTCACTGGAGGCTCGTCTGGTTTGCGATTAACAGAGATGAACAACCCTCCTTTCTGGCTGGGCTGGAATCGTCGGTTCTGCAAGGAATTGGTGCAGATTTGCGACGATGTGCAGGTTTGCGTCGACTCCTTGGCTCGAATCGAGAAGTTGATGCAAGGATGGTGGCTCGAATCGAGAATTGCCAATCGAATTGGTGCTTGATTGTCTGATTGGTGAATTGGTGCTCGAATCGGAATCAATTCTGAATTGGACACTTCGATCTGTGACACTTAACCCTTGCAGAAAATCAAACCTGAAAGATCGTCGAATCGAAGAGCGAGGTCTTTGAGGTCTGACTCGTCTCGAATCGGGAATTCGATGAATACAAAATCCGAATTTGCGAAACTCGAATCTTGGATCAAGAATGGAATCAGTGCTGGATATGAACGTCGATGAATCGGATCTGGTGAACTCACGAATTGAGAATCCAGAAGAATCTCGAATCGAAATCAAGAATT
This sequence comes from Luzula sylvatica, assembly GCA_946800325.1. NCBI lineage: Eukaryota > Viridiplantae > Streptophyta > Magnoliopsida > Poales > Juncaceae > Luzula > Luzula sylvatica. Next base: position 45,400,369 of record OX326956.1, on the reverse strand, counting down.
CAAGAATTCGTGATATCGAATGTGAATCTGGTAGCGAGATCAAGATCTGAATCGAGAAAGTCGACACGAAAAGGGTCTGGATCGGTCTCGAATCGGTCTCGAATAGAGGACTCAAGTTCTGGATCGATAAATCGGCTCGAATTGAAGATCGGATTGAATTCAAATCAAGAAATCAAGAACTGAATTGAAAAGTCGCTGCGGATCGGATCTGGTGCGGAGAATCGCCGGCTCTGATACCAATTGTAACGATTCGACTCGAATCGTTACTAAAACAACCTCAAATTAGGATAAAATGAGATCAAGATACAAACTTTAAATGAATTCGAATTCGATTCATTAAAGTATAAAGAGACAAAGTCTCGATTTCTTACACGAAGAAACAATTACATCAATATTACCTCTAATTCTCTCTCTTCTCTCTATTTATAATGCGACAAACCTATAAAAGAAAATATTAACTAAACACGGTGCACCATGCACCTCGTGAACCAAAAGCGAATTTGCAATTAAACCCCTCATTTATTCTTAATGACCCATGTACCCTCGGGTCATGACAGACCTCCACAGTTGTGTCGTCTGTCCTTGCTTGTCGCCTACTCGCTTATGCGCTGGCGTGTTGCTCCTTTTTCTCCGTCAACATCTAACCCCCGGAGAGGGCGTGGGTTAGGGTGATGGGGAGAGAGGGAGAGGGGGCGTGGGGTGTGTCGGGGGCAGAAGGAGAAAAGGGAAAAGAGCGGTAAGAGGGGTAAATGGGTAATAGAGAAAGAAGAGTTTGGTGGGATTGGACGGTGATCAAGTAGGTTGGATGGTTGGATAGGAGTTAGCGTGGCAATGACATGAGGCTCAACGTGTTGTAAATTAAACGGGAGGAGAGAATTATATTATTTTGGTATTGTTTCATTTTATTTTATATTATATGATATGATATTGTTTTACATTATATTATATTATATTATAGTGTTTTGAATTAAATATTCTATTTTTTTGGAAGTTTGTGTGACACAACATTCCATGACAAAACACTAATCTTGATGCAAATCTAATAATTAAAAAATCTTGAGCACGATATCCTAAATGTTCACTTGAATATTTTTGCCTCACTTTATATTATATTATAGTATAATATATTATATTATTTTATTATTTTTAAGAGTATTTTGAGTAATTATGAATTAATTAATATTTAAGATAAGATCTCAAATATATTTATCAATATTAGACTAAATAGTAAATTTTTATTGTTTATTTAAAAAAGAATCTTTCTAAAAGATAAAAATATATGATACGTCCTTTTAAAAATATAATTAATTACTAAATATCCAAAATATTTCTTCGAAAAGGATATATCGTAGAACTTCCATAATAAAATAAAGTCACAGCGGAGTGCTGATATTTCTCCTAGTAATTGTAATTTTCTTAATTCATGTTTGGTTGTTATGTCTAGGTTCACTCAGTAAATATATATTAAATATTTTGAAGTAGAAATATCGGATCTAGAGTAGAGGGGGAAAAAGTTTTTTATAAATAAAAGAGAAAAAAACATAAACCCCTTTTTTGTTTCAAAAAAAAAAAAAACATAAAAACTGAAATGAGTCCATCCAAGACCCAATGTGGTCGTCTGTGTTCTTCTTATTTTTGTTTAAAAGGAGATATCGAGTTGCGTATTTTCGATTCATAGATGATATATATGACATGATATATGTGTTATGTTTGTATTGTTGACGTGGGCAAGAATTTTTAGAATATAGAAGTTCCCCATGTAAAAATATTTGTAATTGAATACGGTAATAGGTTACGTTTTTTATTTTACTATTGTAATGATTAACCGGTAGCATCTCATAATATATTCAAAGTAATCATGGAAGCGGGCCCGGTCCCAGATTTTCGAGTACCCGAGATCTATTTTGAAAATAAACCCAATATACAATTAATCTATTTGAAAAAAATATTAATGTATGTTGTCATAATATATTGTGTGGTTTATTGGTTGATGCTCTAAATTTTTTCAATAGATTTAAGGTTGAAATCTCGCGTATATAATTTTTTTTATTTGCATTGTATTTTGGATTTTTTTTTTTAAATAGTTTGTGGGATTTGAAAATTTTGTTATTGGTTTATTTACCAATGAACCACAAGAATTTTTGTGATTTTTAACAATGAACCACAAGAATTTGAAAAAAATAGTTTGTGGGATTTAAAAAAAATAGTTTGTAGGATTTGAAATTTTTTTTCAATAGTTTTTTTTTATTGGTTTATTTACCAATGAACCACAAGAGTTTTTGTGATTTTTAACAGTTTTATTATAATTATAATTATTTTTAACTTGATAAATCATATTTTTCAAAAATTTTGGATCCCCAAAATCCGGATCCGAAATCCGGACCTTTTGGACCTATAACTGGAGTCGGGCTTGTATGGAAGTATTTATGATTCAAATAAAAACAATGAAAACATGTTCTACGTGAACGATATAATAGGTTTCTTAGTCTAAAAGTACAAATATTGGCCCAGTAATTAATTGGGTACTAAAAAGATGGGAAAATATACTTGGCCCCCAAAACTAACTCAAACACTCTTGATGCGTCAATCGATGGTGGTTTAATGGATTGATTAGATCCCTAATCAATGGTTAAATGAATTGATTGAATTAAGGAATCCAACCAATTCATTTAGGAATCTAATCAATCTATTTAAACACCCTCTATTGACGCATCAAGAATGTTTGGGTGAGTTTTGGGGGCCAATTATATAACTACACAAGTACTGTTGTCCAAGAACGAACATAGCATGTTGTGTAAAATTGACATGATACATTTCTATAATTACTGCGGTAAAACTGACTTGATAAATTGTGTCCATCACTGAACCAAAGCGAGTCATGGTAATTATGTTTTTCAATTTTATTATGAAGTGGTAAATATGAGGATAATAATATTGTATTATAATAAAATTATTTCATCTTATATTAATCTCATTCTCATCACATTATAAAACTAATTTAAGTATAATTAAGAATATATTTACGATTATATTACATTATGGGAAAATAACTCATTTTTATCAAATTTTAATACATATATACCACAAATAATAATATCTAAATCATCACACAATTTTAAGAAAAAATGTAACCACAAAAAATATATCTTTATTTCTTACAATGAATCAAGCAAAATTTAAAAATATTGAACCATACAAGCTATACACTCAAGGCACTAATAATCTTTATATTGATAAACAAGACAATGAAAATTATACACAATGTTAAATTTAATATTGAAAATAATATTAAATTTTAATTTAGTAAAAATATAATTAAAATTTATTTAATATCCTATGATATTTTTAAGTTGGTTAAGCTATTTTGTAAGGAGTAATGGGCCAAAACAATTCAACGATCCCGATCTACAAGAAAATAAAACAACGGCTACTTTTATCTGATGGTTGGTTATTGAGTAGTCAGATAAATTAGTGGTTAATAATTAATATCAGTGAGATGTGTTAAATTGTAATTGGTCTATATCTTTAGTTAGTTATCCTCAACCCGATCCAAAAGTCTGTAATGAGAGATGAGTGGATCCATCTAAGCAATCAATATCAATTTACAATTCTCTCTTTTTAACAAGACTAAACCTCTTATAATTCTAACATCAATTAAGTTTTCATTTTCGGCATCCTTTTCATTATATTTTTTTCTTCTGAAAGAAGCCCCATCACTTGAAAAGTCAAAAATATTATATTTCCTCGCAGCAATTAAGTTTTCGTTTTCGAAATCTTTTCATTACATTGTTTTTCTTCTAAAAGAGGCCCCATCACTCGAAATGACAAAGATATTATATTTCCTCAGAGCAATTACCTTAAAAAAAAAGTAAATAATTTTCATGGTACATTTCCTTGCCGCGTGTTTTAATTTTGCTCATTCAATACGGCAAGTTCGGACATTGAGAGAAAATATTAGGGATAAACACCCTTGAAAAGTCTCAGCCTTAAATTTACTAAAAGTTTCACAATTCCTTTTTTCTTTTTTGAAGGAGACAATTCTTATTTTCGGTTTAAATGAAAGAAAAGATGTTAAATTTACTAATGGAAGATTAAGAAGATATTAAGAAGAGATAACTTGAAGACAAAATAAATCGTTTGATTAATATTTTGCTTGAATTACATGGAATGATTACATCTTTATTTATACTCATAATTAACTATCACTAATCCTATCCACTAACAACCATTAACTACTTAATTGATTTACAGCCACTCATGCTAAACTCACTAATACACCAACTAGCTAATCGTCTCCATTTCACTATGTAATGGAGACCTCCATTTCAATCTTCTAGCAAAAGATACTTGATAGACTAGATAATTAAGTTTTCAGCTTTCAGTATCCTTTGAATCCTTTGAATACTATAAATATCAGCTTGCCCTCGCATGCTACTCCAAAATTCATACTACAATCAAAACTACAACTAATAATGACCAATTCAAAATCACTAGTTCGTTTATCCTTAATTCTCTGGTTTCTCCTCATCCAAACTCTCTCGGTGCCGAAGAATAATTCTTGTAAACGCTAGGTTCAGTAATTAAATTTGTCCTTTTAAACTTGTAAATATAAAAAAATTGATTTATATCAATTTTGCTCAAAATTTGTCCTTGTTCGGCAAAGACATGGAATAGTGGATTAATGGAAGAAGAAAAAACTATCTATTCCATTTTATGCCAGCTGTGTTCGGCAAAGTTTCATGGAATAAAAATACTAGGTAAAATAATATAAACATACAATGACCAAAATATCCTTTTTCTATAATTAAGTTCAATTAACATAATAACATAATTAATTGGCATATTTTATAACTAATTAGTCTACTAATTGAATAACATGCAATACAATATTATTTTAACAAAAAAAATACCAAAAACAAATGCAAATAAATTATATCATATTTGCTATTTAGTCTATATATATTTAAGTCGTCAATTTACAATTAAGTTAATCATATACTCACTCAATTACATGTACCGAGAAATGAAACACACAACTATTACATTACTGAAGAATAATTCATATCACATATTAAATATAAAATACAAAAATAATAAAAGAAGTATCACTGAAAAAAAATATCGAATAAATGACAACGAAAGTAAAAAAAAGCTAATCTGCATGATCTTTGGCTATGACCAGAATTCGTCGAACAATTGCTATTTGACCCTTTAATTATTTATAATTCAAAATCGATCGTTCATTTTTTAATATAATTTATGTCTCCAACTTTTGAACTTCATTTCCATTCAAAGACCAAAAATCATTCCATAAACCTACAAATATATTAAAAGTTAACTAAAAACAATATATTGTTTAAAAATTTAAAAATAATTATCATGTGGGCTACAATTTTGTTCAAGAATTCATCTTATTGAGTATGCAACGTACCAGACGTAGAGAAAATGCGCACCATAATATCTATTTCTAGAGCCAAAATTGTTTATTGAACTTAATACTTTATTGCAACAATTCAAGTTTAATAGTTATTGCAATGAATTAACAAACTGACCCAATCAATTATCAAATTTGAATGATATTTTTCCGAGCTTAATTGAGATTTCAGTAGGATATTCCAACTATTACTAGAATGAAGAATCTGAACAAAACTATAACATCAAATTATGGACAGGTATGCTTTTCTGCAATAATAAGACTATAACAGTCAATTTGGAGAAAAACCCAATTAAGTTACTGAGCATATTGAATTGAATGTTTAAACAACTTAGGATGTAAATTGATCTATTTCACATTGATTCGACACCAAATTGATTTTTTCAAATAATTTGAGAACTGCATTGATTCGTTTTAGTAAAAATAACTAAATTGATTAAATAAGGGCTGGAATTGAATGAGACCTGAAAACGACGGAGGGAGAGGAAGAAACAGTTTGCTTGACCTTCTCGAGCGCCATGGTTAGCCCCTCTTGCTTCTCTTCTGAGATTCGGATGAAAATAGTGAGCCCATTTGATCTTCTAAAAAATGGATCTTGTTCGAAAGAGAAAAAAAAGGGTAAACGAGTAAACACCTTCATTCAGTGCATTGATAAACAGATCGCTGGAAATGTTAGAGAAAGAGGAGCTGGGTGAGTGTTTTTGTAATGGGGGTTTGTGCTCGAGAGGAGAGAAAGGGTTCAAAGAGAGATGTTAAAATATAATTTTTGTTTGCCACGTATACAGATATTGGAATTAGAAAGGGCAGTTTTGTCACAATAAAATCTCTATTCCATGGTTTAAGCCTCTTCCATGTACCCCATGGATTAGAGTAATTCCATGTAATTCCATTTTCTTCCATCTATGTTCGGTTGGTTTAAGCTAGTTATTCCGAGTTAATCCGCTATTCCACTCCCACCGAACAACTACTATGTGAATTTTCGAGGAGGATTAGTAGAATTAATTAGTAACTCAATCAACATCAAATTTATATGTAAAAATGAATTAATAATTAATTAACATGTACTTTTATATGTACGTTGAAATTAACAATTAATTCGATTTGTGTATTAATTGGATTGTTAATTACTCCCACTAATCTTTCTTGAAATACGCATATAGTATGAGAGAGAGGAGTTGTGGGGGAAAAATAAAATTTTCCTAATTTGTTTTACGACGTGAGGCCACCTTGTTGGCGACGGACGAAATCTGACGACAAATAACAAATTCCATGTAATTTAACCAACCAATTCACCCCATGCTCAAGAATAGAAGATCGCGGAAAAATCTTCTTCTGGCGCCGAAGTTCGTAATCTCTACTGACCATCCATCTTTGAATTGAATTGAGGCTTTGGTATTTCAGACGGCGCAGACGTATTGTATTCTCCTACTCTTTGAAGGAAGCTTCAGAGCTGGAAAGGCTTAATAAGCACATCTCCAGTAGTACACTTCACGGAGACCTTCTTTCCATTTTCACATTCATTTTTAGAACAAATCCAAAATCCAATTCGTCTTTCTGAATTATTATATTAGCATATCATTAAGTAGTCAACATTTGACACTAAGACTTTTCCCATACCATACATGCAAACAAAACAAAGACACTTAGCATAGGCCACCACCAAACAAAGAAAAAGAAGACTATACATTCAAACACACTACTTTGCGTCTACATACACTTATTTCAATCTTCGGCGAAAGAGTCGACTGACTTTTCTGAGTTCCCTCCGTTGTTTCAATTTCCCTCGCGGTTCCTTAGGGCCCCCTCCGCAATGAGCGCTTGCCTTTCTTCGAGCAGCGCCCTCCTCCTGTCTTCCAGACCGCTAATGCACACATAACAAATCTAATGTGTAAACCTCAAATATCTTTGTATTTAGTTAGGTAGGTTAGTAGTCATCCTCTTTATATATGATGATAACTTTTAATATTAAAAACTACATGATGAAACTTTCCAATAGAAGTAAATACCGTAAGTGTAGAGTAGATCCCTTTAATTATCTGTCCAAACAAGACTTAACTATTTGCAATTAACAGATCCTAGTTCTAATAAGGAATCCACCTAACTTTTTTTTTACTCAAGAGAGAAAGATATAATCACAAAGAGTTCATTTAATTTTGTATAGTTCCAAATTAAATGCAATTTGTAGTTAATAATTCTTCTTTATATTAAACTAACTTTATCCCCGCGCAATTGCGCGGGATGTTTTTTATATAATTATTTAAATAGAATTAACGCGTGTGCGAATTAACGCGCATGCGTTTGAACTAAATTAATCTAATAACGACATATTTGCAAATATCATGATGTCAATTAGGTTCACGAAATTAATCTATCACGAATATTATTTTCTAATGTAATTTGTATAAATAGCATTTGCTCAGGTGTTTCTAAATTTGGTTAATATAATCAGGACATATTCACAAATTTTAATATGTATGTAAAAGAAGAAAAAATGATAAAAATGTAAAAAAAAACCGAAATGTAAATAAAAAGGACCAAAATGTAAATTAAAACTAAAAAGGACCAACATATAAATAAAAAGGGCCAAAATATAAATTAAAATGTAAAAAAGGACCGAAATTTAAATAAAAAAGGACCAAAATGCTAATAAAAAGGACCAAAGTGTAAACTAAAACTAAAGAGGACCAAAATATAAATAAAAAGGACCAAAATATAAATTCAAAAATATAAAAAAGGACCGACATGTAAATAAAAGAGGATCAAGATGTAAAAAAAAAGGACCAAAATGTAAGTTTTTAAACTAAAAAGGACCAAAATATAAATAAAAAGGACCAACATGTAATTTTTCAAACTAAAAAGGACCAAAATGTAAATAAAAAGGACCAAGGTGTAAATTAAAATATTTTTTTTACACAAAGGCCCCTAGTGACGTGTAGGAATGTAAAAAAAGACCGAAATTTAAATAAAAAAGGACCAAAATGTTAATAAAAAGTACCAAAGTGTAAACTAAAACTAAAAAGGACCAAGATATAAATAAAAAGGACTATACTGTAAATTCAAAAATGTAAAAAATGACCGACATGTAAATAAAAGAGGATCAAGATGTAAATATAAAGGACCAAAATGTAAGTTTTTAAACTTAAAAGGACCAAAATGTAAATAAAAAAGACCAAAATGTAATTTTTCAACTAAAATGGACCAAAATATAAATAAAAAAGGACCAAAAAGTAAATTAAATTAAACTAGCTTTCTTCCCGCTTAATTGCGCGGAGGTCTTCAGTCTGTCATGATTTTATTTTTCTCAATACGTAATTAAATTCTACATTTTTTTTATCTGATTGTACACACATAAAAAAAAAATCTATCTTTTTGTAAATTTCAAAAAAACTGATCCTCTACCAAATTTTTATTTCCTAATACTCTTATGAATGATCTTAAAAACAAACGGACAAAAATACCCTTCTATTTTCAAATTTAATAATTAAAAATATATTATTATTATTTTTTATTAATTTTATTACTTTTAAGAAAATTCATAAACATTTTTAACATGCAGTGATTACAAAAAAAATATAATAATTACAAATTGAGTTTATATAATTTTAATATTTCATTTATTATGTTTGAAAAAATAACATCGGGTAATAATAAAATAAACAATAATAAATAAACATCTTGAAAATATATTGATAGAAAAATATCGGTTTAAACATCTGGTTTTTTTTTATTTATTTCTTTAATAGTTTCATGATATTTTATTTTTCAAATATTTGGAATGTGTTTTTGTAATATTGTTGTTCGTTTTATTATTATTTTATGTTAGTTTTGCAAAGAAAAAATGCAAAGGTCAAAATGTTAAAATTATGTAAATAAAATATATAATAACTTTTTTAAAATTATCATATGGTACCAAAATTTAGGACTTTATTAACATTATTAAAAAATAACATGTACATATGTAAATTATTTAAATTTGATGACATGGAGCAACCAAATGAGAGAAATTTTCTTAACTTTATACATATACAAAATGTAAATTAAAACTAAAAAGGACCAACAAATAAATAAAAAGGACCGAAATATAAATTAAAATGTAAAAAAAGACTGAAATATAAATAAAAAAGGACCAAAATGTTAATAAAAAGGACAAAATATAAACTTAAATTAAAAAGGACCAAAACATAAAAAAAAATGACCAAAATGTAAATTCAAAAATGTAAAAAAGGACCGAAATGTAAATAAAAGAGGATCAAAATATAAATAAAAAGGACCAAAATGTAAATTTTTAAAGTAAAAATGACCAAAATGTAAATAAAAATGACCAAAATGTAAAATTTTAAAGTAAAAGGGACCAAAATGTAAATTTAAAAAATATTTTTTTTATAAAAAAGCCCTGATGACGTGGCCTCATGTATGAGCTCCATTTCTTCCAATTTTATACATAAGTATAATTTTTTTTACAAAGAAACCCCTGGTGACGTGGAAGCACAGATTTCTTCCAATTCTTCTTACTTTATACATAAGAAGAATTCCAATGGTTGGTGTAAAATTCCATTTTACTACTTTCTATATTAGTTCTTTGTTTAGTTTTTTTGTCGAATGTATTATTTTTATATTTTCTATTTTCATGCATTGCTTTTCACATATACTCTCTTAATTACAAAACCAATTCCACACAAAATGGCGAAGTTACAAATAATCTTGATACAACATTGCATAATATTGATATTTTTTAATGAATACACGACAAAGTAAACTCTCCCTCTCTAGATGTAACCTCACTCTCTAATTATTTCATGAGCTTTAACTAAAGTAGGAGCAAATCTAGTTAAATTAAGCTTAATATCTTGTTCCCACCAATAATAACGCATACTAGTTTGCCACCCTTGTTTATATATCGAATCAGGATCCTTAATAACCGGGTGATCAAATCCATATTTCTCTAATAATGTACTTTCTTCGGCACTTATAATATAATCCAAGAATCTTAATTTCATATCAGTGGCAGGTTTATCGTAATAACTAATTGCCGCTCGTTCCATTTTTCCATATGGTACAATTTGGAGCATTAATCCATTTGTTCTTAGAAACAAAATATTTGTGAGTGCTGCACCATGCGCACCCATTAAAATGTCGCACGAATCTACGAGTCTCGAAAACTCAGTTATATTTACGTCACGAGTTGGTTCGACTTGAATCACTTCGAAACCCGAGTTGTTTAACGCTTGAGCTATTTCGGGTCCGTTCATGAATCGTCTATGTCCTCCCCGAAGAACTAGCATCAGTCTCGGTTTCTTGTTTATCTTCAATTTAAATGGAATATCGAGCGATAATGATAGGTTAAAAGATTCCCTAATAAACATTCTGAAATCGAACATGTTATATCCATTTGGAGTTCTTTTTGGGTCAATATTGAGATCTTCGTGGCTTTTCAAACCAACAATTACTCGTGGATAACATCTTATTTCGGAATCATTATCGAAATATATAATCTCGTATTTTGTAAGCTTTTTGAGCACCAAATTATACTTATTGACAAACCAATCTTGCCAACCGGCTATCAAGAACTGGACCTCTCCATTAAATTCGTGTGAGTTTATGAACAGTGGAATCAGAACGTCAGAAAAATCATGCCATATATTTCCAGTTAAACCGCCTAAGGCGAAAACAACGGCAGGGATGCCATCTCGGGTTGTGCATGGAGGGGCTTCAGAAGAAGAAAATAACGATTTGATTGTTACGTTTTTTACGTCCACGACTTTACGTGATTGAACCTTAATCGTCCAAATTTGGGGGTTTCGGTTCGTTGTATTTGAAAGTGGTACCGAGAATACTGTTGAAGAAATACCGCTGGTACGTGCATCGCCAATAACGTCACAAGCTTCGTATCGCCAGTTCGATATGTCGCATACTGGCTTTGCTATATTTGGTGTTATGGTGCTTTCGACTTCTGAATTATTAATCTCTTGTGTTAATTCTTCTTTTGTCGAATCTTGGTGCTTTGTTTCCTTCACTGGAACTTCAAGTTCAAACAAGTGTAAATTCAGTAATAAAATTAACGAGGGACATAATTAACAATTAATTAATGTTAATTAAGAATTGCTAATTGAGATGAATATTATGTGGTGGTGAAATCTGGGGGCAGGGTATATGGCCTTTAAGATATTTATTTCAGAAAACTAATTATTTATGATCTGCACGGAACAAGACATACATCACTATCAGTGCAATTTGTATTATCAAAAATAGCGATCAAGGCCAACAAAATTTGTCTATACAATGACATTAATATTCAACACCTATAGATCCTTATCAATCTTCTATTACTTAACAGCTAAATTCAATATGAACCACAAACGTTCACAAAAATATTGATACAAACATAAATTTTGTATGTTAAGATTTTATTTCAGGAAATTACTTATTAGAAAACTTTAAATGCCCATTAAAACTCAAAAAAGTTGTATACCTGACTCAGTCAATTGTGCATGATCTTTTTGCGTACTAGTCTTATTGGTGTACCACTGTTCTCGTATAGCTACAATGCATAAAAAAAATAGAGTTTGAAATTTGAAATTTGAAACACCATGTTTGTCTTTGTACTATAACAAAATCCTAAAAATCCAAAAAGGAAGAATGAAAGAAATATGCATAAAACAAAAGAGAGAGAGACTTACAATTGAGAACAGGAAGTTTATAATCGTTCGGCAGTGCGTAGTAAACAAATATTAGCAAGAATAAACTTGAGAGAAGAACCAAACCGAATCGAGAAAACCAGGCCAAGTTCTTTAAGTTCTTCATCTCTTTCTTTTGAAGTATGAAGTTCATTATTATGTTAATATTTTGGTAGTTTTTGTAAATGTATATATTGGTCTCATATTCTTATGTATTTAAGTAAGTACGCGAGGCTTTATTGTTTTCAGTTCTCCAGTGGGTTTGTAAAGGAGACATAGATACACTGGAGGTGTCCAGTATAAGAGGGAATAGATTTGGAAATGAGAATAACTGGTATATATTGTTTATGTTTTTTGTTTTTTTGTTTTTTTGGGAATATTCTTTGGAGACACGTATGAATCATGAGCTACTTTTGTATTGTATATTAGAATGAGATTTATGATATATAACTGCATTTTGTACACCCACAACTCTCTCAAGACTAATTGTCCAATATTAATAAGCAATAATTTTATTTTTTATTTTTTTTTTATTTTTTTTTGCTCAAAGGCCCGTAGGTTATTTACAATATCACCATTACAAATCGAGTTTGTATTAAAAACAGTGGTCTAAGTTGACGGTTCCGTTGATAAAATCATAAATGAGTTACAACACACGTCGAAAGAAAACACTTCCTTTGTATCCATGATATAACATGTAACAGGAAATCCAAGTCTGTTATGTTGATTCTCGAATTTGGAAAGTATGTAATTGCTTTTCTGGGTTTTGAGCAAAAGAATGAATTAAATTCATGTATTTCTTATTCTCCATTGTTAGAGAATCGAGAAAGGAAATACAGTTTTTGATCAACGGTAAAATGGTACGCATAAGGATAAACGAACGCACACATTCGTGGGCATAAATAATGTGTATATTAGATGCACATATGTATATTAGATGCACATATGTATATTGGATATACATAGTTAAATTGATGAGAAACGGTTTTATTAAGAAAACCAGAAAATCAGTTTAAACTGTTTTAGTAAAACTGGTTTAACTTTCAGATAACGACTCCAATTGGAATGGTTAAAATTGGGTTTAATATATAATAAGATTATCTAGAACTTTCATGTAGAAATATATTTCATTTGAGCGATGTATCAGTTTCGTTTTAATGGAATACCGAAAATATGCGACAGTTTGACATACAGTTAGTAAAATCGTCATAACTTTCGCATCCGAAATCCAATTGGGCCGGGACAAATTGGGTTGGAAAGATAATAAGATTATCTACAATTTTCGTGAAGGTTTGAAGTCGGTTGGAACGATTTAACAATTTCGTTTCAACATAATACTGAAAGGGTGCATGCAGTTTTCTGTTTGAAAATGTGTATAATAGTTATACATACATTTTGGCCCATCCTTATCTTATGTAGTATATATAAAGGATGTTTCTCTCTGATCTAAGAAGTCAATCAAAGAGTTAATCCTGAATCTAATTCAGATTAGACTAATTAGAGACACAATTGTTCAATGGTTGAATAAGTGTGAACACCATCAATTGTTGAATGGGTGCGAAAAGAAAGAGAAAGAGAAAAGGAGTTTTCTCGGATTAGAGAATCAAACGCGATCAAGCAAGTTCGCCGGTACATCGTCTAGGCAGGTGCATCCGCGACCGAGGTCTTACGACTCACGGTGGATACGAGTAGAGGAGCGACACATGTGGCTATTAGTTGTGATCAAACCGGAGATGTTAATGGAGTCCAAATGGTGGGAGACGTGTGGTATGGGATGCACGGGCTAGTCACCAACGTGACACCGGAGAAGAGAAGCATCCGAGCGATCAACTCGTCGTGCGTGATCAATTTCACGCTAGTAATCGTCTATCCTACTTTGCATCGTACTCCCGAAGTCGAGGCGTGATCTCGGGATTTGGGAACCGAACCGGGCCTTCATATCCGCTGCGCGGGCCCGGGGTCGGATCGAGTCTCTTCAGTCCAGGCGAACGTCATGGAGAGCGAAAATGAAGAGGAAGAGAATAAGCGCCATAATCTCGCCGTGGCTATCGCCACTAGCGAAAGAGAAAGGTCGCCATTTTTTTCCTAGGGTAATTTAATAATAAGCAATAAATTACTACATAAAATAATAGTTTCGAGGATGAATATTTACGCAAAATCTCTCTCTCTCTCTCTCTCTCTCTCTCTCTCTCTCTCTCCACATATATATAGCTTCCTTTAATAAGTCAAAAGCTATTTATTACTTATATTTTATGAATTAATAAAATATAATTGCTTACCCGTATATATTAGTTTCCATTAATCTGTTGGGAGTTGCTAATGCATTCCTTGTTAAATGAACTCCGGACCGTTCTTTTTTAATGAATAATATCATGAACCTAAATTTTGCATATAGAATTCATCAAGATATACACGCGGCATTCCAATTCTGCAACATCTAAAATTTTGTTTTCTTTTTTAAACTTAATGTGAATACATTATAATTTGACACATATGCATCTAGGTGAATTCTAGGTACAAAATCTAGGTGCCTAATATTATTCCTTTTTAATCATATCGTGCCACGTGACAAAAGTGCAAGATTAAAAAAATACGTGGGCAAAAATAAACGAGCGATCATATTTTTCGAAGATCGCCTAATATTTGGGCAGCATCCAATATATCACCCATCTTCAGATTTAGATAATTGTTTTTATACCTTTATACTTCATATTTATACCTTTCAAATTCATATTTATACATTTTTACAATATAAATAACAATATAGTTTTATCCATAGTATAGAAAAAAGTATAAATATGTAGGTATTTGTTTTATACGTTTCATCTTCATATTTATATATTTTTAAAATGAAAAAAATATAAATAACAATATATATTTTTTCATAGTATAGGAAAAAAATATATAAATAAAAACAAATCATTAATCTCAAGTATAGAAAAAAATAGAAATAAAAATAAATAAAAGTAAAAAATATAAAAAATAGTAAAAAATATAAATAACAACTGATCTTTAATTCATAGTATCGAATAAAATATATATAATAATAAAAACTGTATAAATAACAACATATGTTTTATTCACATAGTACATAAAAGAGTATAAAATAATATAAAAGAGTATAAGTATGGGCAGGGCTAGCGCGAGGCAAGAAAGAACCGGACAATCAGACAGTGAGCAACTCTGGAATGCATCCGGAGTTCATTTCGCCGGACAGTGAACTCAAGTATAGAAAAAATATATAAATAAAAGTAAAAAATATAAAAAAATATAGTAAAATATATAAATAATTAAGACCTCTTTTTTTATTCATAGTATAGAGAAAAAATAGAAAATATAATAATAATGATAAAAATTGTATAAATGACAACATATTTTTTATTCACATAGTATATAAAAGAGTATAAAATAATATGAAAAAATATAAGTATGGGCAGGGCTAGCGCGAGGCAAGAAAGAACCGAAAAGTGAGTAACTCTGGAATGCATCCGGAGTTCATTTCCCCGGACAGTGAACAACGGACCACCATTCGAAATATATTTCAATGAAGTGCAAAAACTTTCTTTATTTTTTATATACAAAATAATTGTGTGTATTGTGTACAATAAACGAAACTATAAATGAATAATCAGATTTATAAATTAGTAATGTATTCCTCTTTTTGATATAATATTTGATAGAATTCAAAATTATTTGATTTGATTTATACTACTCCGTACCATATGACCAGAGCCGGCCCATGTGTAAGGCCCAAGAAGCATGGGTTCGGGTCCATTTTTTTTGGGGGTCCATTTTTTTTTTTAGTATACATATATATACATGAAATCCGGGTCTGCGGGTCCAAACCCGCTCACCCTCAGACCCAAACCTGCTCACCCTCCCTCAGACCCAAACCCAAGCCCTCATTTCTCTCTCTCTCTCTCTCTCTCTCTCTCTCTCCGCGACAACGACTCGTCTAGGGTTTGTGGGCGATTTGACGATTTGATTCGAGCGGCGATTCGAGCCAGATCCGACGGCGATTCGAGTGGCGACAACAACTTCGAGTGGCGATTTCATTGAATCTGCGAATTTCTTCGAGTTTGTGGGGTTTTCTTCGAATTTGCGGTTTTCTGATGAGTTTCTGCGATTTGTCTCTGAATCTGATGAGTTTCTGATGAGTTTTCTGATGAGTTTCTGCGAGTGACTGCGAATTTCTTGCGAATTTCTTCGAGCCAAATCCGGGTCTGCTGAATCTGCGAGTTCTGGATTGTTATTGCTAAATCTGCGAGTCTGCTGAATCTTCGATACTGTATACTCTTTCTCTCTCTCTCTCTCTCTCTCTCTCTCTCTCTCTCTCTCTCTCTCTCTCTCTCTCTCTCTCTCTCTCTCTCTCTCTCTCTCTCTCTCTCTCTCTC
Source organism: Luzula sylvatica (assembly GCA_946800325.1). Lineage (NCBI taxonomy): Eukaryota > Viridiplantae > Streptophyta > Magnoliopsida > Poales > Juncaceae > Luzula > Luzula sylvatica. The sequence continues at coordinate 45,383,867 of OX326956.1, read as the reverse complement.
TCTCTCTCTCTCTCTCTCTCTCTCTCTCTCTCTCTCTTTGTTAATTTTTCAATTGAATTTGGGATTGAATCGATTAGGGTTTAAGTTGAATTTTCCCCTGTTGTAATTGAATCTCTTCGATACTGTATATTTTATGTAAATTGACTGTTATTGTGTTCAAATTTGACTGTTGTAAACTTGTAATTGAATTTTCCAATTGAATTTGACTGTTGTAATTGAATTTCTGATTTGCCGATTAGGGTTTTTTGTAATTTGACTGTTATTGTGTATTCTGATCTGTAAATTGAGTGTTATTGTGTTGTAATTTGACTGTTACTTTCAATTGAATCTGATGTAAATTTTTGATAAATTTCTGAACTGTCGATATTGTTATATTGTCGATATTGTCCACTGTAAATTTCTGATGTTGTTATATTGTCGATATTGTGTAAATTTCTGTAATTTCAATTGAATAGAGTTTTGATTGTGGATATTGTCGATTAGGGTTATATTGTCGATATTGTGTTTTGGTTGGAAATTGATTATGTTGAAATTAGAGTTTTGAATTTGCGGGTCCAATTTTTATTTTGGCTTCGGGCATTTCAAAACCCTGGGCCGGCCCTGCATATGATTTGTGTCATGGATGATTGACAATGAAACTAAATGAGCACATAACGACATATTTGTTACCAACGATCCCATGACCTAGTGGTGAGCTGTTTAACACAAAATATCATAGGACATGGGTTGAAGTCCAGTTGGTATTATCAATAAAAATATAAATCAAATATATCCTTGATGGTTTCTTTCAAAAAAATATAATTTGACTGTTACTTTCAATTGAATCTGATGTAAATTTTTGATAAATTTCTGAACTGTCGATATTGTTATATTGTCGATATTGTCCACTGTAAATTTCTGATGTTGTTATATTGTCGATATTGTGTAAATTTCTGTAATTTCAATTGAATAGAGTTTTGATTGTGGATATTGTCGATTAGGGTTATATTGTCGATATTGTGTTTTGGTTGGAAATTGATTATGTTGAAATTAGAGTTTTGAATTTGCGGGTCCAATTTTTATTTTGGCTTCGGGCATTTCAAAACCCTGGGCCGGCCCTGCATATGATTTGTGTCATGGATGATTGACAATGAAACTAAATGAGCACATAACGACATATTTGTTACCAACGATCCCATGACCTAGTGGTGAGCTGTTTAACACAAAATATCATAGGACATGGGTTGAAGTCCAGTTGGTATTATCAATAAAAATATAAATCAAATATATCCTTGATGGTTTCTTTCAAAAAAAAAAAAACATACCTGTTTGAGCATTTTAACAAAGGAAGGTATATCAAATTGGATTTTGACCTAACATCCTTTAATGAATTGATACCCTTGACTCGTATGGAAACTGGAACACTACGTTAAGCAATTGAAATCAATAATTTTCGACCTATTATACTTCTATTGCTATAAAGGTTAATCGATTGATACACTTCATTCATTTGGTAGTTAACAAGAGTAAATCAATAACAATTTCAAGGTATCAAACTGATATACTACTGTTATCACTAGTCTGATTCATATGGTAGATTAATTCATTGATATACTTATTATGGTTATTATCAATAGATTTCAATTTCAGATAGAACACTAAATGTATCATTATTGTTAAGCAGTTCAGATCATTAAAAATTCGATGAATATAACTACAATATTTCATTATTATGATGATAATTAATCTTAATTTCCAGATTAGGTTTAATGATTATTATAATTTCACAATTTTCTTTTGCATTTCAGAATTACTTTTTGACTAGTGATATCGACAGGAAATAGTTTTACTTGTTGCAGGAAAATTAATACAAAATGACTAATTTATCCTTACAAATGATTTGAAATAAAAATCTAAATAGATATGTTTGGAGAAAATTAAGAAAGTTCGGATCTTAATAATTATGAACAAAATCAATACAAATCAAAATTTAGAAAATGCCAATTTGGATCATCTTACCAATTCCTAACTAAAACTAAATTTTTTTTTTCTTCTCGGCTCCATTGTTTGGTGTCTTGGTCTCTCCTGAGTCTCCTCCTCAAATTTCAAAATTTTTGATCTTAAAAAACTCAAGACTCAAAGTAGTTATGTTTATTATATTTTATTATATTTTTACATATTATATTTTCCAAATTATGGTTTTAATTTTTTTGTTCTTTATGTTTTTCCAATAACTATTTAAATGATTTAATAATTTAATTTATGAATCATAGTAGTTATGTTTATTTTCATTTTATCATTAACAACTAACAGATAATATTATCATTTTTTTTATTTAATTGTAATATTTTTTATTTTTAATCTTCTTTTGTTCCTGATATTTAATCATGGATGTTCATACAATTAAAACTCGAATCTAGAAATAATACATACAAGGTTAACATCATTCCAGTTATATATCATTTAAATCTTCACTTGATACATAATAATCTACTTTCCAAATAACATATAATCATTAAATAAAGGTAAATTAGTCATTTCAAATTAATTTTCCTGTAACAAATAATACAATTTCCTGTCGATATCACTAGCCTTATTTTTTTCTTTTGAGAAAAATATAGAGGGTTTAAAAGTCCCTTATCTATTTTTTTTTATTAAAAAATAGACAATTATTTTAAAATTAGAACTCCACTAATGAAATTATATATCTTGATATATTCTTTTATGCTAATATTTCACAAAAAAACACATACAACCCACCAAAAAAGAAATGAAATCCTAGATACATCACTAACCCAGAATTTGAAATTTTGAATTCCTAAATAAATTCACGAAAAGATATCCTTAATTTGAAACTCGGAATCGAATTCTTGGATTTGTCAACCGCAAATATGATGTACTAGAAAACTCTCCATCTCCAGACAGTCTTCCTCTCTTATGTTCAGACAACCGCCAAACCTCCTTCACTTGCCCCCTTTCACCTTGTGAACTCCGTCCTTTGATAGCCGCCTTCTCTCGTCCCCCTCACACCATGAAGAATTCACCATCAGCTTTGTTCTTGTCTCATCTTGAGCCCCCATGACGTAGATCCACTTGATCTTGACGTCTATGCTTCACCTTGCTGAGAAGACGTGTGATGTATCTTGTACAAGAAACATCTGTGTTCATCTTGAGAAGCACCTTGGGCTCCCTATGTATGTTTGTTTCACCATTTTTTTGCAGAATACATCTGCCCACCTTGCTGTCCACCCTATGGATGTCATCATGGGAAAGATACAGTGCTACGGGGTAAACAATTTAGCTTAGAGAACATATATGATACCCCGGCTATTTCCCCCAACACAATTAGCATGATGCCACCCTGTTAATTGGAGACACTTTTAATCATTCTCGAAAAACCTCCCCTATATAGGGAAATGTTATTGCTCTCAATTAACTCGGTTCTGCATTAACAGTTAATTGAGGCCGGCCCATATAAATACACAAACCCTAAACACACTCTCTGTTAGGATTGTTGCCGCAAACAAACACACGCAAGACCAACACACGAACACAAGTATTGTTGCCGAAGGGAAAAAATCACGGCCGCCGACACTCAAACTATTTCATTATACTGGAGAAATAGAGAATACAATTGTTTGTACTTGTGGAATGAATAAAACTCTAGCTTAGCCCTTCTATTTATAGCTAAGTCTGTTGGGTATCGGCGTCACTACCGAGCTCCGCGCAGCGGATTGTGGAACCCGGTCCGACCCGATCCCGAGGACCACGTCGACGACTCGAAGGTACAAATCATGAAATGCAACTAATACATATGAAATTAACTCTTAATTCATAAAGAATCATACCACGTGAAATTGATCACGGAGACGGGTTGATTCTTGCGTAGTTGCTGCTGTCCTTGCTTCGCCTCCGGTGACACGCACGTCCCATGCCCGCGCGATTGGACGTCTTGCTCGAAGCTCCTTTTTTTTGTCGTATACAACCGGAATATCTCCGGTTCGTCTCCGACCTTACTCGACCTTGATCACCACAGAAAATCTCAAGTGAGATTTCTCGACTCGTATCCACCTCGAGCTTGCGTTTTTCGGTTACGCGTGATTCCCCTAAAATCACTGTAAACTTGATCAACTTTCAATCTCTCTAATGTAGTTTTTCCTCAACTTGTCCCACAAGTTTCTTCTCTCTTTAGTATCTAGAAAAATGAGCCAGCCAGAAGAAGGAATGAATGCCCAGATCTTATAACCAAAGCCTACATTAATAGGGCATTAATGAGTATCAAAACTGTTAATCCAGAATTTGGATCACAGTGCGTCATGACGCACAACTTGGTGCGTCATGACGGACCAGTCACTATTACTGAATCCAACATTTATACAGTGCTCCGTCATGATGGACAAAACTGTCCGTCATGACGCACCTCCATCATGACGCACCGGATGGTGCGTCACGACGCTATACTCGAAAATTGGACTGCACAGAAATACACTAGTGTGCGTCATGACGGACCATATGGTCCGTCATGACGGATTATGTAATTTCTGTCAGATTTGCATAATCTTATTATGCATCCAATCGTTTCGATGAACGCGTACGTTCATCTACCCTCATGTGTACAATCTACTAGTTGATATGTAACTGTATTTCCTTCAAAGTCTCTACCCAATATAAGGAAATAATACAACGAAATAATCATTGTCTTAATTACCATTCAAACATGTCAATAAGAATATAAGAAATAACCTACCCCTCCATTTACCAATTTTCTAATTATTTGGGTTGCCATAAAAATGTCTCCATACCATAACAATCTCCCACTTGGAGACTTTTGCACCAATCTTCTTTTCTCCCATCCCAACTTTCTTTAGTCCGGCGACAACTCCCACCGGCTCACGTGACCAGCCCTACCGAAGCGATGCACAGCCTCAGCTTGTCGGTGGGGACTTCCTTGGTCAACATATCTGCATCATTCTTGGGACCTTGGATCTTCTCTAACGACATGATCCCGTCATTCACAAGTTCTCGAATGTAGTGATACTTCATTTGGATGTGCTTGGTCTTCGAGTGGAACACCGGATTCTTCTCGAGACATAAGGCACTTTGACTGTCGGTGTAAAGTGTCTTGCATCCTTGATCTTTTTCAATCTCCTTTAGAAAAGTCAAGAGCTATACCATCTCCTTTCCGGACTCCAAGATTGCCACATACTCATCCTCCGTTGTCGATAGCGACACACACTTCTGCAATCTCGACATCCAACTCACCGCCGTGCCTCCCATCGTGAAGACATAACCGGAAGTGCTCTTCCGACTATCCACATTTTCTCCAAGATCCACATCTACAAAGCCTTGCAAACTCGTGCCACCTTTCTTGTACCACAATGCCATGCTTGCGGTGACCTTCAAGTATCTCAATAGCCACTTAATCGCCTCCCAGTGCTCGGTGCCGGGGTTCGTCATGAACCGGCTCACGACTCCCACTGCATGAGAAAATGTCGGGTCTCGTGGCGTACATTAGGCTACCCACTGCCGATAAATACGGCACATTCTCCATCTTCTTCTTCTCCTCCGTGGTTTTCGTTGACTGCGTCTTGGAGAGCTTGAAATGTGCGCCGAGTGGGGTACTTCTCGGCTTGGCATCATCTACTGGGAATCGCTCCAGCACCTTCTTAATGTACTTCTCTTGCGACACTGTGAGAGTACCCTTGCTTCGATTTCGAGTAATTCGCATCCCAATGATTTGGCTCGCCTCTCCTAAATCCTTCATTTCAAATTCTCTCGACAACTCCCTCTTGAGTTTGTCGATCTCTCTCATGTCACCACCTGCAATGAGCATATCATCAACATACAAAAGTAATATAACATATGTTTCTCCACTGTTCTTGTAGTAGGAACAATGGTCGGTATCACCCCTGCGGAAACCACGATCACACATGAACTTGTCGAACTTCATGTACCACTGCCTCGGAACCTTTTTAAATCGTACACACTTTTCTTAAGCCCAAACACACGACCATTCTTTCATGGGGTATCGAATCCTTCGGGTTCCACCATATAGAAGTTCTCCTCCAAATCGTCATGAAGGAATGCCGTCTGGACATCCATTTGCTCGAGGTGCAAATCTTCCGCTGCTACAATACTCAACACCGTGCGAATGGCCGTCGGCTTTACCACCGGCGAGAATACCTCCGTGTAGTCGATTCCCTTTTACTACCAGCCTCGCGTTGTATCTTTTGTTGCCATATGACTCGTCCTTCACTCGATAGACCCATTTGTTGCGCAGCGCCTTCTTGCCATTTGACAACCGGATTAGTTCCCAAGTCTTGTTCTTTCGGAAAGACTCAATCTTCTCTTTCATCGCGCCCTCCTACTTGACCGAATCACCTGTCTCTACCGCCTCTTGGAAGTCTTCTGGTTCACCTGCATCGGTTTGCAGCAAATAATGGAGAGATGGTGAATAACGGTTTGTGGGCTTAATTCTCCGGCTTGATAGTCTCAAAATCGGAGTTTTCGGGCTTTCATTTTGCGCGGTTTCAGCCACGTCTTCATCTCCATTTTCAGTCACATCCTGGACCGAAAACTCGTCTTCCGCGGGCTCGCTAGATTCGTCCTTGCTCGGAATTTGATGGACACTTTCCTCCGGTTTCGATTCGCCTTCGGAACCGAACCTGTTCTTGTAGAGTTCATCTTGGTCAAAGGTTACGTCTCCTGCACGAATTATTTTTCAACCTTCCTCGATCCAAAATCGATAACCGAAATAATTCGACCCGTAACCAATAAACACACATCTTTGTGTTGGGTATCGGCGTCACTACCGAGCCCCGCGCAGCGGATTGTGAGGCCCGGTCCGACCCTATCCCGAGGACCACGTCGTCCTTTCAAAAATACGAATCATGAAATGCAACTAATCCTATGAAATTAACTCTTAATTCATAGAGAATCATACCACGTGAAATTGATCACGGAGACGGGTTGATTCTTGTGTAGTTGTTGTCCTTCCTTCGATTCTGGCGACACGCACGTCCCACGCCCGCGCGATTCGACACCTAATTCAAAGCTCCGATTTGTCGTATACAACCGGAATTATTCCGGTTAAGATCCGACATTGCTCGTTCTTGCTCTCCTTGGATCACAATGCAAGATCTCAACTGAGATCTCTCTACTCGTATCGACCTCGATTTATTGTCTTCCTGTTACACGTGAATCCTCCTAGTATATCCACGCGTAAACTTGCTTGAATATGAATTCGAGAACTCTTCTCTGAATTCTCACTATTTCTCTATAATGGTTTTCTCTTTTCTTGAAGAGGAAGATGAATTGATTCAGCACTATCTCTCTTCCAGATCTGAGATTAAATATCATTAATCTCAGATCATACCATTAATTACAGGACAATTAATTAGAGATAAAACTGTCAACACAGAATTAGGAACATAGTTCGTTGGAACGCACCTTACGGTTCGTTCGAACGAACCAGCCACTGTTAATGTGTTGCGTATGTTCGTTTGAACTGAATAACTATTCATTAGAACGAACCATAGTGCGTTCGAACGAACCATAATAGTTCGTTCGAACGAACCATCTCCTGGTTCCTGAATTTACACAATCTCATTGTGAATTCAACCCTTTGATCATCCTTATTTGTACTTTCTTCTAGTTGATCCAAAACTGTATTTCCTTCACTTTGGGCCTTCGCGTCTAGTTTGTCCCTATTTTTTGCATCAATACGGATATACGAGATGCTCCCAAAAATTCGCAAATGAGCAAGCATTTTTTTTACCTCTCCATTTCTCTTCAGGTAGCTCGAGGTTTAGAGATTTCATCGGAGTACAGTTGATAAGGTATGCGGACGTGCTAACCGCATCTGTCCAGAACATCTTCGACAATCCTGCGTGCAATCGCATCGCCCTCGTCCGTTCATTCAGAGTTCGATTCATCCGTTATGCAATCCCGTTATGCTGAGGTCGATTTGGAACCGTCTGAATCTACTTGATCTCTTGGTCCGCGCAAAAACCCTCTGAACTCTGCACTGTCGTACTCCCCTCCATTATCCGACTTTAAGCATTTCAGCTTCAATCCGGTCTCGGTCTCGAGTTTTGCCTTCCACCTTTTGAACACATTAAACACGTCAGATTTGTGTTTAATGAAACAGATCCATACCTTCCTGGTTTAATCATCGATAAAGGTGACGTAGTATCGTGACCCTCCGATGGACTGGACCGGAGCTGGTTTCCACACGTCAGTATGCACCAGGTCTAATTTTCCCGTCTTGAGTTCTCGCCCGGCTTTCGAAAAACTAATCCGTCTTTTCTTGCCGAGCACGCAGTTCTCACATAAATCGGTTTGTACCGATTTTACCTTCGGTAACAGACCCTTGGAAATCAACACTTGCAACCCTTCGTGACTCATATGACCGAGCCGATTGTGCCACAACATCGGATCAGTCGCTGCTCCCGAAACTGCCAACAAATCTCCTCTATTATCGGTTAGATAGAGGGTTCTCGTCTTCGTGCCTCTCGCTATCACCATGGCCCCTTTTACAATCTTCCACGATTCGTTCCCGAACACGGTCTTGTAATATTCACTATCCATTTGTCCGACAGATATCAAGCTTTTCTTCAGACCGGGAATGTACCGAACTCCTCGCAAAGTCTATTTAAACCCGTTGCTGAATTTTATCTGGACATCACCTATGCCCTATATGCTTAGAGGTTTTCCATCTGCTAGGTGAACCTTTCATAAATCTCCTGATTTGAAATTTAAGAACTTATCTTTCTGTGAGGTAGAGTTGAAGGATGCGCCTGAGTCCAAAACCCATGATTCAACCGGGCTGTCAACACTTAAGATGAGATCGTCGTTTGTGTCCTGCTCGGTGACATTATTTGCGGAACTCGATTCTGCGTTCTCCTTTCTCGGGGCTTTGCAGTCCCGCTTCATGTGACATTTCTTACCACAATTCCAGCACTCCAACTCGTCACGTGGCCTTGACTTGCTGCGTCCTCTCGACTTGGCTCACCCGCGGTTATTGCTTCTCTAACCTTCACGATCCCGACTCTCTAAATTCCACGCCAAACCCGAGGAACCCGGGGCTTCGCTCCGCTCCTTTCGCCGAATGTCATCATTCAGGATGCGGTCCCGCACTTTCTCAAAGGTCAAATCCTCCTTGACGTCGATAACGTCTACCGTCGTCGTCCAACTCTCCGGCAGAGATGACAATAGCATGAGTGTCTTCATATCATCACCAAGGTTAAAATTGAAAGAGTCTAATTGGTTTGAAATAAGCTGAAAAAACATTCAAATGTTCCGCGACAGATCCGCCCTCTGTCATTCGCAAATTAGAAAGACGGCGCACCAGATGCAGCTTGTTTAGCGAAGATGGCTTCTCGTACTTGTTGGACAACGCCTTCATGACTCCGAAAGTTGTCGTCTCCTTCGCTATGTTGAACGCCACGCTCTTGGCCAGCATTAATTGGATACAGCTTAGCGCCTTGCGGTTCATCTTCTTCCACTTGTCTTCGTCAGTGATACTTTTCGGCCTTGTCTCGAATAGCGCCTCTTCTAGCTCCTTCTGACATAGCAACGCTTCTACTTGCATATTCCAGTAACCGAAGTCTCGCCCATTGAACCGACTCACCGAAAACTTGTTCTCATCCATCTCTTGTCTGCTTCGAAGCTCAACCTTTGCCCTGATACCACTTGTTAGGATCGTTGCCGCAAACAAACACGCTCAAGAACAACACATGAACACAAGTATTTTTACGTGTCAACCGCGAAGGAAAAAAACCACGGCTGTCGGTGCTCAAACTATTTCACTATACTGGAGAAAGAGAGAATACAATTGTTTGTACTTTGTGGAATGAATAAAACTCTAGCTAGCCCCTCTATTTATAGCTAATCCCCTACCCAATACAAGAAAATAATACAAAGAAATAATCATTGCCTTAAATACCATTCAAACATGGTAATAAGAATATAGGAAATAACCTACCCCTCCATTTACCAATTTCTTAATTATTTGGGTTGCCATAAAAAATTCTCCATACCATAACACTCTCTCCTCTCTCTCTCATTTTCTGCCGCCATTCTCTCTCCCTCTCTCTCTCTCTCACACACACACACACTAACCCTATAACTGAAAGAAATACAGTTTCGGATCAACCGTAAAATGTACACAAGGATAAACGAACATACGCGTTCGTGGGCATAAATAATGTGTATATTAGATGCACATATGTATATTGGATATACATAGTTAAATTGATAAGAAACGGTTTTATTAAGAAAACCAGAAAATTCAGTTTAAGCAGTTTTAGTAAAACTGGTATAACTTTCCGTGGGTAACTCCAATTTGAATGGTTCAAATTGGGTTAGATAGATAATGAGATTATCTAGAATTTTCATATAGAAATATTTTTCATTTGAGCGAAGTATCAGTGTCGTTTTAATGGAATACCGAAAGGGTGCGACTGTTTGACATACAGTTAGTAAAACGTCCGAACTCCAATTGGGCCAGATCCAATTGGGTTGGACAGATAATAAGATTATCTAGAACTTTCGTGAATGTTCAAAGTCGGTTGAAACGATTTAATATTTTCGTTTCAACAGAATACTGAAAGGGTGTCTGCAGTTTTATGTCTGAAAAGGTGTATATGAGATATACATACCTTTTTGCCCATCCTTATCCTATGTGATATAAATAAGATGTTTCTCTCTCTCTAAAAGACTAATTCATTCAGTCCAACATGTGGAATTAATAAGATTAATCCAGAATATTGAGAGTCTTCTTTCTAAGAGCGAAAGAGTGCAAAGAGAGAAAGACCGAGAAAAAGGAGTTTTTCTCGGTATAGAGAATCGATCTAATCAAGCAAGTTCGCCGGTGCTTCGTCTAGGCAGTTGCATCCGCGACCGACGAACTCCGACTCACGGTGGATACAAGTAGAGGAGCGACACTTGTGGCTCTCCGATTGTGATCAAACCGAAGGAGCAAAACTGTTGGCTATGGAATAGTGTGGACGTGGGACGCACGAAAGACAACCGGAGGCGTGTCAAGACGGTGGGAGACGTGTGGTATGGGACGCACGGGCTAGTCACCAACGTGACATCGGAGAAAGAAAGGATGCGAGCGATCAACCCATCGTGCGTGATCAATTTCACGTTGGTAATCGTCTATCCTTCAATTGCATCGTACCCTCGAAGTCATGGCGTGATCTTGGATTTTGGGAACCGGACCGGGCCTTCATATCCGCTGCGCGGGCCCGGGGACGGGTGAATTCCCAACAATAACTCATGCAAATATTTCTCTCGGTTTTTTTTGGACGATTTCGCTTTTTTGTTCGTTTTCTTGGAAATTTTGACAGATTTGTATTTTTTTTTGGGAATTTGTTGTTTTTTATTCAATTTCGTTTGTTAGTTCATGGGATTTTGACTGAAATCCAAATGAATACATGAATTAACAACAATAGACGTATTTTTTGGTTTGATTTTTTAGATGTGTTTTCTAGATCTGATTTTTGTTCGATTATTTGCTCGATTTGTTAGTGTTTAAATCAGATCTGAAAAATTGGGTGCGATTTTTATTCTATTCTTTACTCGATTTATTAGTACTCGTTTTGTTGGGAAATTTTTGGGCGATCTTAGATCTGTATATTTTGGATTGGTTGCTAATTTCATGGATTTTTTTTTTCTACGGTAAATTGATTTGAGAATTTTCGGGTTTATTTGCAGATTTTCGATTTTAGGGTTCATGATTCTCGTGTTAATTCACTATTATTTGAAACATGTTGTAATTACTTGTAATTGGGTGAATTACTTGTTAATTCACTGATTTTTTGAATCATTATTTTATATGAAACATGTTGGAATTACTTGTAATTGGGTGAATTTTTATTTTCTGTAATGAATGGTAATTGGATTAATTGGGTTAAATATTTGATTTTTTGTTCTTAATATTAATTGTTAATTGGGTTATCAAAAAATGTTAATTAATAGTGATTTTTTGAGTAAAAATGTTAATAAAGTTACTAAATATTAGTCTTCAACTAGTCGAGTAACAAAGTTATCAACAATTAGCCTTCAATTAACAGTGAATATTTTACTATAGTTATAATTTTGAATGTCTCACGAGAAATCGACACGTGTCCATCCTTTCTCCAGTTTTTCCCCTTATCCCCTTATGCCTCATGCCCCCCTCTCTCTCTTTCATTTCTCTTCTACAGTGTGAGAAAACAAAAAGAAAAAGATGGCGAAAAAAAGGGACGAAACCCAAGCGAAATCGGGACGAAACCCTAGCTAAATCGGGACGAAATGGCCGCGCATCGCCCCACCTCTCTCTCTAGCCACCGCATACGCGCCGCTTCTCTCTCCGGCTAGACGTGGTACGAGCAGCTCGACTTCATGGGTATGCGAGATTTGGTGACGTCGAGACTGCACAATGTCTGTTCGACGAAATGCGTGATAAAAACGTAGTTTCTTCAACAGCTTTGCTTTCGGGGGCTGGTGAGATTCGAAACGCACTTGCACTGCTCGATCAAATGCCTGAGAGAGACATTTCTTCATGTAATGCGTTACTAACAGCTTTACTTGACGGGTATGCAAATTTGTAATATTTCACATTGCTAAGAATCGAATTGAGTTCAATTAGTGCATTTTTCTGTTAATTCCATGTTAAGTAAGCATAATTTTAGATGAATCTTAAAATAGATATAATCTTAAACAGTTTGCCTTTTACTCATTCGGCCACGTCGCCTGTTACTGTTCTCTTATCTGAATATTAGCCCATCCTTCTCTCTTACTTACTTCTCATTTGCTCGAAGCAGAAAAAAAATCCACCATCACAAAAATCAAGCGGTGGCCGGTGGGCGAAACCGTATCGGCGATGGCGAAAACGGGACAAAACGGTCTCTTTCTCTCATCATTCTCACGCGATAGAGAAAGAACTCTCTTCATTTCACGCTCGAGAGAAAGAAAGGAGAAAGATGCTGGCGTGAGAATGATGAGATTTGTGGGTCGGCAACATCTTCGTCGCCAGCATCTTTGTTCAATTTCTTTGCGGGTCGGCAATCTGTCCAATCAGATTCGGTACAAGATTATTGAATTTGGGATTCTTACCTATTTTCGTCCAATTAAGATGCATAATTGTCGATTTATGATTTCTTGCCTATTTTCTTGCGACTTAACAAATTCAATTACTCAATTCCTGATTTCTTAACTGCTTTATTCAATTTGGGGTTCCTTTACCTAATTTCTGTACTGAATTTTTTGTTTGGTTCTATTGAGGATTGTTTTGTGTTTTCTAGGTATTAGGGTGTTTATTTTGTTTTTTTCAGTATATATTCGGGTGTCTTTTAATTTTCAAAATGTTAATTTTTCATCTTTTAGTTCAAATTGTTATGTGTTATCATGAATTATAATTATAAATTTTATAATTCTAGGAAAATGGCTGCCGGCGCGATCTGGCGGGGTGACGAGCGACAGAGGCGTATTTTCAGGCGAACTCATATTAGATGTGAAGTGCCATTACTCGCAAGCCAACCTATCAGATTGCATTATCAACAGAGCTGATTCGCAAAAAGGGAGGAAACGATCGCCAGGACGAGTTCAGCCGCTCGATCAGGAGGAAAACGAGCTCCCCCTCTCCTTCCCTCCTCATTGATGCTCAACTCATTCACACTCTCGCAAGAAAGAGGAGAAAAGGAGTGGCGCGAAGAAATCCTAGACGATCACTGCACAGTGTTAAACTCCTTCTGCGTTTGTCCGCGCAAGAAGAACCGATTCACGATTGTCTTCCTCAGGCACCATTTAAAACACGACACTTCAGAAACTTTGACGTGGAGAATATACTATTTAAGTCTATGGTGATGAATATACTATTTCAGTCTATGGTGAACTATAAGCTTAATTTCAGTGTGATTTCTCAATCGATTGTAATTCTAGCAACAATTCTTCTCTCTCAAGGTACAAGTTATTCATAAACTATTTTAGATCTGAATTCTTGAATTTTTCGATTCATTTATCGATTTTAAGTTTTCTGAATTTCTACAGTACATTGAAAAGGGGATCATACGTTGTTTTCAGATATCCGGTGAGAGGATTATAGGGCGGAGTTTAACCGGTCAAATGCTTCGGGTCAAGCCAAACCAACAGACCCTGAACCGATAAGAAGTATGGGACCAACGCATGAGATCCTCAACGTGATTTACATGGTTCAGGTTTGCGCCCAAGTGCCAGCTGGCAGCACGGGTCAACACCACCGTTCTTCTGGCAATAATGGACGTTGTTCTTTGCTTGGACAAATTAGTTCCCAACCTAATACTATGCTTGGTGGAAATGCTGCGATCTGTCCCATCGGTGGTACTGGTACCGCTGTTTAACCTCCACAAGTTTTGCCTTTCTCTCTCTTCTCGCTTTCTCGCTCAAAAAATTGATTTTTTTTTATATATTTATGTTATTTATATTTTATGCTTAATTTAAGAATGAGATCACTGAATTTGAATATGCAAGTTGCAAGTAGATCGAGCGGTATTCAAACCAATACTCCCGAAAATAATCAGGTACAATTATCTAATTTTAAATTTTATATATGTATTAGAACACTAAAAATAATTTAATTTGTTTTTGGAATATTGGAAAAAGGAGAAGAAACCAGAGCAAGGAGGTTTTAATTTGTAAAAAAAAAAACATGGTATTAGTTACAAAAATTTACATATAAGGTTTATCCACTTTAAAAATACTATACGAGTTTTCTGTTTGATATCTTATTATAGATGTCGACATGCATGAAAATGTGGACATTGGCGAACAAAAACACAAACAAATTGTACCAAGCTTAGAAGAAAAAAACTGGAATTTATTCTCAAAAGTAAGTTCTTTTGGTTTTAATTTGGTATATTTATTAAAACAAACCAACTTTTGGTGAATAATTTCTGGTGTTCTATTTTTTGTTTAAATTAAAGTTTTAGTGATTTAAAATATGTAACTTTTATGCAATTTAAACTTAAATTTTCAAAAGGAATAAAAGATATGTAATCATTTTTTCTTATATGAAATTGAAGGGCATTTTGGGCATTTGATGAAATTAAGGTATATTTTTGTAATTTTCAGAAATCAGCGATACACGAAAGAATTTTATGCAATTTATGCAATTCTCCCATTACGCAGGTAATTTTTTCTTTTAAAATACAAAATATATTTAATTATATTCTGAATTTGTACGATGTATTTTGTTATGTATATTATTTTTATACTTTTTGTAATTTGTGTGATTTTAGTTTGTAGACAAATAATAATCATCTCCTTTGCCCATAACAATTAAAATTAGGAAAAAGTCTGTTTTTGGTCCCTAACAAATACCGAAATGTTCAACTTGCTCCCCGACTTTTTTTTTTTGTTCAACTTGCCCCCTAAACTTGCTATTTTTGATTTTTTTGGTCCCTCCGTCAAATACCCTCTCCTCCCCGGGTTAACATACCGTTAGAACATATTATTTTATCCTATTTTTCTACCCGATCCATCATGAATTAACCCGACCCATCATCTTCTTACCCGATCCGCATATTAACTCATCTATCTCACAGCGCTGTCTCTCTCTCCTCACAACAGCACTCTCTCAAACGCTCCGCTCTCAAACGAAACGCTCCGCTCCGCTCCCCTCTCTCTCCCGCTGGGCTCTCTCTCCCCTTTCTCTCGCCCACAGCAGCATCATCTCGCTCACATCTGTCTCTCACAACAGCACTCTGCTCTCGTGGTTCATTTCTGTGAAATTAGGGTTCCATCTGTCGCTCACATCTGTCGCTCACATCAGGTCAGTTCTCCATCTCCCACATCGCTCACAACAGCAAGTCAGTCAATTAGGGTTTGAATTAAGCTTAATTGTCGTTTTTCCAGTGAATTAGGGTTCATTTCTTGATCGTTTAGAACATGTTTATTCTGGTTTAATTTAGCCAGTGAATTAAGCAAAATTCCAGAAAAAACGACCCTATGGTTTTGATCATGTTTATTTTCTGGTTTAATTTAGCAAGAATTAGGGTTCATTTCTCTAATGGAGGGTTTATTCTGGTTTAATTTAGCAAGAATTAGGGTTCATTTCTTGATCGTTTTTCTGGTTTTAATCATGTTTATTTTCTGGTTCATTTCTTGATTAAGCCAATTATGGTTCCAATTTATCCAATCATGTAGGGTTTGATCATGCTATTCTTTGTTTTTCAGATTTGATCGTGTTTGATGCGGAAGAGGAACTCGCTGTGTCGCTGGCTAAGTATATTGCGGAGCTTTCTGATAAGTTTACAACGGAGAAAGGCGCTTTTACAGTTGTTCTTTCGATGGTTCAAATGGATTGGTCCAAATGGCACATATTTTGGGTCGATGAGCGTGTCGTTAAGAAGGATCATCCTGACAGCAATTACAAACTCGCTTTCGATGGTTCAATTCGGTACCGATAACTGCATTTGATTTTACAAATTGTGGTGATTATGACTATGATCAATTGTTGTGTATGAGTTATCTATAGAATGCTAAATTAATCTGGAGAGTTGAGATATAACATTATCCTCAGTTAATTCTTGTGTTTGTATTTAGTTTTGTCGATGAAAAATTATCAACAATGTTACTTGTTACTTATTACTTGCTGTTTCTATTATTCGTGTATATCAAATTACATCTATTATTATTATTCAAATAACTGGTTAGAGGCAATCGTTTCAATTTATGCGCAAAATCTTAAATTCTTGAATATATTAATTCTTGAATATATCAAATTACTGATTCTACAATTATAATGGTAGGCTAAGATAGACAACATACATACTCCACATAACAAACACAACACAACACAGAGCCCATCATTATTAACTCTCCTAAACCCAAAACCCTAAATTCCATCATCATATTAATTACAACCATTTCATCCCTCACCTTCCTTCTCTCCATTCCAATTTCCAACATCATGTCCGTCTTTCAAGGATTTTAACTGCTGACGTGGCCGCCAGCTCATCAACGACAGGCTTAGGAGAAGTCTCCTCTTCTTTCTCCGGTTGTATGTTCAGATCGATCTTCGCCTTCAACGGAGACGACGACGCATTTTTCACATCATCTACGATTAATCATTAATTAAAAACAATAATTAACACGAATAAATAAAAACTTATTAAATTGTACCGGCTACCGGCACCAACAAACCAGTCATGGTTTTGACATCATCGGCCAGATGGCGACGCGTGATTCGCCGAATCCTCCAGATCCTTTTCAGCGACGACACCCTTACGTTCCTTGCGCATCATGAGAGTCCTGAACCATCTCCTCACCGTGATTGCTCCAGTGCCAGCTTGGCGAGGGTGTCTAGACCGTCTAGCGGCTCTATGCACATGTCTGGCGCCTCCATTTTTAGCTTTCTTTTCGTTCCTCCACCTGCAAAACGTTAAAATATCATGCATGCCCCTTAAATATTTGAGTGTTTTTGACTTAATTCAAACCCTAATTGGCTAAATTGGCTTAATTCAAACCCTAAATTGGCTTAATTCAAACCAGAAAATTGACGACAAAAAGGGAGGGGTCGAGAGAGAAGAGAAACCACTAAATTGGCCCTAATTGAACCCTAAATTTGAGGACTGACCTGCTGTGGGAGATGGAGATGGCTGAGAAACCACGAGTGTGGCGATGGAGATGGTCGAGGGAGAGAACTGACCTGCTGTGGGAGACCACGAGAGAGAGAGCGCAGCGAGAGAGATTCGCGCGAGAGTGCTGTGAGCGAAAGGGGAGAGAGAGCGCAGCGCGAGTGCTGTGAGCGGAGCGAGAGAAAGAGAGAGGGAGAGCGCTGTGAGAGAGAGATAAGTCAATAAACGGGTCGGGTTAAAACATGATGGGTCGGGTTAAATCATTTCGGGTCGGATAGAAAAATAAGATAAAATAATATGGTTTAACGGTATTTTAACCCGGGGGGCAGAGGGTATTTGACGGAGGGACCAAAAAAAAACAAAAATAGCAAGTTTAGGGGGCAAGTTGAACAAAAAAAAGTCGGGGAGCAAGTTGAACATTTCGGTATTTGTTAGGTACCAAAAACAGACTTTTTCCTTAAAATTATACAAAAGAATTTACAAATAATGATACAAATACGAAAACACATACAAAATGCGAATACATATGCGAATACAAGTATATGGATAATACACAAATACGAATACACGAAGACGAATGCGAATAAGAATGCGAAATGCGAATACGAAATACATATAGTTTACAAATAAAAATAAAAATACTAATACGCATAAATTGAAATACGAATACGAACACAATTAATACACGTACAAATATAGCAAAACCAAATACCATTACTAATATCAATAGAAACAATGAAATGTGAAATTAAAAATCAATACGAAAATACACAAATATGAAGTATATATATATATATACAAATAGGAAATACTGACACGAGCACGCAATACGAAAATGAAATACAATACGAATACGAAGACGAACGTAAACACGAACATGAATACTAATACGTTAGGAATTAAGAATCACGAATAATGAATAACGAAATACAAAATCACACGAATATACATATGAAATACGAATACTAATAGGAATACCCTAATAAGAATAATACACGATAACAGATACACAAATACGAATATACATACACATATGTTAATATGAATATGAAATATGAATACGAAATATAAATACCAATAAAATTAAAATACGAATGTGAAAAATTACAGCATTATTAAACGACAAGACCCATTCCCAAACACAACAATTAAAAAGAAACAAAAAAATTCCACGGATACGAAATAAAAATAATTTGCAAATAGAAATGAAAATACTAATACAGATAAATTGAAATACGAACACGAATACACGGGTATGAATAATACACGAGTAAAAAAAATACAAATCCATAGACACAAATGTGAATAGGAATACGAAAAACGAATATAAAAATACAAATAATTTACAAATAAAAATAAAAATATGAATACACATAAATTAAAAAATGAGAATTACGAAAATACGAGAACGAAGATAAATAAAAAATACGAATCTGAAAATGGGATACCGATACGTATACGAAATATGAATACGAAATATGAACATGAATACAAATACAAAAACGAATACAAAAACGGTTATGAATTGCGAATTACGAATTATCAATTTCCCCTAAATCCTAAACCGCAAACCCCAAACCCTAGAACCCAAAGCCTAAAACATTAAGTCTAGACCCCTAAACCCTAGATCCTTTACTCTAAACTCTAAATCCTAAATCCTAAATCCTAAACCATAAATACAAAATGTGAAATATGTAATACAAATCAAGAATGTACGAAACACCAATACAAGTGCAAATACGAATGCGAAATATAAAATACGAAGTAAGAATATATGAAAGACGAATACGAAATACAAATACAAACACAATCAAAAATACGAATACCTGAACACATTTGCCAATTATGTATAGAAAATAAATATTTTTAAAGCAGGAACTGTTTAAATCGTTCAAGAAAACCGGCTCTTGAAAGATTCAAGCGATTGTTGCTTTAGAATTTAGAAAAATCATGATGTACTGAGGCAAACGCACCGTCGTAGCATATTTTATGTCATTGCGATAGTGTTTGTTCTTTGAAACACATTTGACCGCATTAATTTTTAATAATTGAATTAATTAAAACTAGATATATTGTAATTTATTTCATTATTAAAAGTTGGATAAATTGACACTTTTTTTTATTAAATATTCGTAATTTGTATATTGCTTCTATGCTTAATACATGAAATGCATCTATAATTCAATGACATACATGTTATATACAATGTAGGAAATTATTTTTCTGATATAAATCTTTAACGTTCAAGAAATACGGTGCTTTTTAGCTGTCTGAATTATATCGGAAAACACGTTCTGATTCTTCCAAGAAATACTCACCGAAAACAAAAAAAACAAGAAGAATATATAGATATATATTTTTATAGCAAACCCGCGCAATTGCGCGGGTACCACGCTAGTATGTAACAAAGTTAATAAAGTTACTAAAACTGTAAATAAAGGTACCAAAATATCACATAAATTTAAATAAGCATCAAATAGTCGATTAATATATGGAATATTAAATGTACTGTTATTTTGACTGGAAAATATTGTGTTAATTGAGTTGCCAAATTGAATTAATCATCAATTAGTTCATTAATATATGGAATATGAATTGAAATAATTTAGTTTCTAATTATATTAATTAATAATTGGTATTTTTAATTGTTAATTTAGGTAATAAATAAATAATGAATTAACAAAAAATTAAGACTGAATTAACAAATGATTAAGTTTTTAAATATTAATTACTTCATTATATATGTTAATTATGTTAATTATGATATAAGTTGATAGTTTTATATAAATGGTTAATTAATTATCATATAAAGTTTGTTAAAAAGTTGTGTTAATTAATTAATGTAATTCAAACTTTTTGAAACATTTAATTCAAAAAAATTATGACATACATACACGCTTAAAAATCTATATTTGATAATTTACATACATGAGTTATGTTGTTACTATTGTAATTATTAATTATGTTGCTAATTAATTAAATTATGAAATTAATATTAATAGTTTTTTATTGTTAATTGAAATGTCTTGAATTAACTGTTAATTGCATTACAATCAATTGTTAATTGAAAGCTATCTTAATTGAGTGGGAAATATTGGTGCAAAATTGGGCGACGAATTAATACCATGCCCACATGATATCATGTTGATTCAATTAGCACAAGAAGGGGGGGGGGGGGGGGGGGGGGGGGGGGGGGGGGGGGGGCGGGGGCGGGGATCACAGGGGCATGGTAAAATTGCCCTTTAACTTACCGTAAGCATATTTGTTAATAAAAAATTGTTAATTATTGTTATATATGATTTTACCCATCATATATAAATTGTTCATATAAAATAGTGTGTAATATATCTAATATGTAGAGTGTTTTGCATTAGATAGTCCCGTAATTGTACGATCGTTTGATGTCATCATATAGGGCATGTTTGATTTGAGGGATTTTGGAATACATGGATATATCATATACATGTATTTGATAATTCATGTATTTGACAATCCATGTTGGTTGTTTGATTAGTTGTATTTCAAATACATGTAAACAAAAAACATTTGTTTGATTCTTGATTGGAATCCACGATTTTTCAAGGTGATTATAAGTTGAATTTGTTTGATGGTTTTTTGTTAAATATCTCAAAGAAATAATATCATAAAATTTTAGTATTTGTATTAGTAAAAGATTAAATAAATATAATAATAAATCAATTAAATTAAGATTTAACTTGTATAATTATCACAAATAAGATTTAACTAGCAAAATATTATAAATATGTTTTGTCTTCAATTAATTCTTCGCAATTCACATTCTGCCATAGCTATTTCGTCGCAAAACATTGTGCCTCTCTTCGTACCACCTTATACTGGTACGGTACGGGTACCAGTATAGTATGCAGTGCCGGTACCGGCACCTCTCAAAATTGTTCGACACATACCCCTCGAAACTGGTACTGTACCGGTACCTCTCAAAACAGGTACGGTACCGGTACCGGTACCTCTCAAAACAGGTACGGTACCGGTACCGGTACCTCTCAACCTTCTTCTCCATACATTCTCAATCTTCCACCAGTCGATAACCCCTAAAGATGGTTTCTTTTGCAATTTGACCCCTAAAAAGAAAAAAATAGTGTGATGGTAAGCAATATAGTAGGCTAATTAACAGTACCAAATACATTTTAATGAATACTAATGAATGCAATTTATTCACAAATTGAGAAAATAATAATAAATACATCGATTGTAGCTCTAATCAAACAACTGAGTTCATAACCTTAATCAATGCAACAAAATATCTTTAACCCTAATTGAGACAATAATTGATATTATTTAATCCTAACCGAGACACTAATTGAACTCTAATTAATAGTACTTAACCCTAATTAGACACTAATTGAACTCTAATTAATAGTACTTAACCCTAATTAGACACTAATTGAACTCTAATTAACAGTACTTAACCCTAATTGATACTATTTCGTCCTAATTGAGACATCCATTGCAACATAAAGTAGTAGTTCATGCTATTTGAGACACTAATTGTCTCGAAATAGCACACACATGAAGAGACAAAGGCATGAGATACTCACTGATCTAGGTGATGTTGGCAAAAGCTTTGATGCACGCGAGTATTTTTGGAAAGACGAAGATACAGTGGCACTAGTCAACTTAGGAGCTTGAGGCAGCAGCAAATTAGGTGAAGGAGAGAAGCGGCAACAAACTGCATGAAAGAGAGAGGTAGCGCAACAAATTCTGGCGAGGACAAGAGGCAGAGCGACAAGTTTTACGAACGAAGAGAAGAGAAGAGAAGAACTGGAAAGAACTAGCGCTTGCTTGAGAGGAATACACGAACGAGAGTTCTCCGTGTATTCTGAAATACATTTTTTTTGTGTGTATAACACTATCCAGGGATTTTGGGGCTGAAATGCAATACAGGTACAAATCAAACAAGGGATTTTGAGTAAATCCTGTATTTCGTGATGGATATCCCTCAAAATCCCTCAAATCAAACATGCCCATAGTGTATCTATGGTAGTGAAACCATCAAAGCAAATGAAGTACAATTATAAATGTCCCTAGTCATATATAATTCTTGGACTATATACCTCTAGGAATAAGTATATCCATAGATAATTCTTGGACTATATATATACACTAGTATGTTTGCATATGAGATGATTATGTTTCTCTAATCATAGACATGTTGATACCGAATATGGAACATAATTAAATATATAATTAAATATATAATGAGATTATATATTGAATTGACCCTCACATGAGAATACAAATGATGATTGTTCTATAGACTTGAGGTCGTATGGTGATTCCTAGTATGTGTAACGTAATACTTTGAAAATGATCTTAGATCCGTAAAACGATGAAATAGCATAATGTTTTGATTCTAGCATACGCCATATGAGATATGGATCGGAATGGTTCCGAAGTTGTCACTTGTATAGATTTGAGGATGTGAGTGTATTTCGAAATTTGTTTCGGTTAAACTCAATCCCAAATCTGGAAATTGTTCGTTTATCCTTAAGGAAACTAAAGGGTATTAGTTCTAACGTCCCGACGAAAATGAGATTTTCGTGGCTCGAAGAGATGCCTTCTTGGAGGAGGACTAGATGCGCACAAGTTTGGAACTTGGTGTCATTTATCTCTATGCGGGCTAGTGGGAGTAGAATAAATCTCGAAAGAGTTCGTGATTTGAAAATGAACATTGTACCGATGAAAGTTGACATGGCTTCATCAAGAGTTGATGAAGGCAAGTCGAACACACAAAGGAATTTTTCGTAGATCAAGTAGGCTATATCATAAGCCGGTAAATACGGATTTATCGAGGCTAATGATGATAGATCGAAATCATATGATGATTCGATATCCTACAAGGATGCTATGAAAAGTTGATTCCACATGACATGGTGTCATGCAATCTGAGATTCGATCCATGTAAATTATCAAGTTCAGAACTTGATTTCATTACTTTCTGGGTTAGACCCGTGAAATGTGAGTGGGTTTTTCAAGATGAAGAACCGACATGGATAGGAATACGCATATATGTAAAGCGAGGCTTTTTGCGAAGAGTTTCATGCAATTCATAGTCGGACTATGAAGAAACGTTTTCGCATGTTGCCATGCTTTCACATTCTCGAAATTCTGCTTGCCATGGTCGCATATTATGACTATGTGATGTGGCAAAATGGATGTCAAAACCGAATTTCTTGACAGAAATTTTTTGAAAGGATGTGTACTTGACACAACCTTACGGTTTTGTCGATTCATAAGAATCGGGGATAAGATATGCACGCTTTAACGATCCATATGATGGATTAGAGAAATCTTCTCGGAATTGAAATATTCGTTTTGACAAAATTATAAACTGTTATAAAATTGTCGAAACGAATGGAAACTTTGTGTACACATGAAGGTTAGTGGGAGCTGCGTTATATTTCTTGTAACGACAAAGGATTTAGACGAGACCGCTTATGAATTAAGCGTCAAGATCTATATGATAGATCTAAGAAGTTCCTCGTTCTATGTTATAGCACATATATCGACATATTGTTGAAAATGGTTTTCATAATGTAAACTCCTTGGAGGAGATAAATCGAAATGTCGAATGGCAGAAATTTTCAACGGCTCGATGTGAGACATCAAGCAGCGTGAAAAGTAATAATATGATGCCTTACATTTGATGTTAGGATCTATTATATCTGTCATGATATGTATGTGGCTATCTGTCATACAAATAAAGCGTCTAGTTCACCGTCAATAAAATTCATGGGAATCACATGAGTTTGAATGTAATTCGATTACATGAGACTAACTCTTGTGATTGTATAATGGTTATACAAATATATACATAATGGTTATGTATATTTAAAACCCATCGGGATTTGTATTGATAGAGGTGAAGTTTATCCTTGAATACTTTGCAAAGAATTCAGGATTTATTATCTATAATGGTGTGGAGGACGTGTTGGTTATAAAGAGTTATAACAAACAATAGTTTCCAAAGATGAAGCACGTCCAAATATGTAGCACGACTTTCGATCACAAAGTGTGTACATGTTTTGCTTTTATGAAAACACGGTTATGTGGAAAGGTTCCACAAGACCAATAGTTTATGATTCTATTTACGGTGGCGAGTATATTGCGGTTATTAATCGCAAAAGGAAGTGGTATGGATCAAGGATACATGACCAAACTCTAGTAGTCACGAGTTATCGGATTTATGGTTGTTTATTGCGTGAGACGCAATAGTACAAGCCAAAAATGCCGAGGTCACAACCACTTCTAGCCAATACTCAGAAAATTTCATTTGATCCATGAAATTTTATGAAAAGATGTGATCGTAGGTATTAGAAATGTTCCAATCCTGATGATGATTAACACTAGCGGGAACGTGCGGACCCGTTTACAAAACCGCTCTCTCTAGTCGCGCGTGACTGTCATGCGATGACTATGGGTATGGAGATACCTAGAGTAGGAAGAAGAGAGTAGAGTGTAGTTATCTAATACGATAGTCCTCGAAGGTTATGGGTATGGAGATACCCATAGGTAAACGTTGTATCACCCAAATACTTAGTCCATATGAATGCATTCCTTTTAAAAATTTTGTTTACTTAATTTAAATATGCATTCACCTTATATGAAAACAGTGTGCGGGTTGTGTAATATGAATGTTACATGAACCTTAATTTGAACTTGTGTGGACGTCGACATGGTTGAGGACCATGTGCAGCGAAACCGTCACACTTAAAGTGTCATTTCTAAACATCCCTAGTCGCGGATCAGCTTGCTTAAGAGAGAAGCATTTCTATTATTGGATAGACTGAACGCGTACACTAGTACGTTTGCCGAGGAGATGATTATGTTTTGCTAATCATGGGACAAGGTGCTTGTCGAATCGGGAACGTAGATATATGTTAGGTTACATGTATTGGATATGACCAAAGCCGCGAGTCCATGACATGGTTTAGTCATTATAGATGGACTTGTGACGGATGGGGTTTTAGATTCTTCATACTTGAGGGGATCATTGATTGCGTTACGTGCGTAACACAATGCTTTGATATGATCTTACGCTCACCGTAACAGGGAGTTAAAAGGGTCATCATTGGGTATTGTCCGAAACACGGAATTCAATGTGAGTCTCCAAGATAGGAATTGTTTATTCCGAAAGGAAGAGATATCTCTTAGGCGCCGCTCGATGAGTCGATTAACGAAATCTCTGGCCAGAGTCAATGATATTAATGGTTAATATCGATTGAAATTTGTTAAATCAACTCGGAATCGGGGAATAAGTATAGTTAATCAAATTATAAGGATGACTATTACCATGCCTTTTGATTAACGGATATCGCAAACAAGAGAACTAGTAACCGCTATTCGAGATAGGCACAATGATCACAATCATTTTTCGTTTTAACATGGGTAGCCATGATGGAGTGACTAGATCCCGCTCATGGGCTTGTAGTGCCATGGAAACGGCCTACTGCCATCGTTAAACGAACCTACACGGTCACACAACGAGTCGTACTATGCCGGGCTTGATTGCAAGTTTTTGCACATTGGATGTGCATGGCTTTAGCGTATTTGATACGCAGGCCAGATTCTCTGATATAGTGTATATGTGATATACATGAGTACCTTTTAGGTAAATCTGAAACTGAGTGGGAGACTGAAGGAAATACAGTTTTGGATCATCGCTAAAATGGTACGTAGGACAAACGAACGTACGCGTTCGTGGGCATACGAAACAGACTAGTAAAACTGGTATAACTTTCAGTAGGAAACTCCGATTTGAATGGTTCAAATTGGATTAGTTAGATAATGAGATTATATAGAACTTTCATGTTGTAATATATTTCATTTGAGCGAAGTATCAGTATCGTTCTAATGAAATACCGAAAGGGTGCGACAGTTTGACATACAGTCAGTAAAACGGCCGTAACTTTCGGGTCCGAACTCCAATTGGGCTGGGCCAAATTGGGTTGGAAAGATAATTAGATTATCTACAACTTTCGTAAATGTTCAAAGTCGGTTGGAACGATTTAATATTTTCGTTCTGACAGATTACTGAAAGGGTGTATGCAGTTTTCTGTTTGAAAAGGTGTATAGAAGATATACATACATTTTGGCCCATCCTTATCCTATGGAGTATATATAGGATGTTTCTCTCTCTCTCATCAGTCAAACCAGTTGAATAATTAGATTAGTTCAACCATAAAATTAATGGAGTTAATTTAGAATTAATCCAGAAATTAAGAGACTCTAATCACTTGATGAAAGAGTGCGAAGAGATTGAGAGAGAAGGAGAAAAGAGTTTTCTCCGTCTAGAGAATCAAAACGCAATCATGCAAGTTTGCCGGTGCATCATCTAGGCAGATGCATCCGCGACCGAGGTGCTACGACTCACGGTGGATACGGGTAGAGGAGCGACATATGTGGCTCTTCGTTGTGATCAAACCGGAGAAGTAATCGAGTAACGGGCTGTGGAATCATGCGGGCATGGAACGCACGAAGACAACCCGAGGCGTGTCGAAACGGTGGGAGACGTGCGGTATGGGACGTACGGGCTAATCACCAACGTGACACCGAAGGAAATAGAAGGCGGCGATCAACCCTTCGTGTGCCATCAATTTGGCACTGGTATGAATCTGTCCTTCTATTCGCATCGTACCCTCGAAGTCGTGGCGTGATCTCGGGAATCGGGGAACCGGACCGGGCCTACATATCCACTGCGCGGGCCCGGGCCCGGGGATATTCCCCAACATTATTACACTTCACTTCTTGCAATTTTTCGAAATTTTCTAAAAAAAAAGAATTTTTTTTTTCTTAGTATTCAATTGCGGTGTTTTTTTTGATAAAAAACATGAAAATTAAGTATTCTACTCGCTTTAGACATCAACTTTGGTATTTCATAGAAAATATGATACTTGATGTTTTTGAAGGTGTAAGACTTCATTTCTTGCAATTTTTGAAATTTTTTCGAAAAAATAAAATTTGTTTGTGTTAGTCCTCAATTGCGAAATATTTTTAGGAAAACTTGAGAACTGAGTATTTTGCTCGTTTCAGACTTCAATTTTGGAATTTTATAGTAAAATATGAGATTTTTTTTTAAGGTGTTAGACTTCACTTTTTGTATTTTTCGAGATTAAAAATTTGCTTGTTTTTGTCTCGAATTACGGAGTTTTTTGAGGAAATCATGAAAAATAAGTATTTCGCTCGTTTTAGATATCAATTTGGGAATTTTTAAGAAAAAAAAGTGATAATTGATTCTTTTGCTAATTTTGAACTTCAGTTTCTGCGTTTTTGCAAAAATTTTAAAAAGAATAAAAATTTACATATGTTAGTGTTGTTCCAAGATGGCCTAGAGGGGGGGGGGGGATAAGTCTATATGCGGACTAAACTTAATTAAAATTATGTAACTATATGAATGATTTCTAAGCACTTTAAGTTTTGATTCTTTTGGAATAGATGTTGTGCTAATTAACTAAAGGACTTATGAGTACGGATAAATAAATAAATAAAATCATGGACGGTAAAATAAGTAAAGAAAAGAAAATACAGGAAATAAAAGTACGATAAAGTAAATAAAGAAAATAAAAGTACGGAAAAGTAAATAAAACACAACTCGGTGCGTATAATAATCCTAGTTACAAATGGATACGTAACTTACGGAATAACTCAAGCAACTACGGATGCAGTGGCTTGATGAAGACACACAATTATAGAGGGAGTAGAGAAAAATCCAAGTTGCTCAAAAAAATAAAAAATCCGAACAAATATAATTTAAGGGATAAAAAGTGACATCGGATATGATAATGGGATTCGGCCAAATGATGCATACGTCTCCAAGCCTCGTCGTCACAATCAACGTGACGAACCTCTTATAATAGTTCCGTTTACAAAATCACTAACAAGGGCGTAGAGCCTTTACAACGACTAACTAGCTCTACAAGAACAACATATATAACAACGATCCAAACAGCCACACGATCACTCAGGAACGCTCTCTAGACTAAGGCTACTCTCACAAGAATATAGATATATGAAACTAGCCTAACAATGGAGCTTATCTCTCAAAAACTATGGTGGCTAGGGTTTTTCTGTCACAAATTTAGCTTAGAATGGTGCAGGAATGAGGAGGGGTACCTCCCTATTTATAGGGTGAGAGGGGGCAGCCTACAGCTCGAAAACCCTAATTCTACCTCAAATTACGTCCCCAATTAGGATGGAGAGTCCCTAAGACGGTCCTCCAAAGGTTGGGCTGGTTCAACACTCGGTTTGGCTGCAAACATACTGTGCGTCCGGTCGCAAAGATGGGCATCCGGGCGCACTTAGGGGTTTGCAGATTTTGCTAACCATGCGCCCGGACGCTAGGAA
Source organism: Luzula sylvatica (assembly GCA_946800325.1). Lineage (NCBI taxonomy): Eukaryota > Viridiplantae > Streptophyta > Magnoliopsida > Poales > Juncaceae > Luzula > Luzula sylvatica. The sequence goes on along the minus strand of OX326956.1, from coordinate 45,354,903 downwards.
TGGTGTGTCCAGACACGGTGTTATTTTGCTCCAAACATTGGATTTTGCTCATTTTCACTTTGTCGAATCTTTTGGTATTTTTGTTCCACTACTTCTAGGGTATGTTTAGGGTGTACCAAAGAGTGGTTTGGGTCATGCGAGTCTTCAAATCTTCAAGTATTGTAGAAGTTTCTTCACGTCCTTTCTCGGGGTTTTTCGGTGTTTGTCTTGAAGTCTTGTACGCACTCTCTTTTGAATATTATGTCGTATTATTCGCGGTGCTTCTTGGTGAATCTTCTACGAGTTTTGTTCTTTGTTTGTGCGGTCTTCATCTACGGGTTCCTTCAATATATAAACCGGGTAAGGTTCCGATCTTCTGTGACTTATTGTCTATAACTCTTTGTATAGTCTTCTTGTATAACTTCTTGTTGTTTTGAATAACATCAAACAAGTTAACAAACCCCTCATTTTGATGGTGTTCAAAACAACTAGAGCGTGCGAAGTAATATGGTTTGACGGAGGTAACTTTGCACATTTTGTCCCCCTGTTTGAATAGCATCAAAAGGTGAGGATTTGTAATAAGGGAATGTGCGAAGCTCCCTCTTCATACAGACTACTCCATAATACAAGCTCTCCCTCAATCTATGCTTGTATTTACCAGACTACTTGAAGATAATGAAAGGTTTAATGTTTTGATTCTAGCATACCCAACTTCAGGCGTAGTGCTGAGAATTGCGAGAATGCTAGGGGTTTAGTGAAGATGTCGGCGATTTGTTCTAGCATATCCCCCTTGCGTAGTTCAATATCTTCTCTCTCCACGTGGCTCTGATGAACTATGTCGATATCAATGTGTTTTGTTCTTGAGTGATGAACTGGATTCTTGAATGCACAAATGACATTGTTGTTGTCGCACATGATGGGCATCTTGCGGAAATTTAGCCCATAATCGCCAAGAGTTTGGTTTAAGCATAGTAGCTGAGCACAATAGCTCCCTGCAGTTATGTATTATGTCTATGTTGTGGATAGGGCGGCTGAGTTCTGTTTTCGGCTTGACCAAGAGATGAAGGAATTTCCGAGGAATTAGCATGTTCCGTTTGTTCTTTCTCGATCAACTTGACATCCCGCGAAGTCGGCATCTGTGTAGCCTACTAGCAATAGTGAGCTGCTTCGACCGTACTATATTCTCAAGTCGATGGTTCCTTTTAGATCCTTGAACATTTTCTTCACGGCGAGATTGGACCTGCGCATGCGAGAGATCACGCTAATTCTGAGATGCAATCATGCATTGATTCTGAGATTGGACCTGCGCATTATTATTAATTAATAATTTCTTCTAAACATAATGTCTTTTTTTTGCAAAAAGACCCGTGCTGCCTCTTTTGAGCATGTTTTAAATTCTTTTTTTCACCACAAGTTATCAATCTTTTGAGGAAATATACAACCAAGTTACGAAGTTAATAAAAAAGTATTTCTATTTCGAAACCATAAGTCGTGTTTTTAAAAGATTTTATTTATTTCATTGAATTTTTGTTAAAATAGATGATTTACATTTCTCATTTCTCATTTTTAATTATTGTTTTTTAGAATATGAGTTTGTTACATGATCTCAAAGGATTTTTTCGAAAAAGATAATCTATAAAGAGGGGAGTTAGGATTGATGGAATGCTACAAAATTATGTTTGTATGGATGGCGTATATGTTTTTCGGATTTAAGTTAATTTCACTGTTGATTATATTTTTATATTTAATTTTGTAATTGTTGATGAATATTTTGTATGATATTAATCGGATTAAGTATTAAATGGAATTATTATATTTTAATATACTATTTTTTTTTGCAATATTATAATTATTAATATATATAATTTGTACAAATGTCGGAAACTGAATATTGGATGTATTTTGAAATGTTGTTGATTTTTATAATCCATGCATTTTGAAATGTTGTTGTTCTATCCTATGGAAGCATTTTTTAAATGTCGCCAATTATTATAATCATGACACTATAACATGTTGTTAGTAGTAGTCCATGCATTTGTAAATGTTTTTATTCCTCACAATTCAATACATTTGTAAACGTTGTCATTAGATATTTGTTAATGTTTTTATTTGTTCCAATTCAATGTGTTTCAGTATATCACATCATTTGTAAATGCACTATTTATTACTATTGACGACATTTATATATGCTCTCGATATTTCATTGTCACTACCGACATATATATGTTGTTGATTTCACTATTACGTAGCATTATTAAAAATGTATATGTAACTATAGAGGACACCACTCCGTAGAACATTTCACCCTAATGCTTCCAAAGGTACGGGACAATATTAAAACATGCATTCGGTATTATATATAAATGATTTTGAATCATAACATTGTTGTAGTGCGTTGTAGTGTGAAACCTTGTGGTTGGCTCGAAATCGAGCGCATAGGTAAACTGTGAACATTATGTCGGACCTACTTGCGACCACAAATCGTTGGCTTCCGATCATTCCTCTGTATTTGGTGGTGTCGAATGATTCACCCTTCTCGTCCGGGCCGAGCTTCAATTGTTTTACTTGTTTTGTTGAGTACCGGCGTCGCTATCGAGTCTCGCGCAGCGGAATGAAGAACCCGGTCCGACCCGATCCCGAGGACCACGTCGTCGATTCGAAAGTACAAATCCTAATTATGCGACTACGAATATAACTATTATACACATAGAACCATACCACGTGAAATTGATTACGGTGAAGGGTTGACTGCGTAGTTGCTTTCCTTGCTCCGAACTCGGTAACACGTGCGTCCCACGCCCGCACGATTCGACACCTTCTTCGAGCTCCGATTTGTCGTATATAACCGAATTATCTCCGGTTCGTCTCCGACCTAGCTCTCGATCGATCACCACAAAAGATTTCAGATGAAACCTCTCTAGTCGTATCCACCTCGAGCCTCGTCTTTCGGTTGCACAGGAATTCCTCTAAAATCCGTTGCAAGATTGATTGAACTTATCTCTAATGGAGTCGCTCTTCTTTTCTTTTTTTGTCTCACAAGAATTTTCTCAGATCTAGAATGATACAATATAGAGAGAGAGAGAGAGAGAGAGAGAGAGAGAGAGAGAGAGAGAGAGAGAGATCAACCATGATCTTATAATAATAACCCCATTAATGAGAGGAATAATGAGTATGAAATAAAACTGCCAACTCATAATTCGGACTACAGTCCGTCATGACGCACCATGGTCCGTCACGACGGACGTATCACATTTACTGAGGTAGCCGTTACTATTCTGCTCCGTCATGACGGACCAACTTATCCGTCGTGACGCAGCTCCGTCATGACGGACAAACCAGTCCGTCACGACGCTATACTCACATATTGGCTGCACAGAAATACTCTTTGGTCCGTCATGACGGACCAACCATTCCGTCATGACGGACTATGTATTTTCTGTCAGATTTGCATAATCATATCATGCATCCAATCGTTTCGACGAACGCATATGTTCATCTATCCTCATGTGTACAATCCACTAGTTGATCTATAACTGTATTTCCTTCATGTTTTAGACATCAAGTTTGGATTTTTTAGAAAATGAGGACAATTGATTTTTTTTGAAGGTGTTAGAATTCATTTTCTTCATTATTTCAAAAAGTTTAGAAAAAATATAAATTTGCATGTGTTAGTCTTCAATTACAAAGTTTTTTGAGAAAAACATGTAAATTAAGTATTTTCTCATTTTAGACATCAATTTTTTAAAAGTTTTACGTATACATTTTTATTGAAGGTACTTCACTTTTTGAATTTTTCGAAATATTTGAAATATAAATTTTTACTAGTGTTAGTCTTCAATTATGAATTGTAAAGTATCCAACAAGTATTTTTATACATATGCATGCATCCACTCTCGCCATTCTATTTGAAATGAATCAAATGAATTGTTGAGTATTCAAAACCTCATATAAATTTAATCAAACCATTCAATTTTTAAAAAACGAAGGAGATAAAATAAAAAGGGAATTCTTAAGAAACCTCCTAATCTTTTTGGGATTTTTCAAAACCCCTAACTTTTAGATTACTTCAAAAAACCCCCCACAAATTGAGTTCAATTCTTCAAAAACCCCTACTAATGTTAACTTTAACTTCCAATCCGAATTATTTTTTTTTGGATCAAAATATCCTCGCAATTTAATTTATAATTGAATTTATTCTATAATCTAATAAATAATTAATATTTTACAATATAATATTTCATAATATTATATTATGATATTTATTATACTATTATACTACTTATTATATGCATTTTTATATAAAATTATTTTAAGTAAAAAACTAAAAATGTAATGTAAAATAATATTTCTTTAATAAAATATATATAAATAAGTGAGTTGTAAAATTAATATTTAAAGGAGGGACAGCCGTTTATATTTAAACAAAAAAGTGGTTCCCGATTTTTTTTTTAGAGTGGTCTATGCATTGACTGTCCGGGGCTAGGGGAAGCAGTTAAAGGAGGGACAACCATTTATATTTAAGATTTCCTAATTATTGTGGATATTCTAAAAAAAGCCCTATTTGGTTGGATCCAAAAAAATTTCTCTACCAAATTTTTATTTTCAAATACCTCCATATATGAATTGAAACTAACCATGGATGGTGTTAAAAATTTGTTTTTACCAAAATACCCTTTTATTTTCATATGTATATTTTCGTTATTTTTTCATTAATTTTATTAGTTTTAAGAAAATTCGTAAATAATTTTTAACATGTAGTGATTTCCCAAAACTAAAATTATTAAATGTTGTGTTCGTATAATTTTCATATTTATTTTATTATTCATAAAAAACTAACATCATATAATAATAAAATAAACACCTTGAAAATATATTGATAGAAAAATATTTCTTTAAACATCTAGTTTTTTTTAATTTTCGTTCTTCTTTTATGTATGTTTTAATAGTTTCATGATTTTTTAAGTTTTAAACATTTGCAAGGTGTTCTTTTAAAATTGTTGTTCATCTTATGATTATTTTATGTTAGTTTTTCAGGAAAAAAATATAAAAATTAAATATATATAATGTATGAAATATTAAAATTATATAAATATAACATATGATAATTATTTTTTTAAAATTATTATAAGATAATAAAAATTAGGACTTTTTTAAAATTAATACAAATAACAAAAATATTCTTTTAATTACTACATATGTAAAAAGAAGTATATTTTGGTAATAAATTTTTGAAAAAAATACACTTTTGCCCCCCAAACTTGTCCCAAATGTCCAACTTACCTCCCATACTTAAATCCGCACCGTTTTACCCCCCGAACATTCAAACATTATTCATCTTGCCCCCTCCGTCTGTTTTGCGTTATATCCTCAGTTAAGTGAAGATATGGCTAAATGACATGGCATATCATTAAAACCCGACCCGCTTAAACCCAAACCCGACTCGAACCCTTCTCCTCTCTCTCAAAACCCCAAACCCAACCCGAACCCTCTCCCTTTCTCTTCTCTCCCTCTCTCCCTCTCCCTCTCTGGCGTCGTCGTATCCTGAAGAAAAGAATCAGAGATGGAATTCCGCAACCTAGACGATTTTTGGGGGTACTACAAGGGCCAGCACTCCAAGAAGGAAACGCGGCGGTGGCACTTTGCCGGAACCCTATCCAGCCTGCTCTGCTCTCTTTTGTTAGGGAAGCCATGGCTTTTAATCCTTTGCCCCTTGCTGGGTTATGGGATGGCTTGGTACAGCCATTTCTTCGTCGAGGGCAACTCTCCAGCGACTTTGGGCCATCCGATTTGGTCTCTGATTTGCGATTTCAAGCTTTTCGGGTTCATGCTCACCGGCCGTTTGGACAGGGAGTTGAAAAGTCTTGGCAAAAGACCTCTTTATTGGCGATTCATGCTCACCGGCCGTTCATGCTCCATCGATCCTATCTTTCTCTCCATTATTTCTGTCAGGTCCTCGAACATTAGGGATACTGGAGAAGTCCAGTGATAATAGTAAGAGAGAAGAAGAGTCTAACGAGGAGGGAAGAGGTAGTGGTTTAAGTGAAGGGCTGGATAAGGGCCCAGTGAGAAAAGAAATAAACGATGGGCTTTACAAAGAACCCATATAAGCCCTGTGAGTAATAAGTCCAACTGTGCGATACTGGAGAAGACTGGAGTGCTTAAAAGAGAGGAGAAGACACTAGCCGTTAAATCCGTACAAGTCGTTGGATGTTTGTTATTTTACCTGCATTTACAAATAGTTACTGAATTATTGTTATAGGATTAGAGGAGTATAAATATCCTGAATAGTAATTGTTTTAGGGTTGTTGAATGTTATTTGTTTTCTCTACCTTTCTTTTCTCTTTTTCGTGTAATTACGATTTCACACTGAAATCGTAGAACTCTTGAATTCAATAAATAAACTCTGAATTTGTTGAAGTTTGGTTCTTTGTGTGTTTGTTGTTTCAATTACCTGACAAGTGGTATCAGAGCACCGATCAAGGCGGGTGATTGATCGTGTGGAGGTGTCAGGTGTATGAAAGATACGAGATCTAAACTTAAAGCCATGGAGGAGATGAAAGCTCAGGTGACTAGATCTCAAGAAGAGATGAATCAGAGGATATCAAGGATCGAAAGTGGACTTAAGGAGCTTGTAGTCTCAACTATGAAAGAACAAATGGGAGAAGTTACAAAGGGGGTTGATGAGAGGATGGAGAGGGTAGAACTGCAGTTAGAGAGGCTGATTCGTTTATCCATGGGCAAGGAACCATCAGGGGGAGCAGGAGGATCTAATCAGATCCCTCCTAGTCAGATCTCTTCAGGCCCTCCATCTGATCCTAGAAGGAATCTTCCAAGACAGGAAGAAGGCCAACAAGGATTTTTAGATCATCCTCGAATGGGATTTCAGAATGATCTAAATAGAGGATATAGATCATACCTTCCTAAGAATGATTTCCCAATTTTCAGAGGAAGTGAAACCCAGGATTGGATTACCAAGGCTGAATTTTACTTCGATGTGTATCGAGTCCCGGAAGATCAAAAAACAAAGCTTTCTATCTTACATTTCGAAGGAAAAGCTATGGAATGGTATCGGGGGTTTATTGCTCAATCAGCTCATCCAATTTGGGAAGTATTGAAGGAGGAATTATTAGGAAGATTTAGAAAAGGGGGTACTCCAGATCCAGTTGAAGAATTTAGGAAATTACATCAATCTGGAAAGGTTGAAGAGTATGTGGATAAATTTGAAGTTTTTAAGAATAGATTCAAGGCTGAAAATCCATTGCTTAATGAAGAATTTTATATTAAATCATTCATGTTAGGCCTAAGAGAGGATATTAGGCCAATGGTTAAGGTTTTAAAACCAAATACTCTAAATGATGCATATGACATGGCTGCAGAATATGAACTCTCTCTTGACAGTGCCAATAAAAGAAATAAAGGGGTTTTCAAGGAATTCAGTAAGGGCAAGGACTTCATTGAGAATTCACACAAGGGGAGGGAGGAAAATGTAAAACATCCAGTCACATGGAAAAAGAATCCAAAAAGACCCTGGATTAGCCATGAATTGTATGAACAAAGAAAGAAGAATGGAGAATGTTATGTGTGTGGAGAGAAATGGATTGTTGGACATGAATGTAAAAATAAGAGTTTGTATGTGCTTGAAGTGGATGGAAGTATTCCTGAGAATGAAATAGATGAATATGAGATGGAGGAATTAGAAGGAAACAAGATAGTAAAAATGAAAATAAGTCAGGACCAACAGGCATTATCATTACAAACTATTTCTAATAAACCCCCCACTCAGGCCATAATTTTCCAGGGTTATATAGGTAAAAATGCCATTTCTGCATTGTTGGACAGTGGAAGTACACACACTTTTATTGATCCAAAAGTTTTAGAGGGAGAAAACTGTAAGATTTCACAAACTAAACCAATGGTAGTGATGATAGCAAATGGGGATAAGATGGTATCTGATTCAGTTTGTGAAGATCTACAATATTCCTTAGAAGGACATGTTTTTTGTGATAAAATGAGGGTCTTAAATGTAAAAGGGCATGATGTAATTCTGGGTATGGATTGGTTGATCAAAAGAGGAGTAATGAGAGTAGATTGGCCTTTAAAGAGAATAGAATTTGAAAACAAAGGGAAAATGGTGAATTTGCAAGGAGGTCCTCCAGAAATCCAAGAATTAAAATTCATTGAGGAAGATGTAGATTTGCAGCAGGAATTGAGCAAGGGGAGTGAAGTGCTTTTTGCACAAATTTTTTTCACTTCAAACTATTCAGCTCAGATTAATTCACTGGCTCAGGACCAAACCCTAACTCATAACCCTGAGATAACAGAAATAATGAAACCCTATGAAGATGTTTTTGGAGACACTGTAGATCTTCCACCAAGAAGATTTTGTGATCATAAAATTCCTCTAATCCCCAATGCTCAACCAGTAAATTTGAGACCTTACAGGTACTCTTATTTCCAGAAAATTGAGCTAGAAAAAATCATCAGTGAATTAATCAACAGTGGAACCATTCAACCCTCGACTGGACCATTTGCATCACCAGCATTATTAGTGAAGAAAAAAGATGGATCTTGGAGATTGTGTGTGGATTATAGGAAACTAAATTCAATCACTATCAAAAATAAATATCCAATACCCATTATTGATGATCTTTTGGATCAATTAAGAGGAGCAAGAATTTTTTCTAAAATTGATCTAAAATCGGGGTATCATCAGATTCGAATGGAAGAAGAAGATATTCCAAAAACAGCCTTTAGGACTCATGAAGGGTTGTATGAATTTAATGTGATGCCATTTGGATTAAGCAATGCTCCTGCAACTTTTCAAACACTGATGAACACCATTTTCAAACCCTATCTCAGAGAATTCATCATTGTTTTCTTTGATGATATTCTGATATACAGTAAATCATGGGCAGATCATGTGGAACATCTGAGAATCACTATGGAGAAATTAAGAGAAAATCATCTCAAAGCCAAAATGAGTAAATGTGAATTTGGACTGCACCAGATTGAATATCTGGGGCATATAATCTCTGAAAATGGAGTTGCAACAGATCCTAATAAGATAGAAGCTATGAAGAGTTGGCCAATACCTAAAAATATAAAGGCATTAAGGGGTTTTCTTGGTTTGACTGGGTATTATAGAAAATTTATTCAGGGTTATGGAGTAATTAGCAAGCCCCTAACCAATTTATTAAAGAAGAATGCTTTCACTTGGAGTGCAGAGGCTGAGTTAGCTTTTCAACAGTTAAAAACTGCTATGACCACTGGACCAGTTTTAGCCATGCCTGATTTCAATCTCCCTTTTGAGCTAGAAACAGATGCAAGTGATGTGGGTATTGGAGCTGTTTTAATGCAGAAGAGGAAACCAATTGCCTTTTTCAGCAAGAGTTTGGGGGTTAAGAATCAATCTCTCTCTACATATGAAAAGGAATTTTTAGCATTACTCAGTGCTGTGCAAAAATGGAGACATTACCTAGAAGGTCAGTTTTTTATCATTAGAACTGACCATATTAGCCTCCAACATTTGCTAGGTCAGAGATTGAATCATGTGTTACAACATAAAGGATTATGTAAATTGGTTGGATTGGATTATAAAATTGAGTATAAAAAAGGAAGTGAGAATAGAGTTGCAGATGCTTTATCAAGAAGAGAACATCCAAACCCTAACTCACTTGAGGAAGAAGGACAAGAGTTTGTTTCACATGTCAATGCTGTCAGTGAGATTATTCCTCAGTGGATTGAAGAGATGAAGGAAAGTTACACAAATGATCCATGGATTCAAGAAATAATAAAGCATCCAGATCAAAATCCTGACTACACAAATCATCTAGGGGTAATAAGGTATAAAGGAAGATTGTGTGTAGGATCAGAAAAAGAATGGAGAACCAAAATTTTGCAAGAGCTCCATGATTCTTCCATTGGGGGGCATTCTGGAATGCGAGGTACTTATCACAAGGTAAGAAAAATGTTTTTCTGGCCTAAAATGAAGGAGTTTGTTTATAATTGGGTTAGAGAATGTGATATTTGTCAAGAGAATAAGGGCGAAACAGTAAAAATTCCAGGACTCTTACAACCTATTGAGATTCCATCTAAACCCTGGCAAGGAATCTGCATGGATTTTATTACAGGACTTCCTAAATCCAATGGAAGAGAGGTGATCATGGTTATAGTGGATCGATTCACTAAGTTCAGCCACTTTTTCTCCCTAACTCACCCCTACAAGGCAAAAGATGTGGCCCAATTATTTTTGGAGAATGTATACAAGTTGCATGGGTTACCATCCAGTATCATCTCAGATAGAGACCCAATTTTTTGCAGTAGCTTTTGGAAAGAACTATTTGTGAAAATTGGAGTTAAACTCAACATGACCACGGCCTATCACCCCCAATCAGACGGCCAGTCTGAAAGAGTTAATCAGTGCATCGAATCGTATCTGAGATGTATGGTTTCTAATTACCCTAAGAAATGGGTTTATATGCTCTCAATGGCAGAATTTTGGTATAATAATTCTTTCCACTCTTCGCTCAATTTAACTCCTTTCGAAGCACTATATGGGTATAAACCAACCCTACTTGAGGTGAAAATGGAGGAAGCATTTCAAGTTAACTCAGTGGAAGAATTATTGAGAGAGAGAAAGGCTATTCAAGCTCAATTAGTGTTTCAACTTCAGCGAGCACAAGAAAAAATGAAAAAATATGCTGATGAGCATCGAAGTGAAAGATCATTTCAAGTTGGTGATTGGGTTTATTTGAAATTGCAACCCTATCGCCAGGTCTCAGTTCAAGAAAGGAAAAATAAGAAATTAAGTCCCAAATTTTATGGTCCATTCGAAGTTTTAGAGAAAATTGGGGAAATGGCCTATAAATTAAACCTACCGGAAGGATCACAGATCCATCCGGTATTCCACGTCTCTCAATTGAAGAAGAAAATAGGAACCAATCATAATCTCAACCCTAAATTGCCAATGATCGGACCAGAAGGAAAAATGCGAGTAGAACCGATTGCGATTGTATCTCGTGAGCCATATAAAAAGGGAAATGAAATGGGTGTACGAGTTCTAATCAAGTGGTCTAACCTGAGTGAAGATGAAACCACCTGGGAAGACTACGATGACCTCAGGGATAGATTTCCGATGTTCATTCTTGAGGACAAGAATCAATTCGAGAGGGCGGCAATGTCAGGTCCTCGAACATTAGGGATACTGGAGAAGTCCAGTGATAATAGTAAGAGAGAAGAGGAGTCTAACGAGGAGGGAAGAGGTAGTGGTTTAAGTGAAGGGCTGGATAAGGGCCCAGTGAGAAAAGAAATAAACGATGGGCTTTACAAAGAACCCATATAAGCCCTGTGAGTAATAAGTCCAACTGTGCGATACTGGAGAAGACTGGAGTGCTTAAAAGAGAGGAGAAGACACTAGCCGTTAAATCCGTACAAGTCGTTGGATGTTTGTTATTTTACCTGCATTTACAAATAGTTACTGAATTACTGTTATAGGATTAGAGGAGTATAAATATCCTGAATAGTAATTGTTTTAGGGTTGTTGAATGTTATTTGTTTTCTCTACCTTTCTTTTCTCTTTTTCGTGTAATTACGATTTCACACTGAAATCGTAGAACTCTTGAATTCAATAAATAAACTCTGAATTTGTTGAAGTTTGGTTCTTTGTGTGTTTGTTGTTTCAATTACCTGACAATTTCCCTCTGATACTTTGTGTCTGTGGTGAGGGGAGAGATAAAACTAAAAGCTTGGTGAACTTTAATGGCGATTCACTTCTCTTATATACTTGGCATGGTTACTAGCAGACAGAGAGAATGAGATCTCTCCTCTCCATTTTGACCAACACACTATTACTATTGAGAGAGAAGATATTGGGTTTAGTTTTCGGGGTAATTCTCGTGATTCCTTGTGAGAGAGAAGATAGCGCCAGAGATAGGGGTGGGCAAATGGTTTGGTTTAAATGGGAACCGAACCGAACCGATCGAATTCGGTTTAATCGGTTCGGTTTTTCGGTTTATTTGGTTCGGTTCGGTTCAAAAAATGATATTGTTCGGTTTATTCGGTTCGGTTCGGTTTTGGTATTTTCATAACCGATTAAACCGAACCGACCGAATTAATACTATTTTTCATTTTTTTCTATTATATTTATTTTAAAAAAATTAAAATTAATTATTGTAAAATTAGAAACAACGTAAGTATATTTTATATGATTTGTTTTTATATTTTTTTTGTAAATAACATTTGAATTTTAACATTATAAAACTTCTAATTCGGTTCAACCGAATAAACCGAATAAGAAATTCGGTTTATTCGGTTCGGTTTATTCGGTTCGGTTCGGTTTGAATCTAGTCCGGTTCGGTTTAATTCGGTTTGCTCTTATTCGGTTCGGTTCGGTTCGGTTCAACCGAATGCCCACCCCTAGCCAGAGAGAGAGTGGCCCACGGGTGGTTTTGAGAGAGAAGAGAAGAGAGAAGGAAGGGTTCTGGTCGGGTTAGAATTTAATCGGGTCGGGTATAAATTAATTGCCAAGTCACAATAAAAATAATAGAAAAATGTCATGTCAACATGCCATGTCAACATGTCATGTCATCATTTAACAGATGATAGAGCACAAAACTGACGGAGGGGGCAAGATGAATAATTTTTGAAAGTTTGGGGGGTAAAAAGGTGCAGATTCTAGTATGAGGATAAGTTGAACATTTGGGACAAGTTTGGGGAGCAAAAGTGTATTTTTTTCTAAATTTTTTTAACATCATCCATGGTTAATTTTCACCCCATAGGGGGGTATTTGAAAATAAAAGTTTGGTAGGGGAATTTTTTTGTAGTTTCCAAAAATATAGGGGGTTTTTAAGAATATTAAAAAAAGATAGGTAGTTTTTTGAAAATTTCCCATAAATCAATATTCTCAATTTTACACGAAGAAATACATGAACATTGGCATATGAATTCTTCGGAAGAAGCGTGAAAGATGAAGGTGAAACATATGGTAGAGATAAAGTGCTGCATTGTATTTTCTGTGGTCATATAATTCATATATTTGTGTTTTGGACTATATACGCCTATTTGTATGTAAGAAGTATATATATATGTATTAATAATACAATAAGTTTACAATGGGCTCATGGCCCCGTGGTTGGGTGTGGGACACAAAAATCTTATGTTGTGAGAGGTTGTGGGTTCGAGTCCTATTGACATTAATGGATGGAGGACCACCGAGCCTTTTTCGATTACTCGTATTTTTTAATACAATAAGTTTGCCATGTTAGATCTTAAAAAAAATAGAACAATGTTTGTTTTACTACAAATTAATTCACAATTTATTATTTATTATACTTATTATACTTAGTATTTATACTAAGATGATGTGACATTTGATTATCGAATAGATAACACAATAAACATAAATTTGTAAACCGTTGTAGAAAAACATGTTAGATAGAACAAAACAAATATCACGTATTTCATTTTAAATATATTAAGAAATTAAAAAAAAAGAAATTTGTGTGTTAGTCTTCTATTACGGAGTACTTCTATGACAACATGAAATTGATTATTTTTCCCGTGTTATACTTCAATTTTGACATTTTTTAGAAAATTTATATAATTGATATTTTTTTTAAGGTGTTAAACTTTACTTTTTGCACTTTTAAGAAATTTTTGAAAAAAACTGAAATTTATGTGTTTTAGTCTTATATTACTGTGTATTTTGAAGACAACATAAAAATTTAACATATTTCTAGTAAATAAATGATTCTCTCCCAAAAATTACTAACACGTTGACATTTTATTTCTAAAAGACACTAACAATATTTCTCAACCCTTTCAAGTAATCCATTTAATTTGATTATAGTAATAAAAAATGTAAATAAAAAAGGACCAAAATATAAATAAACCAAAAAAAAAAGACAAAAAAATGTAAACGAGGTGATGTGGCCTCATGTATGATCAAGAATTTTGTTTAATTTATATATAAGTATAATATTGTTAAATGTTTCAATTGTCTTTTGTGTAAAGAAAGTTACAAGAATGTCTTTAAGTGATGGTTTTTTTATGTAATAAATATTAAAATATAGTATAATTCAAATTTGATGCAATTTTTTGATTGGTGGTTTTTATAATCTTTCTATTACATAAAAATAAGAAGGATAATATCCACATGTTTGAGTTGGAAAATACAAGATATATTTTTGTATAGTTGTTTTAGATTTCAAAATTAATCTTTTACCTTTTATTTGTGCATGTATTAAGTGAAAACAGATAAAGTTTGGCTTCTTTTAAAAAAAATTAAGGATATCAAGGATATTCATGACATTTCTGATATTCTACAGGAATATTGATGACATTTTATTTTTCATGTATGTTCTTGTTGTGCGGTGGGTAACATATCAGGATAATATCTAATTCTGATTTCAACTTTCAAAGCTATGTTATGTACTATGTTATGTTTCAATTTGGATTTTTATTAGTTGAATTTGTTCATATAATGTTTGTCTATTTTTTAAATATATTCTTATATTTATATATCTGATCCCGATCTAAATGTGAATTTAAGAACCGAACCGAATAAACCGAATTCTTATTCGATTTATTCGGTTGAACCGAATAAGAAACATTATAACTTTAAAATAAAAATAAATATATCGGAAAAATATATTTTATTTATCAAAAATATAAATACATATTATAAAATATAATTATATTATTTCATAAAAAAAATTATATTATTTTTTTTATATTTTAACATTATTATGTTAAAAATTACGAAAATGAGATATTATTCGGTCGGTTCGGTTTAACCGATTTTCATCACATCAAAACCGAACCGAACCGAATAAACCGAACAATACCATTTTTTGAACCGAACCGAACCAAATAACCAGAAAAACCGAACCGACTAAACCGAATTCGACCGGTTCGGTTCGGTATCCGAATAAATCGAACCGTTTGAATACCCCTACCTGTGATGACACGTGGCAGGGAGTAGCATTTGCTTTTACTCCTATTTTTATTTTATTTACATTTTGGTCTTTTTTTATTTATATTTTGGTTTTTTTTTTACATTTTGGTCTTTTTTTATATTATGGTCCTTTTTTCCTATTTTACATTTTTTTATTTACATTTTTGTCCTTTTTTACATTTTGATCCTTTTTTCCTATTTTACATTTTGGTCCTTTTTTACATTTTGATATTTTTTTTATATTTCGGTCCTTTTTTACATTTTTATCCTTTTTTCCTATTTTCCTATTTTTTTTCTTATTTACATTTTGGTCCTATTTTACATTTTGATAATTTTTTCCTATTTTACATTTTGATTCTTTTTTTTACATTTTGGTCCTTTTCTACATTTTGATCCTTTTTTCCTATTTTTCAATTTTTTTTAATTTGCTCATTGGGCAGGGTTATGTATGCAATTTTGTAAGTTCAATTTTTTTTTTTTGTAATTTTCCTTTTTACCCAATTTTTCCCTTATTACATTTTGGTCCTTTTTCGCTTTTCAATTTTTTTTTGTATTTGCTCATTTTGCACGGGTATATATGAAATTTTGTAACCGCAAATTTATGCGAGTTTTCATAGAAATTTTTCATTTGCCCATTGTATCTATATGACACGTTGCGATTCTTTAATGAACCGTAACTATAATGCATCTATTGACATCAAATATATTTGCGAATATGTCCTGATTATATTAGTCGATTTTAAAAGCACATGAACAAATGCTATTTATACAAATTATATCAGAAAATAATATCCGTAATAGACTAATTTCATGAACCTTATGCATCTATTGACATCATGATATTTGCAAATATGTCATGCTTAGATTAATTTAGTTCAAACGCACGCGCGTTAATTCGCACACGCGTTAATTCTATTTAAATAATGATATAAAAAAGATGTAAAAAAAATAGATATGTTGTCCCGCGCAATTTTTTTTTTTTTGAAATAATAGAGGAGGCTCAAAATCCTACGTCTATTTTTGCATTAATAATTATATTAATTTACAAGTAAGAATTATTAATGCTAGTCCTAATATCCAACATGAATATACCATCGATGTAACCATCTAAATACCCAACATAAATGTACCAATCATATATATCATTTTCCCCAATTATTCGGTACCATAAACTACCCAACATTAATCTACCAATCATATGTATCATTTTCCTCAATTTTTCGGTACCTTAAAATACCAAAGATGAGAAAGGATATTAGAATTACAGAAAATTGTAACCCTAATTTCCTTTTCTCTTTCTTATTTCTGCCGCGTAGTATATATTCCTTCATCTTCTTTCGATGTTCTCTTTCCTCTATCCGCCGCTATTTCTTCTTGAACCATCTTCTTCACTCGCCGCCCTGAAAACGATCACAGAATAGCGTCACTTTGAATGCTCTACTTCACCTCCATAAACCGGCTATCTCTCAGCGAGATAGTCGGTTTTCAACATCGGTCTCAGAATCAACCGATGCCTTCTTCTTCTCTCTGGTTTTTCCTTCGAGCACTTGGAGAAAACTTTTGCTCGAATGAAACTTGTGAAGTTCCATGAGAGGATCTAACGCCTGTATGAGCTTCAATCCCCTCTCCATTTAACGCCCTTTGCTCAGGAGATATCCAGTGATCTTCATCAAGGTAAATAAGATCTCTGATATTATTGAAAATAAAATTTTCCCTTTCTTCATCCTCCAGTAATCGATCACTATTCTGATTTCTGCAAGGATTCTGATCTTCATTAAGATCTGATTGGAACCACCAGATTGCAGATTCTCGATTTAGCTCTTGTCTGTACTCTTGCCCCTGATTTTGCTGTTGTATTTGCTCCTGCTCATGATTGTGCTCATGCCTTTGCTCCTGCTCCTGATTGTGCTCATGCTTTTGCTCCTGATCTGCATCAATGATTTGAGATAAGTAGTTAATTTGTTCATGATTTGTTTCATTTCTTATTTCATTTTCCTCTTCTGAACTCAAATTATTATTTGAATTGCTATTAATATTATTGTTATTAATTTGTTTTGCCAATTTCAGATTTTTTTGTTCTTCAATAATGAATTCAATTACTCTCCATTCATTATGCACACAATCAGTAAAAGACCTTCTACATCTTTCTAGCCAGATCTGATAT
Organism: Luzula sylvatica; assembly: GCA_946800325.1. Taxonomy (NCBI): domain Eukaryota; kingdom Viridiplantae; phylum Streptophyta; class Magnoliopsida; order Poales; family Juncaceae; genus Luzula; species Luzula sylvatica. The sequence goes on along the minus strand of OX326956.1, from coordinate 45,337,807 downwards.
AGAAAAATTGAGATAAGTATTTTATACTCTTTCTTTTCTCCTTTACTTAAAATGATTTTTCTAATATCCATATTTTCTATATAATTCAAATTCATAATTATGTGTAAATCCTTTAACACTCTTATTGTATACTGAAGGAAATACAGTTTCAGGATCAACCGTAAAAGTGTACACAAGGATAAACGAATGTAAGCGTACATTCGTGGTCATATCTTTCAGTAGGAAAATCCAATTTGAATGGTTCAAATTGGGTTAGATAGATAATAAGATTATCTACAACCTTCATATAGAAATATATTTCATATGAACGAAGTATCAGTGTCGTTTCTATGAAATACCGAAAGGGTGCAACAGTATGACATACAGTTAGTAAAACAGTCATAATTTTTGCATACGAACTCCAATTGGGCCAGGCCAAATTGGGTCGAGTAGATAATAAGATTATCTACAACTTTCGTGTTGGGTGATTTTCTGTCAGAGGAATTTACCAATTTCGTATGGACAGATACATGCAACTTTCTGTGTGAAAGAGTGTATATTGGATATACATGTCTTTTGGCCAATCCTAATCCTATCCTATATGATATAAAAAGGATTTTTCTCTCTCATCTGGTGTGGTTCATTCAGTTAATTAATTCAGAATATTCCAGAGAATTGTGAGACAACTTTCTAGAGAGAGAAAGGGTATAAAGAGAGAGAAACCGTGAAAAGGTGTTTTCCGGTATAGAGAATCAATCAATCGAGCAAGTTCGCCGGTGCATCGTCTAGACAGTTGCACCCGCGACCGACGTCTTACGAGTCAAGGTGGATACAAGTAGAGGAGCAACATTTGGGGCTCTTTCGGTTGTGATCGATTCGGAGGAACGAAATCTGCCGGAGACGGAAACGAGCGAATCGAGTAACGGGCTGTGGAATCATGCGGGCATGGAACGCACGAAGACAACCCGAGGCGTGTCAAGACGGTGGGAGACGTGCGGTATGGGACGTACGGGCTAGTCACCAACGTGACACCGAAGGAAAAGAAGGATGCGAGCGATCAACCCGTCGTGCGTGATCAATTTCACACTGGTAATCGTCTATCCTACTTTGCATCGTACCCTCGAAGTCATGGCGTGATCTTGGATTTAGGGAACCGGACCGGGCCTTCATATCCGCTGCGCGGGCCCGGGGATGGGTGAATTCCCAACAGTGGTATCAGAACGATCGCCATCGATTCGAGGGTCGAATCATAGTCGTATATTCGATATACGCACGGGTTATCAAAGTTCGTACCCGTTTGCATGATGATAGATTTAGAGATTCCAATTTCGTTAAAAATCACAAGTAGAATTCACTAGAGATCAATCAAAAGTTGATTGAGAGTATCTAGGAATTATCGTGAAAAGGTTTCATGATTTATCGTTTCAGAAACGAGCGAAAACGGAAGAAACGGCAAAATCTGCAGAAAATTAGAATACGAAACAGTGAGTAAAACTAAGATAATTTTCAGTGGGAAACTCCAAATTGATTGGATCAAATTGGAGTAGTTAGTTAATGAGATTATCTATGACTTTGATACAGAAAGTTTTTTCATTTGAACGAATTATCAGTGTCGTTTTTATGGAATACTGAAAAGGTGCGACTGTTTGACATACAGAGACTAAAACGTCCGTAGATGTCGCATCGAAACTCAAATTGAGTCCAATCCAATTTGGTTAGTTAGATAATCTTATTATCTAGAACTTTCGTTCACGTTCAAAGTCGTTTGGAATAATTTAATATTTTCGTTTCAACATAATACTGAAAAGGTGTCTGTAGTTTTCTGGTTGAAAAGGTGTCTATTGGATATACTTACCTTTTCGTTTGTCCGTATTTTACCAAAACTGGTATAACTTTCAGTAGGAAACTCCGATTTGAATGGTTCAAGTTGGGTTAGTGAGATAATAAGATTATCTAGAACTTTCATGTTGTAATATATTTCATTTGAGCGAAGTATCAGTGTTGTTCTAATACCGAAAGGTTACGACAGTTTGACATATAGTCAGTAAAACGGCCGTAACTTTCGGGTCCGAACTCCAATTGGACTGGGCCAAGTTGGGTTGGAACGATAATAAGATTATCTACAATTTTCGTGTTAGTTGATTTTCTGTCAGAGGAATTTACCATTTTCGTTCTGACAGATTACGGAAAGGGTGTATGCAGTTTTCTGTTTGAAAAGGTGTATATGAGATATACATACCTTTAGGCCTATCTTTATCTCTAATCAATTAATTCAATCATACTAGCATATTAGATAATTAATTATTTAGAATAATTAGTCTCCCTGAATAATTCATATGTATTTCGAAATCTTGTGATAGTGATATAATATGATTATATCACGAATTATTTAAACATGAATGTCATGATCCCTCATAATATTTAAGTCGTGGAAATGCCTTCCATATCATCAATCATCGAAATTGGTATCACAATATGTGTGTTTCTAGGCCTTCATCATGCACACATGTTGATGGTATTAATGGGTGGCAAGCGTTAAATGGGGACTGACGTGTTTCTAGGCCTTCGTCATGCACGTGAGTAGTTCATTTGAACGATACGTTTGATATGGTTATGACTTAACCATCCAAACCAATCCGATTGGAGTTCGGGGCATAGTTAGAATGGACACACGGAACTGGGATTGTATGTGATACGATCCATCACCGAAATTCTAAAAGGTTCGAGAGTCGCATATGATGCGATTGGATTATATCCTACCTAAATAAGCGAGATCCCACTCGATAGGCCTTCGTCACTTGTGGGAGGATTACAAAATATGGATCTCGGGTGTTATGGACTTAGAGTCCCGCATCGGTATGAGGGTTATCGATTCGATAAAATAACACTATCATATAATCATCATATAAGCATATAGATTAAGTACGCACGGTTAGGAGCTTAATCTTCATCATCCGTTTAGAATTATGTTTTCAAGCAAACACCAAATATATATCGATGAGATCGATATGATAGATGGCTTTTGGGTCGGAATTACCGTAATTAACCTTGATAGTCAAAGAATAGCTCTTAGACTTAAAGGAACGTGTTGGACACGGAAATGGTAGATTCGGGGCTCGAGGCTTTGGCTTTAGATAAAGCCGGGTTCGATACACTTTAAGAAGGAATCGAACAATATTACGTGCCTTGTGGTGGCATGTATAGACGCAGATTTCTCAAAATTGTTTTGAGAATTCGGGTGTATATGAAAGTAAAACGCAACGCTCAAGAAATAGTTTCAAGAGCTATAGCGCATTGAATGGTTCAATGCAGCTCAAAGCGTAGATTAATTCTGAGACGCCTTATGGGTCTTTGATTAACACTCGTGTGTTGATGGTACGAGATTTGATCTTCGTGACCGAATATCATATGCATTCGATAGATAAGTCAATCCCGAAATTGCATGTGATGCGATATAAATTTGAATAGGAGATGCTTAGAGTGTCCGGGGAATCCAAAGCATACAGATGCGTGGATGTCCTTGTAATTCAAGGATGGGATCGAAAGAAATAAATGTCTAAGGGTATTCTGGAAATTTTTTTTTTCCAAACAGAAAGTTCGGACAAGGAGTTGTCCAAACTAATGACTCAAAGAACGGTGAAATCCGAGGAGGATTAAACCTAGAAGTTGATTGCTTCTTTTGGCGTTGCCGTCATGGCCATATAAACGAGATACGCGTATCTAGATTCCATATGTTGGATTACTAGAATCAATCGAATTAGATTCAATTGGTTAAACGCGATACTTATTTATTAGGCAAAGACGACAAATTGCATCATTCTCCAAAGGTTGGAGAAAGATCCAACGAATTATTGGAAATTACATTTAAATGTAAATGTTCCGATAAGTTCGGAGGCAAGAGGAGGCTATCAGTATTTTGTTACGTTTATGGACGGTTAAAGTAGATATGAAAATATCTATTTAATGCGTACAGAAACGGAGATTTTGAAAGGTTCATAGAGTTTCAAAACGAAATACGAAATCAACTAAGCAAGAAAATCAAAGCCCTTTGATAGGATCGAGGAGGCAAGTATTTGAGCTACGCACTTCGATAGGATCGGAGAGGCGATATTTGAGTTATGAGTATTGATGATCATTTATGATTGTGGAATCGTTTCACGATTACCTTTATTCGGAACATTAAAGATGTATTCGAAAAGAGGAAATGAACGCATGTTAAACATGGTTCGATAAATGATAAGTCAATAGGATCTCCCAAAAATATTTTGGGGATACGCCCTTGAGACAACGGTACTAATGAATTGTTGCATATAAGATATGGACCATAAACCTTCTAATCGGTATAAAATGCGCCATATTAGATATGGATCGGAATGGTTCCGAAGTTGTCATTTGTACAGATTTGTGGATGTGAGTATATTTCGAAATTTGTTTCGGTTAAACTCAATCCCAAATCTGAAAATTGTTCGTTTATGACATATATCCTTAAGGAAACTAAAAGGTATTAGTTCTAACGTCCCGACGAAAATAAGATTTTCGTGGCTCGAAGAGATGCCTTCTTGGAGGAGGACTAGATGCGCACAAGTTGGGAACTTGATGTCACTTATCTCTATGCGGGCTCTGAAAGGTTGATTCCACATAACATGATGTCATGAATTCTGAGATTCGATCCGTGTAAAATTATCAAGTTTAGAACTTGATTTCATTACTTTCCGGATTAGACCCGTGAAAAGACAATGGATTTTCAAGATGAGAACCGACACGGATAGGAATACGCATATATGCAAAGTGAGGCTCGTAGCGAAGAGTTTCAAGAATTTCATAGTCGGACTATGAAGAAACGTTTTCGCATGTTGCCATGCTTTCACATTCTCGAAATTCTGCTTGACATGGTCGCATATTATGACTATGTGATGTGGCAAAATGGATGTTAAAACCGAATTTCTTGATAGAAATTTTATGAAAGGATGTGTACTTCACACAACCTTACGGTTTTGTCGATTCATAAGAATCGGGGATAAGATATGCACGCTTTAACGATCCATATGATGGATTAGAGAAAGCTTCTCGGAATTGGAATATTCGTTTTGATGAAGTTATAAACTGCTATAACATTGTCGGAGCGAATGGAAACTTTGTGTACACATGAAGGTTAGTGGGAGCCGCATTATATTTCTTGTAACGACACAAAATTTAGGCGAGACCGCTTATGAATTAAGCGTGAAGATCTATATGATAGATCTAAGAAGTTCCTCGTTCTATATTATAGCATGTATATCGACATATTGTTGAAAAATGTTTTCAACATATAACTCCTTGGCGGAGTTAAATAGAGATGTCGAATGGCATAAATTTTCTATGGCTCGATGTGAGACATCAAGCAGGGCGAAAATAAAAATATGATGCTTTACATTCGATGGGAGGATCTATTATATCTGTCATGATATGTATGTGGCTATATGTCGTATAGATGAAGCGTCTAATTCACCGTCAATAAAATCCAAGGAATCACACGAGTTTGAATGTAATGCGATTACAGGAGACTAACTCTTGTGAATGTATAATGGTTATACATATATATATATATATATATATATATATATATATATATATATATATATATATATATATATATATATATATATATATATATATATATATATATATATAATGGTTATGTATATTTAAATTCATCGGGATTTGTATTGATAGCGGTGAATGTTATCCTTGAATACTTTACAAAAGAATTCAGGATTTTATTTTATCTATAATGGTGTGGAGGACGTGTTGGTTATAAAGAGTTATAACAACGACAGTTTCCAAAGATTTAACACGTCCAAATATGTAGCACGACTTTCGATCACAAAGTGTGTACATGATTTGCTTAAACGAAAACATGGTTATGTGGAAAGGTTCCACATGACCAATAATGATTCTATTTACGGGGGCGAGTATATTGTGGTCATGAATCACAAAAGGAAGCGGTATGGATCAAGGATACATGACCAAACTCGAGTAGTCACGAGTTATCGGATTTATGGTTGTATATTGCGTGACACGCAATAGTACAAGCCAAAAATGCCGAGGTCACAACCACTTCTAGCCAATACTCAGAAAATTTCATTGATCCATGAAATTTTATGAAATGATGTGATCGTAGGTATTGGAAATGTTCCAAACCTGATGTTGATTAACACTAACGGCAACGTGCGGACCCGTTTACAAAACCGCTCTCTCTAGTCGCGCGTGACTGTCATGCGATGACTATGGGTATGGAGATACCTAGAGGAGGAAGAAGAGAGTAGAGTGTAGTTATCTAATACGATAGTCCTCGCAGGTTGTGGGTATGGAGATACCCATAGGTAAACGTTGTATCACCCAAATACTTAATCCGTTTGAATGCATCCCTTTTAAAAATTTTGTTTACTTAAATTTTCATGCATTCACCTTATATGAAAACTGTGTGCGGGATTGTGTAATATGATTACATGAACCATGATTTGAACTTGTGTGGACGTCGACATGGTTGAGGACCATGTGCAGCGAAACCGTCACACTTAAAGTTTCATTTCTAAACATCCCTAGTCGCGGGTCAGTTTGCTTAAGAGAGAAGCATTTCTATTACAAGGGAATAGACTGAACGCGTACACTAGTACGTTAGCCGAGGAGATGATTATGTTTTGCTAATCATAGGACAAAGGTGTTTGTCGAATCGGGAACGTAGATATATGCTAGGTGACATATATTGGATATGACTGAATCCGCGAGACCATGACATGGTTTAGTCATTATAGATGGACTCGCGACGAGTAGGGTATTAGGTTCTTCATACTTGAGGGGACCATTGATTGAGTTACGTGCGTAACACAATGCTTTGATATGATCTTACGCTCACCGTAACAGGGAGTTAAAACGGTCATCATTGGGTATTGTCCGAAACACGGAATTCAATGTGAGTCTCCAAGATAGGAATTGTTTATTCCGAAAGGAAGAGATATCTCTTTGGCCACTCGATGAATTGATTAACGAAAACTGTGGCCACAGTCAATGATATTAACGTTTAATATCGATTGAAATTTGTTAACTCAATTCGGACTCGAGGAATAAGTATAGTTAATCAAAATATAAGGATGACTATAACCATGCCTTTTGATTAACGGATATCGCTAACAAGAGAACTAATGACCGCTATTCGAGATAGGCACAATGATCACAATCATTCTTCATGTTAACATGGGTAGCCATGATGGAGTGACTAGATCCCGCTCATGGGCTTGTAGTGCTATGGAAACAGCCTACTGCCATCGTTAACCGAACCTACCTGGTCACACAACGAGTCGTACTAAGTCGGGCTTGATTATAAAATTGGCACATAAGATGTGCGTAGCTTGGTATTTGATACGCGAGCTATATTCTCTAAAATCGTGCATATTGGATATGCATGAGTACCTTTTAGGCAGATCTGAAATTGAGTGGGAGACTGAAGGAAATACAGTTTCAGGATCAACCGTAAAAGTGTACACAAGGATAAACGAATGTAAGCGTACATTCGTGGTCATATCTTTCAGTAGGAAAATCCAATTTGAATGGTTCAAATTGGGTTAGATAGATAATAAGATTATCTACAACCTTCATATAGAAATATATTTCATATGAACGAAGTATCAGTGTCGTTTCTATGAAATACCGAAAGGGTGCAACAGTATGACATACAGTTAGTAAAACAGTCATAATTTTTGCATACGAACTCCAATTGGGCCAGGTCAAATTGGGTCGAGTAGATAATAAGATTATCTACAACTTTCGTGTTGGGTGAGTTTCTGTCAGAGGAATTTACCAATTTCGTATGGACAGATACATGCAACTTTCTGTGTGAAAGAGTGTATATTGGATATACATGTCTTTTGGCCAATCATAATCCTATATGATATAAATAGGATTTTTCTCTCTCATCTGGTGTGGTTCATTCAGTTAATTCATTCAGAATATTCCAGAGAATTGTGAGACAACTTTCTAGAGAGAGAAAGGGTGTAAAGAGAGAGAAACCGTGAAAAGGTGTTTTCCGGTATAGAGAATCAATCAATCGAGCAAGTTCGCCGGTGCATCGTCTAGGCAGTTGCACCCGCGACCGACGTCTTACGAGTCAAGGTGGATACAAGTAGAGGAGAAACATCTGGGGCTCTTTCGGTTGTGATCGATTCGGAGGAACGAAATCTGCCGGAGACGGAAACGAGCGAATCGAGTAACGGGCTGTGGAATCATGCGGGCATGGAACGCACGAAGACAACCCGAGGCGTGTCAAGACGGTGGGAGACGTGCGGTATGGGACGTACGGGCTAGTCACCAACGTGACACCGAAGGAAAAGAAGGATGCGAGCGATCAACCCGTTGTGCGTGATCAATTTCACGCTGGTAATCGTCTATCCTACTTTGCATCGTACCCTCGAAGTCATGGCGTGATCTTGGATTTAGGGAACCGGACCGGGCCTTCATATCCGCTGCGCGGGCCCGGGGATGGGTGAATTCCCAACATATACTGACATTCATTTATCAAATGATTTACAGATTCTCCTGCCATTTTACATAGTGGACATCTATTGGTTAAATTCCACCCTCTCTTCATTAAATTATCTAGAGTAAGTATTTTATTTTCATATATTAAATATAAAAATATTTGAATTTTTGTTGGAATTTTTATTTTCCATATATTTTTATATTCACTTTTAATATATACTCCATTAATTAAAAAATTATATACATTTTGACAGGTAAAAATTCCATATTTATTCCACTTTCATTGATGTGAATCCTTTTGAAACTGTGAGAGCATTATGGAATTACAAGTTTGCTCTAATTCAAGGAATTGATTGCTTGCCATACTTGAAAGAGGTACATTTATCCCTAATGAATAATATAAATTAGTTTCATTAAGTTTATTAATAAAATATGCCAATGTTCCCTCTTTATTCTCAGAATATGAGTATAATTCCTTATATTTATTTGCAATTGTTGAATCACACCATCTACCTTTCCAAAAAATAGTTTTCTCTCCATTACCAACTATAATATTAAGACTTTGATTAAAGAAATCAATATTTTTTAAAATATCATTCCAAAAATAAGAATCATTTTTTTTATTAATTAATTCAGCATCACTGTTTTCATGTATTTGTTCAACTAATTCATACCAATTTAATCTTCCCTCATAATGATAATATAGCCAAAGCCACTTAATTAATAATACATTATTAAATGTTTCTAAGTGTAAAATTCCCATCCCACTCTTTTCTTTTGGTCGACAGATTTTTTTCCATTCTATTAAATTATAACCAATATTTTTTGAACCTTTCCATAAAAAAAAATTTCTAATTTTATCTATTTCTTTATAGACCCATTTGGGGAATTTAAATACATTAAAATAATAAATAGGCATTGATGTTATAACAGAGTTTATTAACACAAGTCTTCCAGCTCTACTAATCATTCCCCCTTTCCAACCTTGTAGTTTATTAGTAATTTTATCAATTATTTCCATATAATCTTGTTTTGATGGTTTTTTATAATGTAAAGGTAATCCCAAATATTTTAATGGAAATTTACCTATTTTACAATTTAATTATGTTGACAACTCTTCCATTTTTTATCTAAAACATTTAAACCTATAACTTCTGATTTTTGATAATTAATTACTAATCCTGATTCTTTTCCAAATAAATCTAGAATATATTTAACTCTTTTAATATTATGTATTTCTGGTTTTAAAAATAATATAGAATCATCTGCATAATATAAACTGGTATAAATATTTTGAAAAGGTTTAATTATATATCCTTTTGTACTTAGTCTTTCTATTAATTTTGAAAGTACATCCATCACCATTAAAAATAAATATGTGAGAGTGGATCTCCTTGCCTTAAACCTTTTTTTAAATGAATATTTTTTCCTGGATTGACATTTAAAATGACTTTTGTGTGACCTTTAAGTACTGAATTTTCAATCATTTTAATCCATTTTTCCCCAAATTTTCTGGTTATTAATATTCTTTTTAAAAATTCCCAAGAGACACTATCAAAAGCTTTATTAATGTCTAATTTCAAAATTATTATAGGAATTTTTAATCTTTTAGCTTTACAAAGTATTTCCCTGGCATATATGTAATTCTCTGATATATTTCTACCTTTAATAAAACCCAATTGATTGTTTTCAATTAATTTATCAATATGAACACTTAACCTATTAGCTAATTTTTTGAAAAAAGTCTTTGTATACTACAAGTTAAACTTATAGGTCTAAATTCCTTTGGTTCCAATGAATTTTCTTTTTTTGGTATTAATGTGATATATGAGCTATTAAAATTTGCTAATCCTGTCATTTTTTCTTTATTTAATAATTCTAAAATTTCATCTTTTAACAAATACCAAATTTTTTTATAAAAATCAGTGTTATACCAATATGGTCCAGGTGTTTTATCAGATTTCCACTCTTTAATTACAGTATTTAATTCTTCTATATTGAAATCTTCCTCTAAATTAGAAAAATCCATATTTTCATTTTCATATAAAATATTTAAATTGATACTGCCAAATAATCTGTTATTATTACTAAATTATGTACCAATTAAATTTTTATAATAATTAAATAATATATTAGCCTTATCCTGATGACTTGTACATTCTATTCCATTTTCATTTTTAATCATTGCAATCATAGATTTAGTTTTTTTAATAGTAGCATGTGTATGGAAAAATTTAGTGTTTGCATCACCAAATTTTATCCAATTAAACTTTGATCTTTGTTTCCAATAAATTTGATTCAATTGTATTAAATTTTCATATCTTTTTTTTGATTGATTTTGAATCCATATTTCTATATCTGTTAAATTTCTTAAATCCCCAGTTTTATCAACCCAATCAATTACCTTTTTGCAATTTTTTAATTGAATATTAATATTTCCTTGCATTTCTTTTTGTCATAATCTTATTTTTTTACCCAGGACATTTAACTTAGCATATAATTCTTCTAGGGTATTAGCTTCTGCCCTTTGTAAAAAATTTATTATAATATCTTTTGATTCTTGACAATATAACCATTTGTTCTCAAATCTAAAACCCCCAAATATAGGATATTTAGTATTTGCCATATAAATTAATGGTGAGTGATCAGAGCAAGTATTAGTTGTAGATAATTGTTGAGAATTTGGAAATAAATGAATCCATTCTTGATTAATTAAAAATCTATCTATTCTTGCTCTTGATTTTTTATTTCCCCACGTATATTTTCTGCCTATTAAAGGCAAGTCTATTAAATTTAGATCATTAATAAAAAATTTAAATTCTCTTGTACATGCAACATTAGTATCTGAACCACTTCTTTCCTCACTAGAACAAACAAGATTAAAATCCCCCATTATTAACCATGGTATTAATATATTAGTTCCAATAATTTTAATCTCATTTATAAATTCCATTTTTAAATTTCTTTCAGTGGGTCCATAAACCCCTGTAATAAAAAGTTTTGTTTTATCCCATTTAGATTCTATTTCCAGATTTAATGAATATTTATTTTGAACAGAATTAATCATTTTTCCATGCTATTAATATTCCCCCTGAAGAACCATTTGGCTTTAGATAAACATATTTATTAATTTGTGTTCCACATATTTCTTTAATTAATTCATCATTTATTAAACAACAAATATCTGGTTTTTCTGTTATTATAGTATTTTTAACCAATAATCTTTTATTCTTGTCATTTAATCCTCTTACATTCCATGAAAATATTCTTATTTTTTTATAATTCATTTTAATTATTATTCTCCTCTCTTAATCCTTTATCTATCATACCTTGTATTTCAATTTTCATATCATTTGATAATTCTATACCTTCTGATGATAAAACTTTAATGATATCTTCTTCATTATTTATACTTTTTATTTCTTCCATGTTTAATTCATTTGTTTTTACATTTTTAATTTTAGATTTTTGTTTTTTAATTTCTTTCTTTTTGAATTTCCTTATATTTAACCATTTGTGCTTTTTCAATTGGAGATGTATAATGTCCAGATTGTTTGATTTGCAACCTTGAGCTTCTCCTATTTTCTTCTAATTTATTTTCTCTATTAATACTGACCATTTTATCCTTATTTTTATTTATTTTAACAGATATATTATCTGATTTGCTTGAATGTACTGGAATTTCACCAGAAGGAACTTCATTCAAATTAAGGTGATCTCTTTGATTTTTTCCTTTTGATATTAAATTATCGTTACTTCCTATACTCATTTCTTTTGCCATTGATGAGTGTACTGACCTTTGGTCAGAAGGAACCTCATCAGATTTAGGCACCTCCTCATATATCACATTAGTTGGTTCAGTAATATTTATTTCATCAGATTGAATTAATTCATCTGTTTCAACTAAGTCTGAAAAATCTACTGTATTTTGTAATATTTCATTATGATCCCCTAAAATGAAATTAATAGAATTTACATTTTGGTCCCTCAGAATAATAGTACTTGATGTATCTGTTAAAGGATCATTTAATATAGACATCTTATTATGAACATTTTCATTTTGGTCCCTCGAAATAAATTTACTTGATGTATCTGTTAGAGGATCATTTATGCATAAAAGGACTTCCTTATTTTGAAAATTTTCAATATTGTCCCTGGGATTTAGTTTACTTGAAGATTGAGGGTCCTTTATGCATAAAATAGTTGGATTGATATTATCTATAGGCTCATGAAAAAGAGAAGTATTATTTGCTGCCCTTAAATTTACTTGATGAATTTCCTTATTTTCCTGAAGAGACATAATTAAACCTCTTTTATCCATTATAATTTTTATATGTGTTTTATCTTGTTTTTTAGCTGATAAATTTACTTATTTACTTGATAAATTTACTTGATGAATTTCCTTATTTTCCTTTTATAATTATTTCCTTTGCATTATTTCTCTCCTTTGGAATAAACTCTTTAAAAAACTGATACCATTTTTCTGGTAAATGATGTGAAAATAAATTTTTTAAAATATTATTTAAAATATTATTTAAATTTATATTAATATTTTCACTCTTTGTTGCTGTGTTTTTTATGCTTTTTATAGATATGTCAGTTATATTTAAATTATTTAATTGTACCATTGGTACTATTAAATTACTTGTTTGCTTTTGTCTCCATACTTTTATTACTTTTATTTTCTTCTTCCAGATTTTTATAATTTTTGGCTTCTTCACTACTTGTGTACCAGGTTTGTTAATCTTATTTATATGTATTTGTTCAGTATTTGACCTAGTGCTATTTTTATTTTTGACAGTTTTTTCCTCAGTGATTTTAATGACTTCTTTAGCTTTATGTTGACACTGTATTAAGATATCCTCAATTCCTTTGATTCTAATATAATTTGGAATAACTATATTTTTATATGTATTAACAATTAATTTCAATGATTTTATAGGATTTTCAATCTTGAATGATTCCACCTTAATGAGGACCCCAATATTAACCATCATGGCTTTAAGTATCTCCACATTACAATATATTTGAGGTATGTTTAATAATTCTATTTCTAATTCAATTTTACATACCCCAATATATTTGAGGTATGTCCCGCGCAATTGCGCGGGCATAAAATTAGTTCTAATTAATTCGAACGTGACTTCTCACGTTAATTCCAAAAATATATATATAACGTGCCAACCAACCTAAGAATATAGCTCCCCATTTCACTCCTGACAAAAATAAATCAAACCTCATCTCAGATTCGACGGAAATTAATTTGAGAGGCCTATTTGCAGTTTCAAAACTACGGTTCTTTTTTCCTTGAAAATAAGAAACGAATTATATCACATGCCAATATGCCATCCTTCATTCAATGAGCAGTAGCTATAAAGTATAAATTAATCTCCAAACACAAATCATCGGAAAAGCACGTGCCACAAAACTAGAACAGGTCAATTGTCAGTACTACAACTAAATAAAATCCTGTGATTAGTGGGGAAATAAGGTATTTGCATTCAGTCCCAATTAAGGACACGTTTAAGATCCAACAGCCAAATAATAGTAAATTAAAAATGTCAACCCTCTCTCTCTCTCTCTCTTTCAACGAAGACAATTTTTTTTTTCCTTGCAACAGCCTGTAGATTTACACTTGCACATGGATCTACAATCAAATTAAAATACATCAACAACTCAGATCATGATCATATTTCTTGTTCGTTGCTGATTGAAGAAATTTTGGTGGTTAAAAAGATGTTCATCAAAAAATTATCTTGCAACCCTCTTCTTGTTCAACTTCTCCTCCTCAATCTAGTCTTTGTATTCATCTATTTTCTACAAAACCCTGGCAATATCAAACTCCCTTTTCTCTCCACACAATCTCAATCAGAATTCAAGCTCCTCATTGGAATTCATACAATCGCGAAAAAATATGAGCGGCGCCACCTCATCCGCATGGCATATGCAGTACAACAACCAGTCCAAAATGCCCAAGTGGACATCCGATTCGTCCTCTGCAACATAACTTCAGATGAAGAGAGGGTTTTTGTATCACTCGAAATAATGACATATCGAGACATCATAATCGTAGATTGCATAGAGAAGCCAGACACTGGTAAGACCTATACCTATTTCTCAAGTCTCCCTAGAATGTTTTCGAGGGAACTTCGTCCATATGATTACGTCATGAAAACTGACGATGACACATACTTGCGACTCGACCAAGTGGTCGAGTCCCTGAGAAATAAGTCACGAACCGATGCTTACTGGGGAACAGGCTTGCCCATTTTCAATGAAGAATCGCCATCTTTCATGCTAGGGATGGGGTATATAGTGTCGTGGGACCTAGTAGAATGGATTAGTACTTCGGAAATTCCTCGAGATGAACCGATTGGGAACGAGGATATGTTGACTGGTGATTGGCTGAATAAAGGAGGGAAGGCGAATAACCGGTACAACATGTATCCAAGAATGTACGATTTTGACATGGATGAGGCAAAACAAGCTTCGCAGGATTCGATCGCAGTGCACCAATTGAAACCAAATAAAAGATGGGTCGTGACATTTGAGAGGTTTAACGTGACGCAACCGCTCGAACCGTCTCCATTCTACCATTTTTGAGTACTTGGTCTTTTTAGTGTTTGCTAAGTAATTGAAGTCGGTACTCAACTGACTAGACCATTTAATTTCTTTATGTTATGTGCAAGTAATTCACCAATATTATCATTAGAATATTTCTCTGTTATGTGACGTTTTCACCTATCATGTATTTTATTTTATTGAAGGAACTTGTATTATTATGCATTTTTTCAATAGATAGTGTAAACTTGCAGTTGTGTTATATGTTGCATTAATTTAGAGGGGGCGAGTATAATTTTCCAAAGAAGTCATTAACCAGGTACTATTTTAAACAGACAATTGTATACTTGAAATAGCATCTCAATGGGTCAGTTCACCCAAGCCTTGATTATGTCTGGGCCGTTGAGGCAATGAGACGAGGTGCTCGCCAAGGTTAATTAAACTAGAACGAAAAGAGAAAAAAAAAACAATAACATATAAGATAACAATTATTTACAACGTTAACACAGCAAAAAAAAAGAAATTTTGCTCCATCCCCACGACTTGTGAAAAAAGATCTTGATACAATCACGCTGACATCAGCACTTAATTAGTTGGTTCATTGGTGCCCTCCCATTTTTCTCCACAGCACGAGGTCACATTAATGATGGGCTCCATTTTCATCTCCCAAAATTTCCTCACTGAATAAATTATACTTTGAATTAATTGTTAATTGAAATAATTAATCATGGAATTCTTGTATTAACTGTTAATTACATCACAATTGACCGTTAATTCAAAACAAGTGAAAAAAATTTGGATACAAATTGAAGATGGAAATGAGCCCCCAATTAATGCCACGCATGAGTGGGGTGGGGTGTGTGGGGGGGGGGGGGGGGGGGGGGGGGGGGGCATGATATACTTTTCTATTTTGAACTCCCAATTAACACAGTCATTTCCTCCACTACTTCTTGTGCAGCGGTTTGTAGTTCGGTTTATATGCTTTGTCAGTATTAACACTCTTAAATCGGGCCTCCTAATAGATTCCAAAGAAATTTTTTTTTTTCAGAGGAAACGAAGGGAATAGAGAACGATGGGGTGGAGAACAAAAAGGGAATAGAGGAAAGAATGCTAGAGATACTCAAGGAAGCATACATGGAGTCTGTTACCGAGAACAAGATCCATACCATAGCGTTTGATGTTAATTTATAAAGTAGTATTTTATATTAATAAAATTTATTATGCATGTATGTGTGAAATGTCATGTTCATGAATGTTCTGGACACATGTGAAAGATTATGTTCACACTAGTTAAGAATCATATTCATGGATCATAGACATTAGTGAAGAGTCATGTTCACACTAGTGAGGAGTCATGTTCATGAACCATGTACCCTATAAATAAGAATGTAGTTTGTGTCATTTGTACACCAAAAAATATTTTGTAATCTCTCTCTCTTTCTTTTATAATAAACTCTATGAAAATATCTAAAGCTAGAATGTGCTTGGAATGTGTTATTTCTAGAGAAATTCATATAAATAATTTTGTTCTAGAGTGCTCCACCCACCTAGTATAAATATATGGTATTGATTCTCATTTTGCATCAAGCCAAAAAAACAAATAATCCTCTCAAATAAAAAATATAGCAAGAGTCTAGTATTTAGTTGGAGCTTTAATATTTTAGTAATAGAGAAATATTGTAAGAATATTTGAGTGTTTAATATAATTATCCTTATAATTCCGTTTCGCTATCCAACAAATGAAAAACAAATGCCTAGTCTCAAAAGTTTCTATTTTGAACCCTCTTCACTCACTTTTTTAAGGGTTAAGCTCAACAAATCCTCTATTCCGAAATCTTGAGTAATTGGTGTTAATCTTCCACATTTACTGCTAATTCAATGATGTTATATCAATTTCATAAAGAAATAAGTGACTCAAGTAATTAAAGCAATTCTGGAATTAGTTATAGAACGAATAAATTACAGTGCTAAGCTTGACCGCGGAACAATGGGGACCTTTTACATTAATTACAATGTATACTTTACAAGTTAACTTAGAAATGGGAAAGAAAAAAAACATTTTTTAATTACAAATTAACAAAGCATATGTCAAAAAATCATGGAATTGTAATTTGTTGCATATCTAGTTTATGAACTCATTGTTCATATTTACTTCTTGGAGGATCTAATTTGATAATACACTCCATATAATTTATCGTATTTATAGTTTACATTTCGCTCTCCCTA
The DNA here is from genome assembly GCA_946800325.1 of Luzula sylvatica. Lineage (NCBI taxonomy): Eukaryota > Viridiplantae > Streptophyta > Magnoliopsida > Poales > Juncaceae > Luzula > Luzula sylvatica. The sequence continues at coordinate 45,320,527 of OX326956.1, read as the reverse complement.
ATCATGGCATGATTTATTGATAATATATCTAGTGAAGTTTTTTAGAACTTACACGATATTTCATATCTTGAACTATTTCACACATGATTGATTTTTCACAATACCATCTTAGTTGTTTATTTATTTTCTCCTTCAATGACTTGTATATTTATTATCAAATGTTTACCTTGCTTCAAGCATATTTTACAATTGTTGTAAAAAATAACATGCAGTCTTTCAAGGATACTATATTTAAAACATGATTTTTTGACTTTAGTGTTATTTCTTCGAATGTACACTTCTAGTTTATATATACATTTATATTTCTTATTTATAGATATCATTTTAACTTCTAGTTCAAAAAAATAAATGTTCAATATATCAAATTATGGTGATAAATCAACACAATATATATGCAAAACATTTTCTTTTAAATCATCTTGCTATGATGTGTAGGTAGTGCTGCTAGCACGTCTATTACATATCTTAAAAAAATTCAATCAAAACTTTTGGTTCCGAGCCACTCACAAGTTAATTTTGTGCTCTCAACCATGAAATACTCAGTTGATTATATTTTCGTGCTGATAGCATGTTATAAAATTAAACACAAATAAGAACAAAGAGAGAAAAAAAAAATCTCCATTCAATTTTTTTCAACATAATACATAATATGATCTCTATTTATAGAGAATGAAAATCCCAAAAACTATAAAAACATTACAATTAATCATATTAAATAAGAATATTAAAAATCTTTGGAGTTACGAAAAGTTATAGAATACCAAAAACATATATGCATAGATATTCACACGCAGTGGCGGATCCGCGGGGGGGGGGGGGGGGGGGGGGGGGGGGGGGGGAGGAGGGGGGGCGAGCAGGGGCCCTCACTCATGAAATCGAAAACAAAAATATTAGTGAAGAAGAAGGTGATTTCGCTCGTTTCAAAAATAATAATTATAATAAAATTGTTTGTATTTCACAAAAACTAGAGTACTGTAGTGGTAAAACATGTGTTTATGAAGTGAGGTCTTGAGTTCGAAACCCACAAGCTACATATTTTGATTTTTTTTTTTACCCCCTTATAAAATTCGGACCCCCTATATATCGATTCTGGATCCGTCCTTGTTCACACGTATATTAATATCATTATTCATAAGTTCATAACAAAAAGAAACAAATATTTCATCATTTAAAAATGAAACCAAATTCTAAACCGCACAAAAACCAACTTAAATGTTTAACGAACCCCTTACCCCTTACTCCTTGACTAGTTCAAGTACATGCTCCAGCACAGGAATTAACCTAGTTACATTAAGTCTTAAATTTTGTTCATTCCAATATAGAAATCCCCCTCTCCCATCTTTATCCATCTGATCTGGATCTGTAATTTCGGGACTGTCCTTGCCGTACTTCTCATAAAGTGTGCTTTCCACTGCAGTAATATTATGCTCCACAACCGTAAGTTTCATCTCTCTCGCCGGATCGTTGAGAAAAAGATCGCATGCCCATTTTATGTTACCCCACGGTACCACTTGTACCAAAACGGCATTTGTTCGTAAAAACACCATGTTTGTTAACCCCGCTCCATGAGCCCCAAATAATACATCACACGAGTCTACAATTTTCGAAAAGTTGCTGAGATCTTCCATGAAAACAGGCTCAACCGGGATGACTTCAAACCCGACTGATTCTGCAGTCTGTATGATCTCGGCCAAGTTCACGAACTTGCGGTCATTGCTACGGAGCATGAGCATCATTCTGGGTTTCTTATTAACGTTTTGATTCTCCTTATATGGGAGATCTAACCATAAAGGGAGCGAATAAGTGTCGCGCATAAACATCCGGAATTGGAACATGTCATAATTTCTCGGGGCTCTCTCAGGATCGATGCCAAACTCTTTGTGGCCCCGCAACCCAACAATGATGTGAGGAAAGCAACGAACTTCTCTATCTGTGTCAAAATCGATTATCTCGTACTTGCTGAGACCCTTGAGGATCATTATAAACTTCTCGACGAACCAAGATTCATAATCTGTGATTTAAAATAATCGCATTAGTACTTAATTAGATATAAGAATAATGTCCAACTAAAAATGATCATCGATCCCCTAGTCAATAAGCTGAATGTATTGAATAATATAAAACAGTTTAATTTTGCATAGATCAAAATGAAAATAACTAGGCGTTAGAACTTTTTTCAATTTAATAAACAGTATAAAACCCCGTGAATCACTATAAAATCAAGGGAAAATATACTTGACCCCCAAACTCACTCCAATATCCTTGATGAGATGACAAAATTGGTTAATTAACATCTCTAATTGACTCAATTAAATGTTAATTGACACGTTTAATTAACACGTCAATAATTTATAATATATTAATATTAGTAAATGTTAATTGGCGTGTCAATTGAATTAAACGATCAATTCAATCGCTAACCGAGTCAATTAATAATACTAATCAACACACTTGATTCTCTATTGCCACCTCATGAAGGCATTAATTAGACGTTTAAGGGCTGCATATATAACCTCTAAATAATTACCCGTTATCAGAAACTGGATCTCTCCGTCAAAAGCACGAGAAGTTATAAATAAGGGTACGAGAATATCACTAAAAGAATGCCAATAATTATAGGTAAGTCCGCTCGTGGCAAATACTAACGCCGGTACACTTTGTTTGACGGTGCACTCTGGGGCCGGAGGAGATGATGAGTTAAGAGATTTCACGAGTACTTCGCGTATTCCAATGATCTTTCGTGATTGAGATTTGACCATCCATTCTTGAGCCTCAACAGTGTTGATTTGCGATCGTGGGGGCGTGAAAAACACAATGGAGTTGTTTTCGTGTCCCATTGCACGCGAGTCACCAATCATCTCACATCCATCATACCGCCAATCTGAGAAATCACATATCGTCTGAAATGGAATGGTTTCTTCCGGAAATTCAATCTCTCCGGGTGGTTCTTTTTTCTCTCTCGAAGGATTTTTCGTCCCTTCACCTAGTTCGTCTTTCGGATTGTTGCTCTTTTCACCTATTACATGACGAAAATAAGTTGAAGTCTTTCTTTTACCCATATACCCGCAAAGATAAATTGCTCATTGCACTAATTTGTAATGAATTTTCAAAATATTCTTTATTACCTTGCGAAGGAGGTGGAGGAGGCGGAGGAGGAGTGATTTCCTCCTTCAACGTCTCTGATCCGGTGAACTCTGTAAAACAGAAGTAAATTAATTGATAAATTCCAGAAATTTTCATTTGACATGAAAATATATTTTGAAAATAGGACTTCGAGGCATCTTCATATACTAAAATAAATTACTCGAGAAATTTCAACTCGTTCTCAATCAAAAAAAAAAGTCAACTCTTTTTTCATTATAATCAAAATATCCAAAAAGAAGAAGAATTAGATCATAAAACTCACTTGCAATGTCTCGTTGTGGAGAGATATCTGTAAGGTAAAGAGCCAAAACGAACAAAAACCCGAGAAATAAACCTAAACCAAGCCATGTTTCGGTAATGGTGCGAGTTATCTTTCTTATCAACTTCATGATTTGTGTGCTTCAAGCTCTCTTCTCCTTCCCTTCAACTCTTTATTTCTCTTGTTTCATGGCTTCCATGAACAAAGCACTTCTGACTTATTCTTCATGAAGGATTATTGTTCATGGGAGGTGGTAATAATTTTATAAGGGGCACAACACGACCTGACCCCTCTTTGTATTAGTCAAATGTCCTTTTATGTATAAACTACAGGATAATACTTCGTTTAATTCTGCACCACAAGCTTTCATGATGTTGTGAACTTACATCATAGGCATTTCATTTGTGGGCTTTGAAGAAGAAAAAAATAAAGAAATATATCTTGGAGACCTTTAACAATGTGTTAGATTTAATTAGAGGCGCACAGACTCCATCTTGCTTGTTGGCAACCATGTCTGTTTAAAAAAATTAGCTAATTTGAAGTATCTGGAACAAGCAATTCAATAGAAAAAGAAAAAGTTGTTAGACCGGCACGATCCGGTACAGTCCGAAATTTCCGTAAAGTACCGTAATAATTATGTGAATTCTACCGAATAACCGTAAAACAAAAATATGTCTTAAACCGTATGCGAAATCATATAAAATCTGTCCCGAATTGATATCAGGTCATTACCGTCTTTGCGTTCATGAAACTTAGTTGTAAATAATGGATTCCAAATATTTTGTGTTATTCAATTGAGTGCCTTTTGATTTTTTTTAATGGATCACTTTCTTTCATTTTGATGTTCATATGAGTGAATGAGAACACATAATACCTATTTGAGACCAAATTTCTTGTATGGCCAAGGCATTTTTATCTCAATAGCAACACTCTTTGGGCCTTCTTAAAAAATTACCTTTTGGCTTTTGATGTTGACTTTCTAATTCAACCCATCATAAAAATTATAAATACATCACAAATAGTATTCTACACATAAGGACTCATATCATAATTGACACATTAATGATTATATTTATTAATTAAATTTGATCATTTTATTATAAAATATGATACATAAATATTTTACATATAAATTAAATCATGGAATAATGTTCCAACAAAAATATTTACAATAAATGTGGACACCACTTAACATTAAAGGCTGGCAGCAGCTTGAGATTCTTACTCGGAAAAAATGGTTCGGTGAACAAGTACTACTATTCAGCTCAATCATCCAATGATGAACCATTTCCGTCTCTTCGGAAAATTGTACGTCGTTCGCATACCATGCTACAAATGTTCATTCAACACAACTAAACAAGAAATTTCAAACTAAATTATAAAACACGGAATATCTAATTCACCAAAACACACACACATAAAACTAACTGCTTACTCCTATTTTGATCTATGAAATAGGGTAATAAGCTTTATCCTGATTTCATTTACAGGTTTTATTGATCTATGAAAAGAAAATATAAATCATTTTTTTCTTGATTTTTGTCTAATTCTCCATTTTGTTCAATCTTACTTCTCATAGAGCTGAAGAATTACCGAGGTACTCCCATAACTTCATTTCTCTAATATCAGTTAAATAAAGAAAAAATTGTGAAATAGCCCCTGCATCGTGCCACAATTGCAAAACAAAACCACAACATCATTGAAAACTTCATATGAATCAATCGAAATAGTAAATCAAACTCGAATTAAACTCACAAAAGATGGTCTCGAAGGGATGCGCGTTCCCTCATAAGACCCAATTCCTTCTCCTTCGAAAGTTTGTCTACAGCATTGCATCGAACAGAGCATGTGCAAAGCAGTTTATACATTCTGTACAAGGAATTTTATATCGAACCAAGCGTCTTCTCATCCTTACATAACGATGTTTCTCATTCTATCATCTTCAAGTTTGGATGGGGCATTTCATCAAACACAACGTGAGCAAAATAAGTTAACGTATGCATACCTCTTTAAAGGAAATTCAACCCAATGTGAGCAGAAATTGCTAGGACCACATTTTCGCCGTTAATATCTCCAAAATTAGGAATTTCAAGCAGCAATTTGTACAATGGGACTAAATAGAGAAGGACGACAATATCAAACTCTGCGTCGAAAGCGGCCACTCCAACACCCTCTCCTCCTCCTCCTCCTCTTCCACAGAAGAGTCCATGCTGGAGAAACCTAAAAAAAAACCGCTGCAAAACAAAACAGAAAAAAAACCTACTGAATAAACCTGCAAAAAGAACTGAAAAAAACAAAAGAAAAACATAGAAAAACATAGAAAAAAACAATTGAAACCCTAATTGGAACTCTAATTGGAACTCTAATTGCAAAAAACTGTCGAAATCAGTAATAATCAGCAAATTGGAACCTAATTGCAACCATAATTCAACAATTTATCACAATTTGAACCCTAATTCAACAATTTAGCACAAAAGCCAACTGTATAAATAAAAATAAACAGGAATAACCTGCAATGGCAGTCGCAAGGAAAAAACATGGAAAACTCCAATTCAACACTTTGTCGTCCCCTTCTCCAGTCGTCCTTCTCCGTCATCCCCTTCTCCAGTCGTCCTTCTCCGTCATCCCCTTCTCCAGTCGTCAACTCAGGCAATTTTCAGTCGTTTTTTTTTCCGCAAGCCGCAAGAAATCTGCTATTTGCAACGCTACAGCGCCGCTAAAGAAGATGCAGCGCCAAAACACACTTTTTGCAGTGATTTTTATGCGGTGTTGCGAATACATACTCTCAGCTGCTATTTTTGCAATTGTGGCGATACTGGGACGCTTTATAAAACACTGATAAAAAAAATGATTTCTTAATACTTGTTTTTATTTCTTTTCTTTTATCTCTTATAAAAAATGAGTTTTTATTTATAGACCAAGTATATCACAAAATCCTAACAATAAATTCACAAAGTTATCCAAGTACGTGATCCGCAACTCTAGACAATGAATATTAGTATTATAACAATAAATGAGTCGGAGATGATGTACGGAGGGAGGTATGGCAGGTGATTCTTCAACTACTTAATCCTTCGGAGTTTTATCGATTGCTTCTTCTTCGTTGATTCCCGCCATCAAGCTGATGTTGAAAACTTCACTCTTTGCTCTTGTGTTTTCGGTGTTGGAGATGGATTCTTCTCTTGAGTTGTCGTCCTTCCTAGATCCTTCCCACTTGCTTACCACTTACCATTATGTTTCCTGCGACTTGAAAATTTATCAGGGGCACCTCACATAAAAAGTCCCCGTTATTGATATGTGACAAACCAATAACATATTCATCGTCAAGAGTCCAAAGATTGTTATTATCTCCTTCGAATTATCCCATAAGTGCTCGTCACCAGGGCCGGTCCTAGACTTTCAACGACCCGAGGCCTATATTGAAACCAGACCCCTTCAATTATTGTTTTATAAAATAAATCTTCAAAAGAAAATTTCAACATTTTTTTACTTAAAAAATCACACTAATAATGCATCAACGCAAATTTAAATATTATTTTGCCAACTAGAGTTAGCCTAGTTGGTCACACCTCTTGGCTAGGGAGCGAGAGGTGTGGGGTTCGATTCCCGGCGGGAACACTGGATTATAAATTAAATGTTAAATAAGTGAATAGAGTGTGTGGTCTACGGGCCGGCCTACGGGTTTGTAATAAAAAAAAAATAAAAAAATGGAGATTGTGTTTGGAAGTGGGACTTTGAACCCTCTCCGAATTTACTCAAAAAAAAAAAATTTTAATATTTAATTGAATAACGACACTATTTTGTTAATTTAATAGCATGATTTTTCTGCATCAACACTAAAAAATACCTCATGGAAACTAAACAACAATATTGCTCGGTTAAGATGTTCAATTAATAGTTACTTGAAGACAAAAAAAGGAATTTTTTTTCTTTTTTTGATGAATTTTTTTTCTTTTTTTGAAGAAACAAGCATTAGCAGCGCGCCATCAATGTCCAGGGCAGGGTGTGGTGGTTGTCTGTTGAGTCGAGGTGGAGACTGACATCAAGAACTGTTAAGTACCGTTCTGTAAAAATGTTCAATTAACATTTAATTGAAGAATAAAAAAAAAGTAAAGAAAGAAATAATTGACTAGTGCCCAATCCAGGAGACTTTATGCAAGCCTGCAGAAAGAAAGAATTGGGCAAAAGGAAACGAGATTAGTTTAAATATATGAAGTGTTTGAAAATCATATTAGAGAAAAACGAAATATAATAACTTAATTTTCAGAAATTCGACATTTCGGACACACTGCAATTTTAACTAAATATGTCCATTTTGGTATTCTTGTTTCTCTCTTTACAGGTATTTGTTCAATTCCTCTTCTATTTCGCATCTCCACAACAGCTCAAAAGCAGTAAATTTGAGAATTGTAGTCCATGGACACTCTTAAAAATCAAACCTCGTGCTTTTTTCCTCACCCGGTCTGCTACGCAAGCATTGAGCGGCTAGGGTTTTAAGTTCGAGAACAAAATTCAAGAGAGAGAGAAGAGACTCAGATCTTTTCTGAATCTTTCTTTCAAATCGGATACCTTTCTCTCCAAATCGGGTTCATTTAAAAATCGGCTCTGTTGTTACAAATAGGGTATGTTTATTGCAATCCGGGCCTCTGTAGCTTGGGCCGAGAATTGGTTTAAACTATATTATGTATATATAGGTAATTCTAAAAATATTGTTGGACCCCCCAGATTTAGGACCCTAGGCCCAGGCCTTTTGGCCCTGTGCCTGGGGCCGGGCCTGCTCGTCACATAGAATGAGTATTAGCACAATTATCTACAATTGTATATAATGAACTACATGTGTTTGGAGATTTAGATTTGTGCTTTAACATCTAGGGTTTTATTTTCTAAGGTATCTAGGGTGAATCCTATTTCAACAATTATGTAGGATAAAATATTTATCATGTGTTTGGAGATTTCGATTAAATTTTGAATCCTAAAGATGTTTGTCATACAACGTTTCCAATTTTCCAATTACTACTAACTAATTTGTTAGGATAAAATATTCGCATATGATTATGTAAGTAAAAATTATTTTTCGAGGCCATGATCGTTATACACGTTCCTCCAGCGCAAAAAATATTTTTCAATGTGAAAACAGTATGTATTTTGCTGTGATATCACTTGTTGGCCCGAGAGTGCCTAGAGGGGGTGAATATGCTTATATGCGGAAGTTCTAAACTAAATTAAAATTATGTAATCATTTAAAGATGTAACTATATGGTCAATTTTAATCTTGTCACTTTTAGAGTAGATGTTGTGTTAATTAGCAAAGGTACTTGATAATAAATAATAACGATTATAACAGTAAATAAATAAATAAAGAACAAGAGACCCGACCGAAAATAAAAATAATGAAAAAAGAAAAGAAAATTAAGAATGATCATGAAACCCGATAACAAAAATAAAGAAATTAAGAATAAATATAAAGTACGTGTACGAGTATGGGAAGTAAATATCGCACTTGGTGCACAATAATGCTAGTTACGAACGGATACGTAACATACAAATGACTCAAGCAACTATTAATGCGGTGGTTTAGATTCACACGCAAAAACAGTGGGAGTCCGAAGAAATCTCATGTTTCTTAAAAGAAAAGAAAAGAAACCTTACTAATTGAAACAAAGTAAAGAAAGAAATAACATCGGATATTATAACGGAGTTCGGTCAGAACAATGCTTACGTCCCAGGTGAATAGCATCGCTGCCACGAAAGAGCGTGACGAACCTCTTATAATAGTTTTTTATTACAATAAGAACTAACAAGGGTGTACATCCTTTACACAACAAACTAGCTCTACAAAGGTACGGATAGAACAACTATCCAACCAAGCACACGATCTCTCAAGAACGCTCTCTAGATTATGGTTACTCTCAAAGAATATTGAAATATGGACTCAGCTAACAATGGAGCTCTCAAAATATACTCACAAAAATGGTGGCTAGGATTTCTCTCAAGAATTTAGCTCAAATGAGGTGAAGAAAAAGAATGGGAATGCTACCCTATTCATAGGGTGTGAGGGGGCAGACCACAACCATGAAGTGCTGAAAATCAACTTAAATCTGCTTCCCATACATGGTAGGAGCGTCCCCCAACGTTCAAATTTGGAAATCATGATGAATGGACTTTGGGCTGGAAAAAATGAACTAACCGTCCGGACGCTTGGTTGGATCGTATGGACGGTATTAGAAAAAATATCATAGTGAGTCCGAACGCTAGGCTGAGGCGTCCAGACTGGATTAGAGCGGCCTAATCATAGTCCGGGCGCTTCATCTTGGCATCGGACGGCTAGTGTCATTTTGCACTAACCAGAGAGTTTTTCCAAATTTGATTTTGTAGAATGCTTTGAGATTTGATCCACCACTTCTAGAGTATGTTTAGTATATACCAAAGAGTGGTTCAGTATCGTGTGGGGAAGTCTTGAAGTTTTCTTCGGAATCTTCACGTTTTTTCGGGGTCTTTTGGGGTTGATTTTCATGTCTTGTAATCGCTCCCGGTTGAGTTTCGTGTCGTAATCTTCGAGGTGCTTCTCGTTAGGTCTTCTAGGGTTTGGTTCGTTGACTCCTTATGTGACCCTATTTGTGTGATCACCGAACATGTCGTTGTGCTTCATGATTGTATTCCTATTGTTCCAATTAGATGAATTGATCATTAGGTCGAGTATTGTTTTTGATATCATCAAACAAGTCAACAAATTACATGTCACGAAATTACCCACCGAACTTCTTAACATATCTGACGTCATCTTTCTATCTCTTTTTACTTATCTTGTATTTTTAGATTATTTACTTTTCATACCTTTTGGTAATTAGCACAACTTTTGTATTAAAAATGACAAAACTTAAAATTGCTTAGATTAACATATAGTTACATATAATTATTTTAACTTTCGCATTTAAGCCTATTCACCCATTCTAGACCATCTCAGGGCAACATTTCTTGCATCTAAACATTTGTCATATGTAATTGCCTCATCCCTATAAATACAAGCATTTCTTCTCAACCATATTGCATATCTTGACCCCCACCAATATGCGTCCCATTTTATCCGTTCTTGTTTCTCTAAATTATGTTTTCTTTTAAACCAGCATCTTTAACCGCCCCGCCCAATTGGTATTGCCAGTCCTACATATAACACTCTTTTCTAAATCGTAGGTTATACTCGAATTAAAAACTAAAACGATGTATTACTATTGAATTTGTGATACAAGGGATATGCTAAAATTTGTTGGTTAGTTGATATTTATTTAATTTCATATTTAATTTGTAGATTAAGTATATTTTTTTGTTATAACTAAAGAGGTTTTGTTGAGGTCAAGAAAGATGAAATAGATAATGAAGATAGTGAAGAATAAGAGAGGGGGAGAAAGAGGAAGAAGAAGAAGAAGACTATTTTCTTAATGAGTTGATTGATTGAATTGAATTACAAAGTACATACCCTACCAACATATTATGTTTGATCATGACCTAAGTCACCTAACCATACTTAACATCTAATCAAACTTAATTATTCATATAACAAGAACCACATGTTTAAACCCTAACATACATAATAGTATGGTAAGATTTATAATATGATAAGATTTAGTGGCTCAAATGTTACAAACTAAAGAAATCATATTCTATATGTGTTCAAGGAAAGCTCAACCATGTAGTCCATCTAGGCCATGGCCCATGGTTGAGAGCCCAAAGTTTAGCAAGGCCTCATTATTAATAGATATAAAGTTAAGGAATTTTCAATCCCCAACTTCGTCCACGTCACCAAATCTACCAGGGCCGTCCAATGAGCCATCTTCTAGACATTTTGGATCTGGGCCGTTGATGGGTTGTCTGTGATGTGTGTTTGTGCGTGCACCTCTGTTGGTTGGGCAGATATGTGAGTGAGTACTGATGGCGTGGTGAACATGTTCCATCTGTTGTTCTATAATGTAACGTGCGAGTTGTTTTGAATTTTGTCAGTGGGTTTGGTTTCAGTGCTTTGCATTGGGGGGGTGGGTGGGTGGGTGTCTAGACGCCTCAGCTGGGTTCTGTTTGGCTGGTCGTGGCGCATGATCTGTGGGGTCTAGGTCTTCACGGAGGAGCGAACAGATTCACTGGAAATTGTGAAAGAAGTTGAAGAGGAGTGGGAGATTGCGAGGAGAGTCAGAGATCGTCTCAAGAGATCCGAGACAGATGAGACAGTAGAGGAAGAAGAAGGATCGAGCTTGATTCGCTTAAGCACGGTCGATAATGGCGATCGATTGTGAATTTTTTCACTGAGAGAGAAGAGGCGGAAAACCCTAGAGAGAGGGATTGTTGAGTGTGAGACACGACAAGAGACATACAGGCTGTGTGAACAGTTGTTATGTCTTGTGGGTTGGATCTATTGGTTCTGTTAAACTGATGTATCGGGTTCACCTTGGATCCGGTGCATATGTCTGTTGGTGATAGACTTCTACCCATTCTACCCATTATTGTCGTATCATTTTTAGATAGGGCGCAGATATTTTGTGTATATGTGTAAATGATGTAAAAACTCTCTATTTTATCATATATGCAAAGATATTAGATGAGAGACTTTTCGAACCCTCTCTAATTTTTCAAACACAAAAAAACACGAACTTGATTAATATCTTCTACTCTTTGACAAGTTCATATACTTGTTGTAAAACAGGAAAAAACCTCGTTATATTAAGTCTTAAATTCTGCTCAAACCAGTAAATAGTCCAAGAGTTATTGCCTCGTTTATAGACTCTTGCTGGGTCCAAAATTTCCTCACTATCCTTACCGTACTTTTCATAAAGCGTGCTTTCTTCTGCAGTAATATTATACTCCGCAAGCCTAAGTTTCAGCTCCTTAGCAGGATGATTATAAAAGTCATCACATGCCGATTTCATGTTCCCCCATGGCACGACTTGAAACAAAATGGCGTTAGCTCGAAGGAACAACATGTTTGTTAGTCCTGCTCCATGTGAACCAAATAATACATCACTTGAATCAACTTTTTTGGGGAACTCGCTCATGTCCTGGAACAAGTCAGGCTCTTCCGGTGAAACCTCGAACCCAACCCTTTTTGCAGCCTCTACAATATCCTGCCCATTCTCGAACCTGCGACTCGATCCACGAAGAATAATCGTCATTCTAGGTTTTTTGTTAGGATCTTGATTCTCCTTAAATGGAATGTTTAGCCCTAACGGTAATGAATAAACTTCGCGAAGGAAAATTTGGAATTGAAGCATGTCGTAATTTTGTGGGGTCCGTGATGGATCTATGCCCAGGTCCTTGTGGCCTCTCAGGCCGACAATGATGTGAGGGAAACACCGAACTTCTCTATCAGTATCGAAATCGATGATCTCATAGTTGGTTAGGGCCTTGAAAACTTTGGGAAACTTGTTGTGGACAAACCAATATTGAAAATCTGCAAACGATTCGATCATTTTATAATATTCATGTCATGTATAAGTTTTAATTAACACAAGAACTCACTAGCTGTATGTAAGTAAGTACATGTGTAAAAGATAATACTAAAAATCAAAAGACCGTAATATAATTTCATGCAATTTAATAAGGGCTATATATAATGTATTTAACCTAGGGCTTATCACAAGCTAGTAAACTAATTATAAAATCACATATAACTTACCTGTTATCAGAAACTGGATCTCTCCATTGAATTCACGGGACGTAGTAAATAACGGAATGAGTAAGTCACTGAATGAATGCCAATAATTATAGAGAAGGCCTCCAGTAGCAAAAACCAAAGCCGGTATGGTACTATTTACGGTACACTTAGGAGCGGGAGGGGACGAAGAATTCAGAGATTTCACGATCACTTCTCGAACCCCAACAATCTTCCGCGATTGAGATCTGACCATCCATTCTTGCGCCTCCACGTTTTGGATTTGAGATGGAGGAGGGATGAAGAAAACGATGGAATTGTTTTCGTGTCCCATTGCACGGGCATCACCGTACATTTCACACCCATCATATCGCAAGTTTGAGAAATCACATATTGGCTTCAATGGAATAATTTCTTGGGGTTTCTCGGTTTCCTTACCTAGCATACATATACGATATTAAATTACGGAATATATTTAACCAAAATGAAAGAAAATCAGTCCGTGAAGTATGCTGTTTAGCATATAACTTCCGCGAAGTATGTTGTTTTTGATGTTCTATCGATAATCAAGAATTATCTACCTAAATTTATATCAGTTCTGTCATTTTGCTCGTTGCTGCTTGAAGGAACAAGTTCTATATCCCTTACATTGGCGTCCTTAGTTTCACTACCTAAAATAGATTAAAAAAGAGTAATTTGTCTTCTTCAAACACTTAATAATGGGATCAATGTTTTCGAAAGGAACGAGGACAAACCGTTAAATTCATTTCTGTTCTTGTTCTCATTCTTGAGCAAAGTAAAATCTGCATCCGGTTCATTGTCATCCTTTGTTTCTTTCCCTAGATCCAAAAAACTGTTAATTTTTCGGTTTTGTCAACATGAATCAAGAAAAGGAAATAGTATTAACTATAATTATGCAACTAATGATTAGTGTTTCTCTAATTTCTTAATGATTTAAAAATTAGTATGTACTGTAGCGTAAATAATGATTTAAAATAATGATATTTAAGTGATAATTGTTAGTTATGTATTAATTTTAACTATATTTTATATTAATTTCATATTTGTGATCAAATTAAATATAATATTAATATTTAATAAGTCGGATTAATTTTGTTAAATGCCTCCAAAATTATCGGGCCGGCCATGGCTATAACAACTCTAAAATAGTTGTAAATAACATAAATTTAGCTAATTCATGAATATGCTTATTATTGCGGCTTATCTTAATATTATTTCCAGAATTTTCTCTAGTACCTCCCATTGAAGGAGTGCCAACAACCTGCTCCTTTGACCCAGTTGAATCCAAAGCTATACAAAATATATAGAAAATAAAATAAAATAACATAGAATCTTCTTGATAATTACTTAAATATTAAAGGAATTTCTTTTTTGAGAATATAAAGGAATATTAATAACCAAATAAGTTAACATTAAGAAAAATCTTACTCATCGTCTCTTGTGGCTGAGAAATGGCGAGATGAACCCCCAAGACAAATAAGAACCCGAAGAGAAACCCTGCACCTATCCATGCTCCGGTGAAAACTCGCGTTATTTTCCTCGTTGGCTTCATGACCGGTTTAAAGCTTCAATGAAAATGGATGCAGTTCCTCCCACAGGAATGTCGTATAAGTACTGTTCTTATATATGCGTGTAGTTAAGTTTAGTTTGTCAAGGTTCCTTCATGGTTTTAATTACTGTGAGATAGAAGAAAATTGATTAGACATTCTTCTTATTTTAGCAAGGTTAGTTAGGCAATCGCATTATGCTTCCTATAAATATGTAATAGACGAGTGGTAGTTGTATTCTAGGGGAATACATAACTACCATATATTAAAATGAGAATTTTTCTTTGCCCCCTGAATACACCAAAACAGCCTCTAGATTACAATGAAAAAAATATAAATAAAAAATAATTTTAATTTGTAGTATAGAAAAACTGTAAATAACAAGTATTCCATAAAATAAAATAAAAATAGTAGTAAAAATGTATAAATAATAACACATATTTTTCATAATATAAAAAGTATAAATAATAACAAAAAAATATAAATAACAACATATCTTTAGTCTCAAATATAACAAAAAAATATATTAAATAAGAATATAAAAATATTAATAACAACAATTTTTAATTCATAATATAAAATGATATATTAAAAAGGTATAAATAACAACATATCTTTAATTCCAAGTATAAAAAAATATATAAATAATAGTAAAATGTACAAATTATCTTTAATCCATAGTATAAAAAAGATATAGTCAAAATGTATAAACAACAATAGATACAGGAAAAACTATAAAATAATAGAAGAAATAAAAATAACAACAGATCTTTTATACATAGTATAGAAAAAGGTACAAAATGATATAAAAAAAAGATATAAGAGATGGTGAAAAAGGACTACGAAGTGAGCAGTGTATAGGGCTAGCGTGCGGCTAAAAGAATGGACCGGCCAGTGGAGAGAGAGTAGGAATGTCAACGGGACGGGTAGGGTAAGCCTCCCCCATATCTGTATCCGAATTTTCGGATATAATCCGTACCCGAAACAAAAATTCATTCGGGTCAAAAATTTCCCCAATACCCAAATCCGCGAGTAAATATATACCAACAGTTATTATCCGTTATCTGAAAATACTAAAATAAATACATTAAAATCCGAAAAAACCACCAACAAAAAAATAGAAAAAATATTTTACAAATACATAAAATCACAAACAATTTTAAATACATAAAACAAACAACATATTCAAATACAATAAAAGTTCAAATATTACAAATAATTAAGTCATACAACATTCAAAATGTTCTAATTATGAGGTAGTTTCGCGTATTTTTCGGATACGGGTTTGGGTCTGGTATTTTTCGGGTAACGGATAATATCCACGGGTAGAAAATTACCCATGTACCTCACCCAAACCCAGAACGGTTATTTTTTCGGGTATTACCCGATCTGCGGGTATTTTTCGGATAATACCGCCCCGTTCGAACCGGGTATCCGGGAATTCGGGTTTTACCCATTCCATTGACATCTTTAATCCGGAGTGCTGAATGGACCGGACAGTGGACATGAACAACTCCGAAATGCATCCGGCGTGTATTTCTCCGTAGTGTCAAGTTAATAAATTAACATGTTGAAGGGAATATAGTTTTGGATCAAACTAGAAGAACATACAAATAAGGATGATGAAATGATTGAGTTCACATTGAGATTGTGTAAACTCAGGAACCAGTAGATGGTTCGTTCGAACGGACAAAGATGGCTCATTCGAACGCACTATGGTGCGTTCGATTGAATGGGTTATTCAGTTCGAACGCATCTATGTGGAACACAGTAACAATGGCAAGTTCGTTCGAACGGACCGTAAGGTGCGTTGGAACGGACTATGTTCCGAATTATGTGCTGGCAGTTTTTATCTCCAATTAATTATCCTGTAATTAATGGTATGATAATTCTTCTTCTTCTTCCTCAA
This sequence comes from Luzula sylvatica, assembly GCA_946800325.1. Taxonomy (NCBI): domain Eukaryota; kingdom Viridiplantae; phylum Streptophyta; class Magnoliopsida; order Poales; family Juncaceae; genus Luzula; species Luzula sylvatica. The sequence goes on along the minus strand of OX326956.1, from coordinate 45,304,013 downwards.
GAAATCCATTAGAGAAAAGAGAAAATTTGGAGAAAATTTCTCAAAATTCAGATTGAAGCAAATTTATGCGTGAGTACACTAGAAGGATTCACGTGTAGCCGGAAGGTGAGAACTCAAGGTGGATACGGGTAGAGAGATCTCAGTTGAGATCTTTCGTTGTGATCCAAGAAGAGCAAGAACAAGCAAGGTCGGAGATTAACCGGAACGATTCCGGTTGTATACGACAAGACGAAGCTTCATCAACGGTGTCAAATCGTGCGGGTGTGGGACGCACGTGTTGCCAAGGAACGAAGTGAGAAGAGCAACTACAAGCGCGTGTCAACCCTTCTCCATGACCAATTTCATGTGATATGACACTATATATATAGGGGAGTTCTATCATACACCCATTTTGCTTATGATACACCTATTTTCAAGGGTATTTTGTGTAATTATCAAATATTGGTAGTTGCATCTAGCATTATGATTCGTATCGTGAAATCGACGGCGTGGTCCTTGGGATCGGGTCGCACCGGGCTCTTCAATCTGCTGCGCAGAGCTCGGTAGTGACGCCGATCCCCAACAATGTGTCGTATAATTAACATATAAAACAATTAATGTGTATTACTTAATATAATTTATCCGTTGATTATGTGTTACTGTGTTACATGTTAATCAGTTAATGTATATGTTAATTGGGGGCTTCTATCATACACCCTTTTCCTTATCATACACCTATTTTCAAGGGTATTTGGAGTAATTATCCATTTATGAATATTTAAGGTAAGATCTCAAATATATTTATCAATTAATGTTTGACTAAATTGGAATTTTTTGTTGTTCATTTAAACAAAAATGTCCATAAAAAATAAATTTTATGATACATCCTTTTACAAATATAATTAATTGCTAAAATACCCAAAGTACCCTTGTAAAAGGGTGTACGATAGAATTCCCCTTAATATTCTCTTAATTTAATAATTTCTAATTAATATTAAGAAATTACTAATTATTGTGTTAATTAAATAAATATGTTAATTATGATAGGACGTGGTGATGAAAATACCCATGGTGCCTCCGGTGATGAAAATAGCCATGGTGCCCCGTCACATAATTCATCATAACATCTCTATATACTAATTAACAGTCACATGTTAATTAATTATGTGACTTTTCATAATCATGATGTTAATTAAGGTTGTTTTGGGGTTTAGAGAGTGTGGTGGTGAAATCTGGGGCAGGATAAAATAAATGCCTTATGGGGACCATATTTGACCTCATATTTATAACAATAATTATACCCCCCTCATTTCCCCACCACATCCTCTATATCACCAATTAACTATTAATGATGTTTTGGATTTATTTTTAATTTTATAGAATTGGCGAAAAAAGAAAAAAGAAAAGTGTTTGTCTGTCGTCTCAAACGAAACCTGGACGAAATTGCTCCGCCATCCGTGCATATTAGTTGCTCGAAGAAATGCATACCGGTATCGTACAATTCGACCAGATGATATGAAGGTAACTTTTTCATCTTTTTTTAATTATTGATTAATTAATTAAATCTCTAATTTTTGAGTTTTTCAAATTTTGATAGAATCGGTGAAAAAAGAAAAAGATGTTACTCTTTTGTCTCGGACGAGACCTGGACGAAATTGCTCCACACGCCGTGCATATTAGTCGCTTGATGAAATGCCTCGGAGAATCTTGCATGTACCGAAACGAATAGCGGTATCACAGAATTCGACCATATCATATGAATATAATTTTTTCTGTCTTTTCTAAATTATTAATCAATTAATTAAAAAAAAATTTGTAGGTTTTTAAAATTTTGATAGAATCGGTGAAAAAAGAAAACAGGTGTTAGTTTTTTGTCTTGGACGGAACCTGGACAAAATTGCTTCGCATTCCGTGCATATAAGTTGCTCAATGAAATGCCTCGACGAATCTTTCAAGTATCGAAACGAACACCGGCATCGCAGCCTTCAAGAAAGATCAGAATTCAACTCTATGTCAATTGGAAACGTTTTGCATCAAGGTAAATATGTCACAAATTGTTTTTATTATTAATAACGTTTGGTTATAAATTACGTTTTTTTAATCATTTATGTGTAAAGATATGTCGGAAACACTCGACCCCAAGTAATGGAGATGTTAATGCAAGAGGTTTTCAAGAGTGTGTGCCCAGTCGAAGGATGCGAGAGTTTTTCCATAAATTCTCGAACAAACAAAAACATTAATCGTTGTATAGGAATGTACGAAAATATAATTTCTTTCTTTTTAACATTCAAACATTATTACATTTCTGTTTTTACTTTGTTCTGACATGTATATATTTTCGTAGATGCATGTGCGAGCAACCACAACTCGCAATGTACTCATTTTTATGACAGGAAAGGTTTGTCCTTTCTTTCGTAATTATTTTTCTGGTTTGGTTTTTAATTTGATAAATATAATGATTTGTCAATATTACTGGATGATATAGGCAAAGAGGTTTCGAAATTGGAAGAAAAAAATTCAAAATTTTGGAGAGGGTTAAGTTTTACATGCATTGCTTCTCTCTCCGCGTCACGAATATTTGAACATAACTAATATGAAAATACAAACACAAATTACAAATATTTGAACATAATTAATATCGCAAAAATAATAAACATTCGAACATACCAAGCATACATAACAAATCAGCAACGAAGGTATCACATGAATCGAACGAGATATGATATGGTTCAGGACTATGTTTGTCGTCAAAAATGCTAATCACTGTAGCAAAATAAATATGAGATACTAATATGATTACAAACACAATGATAAAACCGAATTGTTTTTGCAAATATGACAGCAATAATATTACATGGTACGAAATACGAAATAAAAAAAATAAAAATACGAGTACAGATGAAAATGCAAATACGAAAGTTAAACATGAATATAAATACACACACAAAACAAAAACATGCAATACAAATACTAAACAAATAGACAAAACGAATTGCCAATACAAATACAAAGCACGTATATAAATACGAATACAAAATGAAAAACAAATATCAATACCATTATGTATCTCCATATGAAGTGCGGACAAAAAAAATCAAAAACAAATTCACGTAAAAAAGCAAAAACGAATACATAAATGGAATACAAATAAAAATACGGACACCAAATAAAAATACGAAATATAATTACGAAATACATATACGAAATACACGCACAAATACAAAATGCCAACACAGGTATGAAATACAAAAATGAAATACGAATACAAAGACGAACACAAACACGAATGTGAATACGAAATACGAAACATGAATGCAAATACTATTTCATGATAACATTTCGAGAAAGATGGCTCTGGAACAATTCAGACGGTTGTTCTGAAATTTGTGAGAATTATGATTTACTAAGGCAAATGCACCGTAACTAAATACGAAATACGTAATACGAAAAAACAAAGATGAGTACATATACATATTGAGTTACAAATGAATTATCAATACGAATACGAAATACAAATACGAATACGAACATACATACAATTATGAACCAAAAACAAACACAAATACGGATACCAAATACAAATACCAAATACAATGACGGAATACAAATACGGAACACACATATACATATAATAAATACAAACACAAGTACGAAATACGAAAATGAAAAAAAATATTAATATGAATACAAATACCAGCACAAGCACAAATACGAATACAAACACAAATATGAATATAATTATGAAGTACGAAAATCGAAATATGAATATGAATACAAATACAAATAAGAATACATATACGCATAAAAATACATAAGCAAATACGAATACAAATATGAAATACAAATATAAATACAGATACAAATACAACTACAAATAAACAAAATTAAATGATTTCATGATAACCTTTCGGCTCATGTTCTTGATTTTGTTAATGATGTATAAAACAATAAACAAATTTTATAGCAAAAACTGTTTGAACTGTTTGAGAAAACGGGCTCTGAAACAATTAAGATGATTGTTCCTCAAAATTTTGTGAAAATCATGATTTATTGAGGCGAACGCACTGTAAATGAATACGAAATACGAAAGAGCAAATACAAAAAAATGAGCACATACACATATGCATATACAAATACTTATCAATACGAAATACGAATATCCGAATACGAACATGAATACAATTATGAACAACAAATTGTTGTTTAATTTAGACCTAGAGGGGGTGAATAGGAAGTCCTACGGTCTAATTTTCGCGGTAATGGATACAATTACAATTTTGTGCGGAAGCGTAAATAAATTAGAGAAAGAAATACAATACCGAAACAAATAACACGCGATATTTTTTTACGGAGTTCGGTAGGTGGTTGCTTTGTAGCTTTAACTCACCGGCTACTTGCTCAATCGACCGACTCGATTGATTGCAAGTACCTACGTCTCCGGGGTTCCCTTGCGCCTTTTCGGCTTTCGATTGAATACCCAACTCAAACAATTACAAGGTTTGCCTTGATCGATTTACACGAATTTATCGATCAATGGCGGGATTTACAATTAGTAACTAGCCTATTACAATTTACTACTAACGAACTAGTCGTGATCGGTCACGTAAGTTGGGAATCGTTTAGTAGTGGATTCGAAATTGGATCTAATAATCTCTAAGAATGTTTAGATGATTAAGCTCAAGATTTTAAAGCTAGGATTCTCTCTTTTGATTGGGAAAATATATTGGTTGAGATAAAAAGAGAGAATGAGGGAAGGGTTCTATTTATAGAACACATAGACCCTTCCCAGAATTAACTTTTTCTGCATAGTCCGTTACAACGGACTTGTAGTCCGTTATAACGGACCATAAGTCAAACTAGCCGTTATGGCTGTCATATTCGAATTTTCACACAGTCCGTTACAACGGAACATATGTCCGTTATAACGGAAGTCTGTGTTAAGTAGTTCGTTGTAACGAACTAAAGGGTCCGTTACAACGTACATTCTTCTGAGAACTTCACTTCAGTTTGGTTCTTATTTTCCGTTACAACAGAGATTATTCCGTTATAACGGTAAGTGGCAGTCCGTTATAACGGATTGGTTAATCCGTTACAACGGACATGAAGGGAAATTCCTACCCTGAAGTAAGTTCAATGTCCGTTACAACGGACATCATTCTGTGACATTGTTCAAGTTTGGATTTAATTAACGTTATAACGGACATTCTTCTGTTACAACGCTTAGGTGGTGTCCGTTACAACGGACTGGTTGATCCGTTGTAACGGACTATACTGTGTTTTCCAATCTTGAATAGGACGAGCATGTCCGTTATAACGGACAATGAGTTCCATTGTAACGGACATCCTACTTTTAGTCTGTTTCATTATTTCACCAATTTGATGAGTTTCGAATATGTTTCTTTGACTAATTTTGAGCTTTAATAATTCATAAACAAGTTTAGGAATACCTATAAGTTGTTTTGGTGATTTGTATGATTTCCCAACTTGCGGAATCTTCGATGTCTTGATCCTTGGTGTCCTCACTATTCTTGAGTGATCTTTACTTGTATTTATCTTGATCATGTGCTTTCGTGCCATCGTTTCTTCATAGTCTTGACTTCCGATGTCTTGATTCTTCTTTTGATCCTTTTGTGGGTTACGTCTTCTATCTCTATAAATGTCACTCCCGTAAATAGATTAGTGGTATCGACATTATTTTGAGATAATCAAACCCTAGGAAATTTGAACCAACACAAATTATCAGTTGCGCACAACGAAAAACAAATACGAATTAAGAATTGCGAATTACGAAATACAAAAAACAAAATACGAATAAGAATAAGAATAGGAACAGGAATAGGAATGTGAATACAAATACGAGTACGAAAACGGAAAACAAATGCCAATATCATGAACTGCGAAATAAAAATAAATTACGAGCACATATATGAAAAATACAAATACGGGATACAATATCTTTTGGATTATTTTCCTTACTTTGCCGATGATGTATAAAAGAATAAACAGATTTTAAGCAAGAACCGTTTGAATTGTTTGAGAAATCCGGCTCTTGAACAATTCAAACGGTTCTTACTCTAAAATTTATAAAATCATGATTTACTGAGGCAAACGCAACGTCTGTGCAGATTTTATATCAAAATGAAATTGTTCGCTCTTTTAGAATGCATCTCATTATGTGTTGTTTTGTTGTGAAATGTTCATATATTATGTATTTTTTTTACATGTCAATTAAAATGTACCCATAATTCATTCATATCATGCATGCAATCGACCGTAAAATTATTTAGATTCAAGATAAATTATGTCTTCGTTCATAAATAAATGTCCATTCCATATCAGACACAGATAACATAATAATTTTGTTATAAATAATTTTTGAAACTTGATTTGTGTATGCCGGAATATTTTTGTACTTACAAGCAATGCAAACAATGAACAATAAAAAAAATAAGATTTCCATATCAGACACAGATAACATAATAATTTTGTTATAAATAATTTTTGAAACTTGATTTGTGTATGCCGGAATATTTTTGTACTTACAAGCAATGCAAACAATGGACAATAAAAAAAATAAGATTTCCAGAAGAAAAAAAGCCCGCGCAATCGCGCGGGCAAAGTGCTACAGATGAGAGAGAGAGAGAGAGAGAGAGAGAGAGAGAGAGAACGAGAGATTTTTATTGCTGGTCTCGGATTTTAATTTGATTTGAGTCTAGTTTTGAAATATTTTGAAAAATAAAATTAATTTTTGAATTTTGAAATTAAAATAGGTTACCCGTATTCATATTCACGCAAGATAGGTGAAAATGATCCTGTTTAAATGTCCTAGATATCACCTTCAAAAAAAAAAAAATCTCCTAGATATCACACTTGATGCTACCGGATATATAAACAGGGGCTCGACCGATCCGGTCCTTAGAACCCAATGGGGATAAAATTTGGTTCTTTTTATTAGGCTTAGTAAGGCCAGTTATCTCGACAGCTTATGAGCCCATTTTCTGCTAAAAATTTGGAATTGAATAGGATCTAATATCATATCGTTGGTCCTGAACTTCACCTCTTCATAAATAGTTAGCTACTATATGCTTAATCTCTATCTAATACTGTGATAAATATAAAATAAATATCATGACAATTTTTCACTAAAAAATCTAATAGAAGTTTAATAAGGATATAGTTTTGAGGGGTTCTTTTTTCTTTGATAAAGTCAAATATCAAATTGCGAGAGACCGAATTGAGTTTAATCAAATTGAAATAATTCATTTGTTGTTTGCATTAAAAAAATTTTTGATCAAAATAGGCTTAAATTACATTTACAACGGGCTAAAATTTGTTGTCTGTTCTAGATACGGAGGAGATGAATGCTCATAAATGTCTACATTGAAAGTCCAACGACGAGAGTTTGCTAGACTTGAAACGCAAGAATGGTATTTTGTACGACTCGTTTCACAATGTGTGAAGAAAAACATATTACAAAAGAATCCTGAAAAATTTATTACGTATTCATGGCACTGTCTCTCGTCCGACGTTATTAAATGCGGTTTGATACCGTGTCTCTCGAACTCAAAAAAGACTTGATGGGATGACGAGAGTGAATTAGATGGGTTAATTAGTACTATTAATTGACTTGTTTAACGATTTAATTTATTCTTCAATTGAATTGACATGTCAATTAACATGTATTAATAATACATATTATTAATTATTGACTGTTAATTAAACGTGTCAATTAACATTTAAATAAGTGAAATAGAAATGAGATGAGTTTTGTGGGACAAGATATAATTTCCGTTATTAAATACACGAATATGTTTATAAACTCATTTTGAGTAGAGCCGATAATGCTAAATATTCACTGTAATGTTTTTCATCCAAACAAATAAAAAATCGAGTGAATGACTCGAAACTTGAAAGAACCAAAATCAGAATGAATCAAAATCCGCACGAGTCGAAATCCGAATGACCCTAAATTTGAACGACCCGTAATCAGAATGATTTGTGATCCGAATCATAGTTTGAAAACTCCAAAACTCGAGTCGACTAGGCATGAGTGAAGTTATTTTTGAAACTCACTTAAAAACTCGTTAAGTATGTTTTAAATTTGAATATGATCTCAATACTAAAAAAAATTAAATAAGAAAGAAAAATAGTACCATCAAAAATATGGGAAATTTTTGGCAAGGGGAAGGGGAAGCGGAAGCGAGGAAGAGTTCAAGTCTATTTTTTTTAAGGTAGTAAACATTACTTATTACATTTTTCATTAAAAAAAAAAGAAAAAGGTTACATCGTTAGAAAGAAAAAGAAATTATGTTCCATAAAAGAACAAATCAAAATCCTAATACAAATCTAGGATTTGTGGTCGTCGGTGCCATTAACGTCGTCTTAGTTTTTGTGTATTCCAAAAGAACTTCTCTGCCATTCAATTGGTATACAGATGTGATGTGACGATCTAAACGTTTCTTTGCACGTCAATCAATTTCTTTCACATTGATCGAGAAACTTCAATCATGCCGAACCGTGGTCGAATCGGAAGTCCGTCTCCAATCAATCGAGGCTTCTTTGCCTTGACGATCCGCCTCCAAGATGTGTGGTCATCACTGTCGTTGAAGCTTGAAAACGAGACCGTCATCGTCGTGACCGTAGTCTCGTCGTGACCATGATCGTCACTGTCGTGTAGTCTTTGCACAAACATCGCTATCAAAGTCGTAGTTTGACATGCTAGAAATTGAGCCCACGTAGGTAGGAGAGAGGAAGTGAAGGCATGGGGAGCTGATTCCTTACAAATCAGACACGATTTCCTTGATTTGGTCCACGATTTGCAGGGATTAAGGGCTCATTTGCTTTCTCAAATCATGCCTCGGTGCTGCCTCGACTTATCTCGATTGGGTTCCTCAATTTCTGCCCCGATTCTTTGACCAAAGCAAACAACGACGCTACTAGCTGCGAACGGTGCTGCTGGCTGCTCGTTGCGATCGATCGACGCTGCTCGCTGTAGAGTTCAAATCTATTTCATTAAGACAATACACAACATGCATGGATGAAAAACATATGTATCATGTTATTTAATTTTAGTAAATAACAAAATTATTTAGGCCTTTGTGTACTATTAGTTTGAACGGTATATCAATTTGTGTTATTTTGTCCATTTTGTACTATCCATTCGAACAGATGTTTGCATCCGTCCGGAATCCGTTCGGACGGATAATTTATTTTCCGTGGAATACTCAGATTTGATTTAGAATTGAAAATTAAAACTTTTTCCATCATGAAATGATTCATTTAGGTTCTACATAAACTTTTTCCATCATATTTATTACTTTTTCCATCATGGAATACTCAGATTTAATCTTCAATGTTTCGCATCTTTCTTTTTAATTTCTCTATATCTTTTATATTTTCATATATTCTTGTATATTCTTTAATGTTTCCTCTTGTATATATATTTTTTTCCATTCTTCATTTATCTTACAAATCTTCAATGACTTCACAATATCTTCAATATCTTATATATCTTCTATTTCATAATATATTCTTGATGTCTTTTATTTATTCCATGTCTTCTTGATTTTTATAGCGTGTACAATGCATTTTGCATACCTCTCTAAAATACACTCAAACAAACTTGTTAACAGCTCGATATTATTTTGAAAGCATAAAAAAAAACCAACACCATCTTGACTCGTTGAGTCAAGTCTCGAGTTTTACACGTTTCAAGTCAGAGGCAGCAGACTCGACTCTAAATCTCAGCTAGTGAAGTTAATTCGGTAGAGTTTCAACTTGACTCGTAGAGTTTTTGAATTTGGATCCGAATGACCCGTAAACCCGGAAAAGTAATAAATATGATAAATTTGTTTGTATTTCATAAAGATTATAATAGTCTAGTGACAAAGTTGATGTTTGGAAGATAGAAGGTCTTGAGTTCAACATTCTTAACTTAAATTTTTTTTTTTTATTTCAGCGCCCCTTATAAAATTCGGCCCCTCCTATATATTGATCTGGATCCGCCTCTGCTACTACCAATTGACACGTAACATGAATTACTGACAATTCAAATGACCCGAACTCAATTGAATTGGAGTGTTGACTTGGATAACTCGAAAACTGAAATCAACAATGATAAATGTATCCTATCTTGATATGAATTAAATATAAAACATATACAATTCATTTCTCTAATATTTAATTATATATGCGAATAGTTTTATTATAATCAAAATATAATATAGATAACAAAAATTATAATAAATAAACAATATATATTATAATAACATTATATTAGAGCTAAAACAATATATATTACAATGAATAAACAATACACGCATCTCCACTCTACAAAATTTATTTCTAAATGCATTGTCCGAAACATAAATCAAATGATCCCAAACAAAATTCCGAATTACCATAATAACAAATTCAAATTACAATCACTACTACTTATTTGTCTAACTACTTAATTGACCCATACCAGATTAATCTCAAAACTCAATGTATGGGGGTCCGAATATCCCGAACACTAAATACCATGAAATTCGACTGATCCGAAAATCAAATATCGTGGATTCCGAATGATTCAAAATCTAAACTTTCTGATATGACACAACAACTATACGTTGTAAAAGATGATGGACTCAATTCTTATTGACATCAATGAATGAAGAACCACCAAACATTTTTCATTTACTCATTAACTTTTTGACATGACATGAAACTCGAAAGACTCGAAAATCAAAATATTTGAAAAACGTAATATCAGAAAATCGAACTATTCGAAAAACCAGATAGTAGAAATAGAATGATCCAAATCCAAATGACTCTAAAATTTAAAAACTAAAAATCCAATAATTCAAAAATCCAATAATTCGTAAAAAAAAGGGCCCACAATTTAATAATCCAAAACCAAACAAACCGCGACTGCAAAACATTCGGAAGACTCGACCGATTGTCACATTTTTTTTCTTGGACAGTACATTGGGCTTAGTCTGGTGACTGGTCAAACAATCAATACGACGACGATACGTCAAGATCCCATCTAAATATGGCCACAGTTTTTATATTTTGCCTGCCACAGGCCCTAGTATTATTCTTATAGGATCTAGTGATTATGTCCTTAATTAATTTTATAAGTAAGAATAATAATAATAAATAAATAAATTCATATGTCCTACGTTTCATTAATGTAAACGAAAATTAAATTCACTTTCAAAATATATGATTTTTATTCAGCCAACTAAGATATGAATTCATTGATATGATATCAATGAATGGAGGACCACGAAACATTGTCTATTTATTATAAATTTTTTTTATTATTAAGCATAGATATGCTGGATAATTAATAAGCGGTAAAATAAATATCAGCTGGAAATTATTTATTTTCGAAAAGTAGCTTAGACTTTTCTTATGAGGTAAATTGGAGCCATGACTACGAGGAGTACATTTGTTTTTTTTCTTTACTAGTAGCTATCAAAAATAGATGAATAGAAATATCAGTATTAAAAATTAAGGAAATCAATGAGTAGCAGAAATATTCCACTAGGAAAAATATATTCGTGACGGCCAAGAAACAAACTAATAATTAATTAGAGACCTTGGGACAACTTTCCAACTTGTTTTAATTTCTTTTTATTTTGATTCATTTTCTTCCTCGTGATTGATATATTTCATTAATTTATAAAAAGACAAGGGTGATAAGTTTGTCTGATGTTATATCACGGAACAATGCAAGTTTGAATACTCATTCATGAACGTGACGCCCAAGTTTTCATATTTCCATGTGCTCAATTATTTTCAAACTTATCAATAAAATTAGAGCTTCGTAACTCATTTATATAGTTTTCAAACTTATCAATACAAAAGTAAAAAAAATTAGGGTTCGTATATCCTCATATTCTTTTTGGAACTTATCAATAAAAAAAATAAAAAATAGGATTCCCTGTATCATTATATTCTTTTCAAACTTAAGGAATAAAAGTAAGAATTAATTCATGTTTCATGTTTCGTGTTTTCATGGCCAATCGTGTGATAACTTAGTTGGTTGAGTTGAGTGTAAAAAACAAAAAATCATATGTTGTAAGACATTGTGAACTCAAGTTTTATAAGATTAATGAATGGAGACATATGAGTTTATAAAAAAATTTAAAATTTATCTCTCTTATTTTTTAATTAATTTTGGGCAATTTCATTATGTTTCGTTACCATAATCATTTAAATTCTTAGATCATGAAATGTGGCAAATTTTGACTATTGACTAACTATTGATTTTTTTATAGGCATAAATATAATTCATTTGTAGGTATTTATGTGTGAATTCTTTTACAACATATTTTAAGCAATTTGAGAAGAACAAATTATCTTACCTTACTGACGTGGAGTATTATCATTTGGTATGTTCGTGTTAAAGCATGTGTATTCGTTTGTTTATTATTTCACGTTAATTTTGCATAATCAAATGTGAATACGAATAGAAGATAATTCATATATGACATACTAAGAAATTAATGTATGTCCATATTAATATTATTTTTGGAATTAAATTTTTAAAATCGAATAAATATATTCATTTGAATTTTATCTATCGAAACATAAATAATTTAAAAAAGAAAAATTGAATGACACTCAACAAACGGTCGCTTGTCGTTACTGATATTTTTTTTATGATGCCGATGGGCTCGAACCAATAAACTCTGAAACATGTGATTTTGTTGTGCCAAACAGTTAACTAATTAAGCTATGATTTTCTTAAAATTATAAACATATATCAAATAATAATGTTATTTTTTAAGTTGTAAATTGAAAAATATCATATGATGTAATAACTTTTAATTACGTTTTTTGCTGAGTTAAACTTCGGTGTTTTTTAATTAACTTCACTACTAAATTCATTGCATTTTGGTTTCTTATAATTTCATTGCATTTATAATTTGGATATTTTTAATGTTATTACTATTTCGTTGCATTTTTTTTATCACTAACAAATTTTTACTACTATTTAGTTAATAGTGTGCAATGTACGTAGAGCGCCCACTTTTAATACAAATTAACGGTCCAATTGTAATCTTATTTCAAATTAAGCAAAGGCGGGGAACCAAACCCCGCAAAAGATATTTCTGAAATTTTTTAAAAAACTTGATTATTTCGTTAATTTTTTTTGCAATCTTGGTCACTTTTGAAAAATTTCATCATTTTTTTCCCATTCCCACAAAAATGTTCAAATTGTTTTTGTTATGTCTTCGTTGTGTATATTATTACCTGCTCCACTCCTGCCTCGTCTCACGAGACTTTCGTTTGTCTTTTTCTTTGATGTCCACCACACAACAGAGCATCTCTCAATTGGCAGTGTGCATGCACTCTTGATGCATACAGGGGCGAATTATATACTACCCACCACGCAAGGTAAACACTTATTTATCCCGCAGGTACTAATTAGATATGTAATAAATGCATTTAATTTTCTAATTAACAATTGCGGAGGATATTGCTGGGTAATTAAGAGGGTGCCTAATATTGTTGATACAGTGGCCAATTAGTACTTCTTTCAAAATTCTGACTATGCTGACACGTGGCAGTCACATAATTATTATATCAACACCCAAATTTAATCCAATTCACTATAAAAAAATCAAGACTCCAAACTAATTCGTCTCCGAAAAATAGCCATATAAGAATAAGAATAAAAATATATGTATCCGATTGATATTTTTTTTCTGGATACGAATACGGTAAACGATTTTTTTCCTAGACACAAATACCGATACATATTTGGATATCAGGATGCGGATATCAAAATGTATCATTATACATATATATATTTTTTAATTTATTTGTTATTTTGTTTGTGATTTTTTTAGGATTATTTTTATTAATGATACTTGAATATTTCGAATAAAAAAAATATTTACTATATCCGATGGTCGGCATGATAATTTGTTTATACATTTATAATATTTATAATTTTACAAATTATTATTTATGGAAAATTTTCATATTTGAGATTAGAGTTGTATTTCTTTCGGATGGACAATTTTTGTTGTTGTTGTTGTTGTAAATAATATAATTATGTATAATAATTATTAGAATATCCAAAATTAATTCATATATGTATTCGTATTCGATAATATCTGAGTCGTATCTCTATCCGTATAATATCCGAACCGTATCCAGATACCGATATGATTTTGGCCATTATCCATTCCTATGCACGTAGTTTAAACCCTACCCATTATACACACATGGACATGTATATAGCTAAAAGGTATATTGTACATCTACAAAAATATTTTTAGAAGGTATAACCAGACATTATTGTATTTCAAAACGATATATCAAATATGTAAATGAAATAATACATAACCGAAAATTTATATTTAATATAATGTATATATTAGAATGTTAACCAAAAAATGTATCATGCTTCAAAAATGTATATTGCAAATAAAAAATTACCACAAAAAAATCGTTTAAAAAAAAATATTTTTTTAAACAATATCAAAGAAAAAAATACACCGAAGCGGAGCGAGGGTAGCAGCTAGTCTTAATAAGAACTTATGGAGCAGTGGCCAATCTAAATTTTTTAAGCGCCAATATATGATTATGTTATTACAATTATGATAAAATTGGAAATATAAGTATTATCGTTATCTTAAACAAATTTGAATTTTTTCACTGTAGTCTTTCTTAGAATATCGTTCTTAATGATATGGAACAAGATCCGTCATTGCATGCGTATTTATTTTTACTTTTCATTTTATATAATTATTGTTTGGGAGCATGAATTTTGGTATGGAATGAAATTATATATATTCATTCCAACCTAATTTTTTGTTCGGTTAAAAAATATATTGGAATTATATTTTTCTGGAAATTTTCTCATTCCACAAAACTTGCAAATTTTGATTCTCCAAATTTGAGGAGTGTCAAAGCTGAGCAAAAGCTGTAATCAAGGAATAATTATATTATAATGATTAAATTAGTATAATTAATACAATACTATATGCCATTATAATAATATATAAGAATTATATTATATCAATATAATTAATATTAGATTTTTTATGTATTAATAAAGAATATTATTATATGGATGAAAAATAATATTATAATAATATAACAATAAAATTATCGTATTATAATAATAATATATTATATGCTATAATATTATTATTATTATTATTATTATTATTATTATTATTATTATTATTATTATTATTATTATTATAATACAACTATTATATTATTACAATTATATATAATATCATATTCATTATATGGATATAATAATTAAAATATAATTATATTTATAATAATATAATTACTATACAATTGCTAATATCATAGTAATTATATTATAATAAAAAAAACTATATTAATTATAATAATTATAGTATAATATTGTACTAATACAAAGTACATTTAATGTTTTTATATTTTTATTAGAACATATTATATGCGTATGATATAATATTATTTTGTACAATAATATTATAATGATTTTATATTGCAATATTATTATATTATTCTAAAATTTAAAAGTTATATTAAATGCATATAATACATATAATATAATTATTATATAATTGCTAATAATATAGTAATTATATTGTCTTAATAAAATTATTATATCCACATAATTGATATAAATTATTTATTTTTTATATTATTATACGATCCTTATATTATAGATATAAAATAATTATAATTGATATAATATAATATTATATATGTGTAGTTAATATTATATTGTCTATTATTTTAATAATATTATTACATAGATAGAATAAACATTATTTGTACAATTTCCATAAAACTGTGGGAATTCTAATTTCCCAACTTTTTACTTCTCCACTGGCAGTTTGATTATTTATATATAATAATTAGTGCATTTTATATATTTTCAAATTCTTTTTTAATTCAAATTCTTGTAGTCACTGAATATCATTAATTTTTTATATAATAATATTATTACATAGATAGAATATCATTAATTTTTTAATTCAAATTCTTTTAGTCACTGAATATGTATTGATAATTGATACCCTTTTTTATATAATAATTAGTGCATTTTATATATTTTCAAACTAGAGTAATTAACTTTCAAATGTTGTAATTATAATTTTGTATCGACTAGAACTCATCAAGAGTGAACATTAACGATCACTCAATTAAACGTGTAATCAACACGTGGCAGTTTGATTTTTTTTTTCACCGTATATCATACGTTTAAAAATGAATAATAATAAAAGTTATACCATTGCATACTTGTAAAAATATACTATATATTGTATTTAAAAAAAATATATATATCTTACATTTAAAATATATAAGATACATATGCAAATGTATAACAAACAAAAATATATCATATATATGAAAGTGTATACCATAAATATATATATCATACTTCTAAAACGAGAAGTACCAATGTTTCTTGATCAATATCGATGAAGTTTCCTTCGAAGTTTGTCTTCTCAGTTTTCTATAAATTGAGTTTAATTTTAACATTTTTCTATAAATGAATATCACGATGTAAACTATCTTCTATGGTTATTTTATCCTCTCGCGCGATATTCCATGTTTCTTGATCAATACCAATGTAACCGATAATCTCAGTACTGGTATGCATGTTAATACTCTGTTCCATTATTTTTATTCCTTGCTTCTTGATATTATTAGTTTTGATAAAAAAATTGTCTTTTCTATAGAATACGAAAATAAACTTGTGTAATATCTTTAAGAGATATTATATTTATGACATAAATTAGGATCGCGATGCTGATCCTGTCATAAAGAGAATTCAAATGAATATATTTCATGAATTTTTAAAATTTAAATGTTGTCATTTTTTTTATAATATTTGATATATATGTACTAATATTATATATTACATTATTATTTTGATATATGAGTTAGTCATTTTTGTTAATATTCACATCACATCTTAAGTAAATTAATATAAAAGAATAAACAATTGAATAAAACTTATCGAATGTAGCAAATTATAATAAGAGATTATACGTCGTCATGTAACAAGACATAATATTCTAAAACTGTTCAAAGTTTCAATTTTCTCATGAATTATAATGTTGTAGTTAAAATAATTTTGAACACCTGACAAAAAAAATTGTCTAAAAATAATGAAAATTGAAAGTTTGGGATTAATAAGAGATTACTCTTTTGATTGTTTAATATGTACAAAAATAAGAATTGTATATATGAATGGTGATACGAATCATTTTAGAAACTTATCGAATATAATTTTAAATAAATACATAATAAATGAATAAATAAATTTGATTAAACACATAAATCGTCTTAAATTAATAATTGTTAAATACATTTAAAAAATCTAATTTCGTACATATTTCTTTTCTAGTTATTTGATTTTATAATTAATCGTGAATAAACAATAGAAAATATATAAAGAAACAATATTAATTTATTTACTAACGACGGAAAAATATATTTGGTCCCCCAAACTAATCCCAATCTCTTTGATGAGGTGACATGTGCGGTGATTAATACTTAATTATGAGTTAATTGATACGTCGATATATTTTAATATTAACGTGTTAAATTCATTTAATCAAAAATACTAATCAATACAATTAAATATATTTTTGACACCTCATCAATTGTGTGTTGGAGTGAGTTATGGAGCTGCATATATAATCCCAGTGAAAACGAACCATCCCTAGAGGCAGAGGCTATAAATAGGTTTCTTTCACCCATTCAGGATTCCAAGTAAACCAAGAAGCGAAAGACCACTTCGCTTCTCCATCCCTCCCCTCACCACTCAAAGGTCCAATGGAGGCACCGTTAATCTCGAAGGCAGCCGACTCATCCGAGAGAAGAGTAGAGGTCGTAAACGAGGTTAAACGGCAATTATGGCTTTCTGGACCAATGATAGCAGGGAGTTTGTTGCAAAATGTCGTACAAATGATTTCGATTATGTTCGTGGGTCATCTCGGCGAGTTATCTCTCTCCGGTGCTTCCATGGCTAGCTCCTTCGCTGGCGTTACTGGCTTTAGCTTTGTGGTATTTTTCCGATTTCATCCCTCTTGTTTCTCATAATTTTGAAAACAACTCTCGATTTTAGTTTGCATGTTTTAAGCATTTCACATTTGATATTTTCTCAATTGATATGAAATATTTTCCGAGTATTTCAATTGCGTACTTGTTTTTATTACCAGTATTTTCTACAAAAAAATTTGGTTCATGCAACCCACTAAGTACCAATATTTTCTACAAAAAAAATTTGGTTCATGGAACCCCACTAAGTATCAATATTCAAAATCTAAAATTGCTGGTACAATAAATAAATACGGCCTACACAAATTAATTTCTCTATATAGATTATCCGAAGAAGTTGAGAGATAAAGATAGAATAACAATGGATCAGAAAATAGCCATCGATGAACCTTTAATAACAGAGCCGAGTTTGAGAGAGAGAGAAAGTGGTGAAATACGAAGTGAGGTGAAAAGGATAGTAAATCTGGCATGGCCAATCATATCCAGAAATTTACTAGAATTTCTAATTCGATTTATATCTCTTATATTTGTTGGCCATATCGATGAATTATCTCTCGCCGGAGTTTCCTTAGCAGGTTCCATTGTTAATGTCACTGGTTTCAGTATCATGGTATCGTTTTCTACATTTTGGTCCCTTATTTTTCTTTTGTTTTTTTCTGTAGAGCTTTGTTTGCAACTCTATTAGCAAAAATAGCACCCTTTTGTTTAGATTCGTAAAAATAACATTTTCGCCCAAGTCCTCTGGTGAAAATGAAGTACTTTCACAAATATTAATGATCAAATTGGTGGTTAGAAATACGGAATATACATTTTCACCCCACCAATCACCATAGTGCGAAAATAAAAAAAAATAATATTGATCAGTCCTAATGCATGTAAATTGGTTTGAAAGAAAAAAATCGCCCAAATGCATGTAATCCAAGATCAAAGTTAATTATTCTGATCCTTTTGTCTTTATTCCATAAATTAATAATGAGATCAAAGCTCAGAACCAGATGAGTTGCATTTTTTTTTTAAAATTAATGGATATCTCCAGTGTTATTTAGACTGGAGAGAAGAAAACTGTATTGCCAGTCCTTTTCTTTAGGAAGTGGATCAAAGAAAAAAACCAGGGTCAACATCTCAGCATCTCAGATAAATCTTTGATATTTACCTATTAACCCTTCTAAAAAAAAATCCTAAATATCATATTTACCCTTACAAAAATAATGAACGTACTAACATTTTTCTTTTCATAATTTATTTACCAACTAGATGGGCAGTGCAAGTGCAATGGATACTTTATGCGGACAAGCATATGGAGCAAAAGAATACCATTTATTAGGAATCCACAAACAAAGAGCCATGATCATTCTAACCCTAATTAGCATCCCCTTAGCCACGATTTGGTTCTACACCGGTGAAATCCTTCTTTTTCTTGGTCAAACCCCCGAAATCTCCGCGGAAGCGGGTATATATGCAAAATGGATGATTCCGTCTTTATTCGCATACGGTCTCCTCCAATGCCACGTCAGATTTTTGCAGACTCAAAACATCGTGTTTCCCACGATGATTAGCTCTGGTTTCACTGCAATAATGCATGTGCCTGTGTGTTGGGTTTTGGTGTACAAATTGGGGATGGGAAGCAAAGGAGCCGCTTTGGCTAATGGAATTTCGTATTGGGTTAATGTCGGGATTTTGGCAGTTTATGTCAGGGTTTCGGAGAAGTGTAAAAAGACTTGGGTTGGATTTTCTAAAGAGGCATTTCATGATTTGATGGGGTTTGTTAAACTCGCCATTCCTTCTGCTTTGATGGTTTGGTAAGAAATTTGTTTTCAATATATTTTATTTTTGATTGCTTTTTGGGTAATTAAGTATAATTTTATGAAATATTTAGTTTGGAATGGTGGTCGTTTGAATTTCTCGTGCTTCTTTCTGGCCTTCTTCCAAATCCAGAGCTCGAAACCTCTACTCTTTCCATTAGGTGAGTTAATTTTGTAACATTATCTCTCTTGTTAGTTTAGTTTGATTTATATATATATATATATATATATATATATATATATTTTTTTTTTTCAGTCTTAACACGGCTTCGTTTATGTTCATGATTCCTTTCGGTCTCGGTGCCGCCATAAGGTTAGTGTCCCGTGTCACTTCTCTTAGTTGATTTGTGAAATAACATTCTACTAAAATTATTTTGCAAAATAAATTTATAATAATGTTTGTTTGTATATTTTATATTTGTACAGTACAAGAGTTTCGAATGAACTTGGTGCAGGAAATCCACAAGCAGCCAAATTAGCAGTTTTTGTCGTATTGTTCTTAGCCGCAGCAGAAGGAATAGTATTCGGAATAATGCTAATTTGTATCAGAAATGTATGGGGTTACGCGTATAGTAACGAAGAAGAGGTTGTTACATACGTGGCCATTATGTTGCCCATTATCGCAATTTCCAATTTCTTTGATGGCATTCAAAGCGTCCTTTCAGGTAAAAGATATTTTTGTTGTTATTTTGATATTTTTGTGATGTTTTCTTTTTCTTCTTATTTTCTTGTAAAATGAGTTTGGATTGGTTTGTAAATAGGGGTGGTAAGAGGGTGTGGATTGCAAGAGTTGGGTGCTTATGTGAATCTCGGAGCGTTTTATGTGGTTGGTATTCCTACGGCTATCGTTATTGCTTTCGTAGCTCATGTTGGAGGAAAGGTACTTCGATTTATAGTTTTATATTTGTGTGTGTAGAAAAAAGATTGTCGAATTTCGAAATCAAATTGTAGATTTCGAAACAAAAAAAAGTTTGCGAACTTCTAGAATTCGATATAAGTTAATTTTACAAAATTCTATTTGTGAATACTAAAAAAAATGTTATTTTACAAAACAAATCTTTTTATAACAGTATTCCAAAATCCAAATAGAATTAGTCACTGATTTTTTTTACCAAATATTGATAGGGACTTTGGATGGGAATTGTATGTGGAACTTTTGTTCAAGTCCTCATGCTTATGACAATTACACTATGCACAAATTGGGAGAAAGAGGTAAATTAATAAATTATTTACTAATTTTCTTTGTTTTTATTTCAGCATGTTTTTTTTTTTTTTGTAATTTTGTATGCTAATATGTTCGATAAAATTTCAGGCAAGAAAGGCGAAAGATAGGGTTTTCAGCTCTTCTCTTCCTATAGACATGATCAATTCATGATACCTGTTAGTAGGCTTTATTAACCAAGATTACAATTTTGCGACAAACCAAAATCAACGACGTTAATTAGCTTTATGTGATAATATTTAAATTTTGGGGGTATCTATTGTCTGAAATAAAAAAATTGTTTGGAAAAATATGATGTGTGTCCTGAAATGATCAAAGTTCTGATTTGATCATAATGTAGCATTGTAATATTAGTCACTATTGAGACATTAAATTTT
Organism: Luzula sylvatica; assembly: GCA_946800325.1. Lineage (NCBI taxonomy): Eukaryota > Viridiplantae > Streptophyta > Magnoliopsida > Poales > Juncaceae > Luzula > Luzula sylvatica. Next base: position 45,282,609 of record OX326956.1, on the reverse strand, counting down.
TTGAAGTTGAACCCGTTGGACTTACCTCCTTCTTGATTCCGGATAAGATACCCTATATAGCTAGGAAAAGGAGTTAATTTCATTACTGACATATGTGCGCATATCTTTACTGGCATAGAGGGACTTCAGTATAGTAACGAGCGAGTCAGACCCAAAGTTTAGGTCAAAGCGGTGGAAAGCAAAGTACAGAGCAACCGTCAATTCGCTAGCAAGAGGATTGCAAGGAATGAATTACTTAATGGTCAAAGCTAAATAGGCAATGACCATGTTGATTTTATATAAAGAACCCAAAAAAGCAATACATCAAAAAAATGTAGGGTTTTCAGATTGGACAAGAAAGTAATTAGAAAAAATCACAAGAAATTATCTAATATAGTTTGTCTATCTAACTCCTACTCTGACTTACTTTCCTTAATGCTAACCAATGATATTTCCTCAGAAACCTCTAACTCCTGACACAATAGAAAAGACAACAAGCAAATCCCAGAGTCCCAGTTTTCACACTCCTTCACCAAAACCAAGACCTTCACCTAACCCAAATTCTCATCCAACAGCTACATCTGATACAAACTAACTTCTGCCTCCTCGGGCCGCCAAAAACACCTGAGGCGCCTAAAAAATGGAAAATGGGACACGTGGATGCTGCATCCACACAACTCTCTGCTCCACCAACAGGCCCACCATTCGCTAGCGAATCAGTACTTATGTAGAGTAGAGAGCCTCAAGTCTCAAAGCACAATGACGACGTGAACCCCTTCCTTTACCAAAACAAGCTTTCTTATTGTTTGTAAATTTTGGTGAAAAGTTATGTACTGGAAGATACGATAGCAATGATCTAAAAACATGTTATTATAACTCCTCTCAAAGCATAAAAAGATTGATATGAATCGAAAATAATTTTTTTTTAGTGTTTGTACAATTTTGTGAAAGTTACGTAGTAAAAGCTTCAATCCAAACCATCTCAAAAACACGTTATTTGAACTCCTCACAACGTTAAATGATCAATATGAATCGAAAAACAAACTTTCTTAGTGTTTGTAAAATTTGTTGAAAACTTATGTAGTAAAAGATACGATACAAATTATCTAAAAACATGTTATTTCAACTCCTCAAACGGTAAAAAGATTGCTATGAATCGAAAAACTAACTTTCTTAGTGTTTGTAAAATTTGGTGAAAAATTATGTAGTAAAACATACGAAAAAAATTGCTATGAATCGAAAAGAAAACTTTCTTAGTGGTTGTACAATTTGGTGAAAAGTTACAAAGTAAAAGATTCGATCCAAACCATCTAAAAAACACGATATTTGGACTCCTCCGAGCGTTAAAAGATTGTTATGAATAAAAAAACAAACTTTCTTAGTGTTTGTAAAATTTGGTGAAAACTTATGTAGTAAAAAAATACGATATAAATGATCTAAAAACATGTTATTTCAACTCCTCAAATGGTAAAAAGATTGCGATGAATCGAAAAACTAAATTTCTTAGTGTTTGTAAAATTTGGTGAAAAGTTATGTAGTAAAACATACGATATAAATGATCTAAAAACACGTTATTTGAACTTCTCAAAGCGTAAAAAGATTGCTATGAATCGAAAAGAAAACTTTCTTATTGTTTGTACGATTTGGTGAAAAGTTACGTAGTAAAAGAGTCGATCCAACCCATCTCAAAAACATGTTATTTGGACTCCTCAAAACGTTAAATGATCAATATGGACCGAAAAACAAACTTTCTGAGTGCTTGTAAAATTTGGTGAAAAGTTATGTAATGGAAGATATGATACAAATGATCTAGAAACACGTTATTTGAACTCCTCAAAAGCGTAAAACGATTGCTATGAATCGAAAAAAAAAAATTTAGTGTTTATACAATTTGGTGAAAGTTACATAGTAAAAACTTCGATCCAAACCATATCAAAAACACTGTAGAAGAATCCGGAGTCGAATTAGATGAATCCAGATTATTAGGGAATTATACACAGCTGTGATTCTCTTTATATTTGCAGTTAAAACATGCCTTATTTATAGGATATCTTTGTTATTCAGTTTCCTGGTTTAGAGGCAGAATATTTCTGTTTTATTTATAGGATATCTTTGCTATTCAGTTTCCTAGTTTAGAGGGCAGAATATTTACTTTTTTGAAATACGATTTGTACCTATAAAAGGAGAAGAAAACATCTCTTTAATCATCAGAAATAAAATTCACCTTTTCTCTCCAACTTTTCTATATGGTACCAGAGCAAAAATGATCTAAGAACGGTTTTTTTATTTATCCTAGTTGGCTTTTCTTCATCTTTTCTTCTTGCTCCCACAGTCCTTTATGGTTGAAGGCGAGATGTCCGTTTCAACTGGAGAAAGTACTGGTAGTAACTCTGCTGGTCATGGCCGCACATCCAACTCTCTTGCTCCTTTTTCCGGGAGTGATCTCTCGTCCTTACATATCACGTCTCATAAACTCGATGGGAAAAACTACCTCCAGTGGCTCAGTCTGTCAAAATCGTCATATGTGGCAGGGGAAAACTTGGCTACCTTACCGGAGACCTTCAATCGCCGTCTCTCACCGACGCAGCCTACTCCACTTGGCAAGCTGAGAACTCAATTGTTCTTGCGTGGCTAATCAACTCTATGGATCCTAAGATCAGCCGCCGGTACCTCTGGTTCCAAACAGCCAAGGAGGTTTGGGACGCTGCCCGTCGTATGTACTCGGATCTTGGTAATGCGTCTCAGATTTTTGAAATTCGTGCAAAACTCAAGGAGCTCAAACAAGGTTCAACCTCTGTCACCCAGTACTTCTCCTCACTACAAGATCTATGGCAGGAACTTGATCTCTTTCTTGATGGTAGTCTCACATGTGCCGAGTGTGATGTTAAAATAAGACAACAAATCGAAAGAGAGCGTGTCTTCGATTTTCTCGCCGGTCTTAACAGGAACCTCGATGAAGTCCGTGGCCGGGTTGTTGCTCGAGATCCGTTCCCATTCACTGAAGATGCATTTGCTGAAGTCCGACGTGAAGAAGTACGACGGAAGGTCATGCTCACCGATGAATATCCTTTGCCCGAGCCTACACCTACCTCTGATGTATCTGCTCTTGCAACTAACCGCTTCAATGGATCCTCTGATCGTCATCGCGGTAACCGGCCCTGGTGTGATCATTGCAAACGCCCGGGCCATACCCGTGAAAAATGTTGGGTACTTCATGGAAGACCCGCAAACTGGAAGCCCTCTACACCACATGCCAAAGCTCATCAAGTTCAAGCCGAAGGCAATGTTGCATCTTCTCTTCCGTTCAATCAGGCCCAACTGGATCAACTTTGCCAACTCTTAAATCGATGCACCAACTTCTCCAAGCAGTCACCATCGTGCTCCATTGCTCAGTCCACCATTGCTCAGTCCGGTATAGTTCCCTTAGCATTTTTCTTGTCAAATCAGGCCTTAAATCTCTGGATTGTCGATTCAGGGGCATCTCATCACATCACAAGTAATCGTTCCTTATTCCGTGATTATATTCCATGTCATTCCCATGCCACTGTTCGCACGGCCAATGGTTCCCACGTTCCGATTGCTGGTTCTGGAACAATCACATTGTCATCCACTCTCACTCTCAAATCTGTTCTTTATATTCCATCTTTCAAATGTGGTCTTATTTCTGTTAGTAAATTGACTCGTGACAACAATTGTAATGCTCAATTTTCGTCTGTTTCTTGTGTATTTCAGGACCGAACATCGGGGAAGACGATTGGCAGTGCTAGGCTTCATAACGACCTCTACTATCTCGGGAATGCTTCGCCTTTATTTAATTTGCAATCTTCTGTGTCTAATGTCTCTACTTTGTCGAACTCTATTTCCCATCAAATAAAGTTATGGCATCAACGTTTGGGCCATCCAAGTTTCTCTTACTTAAAACATTTGATTCCCAAATTATTTTCTAGTAAAGAGATTGTTGATTTTGATTGTGAAATATGTCAATTAGCCAAACACACTCGTGTACCTTATTCTCCAATTCCACATGTTTCTTCCGCTCCATTCTTTCTTATTCACAGTGATCTTTGGGGGCCATCTAAAATCACTACTTCTCACGGGAAAAGATGGTTCATAACTTTCATCGACGATCACTCACGAACCACTTGGGTCTACTTGCTTCGAGATAAATCTGAAACTAGTCAAGTTTTTCAATCATTTCACAAGATGGTACGTACTCAATTCCAAACAGATATTCGAATTCTTAGAACCGATAATGGTAAAGAATATTTCAATTCTATTCTTGGCAACTTCCTTCTCACAAATGACATTATTCATCAAAGTTCATGTGTCAATACACCACAACAAAATGGTGTCTCAGAGCGAAAAAATAGACATCTCCTAGAGGTTGCTCGTGCTCTTATGTTCACTATGCATGTTCCAAAATACTTATGGGGCGATGCTATTCTCACTGCGACCTATCTTATTAATCGCTTACCTAGCCGGACTCTAAAATTTCAAACTCCTCTAAATATTCTCCAAAAATCTACGTCGTATTTTTCCCGCCCTAACTCGCTTCCACTCAAAACATTTGGTTGCCAAGCCTTTGTCCATATTCATGACCACAACCGCGGCAAATTAGATTCTCGAGCACTCAAAACTGTGTTGGTCGATTATTCTCCAACACAAAAAGGGTACCGTTGTTTCTGTCCTGCCACAAAAAAAACATATGTCTCTTGTGATGTCACATTCTTTGAGTCCAAGCCATTCTTTCCTACAACTTCGCTTCAGGGGGAGACACGAGATGAAGCAAGTTGTTCATGGGATCTCTTTGAGCCGAATACTCTAAATATTGTCCCGGCCATGATCACTCCACTTCCTACTCTAACAAACAGACCATCTGCACCCCATCATTCACCACCTCCAAACCAATCTGAAACACATGTCTCTCCTCCTAGTAAATTGCAGGTTTATTCAAAGCAAAAGTAAACTCAACCAAATAGGGAAGTTATGAATCCTTCGCACTATCACGAAGCAGACCCGATGCCTGATCCATCACCACCAAATGAGTCAGGTGAATCTCATCCTCCACTTGATCTAGATTTACCAATTGCTGTACGAAAGGGTATTCGATCGTGCACAAAACATCCTATCTCTAAATTCATCTCTTATTCAAAATTATCACCTTCATATCGAGATTTTACTTCCAGTTTGTCTAGTATCTCTATTCCCAGGTCCATTGAAGAGGCTATGCTCAGTCCAGAGTGGAAAGAAGCTATCTTGGAAGAAATGAAAGCACTGAAACACAACCGGACATGGAACATTGTCGACCTACCACCTGACAAAAAACCGGTTGGCTGCAAATGGGTATTTACCGTGAAATACAGAGCAGACGGGAAAATTGAAAGATAGAAGGCTCGGTTAGTTGCCAAAGGATTTACTCAAACCTATGGCATAGATTACACCGAGACCTTTGCCCCAGTTGCAAAACTGAATACAGTTCGAATCCTCCTCTCCTTGGCAGCTAATTCGGATTGGTCTATCCATCAGCTCGACATAAAGAATGCATTCCTAAATGGCGAGCTTGAAGAAGAAGTCTACATGAGTCAACCGCTTGGATTTCAAGATCAAACGGGAAATAATCCAGTATGTAAACTCAACAAATCTCTCTACGGCTCAAAGAAATCTCCACGAGCGTGGTTTGAATGGTTCTCGAATGTAATAAAGAAGAACGGTTATTCTCAGGGACAGTCCGATCATACCATGTTCTTCAAACATTCAGAAACCGGTAAAATCACAATCCTCATTGTTTACGTAGATGATATCATAGTGACGGGAAGTGATGATCAAGAAGTAGAAGAAGTCAAGAAGATAATGTCAAGGGAATTTCAGGTCAAGGATCTTGGTGCACCAAAGTATTTTCTTGGAATTGAATTTGCAAGAACTAGCAGAGGAATTTCAGTTTCGCAGAGGAAATACACGTTGGACCTTTTGGAAGAGACCGGTATGCTCGGTTGCAAACCAAGTAAAACTCATATCGAACTTGGAAACAAGGAGAGGTTTTCTGAAGGTGGTCTTGTTGACGTAGGGAACTATCAACGCCTAGTGGGTAAACTCATTTATCTTTCACACACAAGACCCGACATTGCATTCGATGTTATCCTTGTTAGTCAGTATATGCATTCTCCACGTCAGGGACATCTCAATGCTGTTTACAGAATTCTGAGGTACCTAAAAAATACCCCAGGAAAGGGATTGTTTTTTGCGAAAAAGGAGGATAGAAGAGTAATCGCTTTCACTGATGCCGATTGGGCCGGATCATTCGACGACCGGAAATCTACATCCGGATATTGTACCTTGGTGTGGGGAAATCTAGTAACATGGCGTAGTAAGAAGCAGTCAGTAGTGGCAAGAAGCAGTGCCGAAGCCGAATTTAGGGCATTGGCTTACGGTGTTTGAGAACTGATTTGGATTAAAAGGGTGTTAACTGAGTTGAAGATCACACTTGAGGAACCAATGATACTTTACTGTGACAATAAATCTACAATAAGAATTTTGCCCAAAATCCCGTCCATCACGATAGAACAAAACATGTGGAAATGGATCGTCACTTCATCAAAGAGAAATTAGATAAAAAGATTATCAAGATCGAATATGTCCCGACATCTCATCAACTAGCTGATTTACTTACGAAAGGACTGTCAGAACTCACTCTTGGGTTTCTTGTAAACAAGCTTGGTCTCGTCAACATCTTCGGTACAAGCTTGAGGGGAGTGTAGAAGAATCCGGAGTCAAATTAGAGGAATCCAAATTATTAGGGAATTATACACAGTTGTGATTCTCTTTATATTTGCAGTTAAAACATGCCTTATTTATAGGATATCTTTGTTATTCAGTTTCCTGATTTAGAGGCAGAATATTTTTGTTTTATTTATAGGATATCTTTGCTATTCGGTTTCCTAGTTTAGAGGGCAGAATATTTACTTTTTTGAAATATGATTTGTACCTATAAAAGGAGAAGAAAACATCTCTTTAATCATCCGAAATAAAATTCACCTTTTTCTCTCCAACTTTTCTATAAACACGTTATTTGGATTCCTCTGAGCGTTAAATGATCAATATGACTCGAAAAACAAACTTTCTTAGTGTTTGTAAAATTTGGTGAAAAGTTATGTAGTGGAAGATATGATACAAATGATCTAAAAACACGTTATTTGAGCTCCTCAAAGCATAAAAAGATTGTTACGAATCGAAAAGAAAACTTTTTAAAGTTACGTAGTAAAATCTTCGATCCAAACCATCTCAAAAACATGTTATTTGGACTCCTCAGAGAGTTACAGGATTGTTATGAATCAAAAAACAAAGTTTCTTAGTGTTTGTAAAATTTGCTGAAAACTTTTTTCGTAAAAGATACGATACAAATGATCTCAAAAACACGTTATTTGAACTCCTCACAGCGTTAAATGATTAATATGAATCGAAAAACAAATTTTCTTAATGTTTGTAAAATTTGCTGAAAACTTATGTAGTAAAAGATACGATACAAATGATCTAAAAACATGTTATTTCAACTCCTCAAATGATAAAAAGATTGCCATGAATCGAAAAACTAAATTTCTTAGTATTTGTAAAATTTGGTGAAAAGTTATGTAGTAAAACATACGATACAAATAATCTAAAAACACGTTATTCGAACTCCTCAAAGTGTAAAAAGATTGATATGAATCGAATGTAGCAAATTATAATAGGAGATTATAAATCGTCATTGTAACAAGGCATAATATTCTAAAACTGTTCAAAGTTTCAATTTTCTCATGAATTATAATGTTGTAGTTAAAATAATTTTGAACACGTGACAAAAAATTGTCTAAAACTAATGAAAATTGAAAGTTTGGGATTAATAAGAGAGTACTCTTTTGATTGTTTAATATGTACACAAATTAGAATTGTATATATGAATGGTGATTCGAATCATTTTAGAAACTTATTGAATATAATTTTAAATAAACACATAATAAATGAATAAATAAATTTGATTTAACACATAAATCGTGCTAAATTAATAATTGTTAAATACATTTAAAAAATCTAATTTCGTACACATTTCTTTTCTAGTTATTTGATTTATAATTAATTGTGAATAAACAATAGAAGATATATAAAAAAACAATATTAATTTACTTACCACCTACCAATGGGATTTGAGAACGGAAAATATACTTGCTCCTCAAACTCATCTTAATTCATTTGATGAGGTGACATGTGGGTTGATTAATACTCAATTATGGATTAATTGACACATCGATTTATTTTAATATATTAATTTAGTATATTAATGGTAATACCTGTTAATTTACTAATCAATACAAATTAAATGGGTCGAGAGCATGTCCAATGCCCATCGGACCAAATCATGACCACTCATCTGTTGAACGGTCGGATTTTATTAAAATAAATCATGATTTAACATCCATTTATTTTTTCCGTTAAATCAAATATGGAAATGAATCTTGCACTCAAAGACCCGACCCTATGGGTCAAAAACAGAAGCTCTCTCTCCTCTCTCTTTCTCTCTCTCTCTCTCATGACCTTTAGTTTGTTACGTATAATGACTTGAGTCTTATTTTATTTTTTATTTTTGGGAAAATTTCTCCTATATCCTTACTAAGTTCAGAAATTACGTATTTATCCCTCTTAAATTATTATTTTTGAGCAAATTCGGAGAGGGCTCGAAGTCCCACATCCAAATAATTTTTTTATAAATAATAACAATGTCTTTTTTTCATTTTTTACATGCTATTGAAAAGAAAAAAAACAAAAAATAGAGAAATGGCAAATAATAATTACACTCCTGTATATAACTACTTATAAGTATATATAAGAATAAAAGAGATCAATCTTTCTGGGCTTTTTTTACTTTATATCAAGCACAATCGGCCCATTCTTCTTCCTTCTTTTTACTGCCCCGACACAAGTACATCATGTTTATCCTCTTTCATTGTACTTCTCCCTCAGTCCTCTTCGCCATGGCTGCTTCTCTGCGTAATCAACTTCCATTCTCTTAATACCTCCCCCACAAACATCGATCCTTCCTTTCTTTTCTCTGAGAAAGCTCTCGAGCACCTCTCTCTCCAAGCCACAAATAAATACATCGCCACCAGCGTTCTACTTTCAATCGTTTTTTGATTGCTTGAAAGGGATTCAGCCATTATCTCAAATGAACTCGAGAGATCCGGGATCGAGGTGAATTCCTTCGCCACTTCTTCCCAATGCCTAGCCAAGAAAGGACATTCGCTCACGAAATGGGACACTGATTCAGCACCGGCACAGCACAAATAACACCTATTCGTAAGTTCCCATCCCCTCTTTTGCAAATTTTCGATAGTTACAATTTTATTCTTCTTAAATAACCAAAGAAATATCAACATTCTTGAAGGAATTTTAATCTCCCAAATTAGGCTTAGATCAGTAAATGAATATACCCCTTTCATGATAAAGTTATAGGCTTTTTTAGTTGTATACCTTGAATCTCCCCATTTCCATATAACTTTGTCTTCCTTTTCATCATTCAATCGCTGATTATCAATTAAATCAAGTAATTGATTGAATTCCTGCTCCTCTTCTATCGTTAATTCCTCGCTGAATATTTCCCTGAGATTCATGATTCCTTTGAAACAGGCTAGTGTACCAGTAACCATATATGATTTGGCATATATTCTTGGAAATTTTTGGTACAATAAACCATATCCCCAATCATTGTACCAGAAGCTTATCTTGGTACCACTCCCAACTTCAAATGTTGAATTCCTCCAAAAGAAATTCAAATATTTTCTGATATTATTCCAGAAATAAGAGTCATCCAAATTTCTTCTCCCTTCCATTTCTGATTTAGCAACATTACTCACAAATGTCTGCCAATTAATTCCTTTATCTTTGTTGTAAAATTTCCATAACCATTTCATTAATAAGCAATCATTAAAAATTTCCAGATTTAAAACACCAAGACCCCCCCATTCTTTTGGTCTGCACACAGATTTCCATGATGCCAAATGGTATCCTTTATTTTCTAATCCTTTCCATAAAAATTTTGACCTAATTGATTCCATTTCCTTAATAGCCCACTTAGGAAATTTAGAGACCATAAAGTAATATGTGGGTATGGAAGTTAAGACTGCATTTACCATCACTAATCTTCCACCAATTGAAAGTAAAGCTCCCTTCCATCCCTCCAACCTTTTTCTTATTTTTTCAATTATGATTCGGAATTCCACTTTATTAGGTTTTTTATCACTCAATAAGTAACCTAAATAGTTCAATGGAAATTCCACTTTTTTACAACCTAATTCCTCTTCCATTATACTCCAATTTTCCTCTCTGCTATTTAGTACTACAAATTCTGATTTGTCGAAATTCACTTTTAACCCTGAACAATTTCCAAAAACATTCAGTAGGAATTTCATTCTTCTTGCTTGAGTTAAAGTAGGTTTTAGCATTAAAATAGTATCATCGGCATAAAAAAGTGCTAAAGATCCTTCTTTCAAGGGCCTTTCGATAAAATTCCCTTGAGTTAGAACTTCAATAACCCTGGCAAATGAATCAATTGCCAAGATAAATATATGTGGGGACAGTGGGTCCCCCTGCCTTACACCCCTTCTCAAATGTATACTCTTCCCCGGGGTACCATTGAGCAGGACTTTAGCAGCCCCTCCTAAGATCCAGTGACTTATCCATTTTCTCCACATTGGACCAAAATTTCTTGCCTTCAAAATCTGATCAATAAAATTCCAAGAGAGAGTATCAAATGCTTTAAATAAATCAGCTTTTAATAATAATAATGGCTGTTTCGATGCCTTGGAATATACAACAGCTTCTCTTGCATAAATGTATGCTTCAGAAATTTCCCTTGATTCTATAAACCCTAATTGGTTGGGGAGGATTAAGTCATTGATAACACTTTTCAATCTATTTGCAAGCACTTTAGATATGAGTTTATGAATGCTTGAAATCAAGCTTATAGGTCTAAATTCTTTGGCACTTGAAGCATTTTCCTTTTTAGGAATTAGGGCAATATAGGAAATCCCAAAATCCCCCATACCATCCTCGACTCTCTGAGAAGATATAATTTCCAGTACCTCTTGTTTCATTAAATGCCAATATTTTTTCATAAAACACAGAATTTGAACACAAATAATTTCCATATAAAAAAACTAAATAAATTATCCCGTCCCTCTTAAATTATCCAGTACCTCTTGTTTCATTAGAATTTGAAATCAAGCTTCAGAAATTTTTTCATAATTTCCAGTCCCTCTTAAATTATTAATTACATATTTATCCTTATTAAACACAAATAATATCAAATTTATCCTTATTAAGAAGTATATAATATCAAATTTATCCATACTGTTAAATCAAAGTTAAATTAAACAGAATTTAAAATTTTGAAACTAAATAAATTATAAATTTTGAACTTTATTGACTAAAATACCCTTTTGATAACATATACCCCAAGTTCACATGTAATAAACCCTGTGCAAACCCGTTAACTCTCTATACTAAACCCGCTAACAAACCTAAGCTGTTAACCACCCAAACCTAGCGAACTAGAAAACCTAGCCATAAGGTCTTCCGACGAAGAGCGACTAAATCTGACGAAGGACGGCTGACTGACTGGACGAACGGGGCGAAGGGCGAGAGGCTAAGGGTAAGGTGATGGACTGAGGTAATGGTATTTGGCGACTGTCTGGGGATATTACAACATGTTCATCACATTCAATTTCACTGAAGGTTCGTTCTTTCGATTCAAAATTCGAATTGTTCGATTAGAAATTCCAATTGTCAATTTGAAGTAAATTTGATCGTGCTTACAAATGTACATAGGTCGATTGAATATAATTCAACTATGGGAGGCCACAATCATTCCAATACGCGAAGAATTCGACGTTTTTGACCAATCATTATGCTTCTTATTTCGATTTGGTCAATGTAACTGGATGGAATAGTGAGCCCCACTATTACTCCTCCCCCCCCCCCCCCCCCCCCCCCCCCCAATATCGCCAAGTCTCGGGTAAGAATTCGTACTATCCCTTCATTAAAGAAGGGCAAAATGGCCATTTTGCATTTACTAATCAATCTTGTTCAAACTTAATCTAAACAGGTTGATTACGTTCTTGGTAACAACCCAAAAAGGACGAGTTACATAGTAGGATATGGAAAGAACAATCCTAAGAACAGTCATCATCGTAAAGCGTCGATATGGCACGACGGTACCAAGTTTTCTTAAATCGGTGGGTGAAAATGGAGCGATACCCAAAACCCTAACCCTAATCTCATAATCAGATCAATACGCAATTAACGGATTATTAATTCCTCCACTTTTCACAAAAACTGTATATTTTTTGTACTTTTCCAATTTTTATTTTTTTCTTTTGTGTGTGGAATGATTAAGTCCATAGTTGTACCTGTTGACAACACATTTATTTCCATAAAATAATGACTATATTTTTGTTATCTCGCTAAAAGAGTGTGGTATTTTGTGGTACGTTCAGGTAATATGCATAAAAGAGATTTATTGTACATAGTGCGTGCCGAGATAAGTTGTACACCACACTTATTATTATCTCGTGATGGTGATACATTTTATGATTTCATTTTTTGTTATATATGCATGAAATTACAAGTATCCTTACAAAAACAGAAATTATCAACTTGAACTAAATAAGAACTCAAAAGTATCCAATTTATTATGATGAAACCCAAGAATACAAATTTACCCTTTCTTCGTCAAACAAAAGGTCGCAAACCAAAATTCAAACATGAATACGCTCAAAATATACCCAAATCAAACCAAAACAGATAAAAATCATTTTACAAACCTAGAATTACACCGAGACATCCAAATCAAACAAATAAAAGTCGCATACCATGATTACAAACCTCAAAATACAATCAAATCAAACAAAAGATGTAAATTGAATTTGAATCGACTAGCCGGGTTCGCAATACTTAACATAGAAGAGCTCGGTTCAAATTGGTTCGCAACTGTCCATTTCAACTGATACGTTCTCCATTTAATCCATTTTGGTTTCCTCTCCACTGGAATCATTTTATAAAGCAGCTATAAGTAGTTATAAGAAATCAATTTTATGATGAAAATTAACAAATTCAAGAATTGAAGTTATAAGAAATTTTATGATTACAAACCTCAAAAAACAAATCGATTCAATTAACAAATTGAATTTTATAAAGCAGTCATAAGAAATTCAAGAATTGAAGTTGCATCCTTGTTTATCCTTTGTTGGTACAGCCTAGATGATCCCTGAACCGATTTGACCTAGAAATTTATGATGAAAATTAAGATCTCTATGCTGCAGGTGTGTAGTCTCGTGAAATTTAGCAGAGACCCGATTTGGCGGCTCTGATGTGCGCGATTTGTATCTGCGAGACGCCCAATTCATGTCAACGAGGAATCTGAGAAATCTTCTCCGGAGATTAGGGATTTCGGCATTCGTTGATTGCACATTGTAGAAGGAATCGAATAGAAGCGCAACCATTTAGGCACCCATAGGTTAATGGAGGAGATCGGGAAGAGGAAAAGGGAATCCTTTTGAGTTGCTTGAATAAGAGAGAAGAGGGTAGATAACTTCACCCATGGAGCTTCGTTGAGCTTCGTCGGAGCCTCGTCCAATACAGAATAGAGGGTTTTGGAGGTAGTAGTTATCGGGTTTAGGGTTTGTAAATGTTGGTTGGGTTGAGGGTTATTGGATTTGAGGGTAAATTCGTAAATTGTGTTGATTTTCTGTTAAAATTAACAACATAACTGGGTTTGGATAATTTTGATAATAATTATGTTTAGCAGGAATAAATATGATATTAACAATTTAAGAGGGATAAATACGTAATTTATGAATTTAGTAGGGATATAAAAAAAATTCCCCCTTTATTTTTTAGCTGAATTTTGTTTTTATGTAGTTTTTTCCTTTTAGTTGAATTTTACTATGATTTATCATTTATGTTATTGCTTGTATGATTTAAGTTCTTTAGATAAATTTTGTTATGATGTTCTTGTTGGTATGATTAATTTTGTCTCAGCACATAAATTACATTTAAAAATAATGCATAAAGTATTCCAAATGTGTGAAGTATTGCAAATGCACATATGGAAATAATTATATCAAATTTATATTACAAATTTATAACATTCAGATTCTCACATCCATGCAAAAACAACCTCATCTCTGTCCATCAATATATTTGTAATATGTATACACATCAAATTTTATTGAAGCACGTAATGATAACGCAACGCATTATCCTTCTTATCTGATTATTTGGCCGTCTTCTTCACTTTTTTGTGAGTCAATTGATCTGCTCCTCCATTATTTGAACTTGAACGAGTTGAACCTGGCAAATTTTACCATATATGTACTTGTGATATTCCATCAGTCTTCCCAATGATTTCGAAGATGGACATGAGTCTGATTTTATTCCTCTAGAGACCTTCTCTTTTTGACGAGAGGTCTTTTTAAGTGCAAGATTCATTTCTATATTTTACTAAGGGAGGAAATAAAGGAACGTTAAATCTAATCTCATCGTAACTTATTCTAGCGAAATCTGACCGTTCAGGAGATGAGTAGATATGATTTGGTCCAATGGGCGTCGGACGTGCTCCCAACCCAAATTAAATATACTTTGACAGCTCATCAAATTGTGTTCGAGTGAGTTATGGCCCTATGGGGCTGCATATATAACCCCAGTGAAAACGAACCATCCCTAGGGGCTATACATTGGTTTCTTTCCCCCAATCACGATTCCATGTAAACCAAGAAGCATAGACCACTTCGCTTCTCCATCCCTCCCCTCACCACCCAAAGGTCCAATGGAGGCACCGTTAATCTCGAAGGCAGCCGACTCATCCGAGAGAAGAGTAGAGGTCGTAAACGAGGTTAAACGGCAACTATGGCTTTCTGGACCAATGATAGCAGGGAGTTTATTGCAAAATGTCGTACGAATGATTTCGATTATGTTCGTGGGTCATCTCGGCGAGTTATCTCTCTCCGGTGCTTCCATGGCTAGCTCCTTTGCTAGCGTTACTGGTTATAGCTTTGTGGTATTTTTCCGATTTCATCCCTCTTATTTCTGATAATTTTGGAAACAACCCTCGATTTTAGTTTGCATTTTTTAAGCATTTCACATTTAATATTTTCACAATTGACATGAAATATTTTCCGAGTATTTCAATTGCGTACTTGTTTTTATTACCAATATTTTCTACAAAAAAATTTGGTTCATGGAACCCACTAAGTACCAATATTTTCTACAAAAAAAAATTTGGTTCATGGAACCCCACTAAGTATCAATATTCAAAACCTAAAATTGCTGGTACAATAAATAAATAGGACCTACACAAATTAATTTCTCTATATAGATTATCGAAAGAACTTGAGAGATAAAGGTAGAATAACAATGGATCAGAAAATAGCCATCGATGATCCTTTAATAACAGAGCCGAGTTTGAGAGAGAGAGAAAGTGGTGAAATACAAAGTGAGGTGAAAAGGATAGTAAATCTGGCATGGCCAATCATATCCAGAAATTTACTATAATTTCTAATTCGATTTATATCTCTTATATTTGTTGGCCATATCGATGAATTATCTCTCGCCGGATCTTCCTTAGCAAGTTCCCTTGTTAATGTTACTGGTTTCAGTATCATGGTATCGTTTTCTACATTTTGGTCCCGTATTTTCTGTTATTTTTTTTTCTGTAGGGCTTTGTTTGCGACTCTATTAGCAAAAATAGCATCCTTTTGTTTAGATTTGTAAAAATAACATTTTCGCCCAAGTCCCCCTCGGTGAAAATGAAGTATTTTCACAAATATTAATGATCAAATTGGTCATGAGAAACAAGGAATATACATTTTCGCCGCACCATAGTGCGAAAATAAAAAAATAATATTGATCCGTCCTAATACTGGTTTGAAAGAAAAAAATTGCCCCAAATGCATGTAATCCAAGATCAAAGTTAATTATGCTGGTCCTTTTGTCTTTATTCCATAAATTAATAATGAGATAAATGCTGAGAATCAGAGGAGTTACATTTTTTTAAAAAGTAATGGACATCTCCAGTGTTATTAGACTGGAGAGAAGAAAACTGTATTGCCAAGTGGGATCAAAGAAATAAACCAGTGACAACATCTCAGCATCTCATATAAATCTTTGGTATTTACCTATTAACCCTTCTAAAAAAAATCCAAAATATCATATTTACCCTTACAAAATATAATGAACTTACTAACATTTTTCTTTTCATAATTTATTTACCAACTAGATGGGCAGTGCAAGTGCAATGGATACTTTATGCGGACAAGCATATGGAGCAAAAGAATACCATTTATTAGGAATCCACAAACAAAGAGCCATGATCATTCTAACCCTGATGAGCATCCCCTTAGCCACGATTTGGTTCTACACCGGTGAAATCCTTCTTTTTCTCGGTCAAACCCCCGAAATATCCGCAGAAGCGGGTATATACGCAAAATGGATGATTCCGTCTTTATTCGCATTCGGTCTCCTCCAATGCCATGTCAGATTTTTGCAGACTCAAAACATCGTGTTTCCCACGATGATTAGTTCTGGTTTCACTGCGGTAATGCATGTGCCCGTGTGTTGGGTTTTGGTGTACAAATTGGGGATGGGAAGCAAAGGAGCCGCTTTGGCTAATGGAATTTCGTATTGGGTTAATGTCGGTATTTTGGCGGTTTATGTCAGGGTTTCGGAGAAGTGTAAAAAGACTTGGGTTGGATTTTCTAAAGAGGCGTTTCATGATTTGATGGGGTTTGTTAAACTCGCCATTCCTTCTGCTTTGATGGTTTGGTAAGAAATTTGTTTTCAATAGATTTTATTTTTGATTGCTTTTTGTGTAATTAAGTATAATTTTATGAAATATTTAGTTTGGAATGGTGGTCGTTTGAATTTCTCGTGCTTCTTTCTGGCCTTCTTCCAAATCCAGAGCTCGAAACCTCTACTCTTTCCATTAGGTGAGTTAATTTTGTAACATTATCTCTCTTGTTAGTTTAGTTTGATTTATATATATTTTTTTTTTCAGTCTTAACACGGCTTCGTTTATGTTCATGATTCCTTTCGGTCTCGGTGCCGCCATAAGGTTAGTGTCCCATGCCACTTCTATTAGTTGATTTGTGAAATAACATTCTACTAAAATCATTTTGCAAAATTAATTTATAATAATGTTTGTTTGTATATTTTATATTTGTGCAGTACAAGAGTTTCGAATGAGCTTGGTGCAGGAAACCCACAAGCAGCGAAATTAGCAGTTTTTGTTGTATTGTTCTTGGCCGTAGCAGAAGGAATAGTATTCGGAATAATGCTAATTTGTATCAGAAATGTATGGGGTTACGCGTATAGTAACGAAGAAGAGGTTGTTACATACGTGGCCATTATGTTGCCCATTATCGCAATTTCCAATTTCTTTGATGGCATTCAAAGCGTCCTTTCAGGTAAAAGATATTTTTGTTGTTATTTTGATATTTTTGTGATGTTTTTTTTTTCTTCTTATTTTCTTGTAAAATGAGTTTGGATTGGTTTGCAAATAGGGGTGGTAAGAGGGTGTGGATTGCAAGAGTTGGGTGCTTATGTGAATCTCGGAGCGTTTTATGTGGTTGGTATTCCTACGGCTATCGTTATTGCTTTCGTAGCTCATGTTGGAGGAAAGGTACTTCGATTTATAGTTTTATATTTGTGTGTGTAGAAAAAAGATTGTCGGGTTTCGAAATCAAACTGTAGATTTCGAAACAAAAAAAGTTTGCGAACTTCTAGAATTCGATGTAAGTTAATTTTACAAAATTCTATTTGTGAAAACTAAAAAAAATGTTATTTTACAAAACAAATCTTTTTATAACAGTATTCCAAAATCCAAATAACATCTCGAATTATTTCACTGATTTTTTTACCGAAAATTGATAGGGACTTTGGATGGGAATTGTATGTGGATGTTTTGTTCAAGTCCTCATGCTTCTGACAATTACACTATGCACAAATTTGGAGAAAGAGGTAAATTAATAAATTATTTACTAATTTTCTTTGTTTTTATTTCAGCATGTTTTTTTTTGTAATTTTGTATGCTAATATGTTCGATAAAATTTCGCGTGTGTGAACAGGCAAGAAAGGCGAAAGATAGGGTTTTCAGCTCTTCTCTTCCTATAGACATGATCAATTCATGATACTTGTTAGTAGGCTTTATCAACCAAGATTACAATTTTGTGACAAACCAAAATCAACGACGTTAATTAGCTTTATGTGATAATATTTAAATTTTGGGGGTATCTATTGTCTGAAATAAAAAAATTGTTTGGAAAAAATATAATGTGTCATGAAATGATCAAAGTTCTGATTTGATCATAATGTAGCATTGTAATATTAGTCACTGTTGAGACATTAAATTTTTTGAAGTTGAACCCGTTGGATTTACCTCCTTTTTGATTCCGGATAAAATACCCTATATAGCTAGGAAAAGGAGTTAATTTCATTACTGACATATGTGCGCATATCTTTACTGGCATAGAGGGACTTCAGTTTAGTAGCGAGCGAGTCAGACCCAAAGCTTAGGTCAAAGCAGTGGAAAGCAAAGTACAGAGCAACCGTCATTTCGCTAGCAAGAGGATTGCAAGGAATGAATTACTTGATGGTCAAAGATGAATAGGAAATGACCATGTTGATTTTATATAAAGAACCCAAAAAATCAATACATGAAAAAAATGTTCGGTTTTCAGATTGGACAAGAAAGTAATTAGAAAAAATCACAACAAATTATCTAATATAGTCTGTCTATCTATCCAAACTCCTACTCTGACTTACTTTCCTTAATGCTAAGCAATGATATTTCCTCAGAAACCTCTAACTCCAGACACAATAGAAAAGACAACAAGAAAAACCCAGAGTCACAGTTTTCACACTCCTTCACCAGAACCAAGAGCTTCAACAAACCCAAATTCTCATCCAACAGCTACATCTGATACAAACTAACTTCTGCCTCCTCGGGCCGCCAGAAATACCTGAGGCGCGTAAAAAACGGAAAATGGGACACGTGGATGTTGCATCCACACAACTCTCTACTCCACCAACAGGCCTACCATTCGCTAGCGAATAAGTACTTATGTAGAGTAGAGAGCCTCAATACTCAAACCACAATGGTGACGTGAACCCCCTCCTTCACCAAAACAAACTTTCTTAGTATTTGTAAAATTTGGTGAAAAGTTATGTAATGGAAGATACGATAGAAATGACCTAAAAACATGATATTAGAACTACTCAAAGCATAAAAATATTGATATGAATCGAAAAGAAACTTTTTTTAGTGTTTGTACAATTTGGTGAAAGTTACGTAGTAAAAGCTTCAATCCAGACCATCTCAAAAACACGTTATTTGGACTCCTCACAGCGTTAAATGATCAATATGAATCGAAAAACAAACTTTCTAAGTGTTTGTAAAATTTGCTGAAAACTTATGTAGTAAACGATACGATACAAATGATCTAAAAACATGTTATTTCAACTCCTCAAATGGTAAAAAGATTGCTATGAATAGAAAAACTAACTTTCTTAGTGTTTGTAATTTTTTGTGAAAAGTTATGTAGTAAAACATACGAAAAAATGATCTAAAAATACGTTATTCGAACTACTCAAAGCGTAAAATTTTTGCTATGAATCGAAAAGAAAACTTTCTTATTGTTTGTACAATTTGGTGAAAAGTTACGTAGTAAAAGATTCGATCTAACCCATCTCAAAAACACGTTATTTGGACTCCTCGGAGCGTGAAATGATCAATATGAATCGAAAAACAAGCTTTCTTAGTGTTTGTAAAATTTGGTGAAAATGTATGTACTGGAAGATACGGTACAAATGATCTAGAAACACGTTATTTGAACTCCTCAAAGCGTAAAACGATTGCTATGGATCGAAAAGAAAACTTTTTAGTGTTTGTACAATTTGGTGAAAGTTACATAGTAAAAACTTCGATCCAAACCATATCAAAAACACGTTATTTGGACTTCTCGGAGCGTTAAATGATCAATATGAATCGAAAAACAAATTTTCTTAGTGTTTGTAAAATTTGGTGAAAAATTATGTAGTGGAAGATACGATACAAATGATCTAAAAACACGTTATTTGAGCTCCTCAAAGCATAAAAAGATTGCTACGGATCGAAAATAAAACTTTTTAAAGTTACGTAGTAAAAGCTTCGATCCAAACCATCTCAAAAATACGTTATTTGGACTCCTCAGAGAGTTACAAGATTGCTATGAATCAAAAAACAAACTTTCTTAGTGTTTGTAAAATTTGTGGAAAACTTATGTAGTAAAAGATACGATACAAATGATCTAAAAACACGATATTTGAACTACTCAAAGCGTAAAAAGATTGCTATGAATCGAAAAGAAAACTTTCTTATTGTTTGTACTATTTGGTGAAAAGTAACATAGTAAAAGATTCGGTCCAACCCATCTCAAAAACACGTTATTTGGACTCCTCACAGCGTTAAATGATCAATATGAATCAAAAAATAAACTTTCTTAGTGTTTGTAAAATTTGGTGAAAGGTTATGTAGTAAACCATACGATACGAATAATCTAAACACACGTCATTTGAACTCCTCAAAGCGTACAAAGATTGCTATGAATCGAAAAGAAAACTTTCTTATAGTTTTTACAATTCGGTGAAAAGTTACGTAGTAAAAGATTCGATCCAAACCATATCAAAAACACGTTATTTGGTCTCCTTAGAGCGTTAAATGATCAATATGAATCGAAAAACAAACTTTCTTAGTGTTTGTAAAATTTGTTGAAAAGTAATGTATTGGAAGATACGATACAAATGATCTAAAAACACGTTATTTGAACTTCTCAAAGCGTAAAAAGATTGCTATGAATCGAAAAGAAAACTTTTTAAAGTTACGTAGTAAAAGCTTCAATCCAAACCATCTCAAAAACACGTTATTTGGACTCCTCATAGAGTTAAAAGATTGTTATGAATTAAAAAACAAACTTTCTTAGTGTTTGTAAAATTTGGTGAAAACATATGTAGTAAAAGATACGATACAAATGATCTAAAAACATGTTATTTCAACTCCTCAAATGGTAAAAAGATTGCGATGAATCGAAAAACTAACTTTCTTTGTGTTTGTAAAATTTGGTGAAAAATTGTGTAGTAAAACATACGATACAAATGATCTAAAAACACGTTATTTGAACTCCTCAAAGTGTAAAAAGAAAGCTTTTATAGTATATGTACAATTTGGTGAAAGTTACGTAGTAAAAGCTTCGATCCAAACCATCTCTAAAGCACGTTCAAACTTTCTTAGTGTTTGCAAAATTTGGTGAAAAGTTATGTAGTGGAAGATACGATAGAAGTCATCTAAAAACACGTTATTTGAACTCCTCAAAGCATAAAATGATTGCTATGAATCGAAAAAAAAACTTTTTTAGTGTTTGTACAATTTGGTGAAAATTACGTAGTAAAAGATTCCATCCAAACCATCTCAAAAACACATTATTGGGACTCCTCAGAGAGTTAAAAGATTGTTATGAATAAAAAAACAAATTTTCTTAGTGTTTGTAAAATTTGGTGAAAACTTATGTAAAAGATACGATACAAATGATCTAAAAACATGTTATTTCAACTCCTAAAATGGTAAAAAGATTGTTATGAATCGAAAAACTAACTTTCTTAGTGTTTGTAAAATTTGGTGAAAAGTTATGTAGTAAAACATACGATATTTGAACTCCTCAAAGCGTAAAAAGATTGCTACGAATCGAAAAGAAAACTTTCTTATTGTTTGTACAATATGGTGAAAAGTTACGTAGTAAAAGATTCGATCCAACCCATCTCAAAAACACGTTATTTGGACCCCTCAGCGCGTTAAATGATCAATATGAATCGAAAAACAAACTTTCTTAGTGTTTGTAAAATATGGTAAAAAGTTATGAACTGGAAGATACGGTACAAATGATCTAAAAACACGTTATTTGAACTCCTCAAAGCGTAAAAAGTTTAGTATGAATCGAAAAGAAACCTTTCTTAGTGTTTGTAAAATTTGATAAAAAGTTACAATGTAAAAGATTCGATTCGAACCATCTCAAAAACACGTTTAAATATTCTTATGAGTCGAAAATCAAACTTTCTTAGTGTTTGTAAAATTTGGTGAAAACTTATGGAATAAAATATACGATACAAATTATCTAAAAACATGTTATTTCAACTTCTCAAATGGTAAAAAGATTGCGATGAATCGAAAAACTAACTTTTTAGTGTGTGTAAAATTTGGTGAAAAGTTATGTAGTAAAACATACGATACAAATGATCCAAAAACACGTTATTTGAACTCCTCAAAGCATAAAAAGATTTTTATGAATCGAAAATCAAACTTTCTTTGTGTTAGTACAATTTGGTGAAATTTTATATGGTAAAAGATTCGATACAAACGATCTAAAAAACACATTATTTGGACTCCTCAAAGCATAAATAGATCGCTACTGATGAGTGCGAATATGAAAGGGTTTTACGCACTCATCTGGACTTAAAACGTTTTAGAAATTGTACTAAATGAACTCTTAAATGTTAAAATACTAACAAAACCACGAGAATTGCTCGTTGGCATCTTATTTGAGTATATTTGCAGATTTAGGTGCAATATAGGATAAAAGGGCTCTAGAAGTGAAGAAATACAAGTATCGAGGGTCTCGGCACCGTTCCAAGCTTTCACAGTGCAAAACAAGCCAAAATCGCGATTATTGTTGGAAGATCAAAAAGCGTAACGGGATTATAGGATTATCATAAAGCGTAACTTGAACCGTTGTATTCGTACACGTCATCCATGGGATTATAGGATTATCATAAAGCGTAACGGGTCTTTCTTAGGCATAGTCAGCGAAAGCAAGAGTGTTTAGGTTGGATACGTCTAGTCGCGAGCGAGAACCGGTCTAGGAAGAATAGGATAACACCTCCACCAAAGTCAGATTTCGAGAAAGCGTTTTGCAACTTTTAGAACACACCAAATCATCCAAGTAGAATCCGAACACCCTAGAGTCCTCTCCTATACTAAAAAACCCTTTCTTTTCCGTTAAAATCTGTCCCGAATCAACCAACAAACCTCAGTTTTAGATCGAGTCGAATTGTGAATCTGAAGTCGCCGCTAGTACTCAACCCTCTCTGTGGATCGACCCCTAACGTACTCAACGAATACCATGCGCTTGTGGTCCAATTAGAGTCATTTAGGGTTTTAAATGTTGAAAAGCCCTGCTTAAACGTAAATACGCAACAAGCTTTTCTGGCGCCGCTGCCGGGCAGGTGTTTGATATTAGTTGATTTCCTGGTTTTCGAGATCGATTCACCCATTTTAGTTTTCTTTTATTTTCATATTTCAGATCTTCGTTGGCAGAAAGGTACGATCTAAGAAGCAAAGCGCGAAGGTCGCCGCAGATTACGATGGAGCAAAACCAACCGAATCAAGAATGTCCGACAAGTTCCGCCTCGCGCACGTGCTCTACGTGAATACATTTCGCCCAGCGCCACGGCAATTGGGAGAAGCATCGCGCCACCTGGTATCGCTGCAAACAATTTCGAGCTCAAAACACCGCTTCTAAATATGGTGCAAGCAAATCAGTTCGGTGGTGGTGCGATGGAGGATCCGCACGCTCACTTACAAAATCTATACGAAATAGCGAGCACGATAAAGGTAAATGGAGTTTCGAATGATACTATCATGCTAACTCTTTTTCCTTTTTCTCTCAGGGGCAAGGCAAAACAATGGCTTTACGGTCACTTCGACGGACATTTTACGTCGTGGAACCAACTCTGCGACGCATACCTCGCCAAGTACTTTCCGCCCAGCAAAACAGCCATGTTACGCGCCCAGATTGCGAGTTTTCAACAAAACGCAGGCGAAAGCTTATAAGAAGCGTGGGAGCGTTTCAAGGAATTACAAGGCGCGTGCCCTCATCACGGCCTAGCGAAGTGGATGCTCTTGCAAACGTTTTACAATGGAGTCACCTACCAAGCCCGCGCCAACCTCGACGCGGCTTCGGGAGGTGCATTGATGGATAAGAGTGTGGAGGAAGCTTGGGATGGGAGTTGATCGAGAACATGGCCCTCAATTATCATGGATGGTCGAATGATCGCGCCCCCACGACGGGGCGACAAGGTGTTTTAGAAGTCGACGCGATAACAGCCATAAACGCCAAGCTAGACATGCTCACGAGGAAGCTCGAGCACGTCGATTTGAACAAGCCGCGGTCGAAAGAGAGGCAAGTTACGTGCGCTTGTGACGCATGTGGTGTGCAAGGACACGAGACGAAAGATTGCGACGCCAACCAAGGGGAGGTACAATTTTTAAATTCGAATTCTGGTTGGAGAAATAACAATAAAAACTTTCGTAGCGATAATAATGGCATATATAGGCCCCCACACCAACAATCTCGTGTTAATAATTTTTCTAATGGTCCGAACCCTTCGGGGGAGGACGTAATGTCACTAATGAAATCTTTTATGAGTGAGCAAGCTAGGAAAAACGAGCAGCATGAGAAGATTCTCACGAAGCTAACCGTTTCGATGGACGGTGTCACAACGCGATTATATGCCCTCGAAAACCCGAATCCGCGAGCTCAAGGAAGTTTGCCCAGATGCACCGAAAACTCACGCGAAAACATTTGTGTAGTCCAATTGAGGAGTGGAAAACAATACGATAAATGTGGGGACGAAAACGCCATCTCTAAATTCGGCGATCTTACGATAACCTCTTCAACAGCCCCAAATTCCATTCAAGAAATTTCAGCGATACCCGCCTCAAACGAGGCAGCGAAAAACGACGCGGGGAACTCAAACAGCCCCGATTCAACCCGCGGAGGTGCACCAAAACCGACCAGACCGATTGGTTTCGACGAACTCGGTTTTCCGATCTACCGAGAAGGAGAAAAATACGTACCACCTCAGCCACTTCAGCCACCGATACCGTTTCCCCAACGCCTCGCGAAAAATCGCCTCGACAAAGACTTTGCCAAATTCAAGGAGGTGATTGAGAAATTGGAAGTTACGATTCCGTTCGTCGACGCCCTCAAACAAATGCCGACGTACGCAAAATTCTTAAAGGAGGTTCTCTCTCGGAAGCGGAGGCTGGAGGAAGTGGACATGACCGTAACCCTCACCGGTGTCCAGTCTTGTGCCCTTGTTCGAGATGCAAAATTGCTGCGGAAAATGAAGGATCCAGGTTCGTTCGCCATCCCGTGCATCATGGGGAACAAGTCGTTCGACAAGGCACTTTGTGATCTAGGTGCAAGCGTTAGTCTCATGCCACATTCGATTTTTATAACCCTCGGATTGGGAGAACTCAAGGAGACGAGAATGACTTTACAACTCGCCGATAGATCAGTTCGAATACCCACAGGAGTTGTAGAGGATGTGCCAATAAAGGTCGGGAAATTCTATATCCCGGTCGATTTCGTCGTAGTAGACATGGAGGAGGACCAAAAGGTCCCGATTATTTTTGGGAGACCATTCTTAGCCACCGCGGGTGCGATAATAAACGTTCGAGAAGGGAAGCTATCTCTTAACTTGGGAGAGGCGAAAGTCGAATTCAATCTAGAGAAGGCAATCAAAAACCCCGACCCGGACGGTTCGTGCTATCGAATCGACGTTGAAGATGTCCTAACGATGGACGAATATGCCAACATCACGAGAACAGAGTTAGACGAATTTGAGGAGATGCTAGACCAATGAGAAAACCTCGTCGAACCAACGCCGCAACTAGAAACTGTCGAATCAGTGGAGAGATACCAAAAACCGATGTTCCACCACGAGTCGAGCTTAAATCTCTTCCACCAGGACTCCGATACCAAAAACAGATGTTCCACCAACTGCCGAACGACTCGTACCCGGTCATTGTGAACGCGAATCTCTCTCCCGATCAGACAGAGAAATTGCTTCATACGCTCCGTCTTCACCGCAAAGCTCTCGGTTACACGATCGACGACATCAAGGGGATAAGCCCCTCATTCGGTATGCACCGGATATTTCTCACCGACGACCACAAAACATCGATCGAGCATCAACGCCGCCTCAACCCGAACATGAAGGAGGTGGTAAAGAAGGAGATAATGAAGCTCCTCAACGCAGGCATCATCTTCCCTATCTCGGATAGCGAATGGGTCAGGCCCGTTTACGTGGTCCCCAAGAAGGGTGTGTTGGGAATTCTATACGTCCCCGGGCCCGCGCAGCGGATATGTAGGCCCGGTCCGGTTCCCTTAATCCAAGATCATGCCATGACTTCGAAGGGTACGATGCAAATAAGAAGATTAGATTCATACCAGTGCAAAATTGATTGCACACGACGGGTTGATTACTAGTCTTCTTTCTCCTGTCACGTTGGTGACAATCCGCGCGTCCCACACCGCGCGTCTTTCACCGCTCGTTGACCGTCCTCTCTCTCTCTCTCTCTCTCTCTCTCGAGTTGATTAGAACCGAAGAGCCACAAGTGTCGCTCCTCTACTTGTATCTACCATGAGTCGGAGTTCGTCGGTCGCGGGTGCAACTGCCTAGACACTGCACCGGCGAACTTGCTTGATCAATTGATTCTCTATACCGGAAAACTCCTTTTCTCGGTTCTCTCTTTACACACTTTCACTCACTAGAAAGATGTCTCTTTATATTTCTGGAATATTCTGAATAATCTGAATGATTCAACTGAATGAAGCAAAAAAAAAAAAATGAGAGAGAATTATCCTATTTATTTCATATAGGATTAGTATTGGCCAAAAGACATATATATCCAATATACACTCTTTCACACAGAAAGTTGCATGAACCTGTTCAGTATTCTGTCCATACAAAATTGGTAAATTCCTCTGACAGAAAATCAACCTACACGAAAGTTGTAGATAATCTTATTATCTACCCAACCCAATTTGGCCTGGCCCAATTGGAGTTCGTATGCAAAAGTTATTACTGTTTTACTTACTGTATGTCATACTGTTGTACCCTTTCGGTATTTCATAGAAACGACACTGATACTTCGTTCATATGAAATATATTTGTGCATGAAGGTTGTAGATAATCTTATTATCTATCTAACCCAATTTTAACCATTCAAATTGGATTTTCATACTGAACGATATGACACGAACGTACGCTTACATTCGTTTATCCTTGTGGACACTTTTACGGTTGATCCGAAACTGTATTTCCTTCAGTCTCCCACTCAATTTCAGATATACTTAAAAGGTACTCATGCATATCCAATATGCACGAATTTAGAGAATATAGCTCGCGCATCAAATACCAAGCTACGCAAATCTTATGTGCCAACTTTATAATCTAGCCCGACTTAGTACGACTCGTTATGTGACCATGTAGGTTCGGTTAACGATGGCAGTAGGCTGTTTCCAAAGCACTACAAGCCCATGAGCGGGATCTAGTCACTCCATCATGGCTACCCATGTTAACACGAAGAATGATTGTGATCATTGTGCCTATTTCGAATAGCAGTTGTTAGTTCTCTTGTTAGCGATATCCGTTAATCAAAAGGCATGGTGGTAGTCATCCTTATATTTTGATTAACTATACTTATTCCTCGATTCCGAACTGATTTAACAAATTCAATCGATATTAACTGTTAATATCATTGACCATGGCCATGGTTTTCGTTAATCAATTCATCGAGTGGCCTAAAAGATATCTCTTCCTTTCGGAATAAACAATTTATATCTTGGAGACTCATATTGAATTCCGTGTTTCGGACAATACCCAATGATGACCGTTTTAGCTCCCTGTTACGGTGATCGTAAGGTCATATCAAAGTATTGTGTTACGCACGCAACGCAATCGATGCCCCCCTCAAGTATGAAGAACCTAATACCCTACTCGTCGCGAGTCCATCCATAATGACTAAACCATGTCATGGTCTCGCGGCTTCGGTCATATCCAATATATGTCACCTAGCACATATCTACGTTCCCGATTCGACAAACACCTTTGTCCTATGATTAGCAAAACATAATCATCTCCTCGGCTAACGTACTAGTGTATATGTTCAGTCTATTATCTGATAATGTAAATGCTTCACTCTTAAGCAAACTGAATCATGACTAGGGATGTTTAGAAATGAAACTTTTAAGTGTGACGGTTTTGCTGCACATAACCATCAATTATGGCGACGTCCACACAAGTTCAAATCAGGGTTCATGTAATCAAATTACACAACCCGCACACAGTTTTCATATAAGGTAAATGCAAATGAAAAATTTTAAAATCTCGAAATTGCATTAATATAAGATAAGTTTGGGGTGATACAACGTTTACTTAGACTAATCTCGTCCTACGGAACTATCATTTTAGATAACTAACTACTCTCTTCCTCCTCTAGGTATCTCAAACCTATAGCTTTCGCATGGTAATCGTGCTTAGGTTGCGAGAGTGGCTTAGTAAATGGGTCCGCAACATTCCTTTCAGTATCAATCTTTTCTATGATCACATCCTTTCGTTTTAAAATCTCACGGATCAAGTGAAATTTTCTGAGTATGTGTTTGGAGCGATGATGTGCCCTCGGTTCCTTGGACTGTGCTATCGCTCCCGTATTGTCGCAATACACAATCACGGGTTCCGAGATACTCGGGCTACTCCAAGTTCCAACACAAATTTCTTGATCCATACCGCCTCCTTTGCAGCTTCCGAAGCCGCAATATACTCCGATTCAGTTGTAGAGTCTGCTATCGTGGGTTGTTTGGAACTCTTCCATACTACCGTTCCACCATTTAGACAAAACACGTATCCACTTTGTGATCGAAAGTCGTCGACACATGTTTGGAAGCTGGCGTCGGTATACCCATTAATAACCAACTCGGATGTCTTTCCACCATAAATTAGAAATTGATCCTTAGTTCTTCGTATGTACTTAAGGATATTCTTAACCGCGATCCAATGTATATCCCCTGGATTAGATTGGTAACGCGAAACGACGCTCAATGCATACGACACATCGGGGCACGTACAAATCATGGCATACATAATTGATCCAACTGCCGAAGCGTATGAAACAATAATCATCGCATTCTTATCCTTACTCGATGTCGGACATTGAGCTTTAGAATACGATATGCCACTCGACATTGGAAGAAGACCTTTCTTCGAATCTTCCATTGAAAACCGTTTCAACACTTTGTCGATGTACGTGCTTTGACTCAAGCCGAGTATCTTCTTGGATCTATCTCTATAAATCCTCACGCCTAATATATAAGCGGCCTCGCCTAAATCTTTCATAGCGAAACGAGTATTTAAATACTTCTTAACATCCGTAAGCATCGGTATGTCATTTCCTATGATCAAGATGTCGTCTACATATAGTACAAGAAATACTACGCGGCTCCCACTAACCTTCTTGTATACACAAGGTTCCTCTACGTTTTGCACGAAGTTATATTCGCTTATAACTTCATCGAAACGTATATTCCAACTCCGAGAAGCTTGCTTCAATCCATAAATGGATCGTTGCAACTTGCACACTTTATCCGGACTCTTTGAATCCACAAAACCCTCGGGCTGTGTCATGTACACATCCTCTTCTAAGTTCCCGTTAAGGAATGAGGTTTTGACATCCATTTGCCAAATCACGTAGTCATAATACGCAGAGAGAGCAAGTAAGATCCGTATGGATTTAAGCATTGCTACGGGAGAAAACGTTTCTTCATAGTCTACACCATGAATTTGTTTGAAATCTTTCGCCACAAGCCGTGCTTTATAAGTGTTTACATTCCCATCCATGTGGATTTTCTTCTTGAAGACTCCGGGAGGTGGATCAATCAAGTTCCAAACTTGATTATCGTACATGGATTGAATCTCGGATTTCATAGCAGTTTGCCACCTTTTGGAATCCTCGCTTTCCATAGCCTCGAGATAAGATGTCGGTTCATCATCTATGAATTCGACTTCATCGTCATTTGCCACGATAAAACCATATCGTATAGGCTCTTGACGAATCCTACCCGATCTACGAATTGCGCCTTGCGCACTTGACTCCGGATCCTCAACATTTGACGGAATCGGATCAATGTTTATCGGTTCTGTGTTAATTTCTTGATCTCCAACTTCATCGAGGTCTATTTTATTTCCTATAACTCTTTGAGATATAAAGTCCTCCTCCAAGAAGGTACCTCTACGAGCGACAAAAATCTTATTTTCGTCAGGATTATAAAAATAATAACCTCGAGTCTCTTTGGGATATCAAACAAATATATACTTTTCAGATTTAGGATCTAGTTTGTCCGACATTAATTTTCGGACGTAAACTTGACATCCCCATATCCGAATAAAAGACAACAACGGAGGTTTTCCGAACCAAATCTCATAAGGCGTCTTTTCAACCGATTTAGAAGGTATGCGATTTAATAAGTAAGCCGCGGTCTCTAGGGCAAATCCCCAAAACGATTTTGGAAGGGAAGTTTGACTCAGCATAGATCGGTCCATGTCCAACAAAGTTCGATTTCTCTGCTCGGACACGCCATTCCATTGTGGCGTTCCTGCCGGAGTCCATTGTGGAACTATTCCACAATTCTTTAGATGGTCTTCAAACTCATAGCTCAAATAATCGCCTCCTCGATCCGATCGAATGGCTTTAATTTTCTTGCCAAGCTGATTTTCAACTTCGTTTTGAAACTCTTTGAACTTTTCAAAGGTCTCCGCTTTATTACGCATCAAATAGATATAACCATATCTACTATGATCGTCCGTAAACTTAACAAAGTATCGATAGCCTCCTCTTGCCTCGATGCTCATCGGTCCACACACATCTGAATGTATGAGTTCCAACAAGTCGTTGGACCGCTCTCCGACCTTGGAGAATAGCGCCTTTGTCATCTTGCCAAGCAAACAAGATTCGCAATTCTCAAATGAATCAAATTCAAATGAGTCTCGCATTCCATCTTTATGGAGTCTAGCAATGCGTTTCTCATTCACATGACCGAGACGACAATGCCAAAAGAAAGTTCGACTATCAACTTTCGGTTTGATTCTTTTAGTATTAACATTATAAAGTGACTCATGATTTTCGTGATCAAAATCCAATACATAAATACCATTTTCTAATAGAACATTTCCATAGATAATATTATCCTTACATATAGAAAATTGATTATTCTTAATAACAAATTCATAGCCATCCTTGGCTAATTTCGACACACTTATTATGTTCTTACATAATGTCGGTACATAATAACAATTATTTAGTACTAATATAAGTCCACTCGGCAAAGTCAAATTAACTACTCCTACGGCAAATGCAGCAACTCTTGTTCCATTCCCGACTCGTAGATCAACTTCGCCTTTCTCCAACTTTCGACTATTTTGAAGAACCTGCATATTTCGACAAATATGAGTCCCACAACCGGTATCTAATACCCAATTAGCCATAGTAGAAAGATGAATTTCGATAACGTTAACGCCTGATGGACCGGCTTCCGAAGCCGTATTTCCCTTCTTCACCTCATCGAGGTAAGCCTTGCAATTGGGCTTCCAATGTCCAGTCTTGTGACAATGATGTTGGGAATTCACCCGACCCCGGGCCCGCGCAGCGGATATGAAGGCCCGGTCCGGTTCCCTAAATACAAGATCACGCCATGACTTCGAGGGTACGATGCAAAGTAGGATAGACGATTACCAGCGTGAAATTGATCACGCACGAAGGGTTGATCGCTCTTCCTTCTTTCTCCGGTCACGTTGGTGACTAGCACGTGCGTCCCATACCACACGTCTCCCACCGTCTTGACGCTCCTCCGGTCATCTCCGTGCGTTCCACGTCCAAGCGCTCCCACCGTCTTTGACCGTTCTTTCTCTCCCTCGAGTTGATCACAATCGAAGAGCCACAAGTGTCGCTCCTCTACTTGTATGCACCGTGAGTCGGAGTTCGTCGGTCGCGGATGCACCTGCCTAGACGATGCACCGGCGAACTTGCTTGATCGATTGATTCTCTTCTTCGGAAAAACTGTTTTTCTCGATTTTTCTCTCTTCGCACTCTTTCACTCTTGAAAGAGACAACTCTCAATATTCTGGATTATTCTGAATAATACCAATCAATTTACTAAAAAAAGGAGAGAGAATTATCCTATTTATATCACATAGGATTAGGATGGGCCAAAAGGCATGTATATCCAATATACACCCTTTCACACAGAAAAATGCATGAACCTGTTCAGTATTCTGTCCATACGAAATTGGTAAATTCTTCTGACAGAAATTCAACCTACACGAAAGTTGTAGGTTGTAGTTAATCTTATTATCTACCCAACCCAATTTGTCCTGGCCCAATTGGAGTTCGTATGCAAAAGTTATGACTGTTTTACGAACTGTATGTCATACTGTTGCACCCTTTCGGTATTTCATAGAAACGACACTGATACTTCGATCATATGAAATATATTTCTACATGAAGGTTGTAGATAATCTTATTATCTATCTAACCCAATTTGAACCATTCAAATTGGATTTTCCTACTGAAAGATATGACCACGAATGTACGCTTACATTCGTTT
Organism: Luzula sylvatica; assembly: GCA_946800325.1. Classification (NCBI taxonomy): domain Eukaryota; kingdom Viridiplantae; phylum Streptophyta; class Magnoliopsida; order Poales; family Juncaceae; genus Luzula; species Luzula sylvatica. The sequence continues at coordinate 45,250,078 of OX326956.1, read as the reverse complement.
ATCCTTGTGTACACTTTTACGGTTGATCCGAAACTGTATTTCCTTCAGTCTCCCACTCAATTTCAGATCTACCTAAAAGGTACTCATGCATATCCAATATGCATAATTTTAGAGAATATAGCTCGCGTATCAAATACCAAGCTATGCACATCTTATGTGCCAATTTTATAATCAAGCCCGACTTAGTACGACTCGTTGTGTGACCATGTAGGTTCGGTTAACGATGGCAGTAGGCTGTTTCCAAAGCACTACAAGCCCATGAGCGGGATCTAGTCACTCCATCATGGCTACCCATGTTAACACGAAGAATGTTTGGGATCATTGTGCCTATCTCGAATAGCGGTTATTAGTTCTCATGTTAACGATATCCGTTTAATCAAAAGGCATGGTGGTATAGTCATCCTTATATTTTGATTAACTGTACTCATTACTCGTTTTCGAACTGATTTAACAATTTCAATCGATATTAACCGTTAATATCATTGACCTTGGCCAAGGTTTTCGTTAATCAATTCATTGAGTGGCCTGAGAGATATCTCTTCCTTTCGGAATAAACAATTCCTATCTTGGAGACTCACATTGAATTCCGTGTTTCGGACAATACCCAATGATGACCGTTTTAGCTCCTTGTTACGGTGAGCGTAAGATCATATCAAAGTATTGTGTTACGCACGTAACGCAATCGATGGTCCCCTCAAGTATGAAGAACTTAATACCCTACTCGTCGCGAGTTCATCCATAATGACTAAACCATGTCATTATCTCGCGGCTTCGGTCATATCCAATATATGTCACCTAGCATATATCTACGTTCCCGATTCGACAAGCACCTTGTCCTATGATTAGCAAAACATAATCATCTCCTCGGCTAACGTACTAGTGTACGCGTTCAGTCTATTATCTGATAATAGATATGCTTCTCTCTTAAGCAAGCTGATCCGCGACTAGGGATATTTAGAAATGAAACTTTAAGTGTGACGGTTTTGCTGAACACAATCCTCAATTATGTCGGCGTCCACACAAGCTCAAATCAGGGTTCATGTAATCAAATTACACAACCCGCACACAGTTTTCGTAGTCATAATACGCGACCATGGCAAGTAGAATTTCGAGAATGTGAAAGCATGGCAACATGCGAAAACATTTCTTCGTAGTCCGACTATGAAATACTTGAAATTTTTCGCTACTGGCCTCGCTTTGTTATATGCATATTACTATCCGTGTCGGTTCTCATCTTGAAAACCCATTTACATTTCACGGGTCTTACCCTGAAAGTAATGAAATCAAGTTCTAAACTTGATAATTTGGAATCTCAGATTTCATGGCATCTTGTCATTTGGAATAGTCACTTTTCATAGCATCCTTGTAGGATATCTAATGATCATATGATTTCGATCTATCATCATTAGCCACGATAAATCCGTATTTACCGACTTATGATATAGCCTACTTGATCTACGAAAAATTCTTTTGTGTGTTCGACTCGTATTCATCAACTCTTGATGAAGTCGTGTCAACTTTCATCGGCACAATGTTCATTTTCATATCTCGAAGTCTTTCAAGATTTATTCTACTCCCACTAGCCCACGTAGAGATAAATGGCATCAAGTTCCAAACTTGTGCGCATTATGTCCTCCTCCAAGAAGGCATCTATTCGAGCCACGAAAATCTCATTTTCGTCGGGACGTTAGAACTAATACCCTTTAGTTTCCTTAAGGATATATCATAAACGAACAATTTTCAGATTTGGGATTGAGTTTAATCGAAACAAATTTCGAAATATACTCACATCCTAAATCTGTACAAATGACAACTTCGGAACCATTCCGATCCATATCTCATATGGCGTCTTTTGTACCGATTAGAAGGTTTATGGTCCATATCATATATGCAACCATTCATTAGTGCCACTGTCTCAAGGGCGTATCCCCAAAACATTTTTGGGAGATCCGTTTGATTTATCATTTATCGAACCATGTCCAACATGCGTTCATTTCCTCTTTTCGGACACATCTCAATGTTCCGAATAAAGGTAATCGTGAAACGATTCCACAATGATAAATGATCATCAATACTCATAACTCAAATATTCGCCTTCTCGATCCTATCGAAATGCGTAGCTCAAATACTCGCCTCCTCGATCCTATCAAAGGGTTTTAATTTTCTTGCTTAGTCAATTTTGTATTTCGTTTTTGAAACTCTTTGAACATTTCAAAAGTCTCCGCTTCGTCATGCATTAAACATATATTACATGTCTACTTGAATCATCTGTAAACGTAACAAAATACCGATAGCCTCCTCTTGCCTCGGAACTTATCAGAACTTTTACATCTTAATGTAATTTCCAATAATTCGTTGGATCTTTCTCCAACCTTTGGAGAATGATGCCCTTTGTCATCTTGCCTAATAAATAAGTATCGCATTAATCATTCGAATCTAATTCGAATGATTCTAGCAATCCATCATATGGAATCTAGATACACGTATCTCGTCTATATGGCCAAGACGGCAACGCCAAAAGAAGCAATCAACTTCTAGGTTTAATCCTCCTCGGATTTCACCGTTCTTTGAGTCATTAGTTTGGACAAATTCCTTGTCCGAACTTTCTGTTTGGAAAACATTTTCCCAAAATACCCATAGACATTTATTTCTTTCGATCCAACCCTTGAATTACAAGGACATCCACTCATCTCTATGCATTGGATTCCTCGGATGCTCCGAGCATCTCCAATTCAAATTTAAATCGCATCTCATGCAATTTCTAGATCGACTTATCTATTGAATGCATATGATATTCGGTCACGAAGATCAAATCTCGTACCATGAACACACGAGTGTTAATCAAACACCCATAAGGCATCTCAAAATTAACCTACTCTTTGAGCCGCATTGAACCATTCAACGCGCTCTAGCTCTTGAAACTATTTCTTGAGCGTTGCGTTTTACTTTCATATCCACCCGAATTCTCAAAACAATTTTGAGAAATATGCGTCTATACATGCCACCACAAGGCACGTAATATTGTTCGATTCCTTCTTAAAGTGTATCGAACCCGGATTTCTCTAAAGCCAAAGCCTCGAGCCCCGAATCTACCATTTTCCGTGTCCAACACGTTCCTTTAAGTCTAAGAACTATTATTTGACTATCAAGGTTAATTACGGTAATTCCGGCCCAAAAGCCATCTATCATATCAATCTCATCGATATATTTGGTGTTGCTTGAAAACATAATTCTAAACGGATGATAAAGATTAAGCTCCTAACCGTGCGTACTTAATCTATATGCTTATATGATGATTATATTATAGTGCTATTTTATCGAATCGATAACCCACATACCGATACGGGACTCCAAGTCCATAACACTCAAGACCCATATTTCACGATCCTCCCACAAGTTGCTTTGGCAGATGGGTGGGATCTCGCTATTTAGGTACGATTATATCCAATCGCATCCAATGCGACTCTTGAACCTTTATAGGATTTCGGTGATGGATCGTATCATATACAATCCCATTTCCGTGTGTGCATCCTATCTATGCCCCAAACTTCCAATCAAATCGGCTAATTTGGCCTTAACCCTTATTGGCTTGGACGGTTAAGTCACAACCATACTCAACGTATCGTTCAAATAAATTACTAATAAGTCGGTTTTGGCCTTAACCCTTATCAGTCCCTATTTAACGCTTGTCACTCCATCGATAACTACAATAACTCATGTCGGCTTTGGCCTTAACCCATGTGAGACGTAGTACCAAACATAATGGTTGTAAATATGAAAGGCATTTTCATGACTTAAATATTATGAGGGATCATACCAATGCATGTTGAATTTTGACATAATCTAATTATATCAATATCACAAGATTTGATTGATCATTAACCTTTAATCAGTTTATATGAAAGTATGAGTGATGCCGATTCTATCGATATAAAGAACTCAAAATTTCGAGTTTCGTAGCCAAAGTTATCGCGAAAACAAAATCAGCATCGGGGGGGGGGGGGGGGGGTCCGTTATAACGGACTGCCCCATCCGTTGTAACGCAGGGCCCTGGGGCGCGAGAAAATCATACCCGGGGCGCGTCCGGGGCGCCAAAAACTGCCCCCGGGGCGGCAGAACTCCAGATTTTCTGCAGATTTCGCCGTTTCTTTCGTTTTCGCTCGTTTCCAAAACGATAAATCATGAAACTTTTTCACGATCATTACTAGATACTCTCAATCAACTTTTTATTGATCTCTAGTGAATTCCACTTGTGATTTTAGCGAAATTAACGTTCTAAATATCTAGCATCATGCAAACGGGTACGAACTTTGATAACCCGTGCGTATCTCAAATATACGACTATGATTCGACTCTCGAATCGATGGCGATCGCTCTGATACCACTGAAGGGAAATATCAGACCCCGGACCCGCGCAGCGGATATGAAGGCCCGGTCCGGTTCCCAAAATCCAAGATAACGCCATGACTTCGAGGGTACGATGCAAAAGAAGGATAGATCTTTACCGGCGTGAAATTGATCACGCTCGAAGGGTTGTCGCTTATCCTCCTTTACTCCTTCGGTGTCACGTTGGTGACTAGCCCGTGCATCCCATACCACACGTCTCCAACCGTCTTGACATGCTTCCGGTTGTCTCCGTGCGTTCTACGTCCACACGCTTCCACAACGTTTCGCTCTCTTACTTCTCCGGTTTGATCACAAACGAAGAGCCACAAGCGTCGCTCCTCTACTCGTATCCACCTTGAGTCGTAGCACCTCGGTCACGGGTATACCTTCCTAGACGATATACCGGTAAACTTGCTTGATCGAATTGATTCTCTAAACCGAGAAAAACTATTTTTCTCGTTCTCTCTTTTCGCACCCTTTCACTCTTCGAAAGATGACTCTCTATTTCTGGATTAATTAGTCTTAATTGACTGGATTGAACTGATTAGAGAGAGAGAGAGAAACATCATATTTATACAACATAGGATAATGATGGGCTAAAATGTATGTATATCTACTATACACCTTTTCAAACAGAAAACTGCACACACCCTTTCAGTATTCTGTTGAAACGAAAATATTAAATCGTTCCAACCGACTTAAAACCTTCAAGAAAGTTTTAGATAATCTTATTATATTTCCAACCCAATTTGGCCTGGCCCAATTGGAGTTCGGATGCGAACGTTACGACGGTTTTACTAACTGTATGTCAAACTGTCGCACCCTTTCGGTATTTCATTAAAACGACACCGATACTTCATTCAAATGAACTATATTTATACATGAAAGTTCTAGATAATATCATTATCTATCTAACCCAATTTGAACCATTCAAATTGGAGTTTCCCACTGAAAGTTATCCCGGTTTTACTAAAACTGTTTCTTATGCCTACGAACGCGTACGTTCGTTTATCCATGTGTACAATTTTACGGTTGATCCGAAACTGTATTTCTTTCATTATGAGTATTGATGATCATTTATGATTGTGGTATCATTTCACGATTATCTTCATTTCGGAACATTGAGATGCATCCGAAAAGAGGAAATAAACGCATGTTAGACATGGTTCGATAAATGATAAGTCAAACGGATCTCCCAAAAATATTTTGGGGATACGCCCTTGAGACAGCGGCACTAATGAATGGTTGCATATAAGATATGGACCATAAACCTTCTTATCGGTACAAAAGACGCCATATGAGATATGGATCGGAATGGTTCCGAAGTTGTCATTTGTACAGATTTGAGGATGTGAGTATATTTCGAAATTTGTTTCGGTTAAACTCGATCCCAAATCTGAAAATTGTTCGTTTATCATATATCCTTAAGGAAATTAAAGGGTATTAGTTTTAACGTCCCGGCGAAAATGAGATTTTCGTGGCTCGAAGAGATGCCTTCTTGGAGGAGGACATAATGCGGGCTTGGAACTTGATGTCATTTATCTCTATGCGGGCTAGTGGGAGTAGAATAAATCTCGAAAGAGTTTGAGATCTGAAAATGAACATTGTGCCGATGAAAATCGACACAACTTCATCAAGAGTTGATGAATACGAGTCGAACACACAAATGAATTTTTCGTAGATCAAGTAGGCTATATCATGAGCTGATAAATACGGATTTATCATTGCTAATGATGATAGATCGAAATCATATGATGATTCGATATCCTACAATGAGGCTATGAAAAGTGATGATTCCATAAGGAAAGATGCCATGAAATCTGTGGTTCTATCCGTGTAAATTATCAAGTTTAGAACTTGATTTCATTACTTTCCGGGTTAGACCCGTGAAATGTCAATGGGTTTTCAAGATGAGAACCGACACGGATGGGAATATGCATATATGTAAAGCGAGGCTTGTAGCGAAGAGTTTCATGCAATTCATAGTAGGACTATGAAGAAACGTTTTTGCATGTTGCCATGCTTTCACATTATCGAAATTATGCTTGCCATAGTCGCATATTATGACTGTGTGATATGGCAAAATGAATGTCAAAACCAAATTTCTTGACAGAAATTTTATGAAAGGATGTGTACTTGACACAACCTTGCGGTTTTGTCGATTCATAAGAATCAGGGATAGGATATGCACCCTTTAACGATCCATATCATGGATTAGAGAAAGCTTCTCGGAATTGGAATATTTGTTTTGACGAAATTATAAACTGCTATAACATTGTCGGAACGAATGAAAACTTTGTGTACACATGAAGGTTAGTGGGAGCCGCGGTTATATTTCTTGTAACGACAAAGGATTTAGGCGAGACCTCTTATGAATTAAGCGTGAAGATCTATAGGATAGATCTAATAAGTTCCTCGTTCTAGATTATAGCACGTATATCGACATATTGTTGAAAATGGTTTTGAACATATAACTCCTTGGAGGAGTTAAATCGAAATGTCGAATGGCAGAATTGTTTACGGCTCGATGTGAGACATCAAGAAAAGAGAAAGTAAAATTGCCATGATATATATGTGGTTGTACGTCGTACATATGAAGCGTTTAATTTACCGTCAACAAAATCCAAGGGAATCACACGAGTTTGAATGTAATGCGATTACATGAGACTAACTCTTGTGAATGTATAATGGTTATACGTATATACACATAATGGTTATGTATATTTAAACCTATCTGGATTTGTATTGATACCGGTGAAGTTTATCCTTGAATACTTTGAGAAAGAATTCAGGATTTTATTTTATCTATAATGGTGTGGAGGATGGGTTGGTTATAAAGAGTTATACCAACGGCAGTTTCCAAACATGTAGCACGACTTTCGATAACGAATTTTGTACGTGTTTTGCTTAAACGAAAACACGGTTATGTGGAAAGGTTCCACACAACGAATGGTTTATGATTCTATTACGGAGGCGAGTATATTGCGGTTATTAATCGCAAAAGGAAGCGGTGTGGATCAAGGATACATGACCAAACTCGAAGTAGTCACGAGTTATCGGATTTATGGTTGTGGATTACGTGAGACGCAATAGTACAAGCCAAAAATGTCGAGGTCACAACCACTTCTAGCCAATACTCAGAAAAATTCATTTGATCCGTGAAATTTTGTGAAAATATGTGATCGTAGGTATATGAAAATGTTCCAAACCTTATGAAGATTAACACTAGCGGCAACGTGCGGACCCGTTTACAAAACCGCTCTCTCTAGTCACGCGTGACTGTCATGCGATGACTATAAGTATGGAGATACCTAGAGGAGGAAGAATAGAGCAGAGTGTAGTTATCAAATACGATAGTCCTCGCGGGTTATGGGTATGGAGATACCCATAGGTAAACGTTGTATCACCCAAATACTTAATCCATATGAATGCATCCCTTTAAAAAATTTGTTTACTTAAATTAATATGCATTCGCCTTATATAAAAATTGTGTGCGGGTTGTGTACTATGATTGTTACATGAACCCTGATTTGAGCTTGTGTGGACATCGGCATAATACGTGATTATGTGCAGCGAAACCGTCACACCTAAAGCTTCATTTCTAAACATCCCTAGTCGCGGATCAGTTTGCTTACGAGAGAAGCATTTCTATTATCAGATAATAGACTGAACGTGTACACTAGTACGTTAGCCGAGGAGATGATTATGTTTTGATAATCATGGGACAAAGTGTTTGTCGAATCGGGAACGTAGATATATGTTAGGTTACATGTATTGGATATGACCAAAGCCGCGAGACCATGACATGGTTTAATCATTATAGATGGACTCGCGACGAGTAGGGTAGGTTCTTCATACTTGAGGGGACCATTGATTGCGTTACGTGCGTAACACAATGCTTTGATATCACCTTACGCCTGCCGTAACAAGGGACCAAAACGGTCATCATTGGGTATTGTCCGAAACACGGAATTCAATATGAGTCTCCAAGATAGGAATTGTTAATTCCGAAAGGAATAGATATCTCTTAGGCGCCGCTCGATGAGTTGATTAACGAAAACTGTGGCCACAGTCAATGATATTAACGGTTAATATCGATTGAAATTGTTAACTCAATTCGGAATTGGGGAATAAGTATAGTTAATCAAACTATAAGGATGACTACCACCATGCCTTTTGATTAATGGATATCGCTAATAAGAGAACTAATAGCTGCTATTCGAGATAAGCACAATGATCACAATCATTTCTCGTTTTAACATGGGTAGCCATGATGGAGTGACTAGATCCCGCTCATGGGCTTGTAATGCTTGACAGCTTACTGCCATCGTTAAACGAACCTACACGGTCACACAACGAGTCGTACTATGTCGGGCTTGATTGCAAGTTTTGGCACATGGGATGTGAATGGCTTTAGCGTATATGATACGCGGGCTAGATTCTCTGATATGGTGTATATGTGATATACACGAGTACCTTTTAGTTAGATCTGATACTGAGTGGGAGACTGAAAGGAAATACAGTTTTGGATCAACGGTAAAATGGTACGTAGAAGGACAAACGAATGCACGCGTTCGTGGGCATAAGAAACAGTTTTAGTAGAATTGGCATAACTTTCAGATAATGACTCCAATTTGAATGGTTCAAATTGGGTTGGATATATAATGAGATTATCTAGAACATTCATGAAGAAATATATTTCAGTTGAGTGATGTATCAGTGTCGTTTTAATGGAATACCGAAAGGGTGTGACAGTTTGACATACAATTAGTAAAACCGTCATAACATTCGCATACGAACTCCAATTGTCCTGGTCCAAATTGTGTTGGAAAGATAATAAGATTATCTACAACTTTCGTGAAGGTTTGAAGTTGGTTGGAACGATTTAGCAATTTTGTTTCAACAGAATACTGAAAGGATGCATGCAGTTTTCTGTTTGAAAAGGTGTATAGTAGATATTCATACATTTTGGCCCATCCTTGTCATATGTAGTATATATAGGATGTTTCTCTCTGATCTAATAAATCAATAAAAGAGTTAATCCTGAATCTAATTCAGATTAGACTAATTGAGATGATCATTCGAAAGAACACCATCAATAGTTGAATGGGTGTGATGAGAAAGAGAGAAAAGAGAAAAGGAGTTTTCTCGGTTTAGAGAATCAAACGCGATCAAGCAAGTTCGCCGATGCATCGTCTAGGCAGGTGCATCCGCGACCGAGGTGCTACGACTCACGGTGTATACGAGTAGAGGAACGACACATGTGGCTCTAAATTGTGATCAAAACGGAGGCATTCATGGAGTCCAAACGGTGGGAGACGTGTGTATGGGACGCACGGGCTAGTCACCAACGTGACGTCGGAGAAGAGAAGGATGCGAGCGATCAACCCGTCGTGCGTGATCAATTTCATGCTGGTAATCGTCTATCCTACTTTGCATCGTACTCTCGAAGTCAAGGTGTGATCTCGGGATTTGGAAACCGGACTGGGCCTTCATATCCTCTACGCGGGCCCGGGGTCGGATCAATTCCTTTCACATGGATGTTCATGGGTTTGAATAAATGCATAATATGATTGTGCAAATTTGAGTTCCAGAGAGTGGTTCGTTCGAACGAACCGTAGGGTGCGTTCGAACGGACTGCCACGAGTATAAAATAGTTTTATACACAATCATTCCAGAGAGTGTCCGTTCGAACAAATCTTGTAGTTCGTTCGAACGGATGACTACGAATGTAATTATGGAATTATCGTAGAAATGAGACAGAGAGTATACGTTCGAACGAACCATTGTGTTCATTCGAACGGACCTCTTCGGGTATAAAAAGGGTTTTTATACATTCTCAAGACAGAAACTGTGCGTTCGAACGAACTGTATGTTGCGTTCGAACGAACATGCTGCTTGAAGTGTATATTGGATATACACAACCTTTCACTCAATCCTTATCATATTTAGTATAAATAGGATGTTTCTCTCCTCTCTATTCAGTCTAATCACAATCTAATTCAGTCCAGAAATTAAAGAGACTCTTATCAAGGTGTTGAAAGAGTGCGAAGAGAAAGAGAAAAAGAGAAAAGAGGAGCAAAAGAGGTTTCTCCGTCTAAATAATCGAAAGCAATCAAGCAAGTTAGCCGGTTCATCGTCTAGGCAGTTGCACCCGCGACCGAAGTGCTACGACTCACGGTGGATACGGGTAGAGGAGCGACAGTCGTGGCTCTTTGTTGTGATCAAACCGAAGGAGAAAAAGGTTGTGGAAGCGTGTGGGCATGGGACGCACGAAGACAACCGGAGACGTGTCAAGACGGTGGGAGACGTGTGGTATGGGACTCACGGGCTAGTCACCAATGTGACACCGAAGAAGAGAAAAATGCGAGCGATCAACCCGTCATGCGTGATCAATTTCACGCTGGTAATCGTCTATCCTACTTTGCATCGTACCCTCGATATCAAAGCGTGATCTCGGGATTTGGGAACCGGGCCGGGCCTTCATATCCGCTGCGCGTGCCCGGGGACGGGATAATTCCCTTCAGTAAATAATCTTATTATCTTTCCAACCCAATTTGTAGATTCATATTAGACTAATTGAGAAGAGAGAAACATCATATATATAATGCATAGGATAAGGATGGGCCAAAAGATATGTATAACTATTATACACATTTTGAAACATAAAACTGCATGCACCCTTTCTGTATTATGTTGAAACAAAATTGTTAAATTGTTCCAACCGACTTCACACCTTCGCGAAAGTTGTAGAAAATATTATTATCTTTCTAACCCAATTTGGCGCATCCCAATTGGAGTTCGGATGCGAATGTTATGACGGTTTTACTAACTGTATGTCAAACTATCGCATCATTTCGGTATTTCATTAAAACGAAACTGAAAAATCGCTCAAATGAAATATATTTCTTCATGGAAGTTCTAGATACTATTATTATCTAACCAGCCCAATTTGAACCATTCAAATTTGAATTGTTATCTGAAACTTATGTCAGTTGTACTAAAACCGTTTAAACTGAATTTTCTGGTTTTCTTAATAAAATCGTTTCTTATCAATTTAACTATGTATATCCAATATGCATATGTGCATCTAATATACAAATTATTTATGTCAACGAATGCGTGCGTTCGTTTGTTCAATTTAACTATGTATATCCAATTTAACTATGAGATATGACAAATTGATGTCAAACCCGTTTTCCTCAATGGAAATTTATCGGAGGATGTGTATATGACACAACCCGACGGTTTTGTCGATCCAAAAAATCCGGAGAAAGTATGCAAGCTTAAACGATCCATTTATGGATTGAAACAATCTTCTCGGAGTTGGAATATTCGTTTTGATGAAGTTTTAAGCAAATATAATTTTGTCAAGAACGAAGAAGAACATTATGTGTACAAGAAGGTTAGTGGGAGTCGTGTAGAATTTCTTGTGCTTTATGTTGACGACATATTGATCATGAGGCTTTTCCTCTAGGAGTTTGTACTACATAGTTCTTATGACCTTGTCTTGCTCCAACAATGAACATTCAAAGACCAGACCAGTTAATCGATCAAGCCATATTCTCTATGTATGTTTACGGTACTTTTGTTGAGGCGAAAGTCAATCTTGATATTTTCGATGTGCGCTCCTTCCTTTAAGCTGGTTAGGTCAACTCATTTGTTTCCTTTCACTCATCCTCATCACAGGCAGGATCTTCTATCACTGTTTAGGCTGATATGGTGTTTGCCTTGCTTTGTCGAGTTAAGAGAGAAATGAAAGGATGATAGGTAAAGTCAAGAAACTTCCGTCCAAAATGCTTATTTATTGGCCGATCCCCGATAAGCTACAATCCTTGAAGACTGCAAGAAAGAGTAAACAAGAGTTCAGTCTGGGAGGAATCCATTTTGATAACCAAAGTTTGAGTCCAGTTCTTCGTTATCAGGGCATCGGGAGAGAGGGAACGGTGAGTAGAAATGATGGTCGAGTGTCAACTTGTTTGGAAAGCCCTAAATCTGCAAATACGTAAGTAAGCCAGCAAAGAAAATGAATGAACGAGCTAGCCGGGATCTCCTCTGCAAGCCCGACTCACTATTATCGTTTCGAGCATCAAGTGACCTACAAGACAAGACCCGTTTTCTTCACATAAATTGTTCTTACACGTCGGATCAACTACTTCAATAGTCAGGTGCTTGATCCACCTCGACAGAAAATTTTGTCACTAGCTTCATTTTTATGAAGACGGACTAATCTAGATGAGCCTATCCTCAATAGCAAGAGAAATGTGAGTCGCGGCGGCAAGGAATTCGAAGCTAGTGGAAGAAATTCGGGTATATGCGAAGCAAAAATTGGATGAGAAACAGCAAATGAATAAAAAAGACTCAAAATTATCGCGATCAGAACGCATCCTTAGAATTGCATTCATGGTAGCGGCCCGTGGGCCAGGTCTCTACTGCATTGTAGAAATTCAATTTATCACAAACTTGAGAACACTGCACGCAACCGTTTTCTAGTTAATCCGCGGGCTCCCAAATAACTGGACCCCTCCATTTCTTTCATCTCCTCTCGCACCTCATCCATGGCGATGGCGATGGCGAGTCTCACTCTCTCCTCCAAACCTTTCCTTCCTCCGCTACATTTCGCCAAACCCAAACACCTCTCCTTGTATCCACTCTCTCGCCGCCTTTCCCTCTCCATTTCCGCTTCTGCCTCCACCGCCACGTGGACTCCAGCGCCTCTTTCTCTCATCTCCCCAGCTACGTCTGATTCTTCCCTCTTCCATGTCGTCACTGACCTTTCATCCTCCCCTGCTCTCGCCAGTTCTTATGCCTCTCCAGGTCAGTACCTCCAGATGCGAGTTATTGGGTCTGAATCCAAACCCGCTTTCCTAGCAATTGCCTCACCCCCTACTACTGATGGGAGATTCGAGTTTTTGATAAAACGGGTTCCTGGGTCAACGGCCGAGCTAATTTGCGGGTTGAAAGAAGGGGATTTGGTGGAACTTGGACCCGTTATGGGTAAAGGGTTTCCTGTAGATCGAATTGAGGGAGATGGGGAATTGGATACAGTTTTTATTTTCGCTACTGGCTCTGGTATCAGGTATAAATTATGAAAATTCGTCATTTTTCTCTCTCGACTTCTCAAGTTTCTTTCTTTCATTCTGTTTCCGCTGAATTTCTCTAATTATGATTATGTAACATAAATTTCTTTTCTTTTTTCATGTTACCAGCGCAATTCGATCGCTTCTAGAATCAGATTTTCCAACGAATAAAAAGGCTGATGTGAGGCTATATTATGGAGCTAGAAATCTTCAAATCATGGCTTATCAGGTTCATACTTATTTTCAAACTCAAAATCAGAACTCCAATATGAACAAATGAAGTAATTGCATACCAATTTTACACAAGTTTTAACCATATACTAACATAATTCTTTTATTTTCAATTTTTCAAGGATAAATTTAAAAAATGGGAATCAAATGGTGTGACGATAGTTCCAGTTTTGTCCCAACCAGATACAGACTGGATAGGCGAGACGGGTTATGTACAGGTACATTTTTCATAAATGTCCATTAATATTTCATTTTTGTTTACCAAGTTCAAGATTTAATTTGCCATATTTTTTTGAATTTTTTATCAGCATGCCTTCATAAAAACAAAGCCGGTTATAAACCCTTCATCCACTGGTGTGGTATTATGCGGTCACAAGCAAATGGCCGAGGTACAATTTTGTGATATTTATAATGTTTTGCTATATATCCACTATTATATAATTTCAATGAATAGATTATAAATCAAAATATTATGTATTTAAACTAATCATAACTTACCTGCTTTGTGCTTTGTGCTTTGATTTGTATTGTAGGACATCACAGAAGCTCTTGTAGCAGATGGAGTATCAAAAGATAGAATCTTGATGAATTTCTAATTTTTGCGGATATATAATTCTGTCTGTATATCTTTTTTTGTCGAAATTACGCATTTTCTTTTCAATTGAACGATTTTGTGACCAGATGAATTACCCATTTATTTTACAGTCCAATAATACAATTTACTTTTTATTCATTCGGGATTTTATTTACAATAGTAATTGTACGATTAACCCAATTTGTTTACTGGTCTTAACAATTTCATATACTAATTTCAAGGTTTTCCAAAATCAAACGAACTTATTACACAAAGGCTCAAAAATCCACCATATACCCATGGGCAAGCCTCATCAAATAAACAAACCAAACAATAATACGTACACAAAACAATTCAAAAAACTCCAAAAAAAATTCAAATATAAGAAAGCAATTTGAAATAAACCACGATGTAAACCGAGAGCGAAATCACCGCACAAACATGTTGCCAAAACAACAACGCAGACGCTTCTTTAACCGCATAGCCTCTCAAACTCGCAATCGCACCCAACAAAATCGCACTCGGAGTCGTGTACTGCAACAAGAGCACGAATCGGTACATCAAATCGCCTTCGACCAAAAACCCTAATCGATCCGCTAAACCCACGACTCCGATTCCAATCAAAGGCAACACCAAAAGTCGTGCCACGAGAATCCCAATTGTGGTGCGTACCCCTAACGAAGAATCATTCGGTCCTTCTGATAATAACCCTCCTAATATTAACATCACCAACGGTACCACCGCACCGGCTAAAATCTCGAGACTATCAGTAAAAAATGCCAAAGGCGCGTCCGTACCGAAAACGAAATTTTTAAAAACCGGCACGAGTCCTACGATCAACGCGAGTAAAGACGCGATGGTGGGTGGTTGTAGAATGTGTTGGATTGGGGTTTTTTCTGCAACGATACGAATTCTTCGAACCACTTTGGGTTCGGCCAGGCATCGCAGCGACTTTGGACTGCTTGGACCCGTGTTGTTGGACTCGTCTGTTAGGTCCAGCTCTGGGAAAATGTTTTGAGACGAACCTGATATGCTCATGAATACGCGTGCTATGAACGGGATTTTTGCGTGCTCGGTTTCTTTGTCCACCATTCCTGGCCATTCTGCTTCGTGTAATAATGGTCGGCTTAAATTTGAGTTACTTATCGATTGTGTCTCTCTCGTTTCTCTTATTTCTTGGATCTCCTCACCTTAAGAATAAAAAAATGTTATTTTTATAAAATATAAAGTTAAGGGGGTGAAAAGGTTGAAACTTTTTTTCGGGTTGATACCTTCTGGGACGACTTCGTAATATTCCATTGGGGGTTCCATCATGTGGTAGACTAAAGTGTAGACCAAAATGACTGCAACCCATTGAGCAAACGACACGTAAGCGGTTCCAGTTCGGCTACAATTGGATCCGAATGGTTGATCCGAGCTGTGGCAAATGGATCCAACAATGGCGATTGAGAGATTTCCAGTGTTGCCGAATCCGGTCATGATGACTGTGAAGCGGAAATACTGAGCTGGTGGGCGGCAAATTAAGGCTACTATGTAGCCTAATCCGCAGCCTATTACAGTGCTTATGACCACGTTTAAGGGGATGAACCACCATAGAAGTACGTCCTGAAAGAGATGAATTTGATACTTTTTGTTGGTACGAAAATTACAAAGAAAATGAATTGAAACAAAGTTGGATATAGAGACTAGAGAGATGAATTGATGAGTACCTCTAGGCTGACGGATTGGCCGAGCTGAACGAAGATGAGGCAAGGGAGAAAGAGGGCGAAAACCAATTTGCTTAGCAATTTAAAAGTAGCTCTCGGAACGATTTGGGTTTTGGGGTGGGCGAGAATCAGCCCGATAACAGTTAGAGATAGAAGCTTCAACAATGGAACCACGCCCGATACCCAACTCCCTCCCTCCTTCACCGTTTGATCCACAGAAAACAAAGAAAACATTTTTCTTTCTATTGCCTCCTCTATTCAGAAAATTGGAATTTGTTGGTACCTCAAATCTCAAAAAGAAAAATAAAACGACGAGCTAGATACGAAAATGATTGAACAATCCAAATGGGTTATTGTTCTTGTTCTTGTTTCAAAAATTTAACGGGATGAAATTGGATATTTGAGTAATGGTAGGCCTAAGGTTAATCTAAGAAGCAAAAAATGGAGAAAGAGACGGATAGAGATAGAGATAGAGAGAGAGACAGAGAGAGAGAGAGGCAATGGGGTATAGTCGTATAGATAGACTATTCATTCACTGTGGATCTGCATCATGGGGCCAGGACCAACCATAAGGGCCCATGTTCATCATGTGAGATAAGACTAAAATAAGTTTTTTTTTAACAAAGTCACCTTTCACAATTTTCATTTTTTTTAAGTCCTTGAGAAAATTACATTATTTCACTAGAGAAAACATTCGAAGAGAAAAAAAGCAAAAGATTTTTATTTTGTTTGTAGTTGTCATGCAGACGAGATTGGTTTTCATTGATGGTGGTTATCCAAAGTCGAAATAATTATCTAAGAAGAGTAGTTGAATTAAATACCTCAAGATTTGTGAGGAGAGAATAAAGTTAGTAAAAGGGTATATACTGTGTAATTTGTTTTAATCAATTTATATTTGCACTATTTAGGGTGATGTAATTAATAAATTGTAATGACCATGTGACAAGGCAATTATTAAGATTGTGATGGTTAACAATAATTTAAGCCGTCATATAAATCTCGTGTTCATTTCTGGTCTTGTGGAATGGGTGAGACTTCAATACAAATCAAGATTTAAATACATCTCACAATCTGGTTTGAATTTACAAATTTTCAAACAAAAGGCCTGATCCATTCATCCAAATAGTAAATACTAGATAGACATGTTATAATAATAATCATAATCATAATCATAATAAGAATATTTTGGTTATCAAGAATTATCTACATATTTAAACCATTTTTTTCTTCTATAAATCTTGCCTAACACTAGTGACATAAAATGAAATAATCATTCTTCTTCCTTTCCACTCTTTCAGTTTTCCATCTTTTCACCGAACAAGACTTACATTGGAAACATTTTTTAGATTGAATAAGTGCATTTATGGATAATAATTGTTTGTTAGGATTGTTGTCGCAAACAAGCACAAAAGAACACACAAAATTTTAATTGGAAACCCCGAAGGAAAAAAATCACGACCGCCGACGCTCAAACTATGTTACTATACTGGAGAAAGAAAAAATACAATTGTTGATATTTGTTGGAATGAATAAAACTCTAGTCTAGACTCTATATTTATAGCTAAGTTCATATTCAATACAAAAAAAATAATCATTGCCTTAAATATCATTGAATCATGGCAATAAGAATATATGAAGAAAACCTTGTATGTAGGGGATTTTTTCGGAATTTCTCAAAAGTCAGGGAGTTATTTGAAAATTTCCTATTATATATGTATCACTTTAAAAATTATGTAATCAACGATTACAAAAATTTGAAAATTCACACTGTTGGGTATCGGCGTCACTACCGAGCCCCGCGCAGCGGATTGAGAGGCCCGGTCCGACCCGATCCCGAGGACCACGTCAACGACTCGACCGTACGAATCATGAAATGCAACTAAACCTATGAATATAACTCTTATATACATAGAAACATACCACGTGAAATTGATCACGGAGACGGGTTGTTCAGTTAGTTACTGCTTGCTTCGATTCCGGCGACACGCACGTCCCACGCCCGCGCGATTCGACACCAAATCCGAAGCTCCGATTATATCGTATACAACCGGATTCTATCCGATTTGTCTCCGACCTTGCTCGTCCTTGCTCTCGATTGATCACAGTCGAAGATCTTAGTTTAGATCTCTCTACTCGTATCCACCTCGAGCTTTTCGTCTTTCGGTTGCGGTGAATTCCCCTAAAATTCACCACAATCTTGCTTAAATTTCCTCAACTTGTCACACAAGTTTTATCTCTTTTCTCCAAGCTCTAGATCTAGTTCTTAGCACAGAATAATGGCTTAGCATCATAAGGAAGAAGAGAGAGAGAGAGAGGTTACAGAGATTATATAATCAATCTCTGAATTAATGAGTATTAATGAGTATCAAAAACTGCTAATCCAGAATTCGGATCACTGTCCGTCATGACGCACGATATGGTGCGTCATGACGCACAAGTCACATTTACTTGGATATAGCCGTTATACAGTGTACCGTCATGACGCAGGATAACGTCCGTCATGACGCACCACCGTCAGGACGCACAACTTGGTGCGTCGTGACGGTATACTCACAGATTGGCTTTTCTCAGAATTACTCTACTGTGCGTCATGACGCACAATATGGTGCGTCATGACGCACCATGTAATTTCTGCCAGATTTGCATAATCTTATTATGCATCCAATCGTTCCGACGAACACGTATGTTTGTCTACACTCATTTGTACATTCAACTAGTTGATCTGTAACTGTATTTCCTTCAGTCTCCCACTCAGTTCAAGATCCAACTAAAGAAAGTACTAGTGTACATCTCATGTACACATAACCTCAGAGATTGAAATTTAAGCCCGAAATAAGACAGCTCTATGTGTGACCGCGTAGGTTCGTATCAAGCAATGGTAGTGAACTTATGCCTAAGCTCACGGGCTAATGAGAGGGATCTAGGAAGAAATCCATCATAGCTTTCCCACGTTGAAAACGAAAAATGATTGTGATCATTTATACCCATCTCGAACGGTGGTGTTTAGTTCTCTTGTTCGCGATATCCGTCAATCAAAAGGCATGGTAATAGTCATCCTTATGTTTTGATTGACTATACTTAAATTTCGATACCGAATTGAATCAACAAATACAATCGATATTAACTATTAATATCATTGACTCTGGCCAGAGATTTCGTTGATTAATTCATCGATAGGCCTAAGGGATATCTCTTTCTCTCGAAAGGAACAATTTCTATCTTGATGACTCACATCAAATTCCGTGTTTCAGATAATACCCGATTATAATCCCATGACCATCCTGTTACAGATAGTGGAAGACTATATCTAAGCATCATGTTACGCACAAAAATTGATCTATGATCATCTCAAGTGTGAAGAACTAAGACCCCATTCGCTACGATTCCATCTACAATGACTAAACCATGTCATGGTATCGCACTTTTGGTCAAGTCACAATATGCATAACCTAATGCATATCCATATTCCCGATTCGACAAACTCTTTGTCCTATGATTAGCAAAACATAATCATCACCTCGGCGAATATGCTAGTGTACACGTTAGTCTATTATCTTATAATAGATATACTTATCACATAAGTATCCTAATCGTGACTAGGGACGTTTTTGAAATATAACTTTTGAAATGTGACGGTTTTACTTAACATAATCACGTATTATGTAGACGCTCACACAAGTCATAATTCAAGGTTCGTGTAATCATATTACACAACCACACACAAGTTTTCATATAAGTATAAATGCAATTAAAATTTTAAATTTTTTGAAATGCACTAATATAGAGTAAGTATTGTTTGATGCAGCGTTTACACCTATAATCTCTGCTAGGATTATAATCTGCGATGACTATCGGTGTAAGATAACTATACCTCAAATCTATTCCTCCTCTAGGTATCTCTATACCTATAGTCTTCGCATGACATTCATGCTTAACTAAGAAGAAAGCAGTTTTTGTAAACGGTTCCGCTACGTTCCCGTTAGTGTCAATTTTTGTTAGGTATCCAATACCTATTTAAATATAAGTTTGGAGTGGTTATGTTATTTCAGTTTCTTTTGGTTTATGCTATTTCGACCATCGAAATAGATAACCAAAGAATCCTATTACTTGGGATAATACCAAGTATGATCAACATCTTGATCCATAACGTTTCCATTGCGGCTTCGTAAGCCGCATTGAAATCTAATTCCATCGTAGAATTTTCATTTTTAGTTGTTGTGAAACTCTTTCATACAACTTCATTTTTCTTTAAGCAAAATATGTACACATTTCGTAAATGTGTTGCATGTTTGGAGAAATGCTATCGGTATAACTTTTATCACCGATATATTTTCTTCACCATTTTATATGAGAAATATAATATTAATCCTTTCTAAAAGGATATTGTTTATTAATTTCAATACGAATCCGGGTTTTAAATGTTGCATAACTATTATGCGTATGCAAAGTATAACCATTATACAACCATATTAAATTGTTTTCGTTCGATCCAACCATATAAAGTATTCGAAACGAAATATTCTCTGGATTCGATTGATAATTACGACACTTAATATGAACAATATTTAAAGATTAGTACATATCATGGCGTATTTGGAATATTCTATTATCGAAATATAAAATATCCATTTTCCTATTTTTCTTTAACTCGATGTCGCACATCGATTCTCAGAAAAATTTCGCCATTCGACATTTGGAAGAAATCCGATCTTGGATTTATGTACTGAAAACCATTTTCAGTGTTTTGTCGATGTACATACTTCGATTCAGATCGAGGAATTTTAAATCTATCTTATAGATTTTTATGCTTATCTCATAAGTTGTCTCGTCTGAATTTTCATAGCGAAACGACAATCGTTTCCTACGAATAATATATCGTTCATATATTTTAATATAAGAAATGTATGTGGCTCCCACTAACCTTCACATCTACACAAAGCTTTTCTTTTGCTCTTGATAATATTATAACTAATTATAATTTTATCAGAATAAGATTCCGATTTCATGAATTATTCTTCAATCCATCATATGGATCGTTGAAATTTGTATACTTTTCTTGGATTCTTTTGATCGATAAAACCATTAGGTTGTGTCACATACACACCCTTTAATATTTCCTATCAAGGAATACGGTCTTGTCATCCATTTGTCAAAAATCATAGTCATACTATGTAAAATGGCAAATATAATCCTAATGAATAAAGCGTGATTATTTGTGAAACCGTTTCTTCATGATCATATCATGAATTTTCGAATCTCATAAATATTCTTGCTTTGTAAGTATACATATTCCAATCCACGTTAGCTTTCACTTTGAAAACTCACTTACATCCTATGGGTCATACCCTAAAGAATGTTTAAACCAAGTTCTAAACTTGATGACATGCATGGATTGAATCATGAATTCCATGGCACTATGCCATGTGAAATTTTTATCCTTTATAGCATCATTTAGTCCATCGACTCATCATGTATGAGATCGATTCGTTTGTCACATTCTTTGATAAATTCACAATTTATCGATTTGTGACGTGTCTAAATTGATCAATAAAATCGCTTTGTGATTTTGACTTGGATTCATCAACTTTTGATGAAATTCCAATCATATTCATCGGTTCAATGTTCCATTCGAGTCTCGAACCTTTCGAGATCGATTCATCTCCCACTAGCCCTCATAGATATAAGTGACATTAAGTTTCAAACTTATGCACATTAAGTCCTCCTCTAAGAAGGTATCTCTTGGAACTATGAAAATCTAATTCTCATTGGGATTTAATAAATGGTATCCTTTAATTTCTTTAAGAATACTCAATGAATGAACATATCAAGATTTGAGATTTAGTTTATCCAAAACCAGTTTTCGAATTCAAATCTCCAAATCTTACAAAAGATAACATCGGAAGTTTTCATTAACATTGAACTATTAACGTGCCCGACTTTGGCCTGAAACCACGTTAATCCTCAATTTAATTTATTTCCGATCCATATCATATATGGGGTCTTTTGCACCGACTTAGAAGGTATGTGATTAACCTTGGTCTTAAGGGTAAATTTTCAAATCTTATTTGAAATATTAGATTTTGATTTATCATCTATCAAACAACAAAGTTTGATTCCTCCTCTCGGACACATTAATCTACATTGATGTTCCGAATGAAAATAACTATGAAACTTTTCCATAAATTTTCTAGATGATTATCATACTCATAGCTTAAAATGTTCGTCTCTTCGATCTTATCGAAAGACTTTGATTTTCTCGCTTAGTTGACTTCGTATTTCATTTCGAAACGTTTTTGAACCATTCAAAATTATGTTTCAAACGCATTAAATAGATATCTTTATATCTACAATAATCGTTGGTAAATATAATGAAATATTTGTAGCCTCCTCTTGCCTCAGAACTTACTTATTTACCTACATTCAAAATGTTTGGTTTTTGATAAGTCTTTGACCGTTTTTCCAACCTTTGGAATGACACTTTTGTCATCTTGATTACTAAACAATTCTTGTACTTGTCATGCGAATCTTATTCGAATGAAACTAGTATTCCATCAAATGGATTGTAGACATGTGTATCGCATACACATAGTCAAGATGATAATGTCAAAAGAAACTATTATTATCAACTTTTGGATTAATCCTCCTCGGATTTAACCTTTCTTTTGATATTGGGACAACAACTTGCCCAAATCCTTGATTGAGACAACGTTTGTCTTAATCACCCTTAGACCCTTGTTTCTTATAAATCCTCAAGCTCCTTTGAAGTTTCGTGTCTTATGTATGTCAACATTTGACATACAATATTATTTGACTTCTTCTCAAGTTTGTCAAATTTTTTTGCTTTCTCTAATATCGATCATATCGATATGATATTGGTGTTGCTTAAATGATTATTCTACATGAATTATGACATTGACAACTAACCGTGCGTACTTATTCTATATGCTTATATGATATGAAATATGTTACTTTTATCAAATCAATAACCCTAATATTGATTCGGGATTCTTAATCCAATAACACTTCAAGACCCATATTTCATGATCCTCCCACAAGTGACTTTGGCCGACAAATGGGATCTCACTATTTAGGTAGAATAAATCCAATCGCATCCAATGCGACTCTTGACCTTTTATAGGATTTCGGTATTGAACCATATCATATATGATTCAAATTCCGTTTGTGCATCCTAACTATGCCCCGAACCCCAATCGGATTGGCTTGGACGGTTAAGTCACAACCACATTCACTTATCGTTCAATTGAGCTACAAATGCGCCCGACTTTGGCCTGAACCCGCATTTGTCCCCAATCAACGCTTGCCTCTCACGTTGATACATACAACAATGCACGCCCGACTTTGGCCTGAAACCGTGCAAGGTGTGATGACCAACCTCGGAGGTTGTGAACATGGAAGGCATTTCATGACTTAAGTATTATGCAGGGATTTATGTGATATAATCTAATTATATCAATAAGCAAGTATATCATGATGAATGAACATAATTAATAATGATTAGAACCACAATTAAATAAATCAATAAAAATTACACTGTGCGTCACGACGCAACATAACGTCCGTCATGACGCACCGTACTAAAATGGACTTCCATTGACTTCCGTCATGACGCAACATAACGTGCGTCACGACGGACTTCACAGGTCCGTCATGACGCCAGACAGTGCGTCACGACGGACCATACAAAACAATTTTGTTGCCTATTCCAGAAACTATTTCAGGTTCCTCCGTCATGACGGTTGGTTACTACCGTCACGACGGACCGTGTTCTTCCGTCATGATGCCAGACGGTGCGTCCTGACGGACTGTACAAAACCATTTTGTCCAGATTTCCAGAAACTTTTTGAGGTTCTTCCGTCATGATGGTTGGTTATACCGTCACGACGGACTGTTCTGGTCCGTCATGACGCCAGAGGGTGCGTCATGACGCACTGAACAAAACCATTTTGTTCAGTTTGCCAGAAACTTTTTGGACTTCTACCGTCACGACGCACCAAACGGTCCGTCATGATGGTACGAATTTACACAGTGCGTCATGACGCACCACTTTTGTGCGTCACGACGGACTGAGTAACGCCTCAGATCCAACTCTTGGATTTCCCGTGTGCGTCATGATGCACCATATCGTGCGTCATGACGCACCAGACCTGAAATTCAGTTTTATTTTGTAATTTTAACAGATTTTAATCGTTTCAAAAACGATTAATCATGAACAATTCATGATTACTTCTAGATTCTTTTGATCATCTCATGATCAAATACTAGTAAGATTTCTATGGTCCTAATTTTACAACTACATGATTATGTCCTAAAATTCTACATGAAATTCCGAATAACACTTATTCGAAATCGATTCGACGATCGAATCGTGACGATCGCTCTGATACCACTGTTGGGTATCGGCGTCACTACCGAGCCCCGCGCAGCGGATTGAGAGGCCCGGTCCGACCCGATCCCGAGGACCACGTCAACGACTCGACCGTACGAATCATGAAATGCAACTAAACCTATGAATATAACTCTTATATACATAGAAACATACCACGTGAAATTGATCACGGAGACGGGTTGTTCAGTTAGTTACTGCTTGCTTCGATTCCGGCGACACGCACGTCCCACGCCCGCGCGATTCGACACCAAATCCGAAGCTCCGATTATATCGTATACAACCGGATTCTATCCGATTTGTCTCCGACCTTGCTCGTCCTTGCTCTCGATTGATCACAGTCGAAGATCTTAGTTTAGATCTCTCTACTCGTATCCACCTCGAGCTTTTCGTCTTTCGGTTGCGGTGAATTCCCCTAAAATTCACCACAATCTTGCTTAAATTTCCTCAACTTGTCACACAAGTTTTATCTCTTTTCTCCAAGCTCTAGATCTAGTTCTTAGCACAGAATAATGGCTTAGCATCATAAGGAAGAAGAGAGAGAGAGAGAGGTTACAGAGATTATATAATCAATCTCTGAATTAATGAGTATCAAAAACTGCTAATCCAGAATTCGGATCACTGTCCGTCATGACGCACGATATGGTGCGTCATGACGCACAAGTCACATTTACTTGGATATAGCCGTTATACAGTGTACCGTCATGACGCAGGATAACGTCCGTCATGACGCACCACCGTCAGGACGCACAACTTGGTGCGTCGTGACGGTATACTCACAGATTGGCTTTTCTCAGAATTACTCTACTGTGCGTCATGACGCACAATATGGTGCGTCATGACGCACCATGTAATTTCTGCCAGATTTGCATAATCTTATTATGCATCCAATCGTTCCGACGAACACGTATGTTTGTCTACACTCATTTGTACATTCAACTAGTTGATCTGTAACTGTATTTCCTTCACACACTATGTGTCAAATATGCATAAATTTCTATTTATTAAAATTCAGTTTGTTTTTTTATTGTTTCGGATGAAGAAGATAATGGCAACAAGAAAAGAATAGAACCTCAAAAAAAAAAAAAAAGTGGAGGCGATTTTAGAGGCGATTTTATAGGCGATTGTAAGATCTCTCATGGAGGGAGATTCCCTAGGGAATCTCCATCCTCCCCCTCACCTCTCCTCACATTCTAATATCTCTGGATCTAGATCGAACTGGATACAATCGCCTAGGTCGTATTCAGAAGCGTTGAAAGGGAAATCAGAAGGGGGAGCTAAGGAATCTCGGGAAGAAAAGAGTTACATGCAAGGGGAAGGAGTAAGGCATGGAAATAAACTACAATGTTACAAATGTCTGGATTTTGGGCATGTGAAAAAAGACTGCCGAGATCCAATCAAATGTAGAAATTGTAGAAAAAATGGGCATGTGGCGTCTAGATGCAATCTCAATCCACAACCTGAAAAAGAAAGTTCTAATGCCTATAACTATTACAACAAGAATGATTATTACAACAATTTCAATCCCAGATTTAGAGACACAATTTACATAAATACATGCACAAATTTGGGGGAAGAAATTCCTGGAGATATGGAAATGGAAGAGATCTGTCTAAGGAGAATTCCAATGAAATACTGCAATTTGATTGATTTATCGTCGCTGGTCATTACTGTGGGGAAAATCAAGAAAGTTAAAAGTATTAGGGGTTACACATATCTAAAAGAAGTATTCATAGAAATATGGAGGAAGAAAGGAGGATATAATATAAATAGATATATTGAGGTTATAAATGAGAATCAATCTTTTACCTTCCATGCTCTAACTGTCTTTCAAAGAATCATGACCCAAAAAGTGTGGAGAAAAAAAAGGAAATTATTCAAGAGAGAAATAATGAGAATATGGAATTGAAAATTATTAAAGATTTAAAGGGAATTGAAAATCAGTGTAGAGATTTAGTGATATACCTTAAGGGTAAAAACACTGTAGATCTTCCTGATGATTAATGGATTGATGATAGGGTTGAGAAGGATGAATTGGACTCTCCAGTGAACCTTAGGAATGACAATGAAATAAAAATTAATGAAGAGAATTATGATGATGGGAAATTAATGGGTTCAAATAATAGAGAAAATTTGGAGATCATATCAATACCAGAAATATTGAGTAATGAAAACATAATGGTAAATGATGATAGCTCTTTCTCAGTACCTGATAAAACAAAATCACAAGTCACATTGAGAAGAAGTGATAGATTAAAAAATAAAGATCCAATTGAGCAAAAAATGCAATATAAAGAGGTATTGCATGGATTTGGGAAAAACCAGTTCAAAAATAGAAGAAAAGAAAATAAAACATTTGACAGTACAAAATTATTTTTAGAAGAGAAGGATATATATATGTAATATTGGAATCAGTGGGTATTATGGTAAATAAGGATATGGAAGATCTAATCATTTGTATGACAACAAAGGGAGTGATATGGGTAGTCACAGTGGTGGCAGGGTTTTGAATACTATAATGGAAGATGAAGATGAAATGGAGAGAAATGAGGGGATTATGATTGTTAATGAAGATTAAAATCCTAAAATTTTTATGTTGGAATGTAAGGGGCCTAAATGCAAAAAGAAAGAAATTATTAATAAAGGATGCTATTATGGATACTCATCCTGACATTTGTTGCTTGCAGGAGACAAAATTGAAAAAAATGGAGGAAAAAATAAATAAGGAAATTGTGGGAAATTATTTAAATAAATTTAATACCTTAGATTCTATTGGCACATCTGGGGGAATATTGTTGTCCTGGAATGGAAATATGTTTGAAGAAAAATCTGCAATAAAAAAGAAATATTCATTAACAGTTGAGCTCAATTGCAAATGGAATAATCTTAGGGTTTTTATAACAGGGGTATATGGCCCACAATTATTTCATGAGAAGGAGGGGTTTATTAAGGAATTAAATGAAATTGGTGAAAATATGAACAATGCTTGGTTGATTATGGGCGATTTTAACATGGTAAGTGATATCTCAGAAAGAAAGCATGGTGAAAATAGGCATTTTGAAGGAATAACCCTTTTCAATTAATTCATTCATAATTCAAATATGATAAATCTGCCATTACAAGGAAGAGAATATACTTGGTCAAATTCTACTACAATGGCAAGATTGGATATATTTCTATTCAATTTAAATTGGTCTCAAAATTTCCCTAATGCAAATCAAATAGCTCAAACAAACCCTAATTCTGACCATTGCCCAATTATCCTAAAAACCAGCACCTCATTTCCTTTATTCCAAGAATTTAGATATGAAAATGGTTGGTTAAATATCTCTGAAGCAAACAAGATAATTATAGACCATTTAAATGCATTGAAGCCAATGAACTTTACATAATTAAATAAGAGTATGATGAATCTAGGGGTCAAATTGAAAAGATGGCATAATAATAGGAGAAAGAACTCAAAATTCTATGGAATGAATTGCAATAAAATTCTGGAATGGTTAACAAAAAAGGAGGAAAGAGAGAATTTAAATATATTGGAATTGTGGCTAAGGAAATTAATTAAAAAAAGATTACAAGATTTAATTGTTGAAAAACATGAATATTGGAAAATAGATGGCTAAAGGAGGGTGATGCAAACACAAAATTCTTTCAAAATTATGCTACTGTCAAAAAGAACAAACTGATGGTAGCTACATTATTGGATCCTACAACTAATGAAAATGTAACAGATCATCAGGATAAAGCAAGGGTATTATTTAATTTTTATAGGGACTTAATGGGAAAAAACAATTAACTACAGGAAAATGATCATGCATTAAAGATGGCCAATGTATTTGCAAATCAAAGAGGCATTATACATGGATTAAATCATAAAATTGAAAATTTTGAATTGGATGAAGTGGTAAAAAAATGGAAGTCGGGCAAATCCCCAGGACCAGAGGGTTTTAGTGGGGAATTTTACAAAAAATATTGGTATTTAATGAGAAATGAAATTTACAGATTAATTGAGGAGCAAGATGTAAATGGGGGATTAGGAGGTTTTGAGATATCATACATTACATTAATTCCTAAAAAAGAAAACTCAAATTTGGCAAGTGATTTTAGGCCAATTAGTCTAATATCTGGGGTTCAAAAAATGATTTCAAAATTTTTGGCTAATAGGCTTAAAAAAATAATTAATGAGATAATCATGCCTAATCAGTTAGGGTTTTTGCAAAATAGGGAAATAAGTGAATGCTTTATATATGCCAGGGAGATGATATTTAAATCAAGAAATGAAAAAATCCCTATGCTGGTATTTAAGGCAGATATTCAAAAAGCATTTGACACTATTTCATGGAATTTTATTATTGAAGTAATGAAAATCAGAGGATTTGGAGAAAATTGGATAAAATGGATTAAAAATTGGATATTTAAAGGAATTGCAAAAATAGTTTTGAATGGATTGCCTGGCAAAAGTATACATTTGAAGAGGGGGGTAAGACAAGGAGATCCCCTCTCTCCACACCTCTTTATTTTAGGTATAGATGCACTTGCCAGAATTATACATGAATTGGGTACCAGTAATTTTATAGAAAGACCAATTCAAGGAGAAAATTTGGTTATTTTTTATGCAGATGATGCTCTTTTCATGATTGAACCAGAAAAAAATACAAGCAAGGAGATTAAAATTTGTGTTGGATACTTTTGGAAAACAGGCAGGATTAAAAATTAATTATACTAAGTCCGAGTTCTCTGTTATCCCAGGTAACCTAGATGTAATTAATGAAATTTCACAAGAATTAGGGTGCCCATTTGTAAAATTCCCATTTACTTATCTGGGATACCCATTGAGTGATAAGAAACCTAGAAAAGAAGATTTTATAGCCATAATTGGTAAAATGCAGAGAAGATTCGAAGGTTGGAAAGGATCAATGCTAGGAATAGGAGGGAGATTAGTATTGATAAATTCAGTATTATCCTCAATACCAGTTTACTATTTAATGGTTTTTAAATTTTCCAAATGGGCATTGAAAGAAATGGAGAAATTGAGGAGAGATTTTTTGTGGAAAGGAAATGACAACAAATGGTATAATCTGGCTTCTTGGAATTCAATATGTAGACCTAAGAAGTATGGGGGGTTAGGCGTAATTAAATTGGAAGAATTTAATCAAGCACTATTACTCAAATGAATTTGGAAATATTATAAGAAAAAGGAGGGACTAAACTGGAAAAATCTGGTGAACCCTTTGGAAGAAAAGAGAATTGAAGGGAAAAGAAGTATCAAAGATTCAAACTTTTTGGGGGATATTAATTCATTTTTGAATTTTTTTTTGGAGATCCACCAAATTTGAATTAGGAGATGGGAAATCCACCAGTTTCTGGTATAATGATTGGGGATTGGGACTCTTGTACAGAGAAATTCCCAATTTATTTAGAAAATCAATCCATCAAATTGGTACAGTATACCAATTCAAAGTCCAATCTAATCTAAGAATTGTTTTTCAGGAGAATTTAAACTCTATTGAGGAACTGGAATTTAGTTGGATTAGAAGCAAATTAGATGAAATTACTCTCAGAACTGGAATTACTGATCAAATCAGCTGGAATTGGGAGAATTCGGGCATATTTACAACAAGAAATGCTTATGAGATACTAATTCAAGGAGTATATTCATGTTCAGAATTAAGGGGCTTATGGAATTTAAAAGTACTAGTAAAAATAACAGTTTTTTTATGGTTACTAATGTCATACCCCCAAATTATAAAATGGAAAAGGGTGCGGCAACCCGCCAGTATACAACTCGTATACCACAGGCTCTTATATGATAATTTCACAAAAACATAAATACCACAACTCGAAAACAACGACACACGCACATATATACATGCATCACCATAACATATACAAATGAACACAAAGAAATCTAGCGGAAACTTATAAACACATATGCGACTTAAACAAACACAAAACTAAATAAGTCGCAGCAACAAAAGGCTCACTGGCCAGAAACGGAAATAAACTAATATACACAAGAAGGAGGTTCCGCAATGAAAACGAAACCATCGTACTCACACTCTAGATACCCGCTGTCCCGAATGATCTGTCCACCATACCTAGACTCAAAACATTCAAATAAAAGGGTTAGTCACGGAAGTGACTAAGTGAGTGAGTTTTGAGCCTAGCTTATTAAGATCGACTTCATACATGGCTAGTCAAAAACCTCGCTCAAAATAATCGAAATCATAAATCATATATGTATATAAATACTTCTCAAATACTTTCCCCGGTTTTTCGAAATCAAAATCACTTACCTTCATATCTAATCATATACATACTACTAATGGTTTTACCGGGGTGAGGACGCAAATAACACTCGACTGAAGTGCCAACCCGCGCTGATAGCCAATAAAGCTCGGGAAGCGCGAATTCCCTACAAAAATGAGCTGACGACGAATATCCATGCGCCACAGCCAGACCCCTCATGGGTCGGGACTTTGCACTACATCAAGTTTGATACGCAATTCCCTCCAAAGAGCGCTACGAGGTCACGCGACACTATACCTAACAAACTAAAACATGCCGGAGGAGCCGCATCATGTTACCAAAGGACCCTCTTTCAAAATCATAAGCCCGGCTTACGTTTTATCAAACTCAAATTCTACATACGTATATATGATCAAATCTACATAATATATATTTTGTGAAGTAACACGATTTTTAAAGCAAAATACGGATTTCTAAAGCGAGAACCCTAGACTATCAAGTAAAGTCTAGAAACGCTCGTAATTGGATTCTTAATAAGAGAGAAGTGAAAGTAGCACTCACAGATTGATCGAACTCGATCAACGCCAAAACAGAATCGAAAACGAATATCGAACGAAAAGACACGAAATCCAAACTTGGATCGATCCAGCCAACTCGCTTGCCAAGTCATCTTCTATCCCATGGTTTCTGATTTTTGATTTGACACTATTTTCTCTCAATTTCCCTGGTTTTCCCTTGGCTTTACTTTGCGAAATGAATACTGGAATGATAAAGGGAATAATAACCCCACCGAACTAACATATGCCTTATTATATGGCATGAACCGCTCAAGGAAGGAAGTGGGCTCGGCCCAAGTGAGAATGAAATGTAATTTTTCAAATATGACCCCAATAATTTGTTATTTGCAAAACAAACCCTTTTAACATGACAAAAACATATATTCATACTTGTACAAATATAATCTTCTTAAATAATTAATTAAAATCGTCCAAAAGAATATTTACGATTAAGACCTCGAATATATACTGAATTATTACAACTAAAACAAGAAAAAATTCAAACTATTGATAATCTGGAAAAAAAAAAAGAGGGATGATAATGGTTAACAGGTGTTACCTGTGTTGTAAGCAGGAAGAATCAACGACCCACTTCATAGAGGAGTGTGGCTTCTTTCATCTTCATTGGTTGGCGATTAGACAGGAATTCCCTCTGATGGATCTTCACTGGTCTATAAACACGATACTTGAGAATTTGACGTCCAACAGTGAGAGTCTGGAAGCAAGTTTGCTCTTTGCTGCGTTCTTGTACTGTCTCTGGCGAGAACGTTGCCGACGAGCCTTCTCAGAGAGGAAGAAAGAGGGATCGGAGTTAATTGGCGAAATAATAGGGGATTGGAAACAATTTAAGAGTAGACTTGAAAGAGTGGGGGAGGAGGAGAAAATGATGGAGGCAACAGGAGGTTGTTAATGGCGATAATGGAAGGGTTTGGAGAAGGAGAGAAGAGATACCCTCTTGTATCTCATGAAATGAAGACGGTGCACCAAGAACTGAAGTATGAGGGAGGATGTTGGTGCTGGGTGAGCCGAAGGACTAAACTGTAATTTTGCTTCCTCTAGTGTGTCCTTTAGTCATGTGGTGATTATTTCTCTTTTGTTATTTGAGTTAGAACTTTATGTGACTGTAAATTATACTCTCTGTATTTATATATTTTGGAAGAGAGATATTAAGCTTTCTCCAAATTTACTCAAAAAAAAAAAAATCAGTTTGTATTAGAATTACACATTATGAAGATATGAATGAGAAATTTATATTGTTTGGTATACGAACATTATATATGCATAGCTTTAAAAATTATGTAATCAACGATTACAAAAATTTGAAAATTCACAATATGTGTCAAATATGCATAAATTTCTATTTTATTAGAATTCAATTTGCATTAGAATTACACATTATGACGATATGAATGAGAAATTTATATTGTTTGGTATATGAGCATTATATATACATTGCTTTAAAAAATATGTAATCAACGATTACAAAATTCACAATATGTGTCAAATCTGCATAAATTTCTATTTTATTAGAATTCAGTTTGCATTAGAATTATACATTATAACGATATGAATGAGAAATTTATATTGTTTGGTATACGGGCATTATATATACATTGCTTTAAAAATTATGTAATCAACGATTACAAAAATTTAAAAATTCACACTATGTGTCAAATCTGCATAAATTTTATAAAATTCAGTTTGCATTAGAGTTACACATTATGAAGACATGAATGAAAAAAATATATTGTTTGGCATACGGACATTGTATATGCATTGCTTTAAATCAACGATTACAAAAATTTGAAAATTCACACTATGTGTCAAATCAGCATAAATTTCTATTTTATTAGAATTTAGTTTCCATTAGAATAGAAGTAGCTTTATCCCCGCGCAATTGCGCGGGATGTTTTTTATATAATTATTTAAATAGAATTAACGCGTGTGCGAATTAACGCGCATGCGTTTGAACTAAATTAATCCAATCATGACATATTTGCAAATATCATGATGTCAATAAATGCATAAGGTTTATGAAATTAGTCTATCACGGATCTTATTTTCTATAATAATTTGTATAAATTATAACATTTGTTCATGTGTTTATAAAATCAATTAATATAATCATGACATATTCGCAAATTTTAATATGTATGTAAAATAGGAAAAAAAGACCAAATGTAAAAAATGTAAAATAAGAAAAATGGATAAAAATGTAAAAATGGACCGAAATGTAAATAAAAAAGGACTAAAATGTAAATTAAAACAAAAAGGACCAAAATATAAAAAAATGACCAAAATGTAAAATAAAAAAAGAATCAAAATGTAAAAAAGGGCCAAAATGTAAATAAAAAGGACCAAAATGTAAAATAAAAAGTATCGAAATGTAAAAAAGGACCGTAATGTAATTTAAAAAGGACCAAAATATAAATAAAAAGGACCAAAATGTAAATTTAAAAAATATTTTTTTACACAAATGCCCTTGATGACTTGGAGGCCTAGAATTGTAAGAAATTTCTTAACTTTATACATAAGATATAATTACACATTACGAGGATATGAATGATAAATTTATATTATTTGGTATACGGACATTAACAAAAAAAAAATACTTTAAATTAACCAAAATAATTGCTATCAAAACAAACTAGCCTGCTCGCATTTAAAACCTCAAAAAAAATGAAAACTATAAATTACATCATACAAACAGAACAAAATAATAATAAACTAACTTACGATCATAGTCAAAAGTATGCGGTAATAAAAAAAATTTAATTTTGAGAGATAATTATGTTTTGGAATCTATTGGCATCTTCAGTTTTGGAATAGGTTTATTATACAGTATCTAACTTATGTTTATGATTAGTAAAACATAATTTATCAGGCATGCGAACATAATTTATATATTTATGATATTATTATTTCCATTACTTATCTAAATAAAATACCATACACAAAATTGTTTTATGGAATGAAATAAATAATGCATTACATAATTATTATATTCTTAATTTTACATATGTCTTGGGCATTGTTTCTTCCATGACTATCATTTATGAATGTATTTTTATATTAAACTGTAAACTAGGTCATATGAAAATAATCATAA
Organism: Luzula sylvatica; assembly: GCA_946800325.1. Taxonomy (NCBI): domain Eukaryota; kingdom Viridiplantae; phylum Streptophyta; class Magnoliopsida; order Poales; family Juncaceae; genus Luzula; species Luzula sylvatica. The sequence goes on along the minus strand of OX326956.1, from coordinate 45,215,782 downwards.
ATTATCATTGTTTATATAAACTATAAACTGTGACATACAAAAAAAAATAACAAACTCACACACGATGGTAGTCGAAAGTATACATTAAGAACAAAATATATATTTTTTGATGAATATTTCTATTTAATTAAAAAAAATGATGTTCATTGAATAAAACTTGAATCCATAATATTTTTATAACTTGTTACTTCAGCCAATTGATAAAATTAAAACCGAGCCAAACCGATTAACATTTGAACTGATTAAAAACCGAAACGAGTAAACCGAACTGTTATTCGGATTATTCGGTTCAACCAAAAAAGAAACATTATAATTTTTAAATTAAATTAAGTTAACAAGAAAATTTATATTTATTTATCAAAAAAATATAAACACATATTATAAATATTATTATATTATTTTATAAGATTATTATATCAAAGTTATATATTTTAACATTAACATATTCAAAAATATATGAAAAATGAAATATTATTTCGCCGGTTCGGTTTAATCGGTTTTCATAACAAATTGAATGGAATCAAATAAATCGAACAATATCAATTTTTTAAGCGAACCGAACCAAATAAATCGGAAAACCAAACCGATTGAACCGAATTCGACCGTTTCGATTCGGTATCAGAATAAATCGGACCATTTGAACACCCTTAATACCAACACATAAATTAGACAAATAATTTCATTCTTGTATTCCGAGTCAAATGAAAATTAATCAAATTGATAGTTTTGACTTTTTGACTTATATTTTCTCTATGCACAGTGATAACTATGTAACATAGCAATTAGCAATATAAATACAATTTTGGAAACCATAGGGGGGGTCCGCCACTGTATAGACCTTATTTTTATGTTTGCTTTTCAAATGTTTTTTCTATATCATTTATATAACTCAGTGACTAAAAATATTTTCACATAATTCCCTACAAAATTTGGAAATATGAATCAAACTTCAAAAATACTTTCATTTCCATTCCAACAAAAATTCTTCTAAATGCAAGTCTATATCCCCCTAAATGCACTCACATAATATGTAACATTTGTTCATGTTTATACAAATTTATACAATTTAGTGTAGTATAATTATGATAATACTTTTTAGCTAACCAACTGGATAAAAGTTCCATATATAGTTTGATAAAATAAATTTAAATTTGTAACTATTTAGTGCATTGTAATATAGTATTTACATGCGCGATATCATATATTACTGTATAAATTTCTTGGAAATTTTACTGTTCCAACCAAGTTTGAAAACAATATTCACGAAATAACAAAGTTTTGAACATAATTCTCAAAATGTCTTTTGCGGGGTACCATTCAGCGCCAGGCGGAAAACCATTCTGCGCCTTTTCATTAAATAGAAATAAATTGCTATTTGGACCGTTAATCTGGGATTTAAAAAAGGCGAGGTATGATTTAGCGCCAGGCGTTGTATGGAAGTGCGACTTTCTTCATGCGACGCCATGTGTCCCCAGGCGAGGTATGGTTAAGCGCCAGGCGCCGTATGGTTCAGCGCCTTTCACATACATCCAAAACCGTACCGTCCTCTCTTTCTTTTTCTTTCTCTTCCCTTCTTTTCTTCTTCTTCCTTCTTCAAACTTTGTTTTTCGTTCTTCAAAATCATTTTGGTGAAGATTGTGGAGTTGTAGTAAGTATTTATTGTAGTTTTTTTTTCAGATATGTGTATACTTGATTTTATATGTGTTGTTTTGTTTGAAATGACAGATTTTTGGTGATTTTTGGTGAACTTTTTTGGTGATTTCAAACTAGAGATTTGAAGCTTGTTCGTTTTCGATTTTAAGGTACATATTTTGCTTTGTTAAACATACCCTCATCCACACCAACATATTTTAAGGCAAATATTTTAAGGTAAATAGTTTAAGGTAAATATTTTAATGTAAATATTTAAAACATACCCTCATCCACACCAACATATTCATCTAATCCGAAATCCCCTAATTCAAATAAATCACGTAGAAGACTTTGAGAAACAATAATTTCATTCCCAAATAGGTAGGACTTATAATTTCCACGACCATCTATGTAACCATTGGCATAAAATAACCGCACAACAGTATCATAATAAACATATTTGAAATTTACTAGGAAATTAAGATTCCAATGAAATAAACAATTTTCCAATTCCGCGGTGATAAAATTGGTGTTGGGGTTTGGACGACTTGGTGGAACGAAATGAAAATAATCTAGTACCGGGCAACCGATGAAGGCCTGATATTTATTTCCGGCTATCGTATTACGAAACAAAAAATGATTTGCCACGTCGTCGCTTATATATTTGGAAGCCATGAAAAGAAGAAGAAGAAGAAGAAGAAGTAGAAGAAGTAGAAGAAGAAGAAGAAGAAGAAGAATATGGAGAAAATGAACAAGTTTTCAACTCTTTTAATAGCACTAAAATTTTTACTTAATTATCACATGTACCAAAAAACCTGAACCATATGTATAATTTCTGGAATCTTATAACTTTTACTTTAAGTTTTTTTCTTTTAAGAATTTTTCTTTAATTACCACAGTGTAAGGTCTTTAACAAATAAAACCTGAAAAAAATCATAAATTATTCATTTTTAATGAATTCTGACACCTATAACATTCAATTAATTCAGTAATTTTTGTGTCAATTACACGAAATTATTCATTTTTTATCATTACAAATAAATTTAATTAGTCCATTTAATTAAAATCATAAATTCTTTAACAAGAAATATAGTATAAATCATATTTTTTTGGTTACTGCTCACATAAAATAAATTTAATTAGTCCATTACGCGAAATTTTTGTGTCAACTGCTCACATAAAATATCCTGTTCGATAATTCTTTAACAATAATTAACATAACCACAATTAACATCATAACAACAATTTAATTAAAATAATAGGGAAATAACAGGAAATACGAGGCGAGGTTTGGTTACTCGCCTGGCGAGCTATGGTTCTTCGCCAGGCGTGGTATGGTTTTTCGCTTTGCTTTAATTACTTCTCAGAACACTAACAAACAAAATTAAACAAAGGCGACCTATGGTTCCCCACCTGGCGCTGAATGGTACCCCGCAAAAGTCATTTTGAGAATTATGTTCAAAACTTGATTATTTCGTGAATATTGTTTTCAAACTTGGTTAGAACAGTAAAATTTCCAAATTTCTTTTAGTATTTAGTCTAGAAAAAAATATTTTGTTTAGAACATTAATATCATAATACATTTCATACTTCTCTAATATAAATGTTCCAAATTAAAAAATTTGTTTGTTTATAAATTATAATTCAAAAAAAAATTCAACCATATTTTTGTAAAATAATTATTATTCATCATACTAAAATTAAAATGCCCAAGCAAAGCAAGGATTCATCTAATTTATTTTTAATTTCTATTTCCAATTTTACAATTGGTACCGTATTTACCAATCCCCTTATTTTGGACTCATCTTTATGCAATTTCTTCATGCCACATCATCACAATTATTTCAATCATTAGATCATGATATGTGGCAACATATGAATAATATATTAACCTGTGATTTTGTGTGATTATGTTTTATTTGTAGACATTTATTTGCCCCTTATTTTACACATAGTTGTGAGCAATTTTAGAAGGTCACATCACCCTACATTGATGATGTGTCAAAATATTATTCGTCATCTTCATGTTGGACCAGTTGTATTTAATTTTGAATTTTTTCACAATATGTTACCCGATAAATTGTGAATACTACTAAAATGTGAAGAGTTTAAATATCTAACATTAATAAATTTATATATAATATCATAAAACATACATCAAATATTGTTAGTATTTTTTATAGTATAATTTTAAAAAATTAAGAAATATATCCACTTGAATTTTTTCTTCTTTTTTTTAGTTCCATATTATCATATATTTAATATTTTTCTCTAACTTAAAATTAGAAAAATAATTATGTAAAAAAATATATAAAAATAAGTATAATTACATTAATGACTTGTAAGCCTAATTATTATTGTTTTTAAAACTATAATTGAAAAAAAATTCACATACTATTAAGTATGTTATATTTGTATTTTTACTTAAAAAAATTTCATGTTAATCTTTGAAAACATAATAAAAATGAAAGATATTTATTTACTAAACACAGATAATTTCTTTAACATATAATATTTTTCAATAATCAATACGTAACAAAAAATTTATCAGACACAAATAATTTTTTTGAATTTTTAAAATATTATTATTCTTATTTTTAGATATGAAAATTTAAAACAGCATATGGTTTTGTTTTTTATTTATGTCCACGCATGTTATTTAATTATTTTATAATAATATTTATTCTTGTTTGTATATGTTGCATTAAAGTACTAAATAAATATTTCCCATTGTGTTGGATTCAAAAATAGTATAATAATTTTGTCATAATCAAAATTCATTAATCAATATGATTTTTATTTTTACAAAATTTTATGTTTGATCCAAATATATTATGTGGACGACAAAACAAATAAAACAAAAATCGCTGAAAAACACGGATAATCTCATAGTCAGTATCATTCTCATTCTCCATACTCAATGTACCATAACTTAACTCATTCAATGCACAAATCCTTTGATAAAATTTCATTCAATACGTTCGGTTCCATTCAATTGCTCAATTCATGCATTACAATTCGAGTACGGCCTTAACCCTAATTCAATTGATAACTAGCCTAATCCAATTTACATTCAATGCAATTATGTGTTCTCCATTAATTTAGGAAAAATTATATTTGTCCCCTTTAATATTCCCTCAATGTATTGATGTGGTGGCAATATTGATTAAATGCGTTAAATTCTAAATTAGGTGGCAAACTGTATTTATTATGTGGTAAACCACATTTATTAGGTGATAAATCAAATTATTAAAAAATAATTTAATTTAACACATGATAAGTTATATCTATTTGAACAAATTTTTATTATTTTATTTTCAATATTTTTTAAAAAAAAAATATTTTCATTTTCTAATTTTTGCGAAATTATTATTTTCATTTTCATTATTATATTTTTGTTTATTTTTTACGATGATTTCATTCATGTATCCGTTTAACACATGTTAAATGGTATATTAATTTAGTCCAATAATTTTTTTTCCAAATTTATAGATTTAAATTTCATTAATTATAGATGGTAAACGAAGTTGTTAAAAATATTAAATAAATTAATGATCTGTGAAACGGTGAATCTTTTTTACCTTCTTTTCTTATATAGGATGGAAAAAATTAAATAACCATGGTTTACCACCATCATTAATACAGACGCCAACACATCAATCAATCTAGGAGATTTTAAGGGAGACATGAAGGAAATACAGTTTCGGATCAAACGTAAAATTGTACACAAGGATAAACGAATGTAAGCGTACATTCGTGGTCATATCTTTCAGTAGGAAAATCCAATTTGAATGGTTCAAATTGGGTTAGATAGATAATAAGATTATCTACAACCTTCTTATAAAAATATTTTTCATTTGGACGAAGTATTAGTGTCATTTTAATGGAATATCGAAAGGATGCGACCGTTTGACATACAGTTAGTAAAACGTCCGTAACGTTCGTATCCGAACTCCAATTGGGCCAGGCCAAATTGGGTTGGAAAGATAATAAGATTATCTAGAACTTTAGTGAAGGTTTAAAGTCGGTTGGAACGATTTAATATTTTCGTTTCGACAGAATACTGAACAGGTTCATGCAGTTTTCTGTGTGAAAGGGTGTATATTGGATATACATGCCTTTTGGCCCATCCTTATCCTATGTGATATAAATATGATGTTTCTCTCTCTCTCTCTCATGGCAGATCATTCAGTCCAACCTGTTGAATTAATGAGATTAATCCATAATATTGAGAGTCATCTTTCAGAGAGTGAAAGAGTGCGAAGAGAGAAAACCGAGAAAAAGAATTTTTCTCGGAATAGAGAATCGATCTAATCAAGCAACTTTGCCGGTGCTTCATCTAGGCAGTTGCATCCGCGACCGACGTATTCCGATTCAAGGTGGATACACGTAGAGGGGCGACACTTGTGACACTTGTGGGACGCACGAAAGACAACCGGAGGCGTGTCAAGACGGTGGGAGACGTGTGGTATGGGACGCACGGACTAGTCACCAACGTGACACCGGAGAAAGAAAGGATGCGAGCGACCAACCCGTCGTGCGTGATCAATTTCACACTGGTAATCGTCTATCCTTCTATTGCATCGTACCCTCGAAGTCATGGAGTGATCTTGGATTTAGGGAACCGGGGTCTTCATATCCCGGGCCTTCATATCCGCTGCGCGGGTCCGGGGTCGGGTGAATTCCCAACAGTGATATCAGAGCGATCGCCATCGATTCGAGGGTCGAATCATAGTCGTATAATGGATATACGCACGGGTTATCAAAGTTCGTACCCGTTTGCATGATGTTACATATAGAGAATGTCAAATTTCGTTAAAATCACAAGTGGAATTCACTAGAGATCAATCAAAAGTTGATTGAGAGTATCTAGGAATGATCGTGAAAAAGATTCATGATTTATCGTTTTTGGAAACGAGCGAAAACGGAAGAAACGGCGAAATCTGCAGAAAATCAGAGTTTCTGCCGCTCCGGGGGCAGTTTTTGGCGCCCCGGACGCGTCCCGGCGAGGTTTACTCGGGCCCCTTGGGCCCCTGCGTTACAATGGATGGGGCAGTCCGTTATAACGGACCCCCTTCAGGATGCTGATTTTTTTTTCGCGATAACTTTGTCTACGAAGCTCGGAATTTTGATTTCTTTATATCGATATGATCGGCATCACTTATACTAGCATATAAACAAGTATTTATTTAGAATAATTAATCTCCCTAATTAGTACATATGCATTTATGAAAATCTTGTGATAGTGATATAATATGATTTTGTCACGAATTTAAGAAACATGAATGCCATGATCCCTCATAATATTTAAGTCATGGAAATGCCTTCCATATCATCAACCATCGAAATTGGTATCACAATATGTGTGTTTCTAGGCCTTCGTCATGCACAAATGTTGTTGGTACTAATGAGTGGCAAGCGTTAAATGGGGACTTACGTGTTTCTAGGCCTTCGTCATGCACGTGAGTAGTTCATTTGAACGATACGTTTGATATGGTTATGACTTAACCGTCCGAGCCAATCCGATTGGAGTTCGGGGCATAGTTAGAATGCACACACGGAATTGGGATTGTATATGATACAATTCATCACCGAAATTCTAAAAGGTTCGAGAGTCGCATATGATGCGATTGGATTATATCCTACCTAAATAAGCGAGATCCCACTCGATAGGCCTTCGTCACTTGTAGGAGGATTGCGAAATATGGATCAGTAAAACGTGATCATCTCATATTCTAGAATCGACGCTACCGTCTCAGATCAGTAAAACGTGATCATCTCATCTACGAATATGCCAGTGTATGTAAAAGTCTCCATTTAGTGAATGGACTACCTGGTTCAAATCTATGAACAACTTTATACACGAGGGACGTTTTAGAATTATATTCATCCCGTTTAGTGGTTTTACTATCATTCAATTGACGAATCAATATGCCAGACTAAGGCCATGCAACATATTATTCTCAACTGACTCGATACACTAAACTAGAATAAAATTCAAGGTCTATCCGATTATTATAATCGAATAACCTCTCACACATTTTCTTGTTATTTAAAAATTTTGAAATATGAAGGTTTAGGTCGTATGATGAATAATAATATAAATATCTGTCTCATAAACAAATACAATCCCAATAACACGCCTAGGGCATAATAAATGTTCTCCCACTTGCACTAGGCAGATCAAATCCCCTTATACAATAAGAAACATAAATAAAACACCCAATCTAACACTGCGATAGATATCCCAATCCTATCGCCCTAGCATGCTGCTCATGCTTGGCACGTGATAGTGGCTTCGTAAATGGATCGGCCACGTTATCCTCAGTAGGTATCTTCATTATTTTCACGTCACCTCTCTTCGTAATCTCACGAATCAAGTGGTAATGTCGGAGTACATGTTTGGACCGATGATGCGCTCGCGGTTCCTTAGATTGTGCTATTGCTCCGTTATTGTCACAATAGACATCCATGGGACCCGAGATACTTGGCATAACGCCAAGTTCCATCACGAACTGTCGTAGCCATACAGCCTCCTTTGCGGCTTCTGAAGCCGCGATGTATTCCGCTTCAGTTGTAGAATCAGCCACCGTCTTCTGTTTGGAGCTTTTCCAAACAACAGCTCCCCCATTGAGCGTAAAGACGTAACCACTTTGAGATTGGAAATCGTCCAGGCAAGTTTGGAAACTAGCATCTGTATATCCTTGGATAATCAGATCTCTTTCCGAACCACCATAGACAAGAAACATATCTTTAGTATTCCTGAGATACTTAAGAACGCTCTTGACTGCGGACCAGTGAGCTTCCCCGGGATCAGACTGATAGCGGGAAGTCACACTCAACGCATATGCGACATCTGGTCTAGTACATATCATGGCATACATGATCGATCCTATAGCCGAAGCGTATGGGATCCGACTCATTCGCTCACGTTCAGCGTCCGTTGAAGGACACAGAGCCTTAGTGAGAGTGATGCCATTTGACATTGGCAGAAATCCTTTCTTGGATTGCTCCATGTGAAACCTAGTTATCACTTTGTCAATATATGTACTTTGACTTAGTCCGAGAAGTCTCCTCGATCTATCTCTATAGATCTTCACGCCCAAAATATAGGCAGCTTCTCCTAAGTCCTTCATTGCGAATTGACTACCCAAATATGCCTTAACCTGGTTAAGCATCGGAATGTCATTTCCAATGAGTAAGATTGTTGTTTAATTCTAACCTAGAGGGGGGTAAATTTGGCAATCTAACTTACACTTAGTTTAGATTTAAACCTAATTTACGGTGCGGAATAAATAATAATTTAGATGATAAAGATGATACCGTACAAACACTTTGACACAAGATGTTTGTTTACGAAGTTCGGTAGGTGGTTGCTTTGTAGCTTTAACTCACCCTTTACTCGCTTAATTGACCGACTCAATTATTTGCGAGTACCTACGTCTCCGGGAATGCCTTGTGCCTCTTTTTGGCTTTCGATTGAATTCCAACTCAACTCGATTACAAGGATTTGCCTAGATCGATTTACACGCTTCTATCGATCTATAGCTTAGGCTCTTTACACTTTGTTGCACTAGCCTATTACACTTTTTCACTAATCGAGCTACAACGTGATCGGTCACGTGAGTGGGATACGATTAGTGGAGAATATCGAAAGTAGATCAACGATCTAAAGAGGTTTCTCAAGCTATCAATGGATATAGAAAATCACAGCTTAGGGTTTCTCTCTTTTAGGTTTGAAAGTTTGAAATTGAGGAAGTGGGAGAGAGAGACCCATGAAGGATTCTATTTATACTCTCTATAGAAATCCTTCAGAAAACTTGTAGTGCGTTCGAACGCATACAGTCCGTTCGGAACGCACTTGAAGTTTGCACTAGCCGTTTCAAAATAACGTGCAAGTACATCTTGGGTCCGTTCGAACGTACAATGTCCGTTCGTAACGGACTCAATTATACATAGCATTTTGCGTTCACAGGAACAAGAGTCCGTTCAACGCACTGAAAAGTGGGTGAACGGATTCCAGGTTGTCCGTTCGAACGCACATGTGTGTTCGTTCGAACGCACACATTCCTGTGACGTTTTCCGTTCACAGGAAGGATTGTCCGTTCAACGCACTCAGAAGGTGGGTGAACGGATTATAATTATCTGTTCGAACGGACATGATTGTTCGTTCGAACGTACATGATTGTTCGTTCGAACGTACACATCCCTGTGACACGTTTGGTTCTAATCAAGCTTTAAAGCTTTGATATTTAGCAAGTCCGTTCTGAACGGACTTTGAGTTCGTTCAGAACGCACTTCCTGCTTGACTGAACTCTTTGTTATTTTGAACATGATTTTACTTGAGTTCTACTAGGTTTGTACCTATGGTTTATTTGTGGCGTATCCCACTCACGGAAGGCTTCAACATCTTGAGTCTTGATGTATTCCAATGGCCTTCCTTGTGTTCTTCTTTTCTTGTTTATGTTGAGACTTCATGTCCTGATTCTTGATGTAATCCAATGAAGTCCTCCTTCACAAGTCCTCCTTCGTCTTCGTATCGTACCTATGTTATCCTGCACTTTTCTGGATGTATACATTAGTAATGACAGTGTTTTGAAATAATCAAACTATCAGGAAATTTGAACCAACAAAGATGTCGTCCACGTACAAGATGAGGAATACAACCGAACTCCCACTGAATTTCTTGTATACACAAGGTTCCTCGATATTTTGAATGAAACCATACTTTGCGATAACCTCATCGAATCGTATGTTCCACGCACGAGATGCTTGTTTTAATCCATAAATGGATCTCATAAGCTTGCACACTTTATTCGTATTCTTTGAATCGACAAAACCCTCGGGTTGTGTCATATACACATCCTCGGTAAGGTTCCCGTTAAGGAAAGCGGTTTTGACATCCATCTGCCATATCTCATAATCGTGATATGCAGCTATCGCTAAAAGAATGCGAATACTTTTGAACATGGCTACTGGAGAAAACGTTTCATCATAGTCTATACCATGAATTTGCTTGAAACCTTTCGCCACCAGTCTTGCTTTAAAAGTGTGTACATTACCATCCATGTCGGTTTTCTTCTTGAAAACCCATTTGCACCCAACGGTCTTAGCACCATTAGGTAGATCAATAAGATTCCAAACCTTATTATCATACATGGACTGGATCTCGGTTTTCATGGCGTCATGCCATTTCGAGGAATCCAAACAAGACATAGCACCTTTGTAGGAGGTTGGCTCATCATCTAGAGTCAACTCATCATCGTCATTACTAATGAGAAATCCATATCTCTCAGGTTCTTGACGAATCCTACCAGATCTACGTAGAGCTTGTGCATTAGATTCTGGTTCACCATCCAATGGTAACTCAGAATCTTGTTCCAAATCAACATGTTCACGTTGTGGTTCTCGAATTTCTTCGAGATCAATTTTACTCCCACTGGCTTGACGATCTAGGAATTCCTTCTCTAAGAAGTGTCCACGTCGAGCCACGAAAACCTTGTTTTCGCTCGGCAAGTAAAAGTAGTATCCTCTTGTTTCTTGAGGATACCCCACAAATAAACATTTGTCTGATCTTGGCTCGAGTTTTTCCGTCAATAACCTTTTGACGTATGCCTCGCAACCCCAAATCTTAAGATAAGACAATGATGGCACCTTGCCATGCCATAACTCATATGGTGTCTTTTCAACCGATTTGGACGGAACTCTATTCAGTATATGAGCGGCCGTTTGAAGCGCGAAACCCCAAAATGACTTTGGCAAATCTGTTCGACTCATCATCGAGCGAACCATGTCTAACAAAGTCCGATTCCTCCTCTCGGACACTCCATTCCATTGGGGTGTACCGGGTGGAGTCCATTGTGATACTATACCACAATCTCGAAGATAGTCCTCAAACTCATAGCTCAAGTATTCGCCACCTCGATCCGATCGAATGGCTTTTACTTTCTTGCCCAGTTGAAGTTCTACCTCGTGTTGAAACTCTTTGAATTGAAGGAAATACAGTTTTGGATCATCGCTAAAATGGTATGTAGGACAAACGAACGTACGCGTTCGTGGGCATACGAAACAGATTAGTAAAACTGGTATAACTTTCAGTAGGAAACTCCGATTTGAATGGTTCAAATTGGGTTAGTTAGATAATGAGATTATCTAGAACTTTCATGTTGTAATATATTTCATTTGAGCGAAGGATCAGTATCGTTCTAATGAAATACCGAAAGGGTGCGACAGTTTGACATACAGTCAGTAAAACGGTCGTAACTTTCGGGTCCGAACTCAAATTGGGCTGGGCCAAATTGGGTTGGAAAGATAATTAGATTATCTACAACTTTCGTAAATGTTCGAAGTCGGTTGGAACGATTTAATATTTTCGTTCTGACAGATTACTGAAAGGATGTATGCAGTTTTCTGTTTGAAAAGGTGTATAGAAGATATACATACCTTTTGGCCCATCCTTATCCTATGGAGTATATATAGGATGTTTCTCTCTCTCTCATCAGTCCAACCAGTTGAATAATTAGATTAGTTCAACCAGAAAATTAATGGAGTTAATTTAGAATTAATCCAGAAATTAAGAGACTCTAATCACTTGATGAAAGAGTGCGAAGAGATTGAGAGAGAAGGAGAAAAGAGTTTTCTCCGTCTAGAGAATCGAAACGCAATCATGCAAGTTCGCCGGTGCATCGTCTAGGCAGGTGCATCCGCGACCGAGGTGCTACGACTCACGGTGGATACGGGTAGAGGAGCGACACATGTGGCTCTTCGTTGTGATCAAACCGGAGAAGTAATCGAGTAACGGGCTGTGGAATCATGCGGGCATGGAACGCACGAAGACAACCCGAGGCGTGTCGAAACGGTGGGAGACGTGCGGTATGGGACGTACGGGCTAATCACCAACGTGACACCGAAGGAAATAGAAGGCGGCGATCAACCCTTCGTGTGCCATCAATTTGGCACTGGTATGAATCTGTCATTCTATTCGCATCGTACCCTCGAAGTCGTGGCGTGATCTCGGGAATCGGGGAATCGAACCGGGCCTACATATCCGCTGCGCGGGCCCGGGGTCGAGGATATTCCCCATTAGTGGTATCAGAGCGATCGTCATCGATTCGAGGGTCGAATCATAGTCGTATATTAGATATACGCACGGGTTATCAAAGTTCGTACCCGTTTGCATGATGTTACATATAGAGAAAGTCAAATTCCGTTAAAATCACAAGTGGAATTCGCTAGAGATCGATCAAAAGTTGATTGAGAGTATCTAGGAATGATCGTGAAAAAGTTTCATGATTTATCGTTTTGGAAACGAGCGAAAACGGACGAAACGGCAAAATCTGCAGAAAGTTAGAATACGAAACAGTGAGTAAAACTAAGATAATGTTTAGTGGAAAACTCTAAATTGATTGGATCAAATTGGCGTAGTTAGATAATGAGATTATCTATGACTTTGATACATAAAGTTTTTCCATTTGAACGAATTATCAGTGTCGTTTTTATGGAATACTGAAAGGGTGCGACTGTTTGACATACAGAGACTAAAACGTCCGTATATGTCGCATCGAAACTCCAATTGAGTCCAATCCAATTGGATTAATTAGATAATAAGATTATCTAGAACTTTCGTTCACGTTAAAAGTCGGTTGGAACAATTTAATATTTTTGTTTCAACAGAATACTGAAAAGGTATCTGTAGTTGTCTGGTTGAAAAGGTGTATATTGGATATACTTACCTTTTCGTTTGTTCGTATTTTACTAAAACTGGTATAACTTTCAGTAGAAAATTCCGATTTGAATGGTTCAAATTGTTTTAGTAAGATAATTAGATTATCTAGAACTTTCATGTTGTAATATATTTTATTTGAGCGAAGTATTAGTGTCGTTCTAATGAAATAACGAAAGGGTGCAGAATGCCGCCCCGGGGGCAGTTTTTGGCGCCCCGGACGCGTCCCGGGCGAGGTTTTCTCGCGCCCCACGGCCCCTGCGTTACAACGGATGGGGGCAGTCCGTTATAACGGACCCTTCTCTGGATGCTGTTTTTGTTTTCGCGATAACTTTGGCTACGAAGCTCGGAATTTTGAGTTCTTTATATCGATTTGATCGGCATCAATCATACTAGCATATAATTAGATAATTATTTAGAATAATTAGACTCCCAAATAAAATCATATGCATATTGAAAATCTTGTGATAGTGATATAATATGATTATGTCACGAATTTAGAAACATGCAATGGCATGATCCCTCATAATATTTAAGTCATGGAAATGCCTTCCATATCCACAACCATCGAGATTGATATGACATAGTGCGTGGTTTCAAGCCATAGTCGGGCACGTACTATTGTATATATTGGTGCGGGTGGTAAGCGTTAATTGGGGACTCACGTGGTTTCAGGCCATAGTCGGGCACGTGAGTAGTTCAATTGAACGATACGATGGATATGGTTATGACTTAACCGTCCAAGCCAATCCGATTGGAGTTCGGGGCATAGATAGAATGCACACACGGAACATGGATTGTATTGGATACGATTCGTCACCGAAATTCTATAAAGGAACGAGAGTCGTATTGGATACGATTGGATTTAATCCTACCTAAAATATCGAGATCTTATTTGTCGGCCATAGTCACTTATGGGAGGATCGTAAAATATGGGTCTTGAGTGTTATGGACTTGGAGTCCCGTATCGGTATGAGGGTTATCGATTCGATAAAATAACACTATCATATATTCATCATATAAGCATATAGATTAAGTACACACGGTTAGGAGTTAATCTTCATCATCCGTTTAGAATTATGTTTTCAAGCAACACCAAATATATTGATGAGATCGATATGATAGATGGCTTTTGGGCCGGAATTACCGTTATTAACCTTGATAGTCAAAGAATAGTTCTTAGACTTAAAGGAACGTGTTGGACACGGAAATGGTAGATTCGGGGCTCGAGGCATTGGCTTTAGAGAAAGCCGGGTTCGATAAACTTTAAGAAGGAATCGAACGATATTACGTGCCTTGTGGTGGCATGTATAGACGCATATTCTCAAAATTGTTTTGAGAATTCGGGTGTATATGAAAGTAAAACACAGCGCTCATGAAATAGTTTCAAGAGCTAGAGCGCGTTGAATGATTCAATGCGGCTCAAAGAGTAGGTTAATTTTGAGACGCCTTATGGGTCTTGGATTAACACTCGTGTGTTGATGGTACGAGATTTGATCGTCATGACCGAATATCATATGCATTCGATAGATAAGTCGATCCCGAAATTGCATGAGATGCGATTTAAATTTGAATTGGAGATGCTTGGAGTATCCGAGGAATCCAAGGCATATAGATGCGTGGATGTCCTTGTAATTCAAAAGCGGGATCGAAAGAAATGTATGTCTAAGGGTATTTTGGGAAAATGTTTTCCAAAATGGAGAGTTCGGACAAGGAGTTGTCCAAACTAATGACTCAAAGAATGGTGAAATCCGAGGAGGATTAAACCAAGAGGTTGATTGCTTCTTTTGGCATTGCCGTCTTGGCCATATAAACGAGATTCGCGTATCTAGATTCCATTTGATGGATTGCTAGAATCATTCGAATTAGATTCGATTGATTAATGCGATACTTATTTATTAGGCAAGACGACAAAGGGCATCATTCTCCAAAGGTTGGAGAAAGATCCAACGAATTATTGGAAATTATATTTACATATGATGTTCCGATAAGTTCCGAGGCAAGAGGAGGCTATCGGTATTTTGTTACGTTTATGGACGGTTAAAGTAGATATGAAAATATCTATTTAATGCGTGCCGAAATGGAAACTTTTGAAAGGTTCAAAGAGTTTCAAAAACGAAATACGAAATCAACTAAGCAAGAAAATCAAAGCTTTTCGATAGGATCGAGAAGGCAAGTATTTGAGCTAAACCTTTCGATAGGATCGAAGAGGCGATATTTGAGTTATGAATATTGATGATCATTTATGATTGTGGAATAGTTTCACGATTGCCTTTATTCGGAACATTGAGATGTGTCCGAAAAGAGGAAATGAACGCATGTTGGACATGGTTCGATAAATGATAAGTCAATAGGATCTCCCAAAAATGTTTTGGGGATACGCCCTTGAGACAGCGGCACTAATGAATGGTTGCATATAAGATATGGACCATAAACCTTCTAATCGGTACAAAAGACGCCATATGAGATATGGATCGGAATGGTTCCGAAGTGGTCATTTGTACAGATTTGAGGATGTGGGTATATTTCGAAATTTGTTTCGATTAAACTCAATCCCAAATCTGAAAATTTTTCGTTTATCCTTAAGGAAACTAAAGGGTATTAATTCTAACGTCCCGACGAAAATGAGATTTTCGTGGCTCGAAGAGATGCCTTCTTGGAGGAGGACTAGATGCGCACAAGTTTGGAACTTGGTGCCATTTATCTCTATGCGGGCTAGTGGGAGTAGAATAAATCTCGAAAGAGTTCGTGATTTGAAAATGAACATTGTACCGATGAAAGTTGACATGGCTTCATCAAGAGTCGATGAACGCAAGTCGAACACACAAAGGAATTTTTCGTAGATCAAGTAGGCTATATCATAAGCCGGTAAATACGGATTTATCATGGCTAATGATGATAGATCGAAATCATATAATGATTCGATATCCTACAAGGATGCTATGAAAAGTTGATTCCACATGACATGGTGTCATGAAATCTGAGATTCGATCCATGTGAATTATCAAGTTTAGAACTTGATTTCATTACTTTCTGGGTTAGACCCGTGAAATGTGAGTGGGTTTTTCAAGATGAAGAACCGGCATGGATAGGAATACGCATATATGTAAAGCGAGGCTTTTTGCGAAGAGTTTCATGCAATTCATAGTCGGACTATGAAGAAACGTTTTCGCATGTTGCCATGCTTTCACATTCTCGAAATTCTGCTTGCCATGGTCGCATATTATGACTATTTGATGTGGCAAAATGGATGTCAAAACCGAATTTCTTGACAGAAATTTTATGAAAGGATGTGTACTTGACACAATCTTACGGTTTTGTCGATTCATAAGAATCGGGGATAAGATATGCACGCTTTAACGATCCATATGATGGATTAGAGAAAGCTTCTCGGAATTGGAATATTCGTTTTGACAAAATTATAAACTGTTATAAAATTGTCGAAACGAATGGAAACTTTGTGTACACATGAAGGTTAGTGGGAGCTGCGTTATATTTCTTGTAACGACAAAGGATTTAGACGAGACCGCTTATGAATTAAGCGTGAAGATCTATAGGATAGATCTAAGAAGTTCCTCGTTCTATGTTATAGCACATATATCGACATATTGTAGAAAATGGTTTTCAACATATAAACTCCTTGGAGGAGATAAATCGAAATGTCGAATGGCAGAAATTTTCAACGGCTCGATGTGAGACATCAAGCAGCGCGAAAAGTAATAATATGATGCCTTACATTTGATGTTAGGATCTATTATATCTGTCATGATATGTATGTGGCTATCTGTCATACAAATAAAGCGTCTAGTTCACCTTCAATAAAATTCATGGGAATCACATGAGTTTGAATGTAATTCGATTACGTGAGACTAACTCTTGTGATTGTATAAAGGTTATACAAATATATACATAATGGTTATGTATATTTAAAACCCATCGGGATTTGTATTGATAGAGGTGAAGTTTATCCTTGAATACTTTGCGAAAGAATTCATGATTTATTATCTATAATGGTGTGGAGGACGTGTTGGTTATAAAGAGTTATAACAAACAACAGTTTCCAAAGATGAAGCACGTCCAAATATGTAGCACGACTTTCGATCACAAAGTGTGTACATGTTTTGCTTTAATGAAAACACGGTTATGTGGAAAGGTTTCACAAGACCAATAGTTTATGATTCTATTTACGGTGGCGAGTATATTGCGGTTATTAATCGCAAAAGGAAGTGGTATGGATCAAGGATACATGACCAAACTCTAGTAGTCACGAGTTATCGGATTTGTGGTTGTTTATTGCGTGAGACGCAATAGTACAAGCCAAAAATGCCGAGGTCACAACCACTTATAGCCAATACTCAGAAAATTTCATTTGATCCATGAAATTTTATGAAAAGATGTGATCGAAGGTATTGGAAATGTTCCAATCCTGATGATGATTAACACTAGCGGGAACGTGCGGACCCGTTTACAAGACCGCTCTCTCTAGTCGCGCGTGACTGTCATGCGATGACTATGGGTATGGAGATACCTAGAGGAGGAAGAAGAGAGTAGAGTGTAGTTATCTAATACGATAGTCCTCGCAGGTTATGGGTATGGAGATACCCATAGGTAAACGTTGTATCACCCAAATACTTAGTCCATATGAATGCATTCCTTTTAAAAATTTTGTTTACTTAAATTAAATATGCATTCACCTTATATGAAAACAGTGTGCGGGTTGTGTAATATGATTGTTACATGAACCTTGATTTGAACTTGTGTGGACGTCGACATGGTTGAGGACCATGTGCAGCGAAACCGTCACACTTAAAGTGTCATTTCTAAACATCCCTAGTCGCGGATCAGCTTGCTTAAGAGAGAAGCATTTCTATTATTGGATAGACTGAACGCGTACACTAGTACGTTTGCCGAGGAGATGATTATGTTTTGCTAATCATGGGACAAGGTGCTTGTCGAATCGGGAACGTAGATATATGTTAGGTTACATGTATTGGATATGACCAAAGCCGCGAGTCCATGACATGGTTTAGTCATTATAGATGGACTTGTGACGGATGGGGTTTTAGATTCTTCATACTTGAGGGGATCATTGATTGCGTTACGTGCGTAACACAATGCTTTGATATGATCTTACGCTCACCGTAACAGGGAGTTAAAAGGGTCATCATTGGGTATTGTCCGAAACACGGAATTCAATGTGAGTCTCCAAGATAGGAATTGTTTATTCCGAAAGGAAGAGATATCTCTTAGGCGCCGCTCGATAAGTCGATTAACGAAATCTCTGGCCAGAGTCAATGATATTAATGGTTAATATCGATTGAAATTTGTTAAATCAACTCGGAATCGGGGAATAAGTATAGTTAATCAAATTATAAGGATGACTATTACCATGCCTTTTGATTAACGGATATCGCAAACAAGAGAACTAGTAACCGCTATTCGAGATAGGCACAATGATCACAATCATTTTTCGTTTTAACATGGGTAGCCATGATGGAGTGATTAGATCCCGCTCATGGGCTTGTAGTGCCATGGAAACGGCCTACTGCCATCGTTAAACGAACCTACACGGTCACACAACGAGTCGTACTATGTCGGGCTTGATTGCAAGTTTTTGCACATTGGATGTGCATGGCTTTAGCGTATTTGATACGCGGGCCAGATTCTCTGATATAGTGTATATGTGATATACATGAGTACCTTTTAGGTAAATCTGAAACTGAGTGGGAGACTGAAGGAAATACAGTTTTGGATCATCGCTAAAATGGTACGTAGGACAAACGAACGTACGCGTTCGTGGGCATACGAAACAGATTAGTAAAACTGGTATAACTTTCAGTAGGAAACTCCGATTTGAATGGTTCAAATAGGGTTAGTTAGATAATGAGATTATCTAGAACTTTCATGTTGTAATATATTTCATTTAAGCGAAGTATCAGTATCGTTCTAATGAAATACCGAAAGGGTGCGACAGTTTGACATACAGTCAGTAAAACGGTCGTAACTTTCGGGTCCGAACTCAAATTGGGCTGGGACAAATTGGGTTGGAAAGATAATTAGATTATCTACAACTTTCGTAAATGTTCAAAGTCGGTTGGAACGATTTAATATTTTCGTTCTGACAGATTACTGAAAGGATGTATGCAGTTTTCTGTTTGAAAAGGTGTATAGAAGATATACATACCTTTTGGCCCATCCTTATCCTATGGAGTATATATAGGATGTTTCTCTCTCTCATCAGTCCAACTAGTTGAATAATTAGATTAGTTCAACCAGAAAATTAATGGAGTTAATTTAGAATTAATCCAGAAATTAAGAGACTCTAATCACTTGATGAAAGAGTGCGAAGAGATTGAGAGAGAAGGAGAAAAGAGTTTTCTCCGTCTAGAGAATCGAAACGCAATCATGCAAGTTCGCCGGTGCATCGTCTAGGCAGGTGCATCCGCGACCGAGGTGCTACGACTCACGGTGGATACGGGTAGAGGAGCGACACATGTGGCTCTTCGTTGTGATCAAACCGGAGAAGTAATCGAGTAACGCGCTGTGGAATCATGCGGGCATGGAACGCACGAAGACAACCCGAGGCGTGTCGAAACGGTGGGAGACGTGCGGTATGGGACGTACGGGCTAATCACCAACGTGACACCGAAGGAAATAGAAGGCGGCGATCAACCCTTCGTGTGCCATCAATTTGGCACTGGTATGAATCTGTCATTCTATTCGCATCGTACCCTCGAAGTCATGGCGTGATCTCGGGAATCGGGGAATCGAACCGGGCCTACATATCCGCTGCGCGGGCCCGGGGTCGAGGATATTCCCCATCATGAATTTCTCAAAAGTTTCACTTTTGTGACGCATTAAGTATAGATATCCATATCTACTATAATCGTCAGTAAAAGTCACGAAGTAGCGATACCCATTTCTAGCCTCGACACTCATCGGTTCACATACATCGGAATGTATGAGGGCCAATACATCTTTCGATCTTTCTCCTTTCTTGGAAAAAGGTGTCTTTGTCATCTTACCCATCAAACAAGATTCGCAATTTTCTATTGACTTTAAATCAAAAGAATCTAGTACTCCATCCTTTTGGAGTCTAGCAATGCGTTTCTCGTTTATGTGTCCGAGACGACAATGCCATGAGTATGTTTCATTTGTTTGAGTGGTATTTATGTTATAAATGGACTGATTATTGTTCTTATTTTCTAAATCCAAGACATATAAACCATTTTCAACTAGAACATTACTAAAGAAAATGTCATTCTTGCGAATAAAACAATCATTAGTACCAATAACTAATTCATATCCATCCGCAATAAGTCTCGAAACAGAAATAATATTCCTACTCAAAGTAGGTACATAACAACAATTATTCAAAACTAAAATAAGTCCATTTGGCAAAGTTAAATCATACGTCCCTTCGGCTAATGCTGCTACTCGAGCTCCATTCCCGACGCGTAAATCAACTTCGCCCCGAATCAACGATCTTCTACTTCTTAGGCCCTGCATATTATTACAAATATGAGTCCCACATCCAGTGTCCAACACCCATGATGATAAAGTAAAAAAATATGAATCGATAACGGAAATACCTGATGCCGGTGTGTCCGAGGAAGCGGTCTTTTGCTTGCTCTCCCTGAGGAAGATCTCGCAATCACGCTTCCAATGCCCCTCCTTGAGACAGTGGAAACACTTCTTGTTATCCTTGGCTTTCTTGCTCACGGGCTTAGGCGCAACCTTGTTGCCCTTTGCCTTCCTCTTCTTGTTCTTGTTCCCATTGTTTGGACTCTTCCCGTGAACCACCAATACCGCCGAAGTCCTAGACTTCATGTACCGCGGTTTCTGGTCGCTTTCGAATGTTCTGAGCATGCCGAAAAGCTGGGGAATGGTCCTTTGCATGTCTGACATGTGGAAATGCGAAATGAACGAATCATAACTCGATGGCAGTGACAACATGATCAAATCAGTTTGTAACTCTGCCTCGAATTTGATGCCAAGCCTCTCAAGATGATCGAAATATCCTTTCATCTTAAGAAGGTGCGAGCTAACAGGCGTACCCTCTTGCATCTTGCATTGCGTCGCATTGCCAAGAGCTTGATACTTCTCCACCCTTGCTTGAACCTGAAACATCTCCCTGAGCTGTTTCATAATCTCGAATGCATCCTGTTTCTCAAACTGGATTTGATATTCAGGAGTCATAGTAGCCAACATGAGGCATGTTACATCATTCGAATCATCCATCATGGCCTGATATTCGAATATGGCATCCCCAGTTGCGTCATCCCCTGGCACAGGAGGGATAGGCGTCTCCAAGACGTGTGCCTTTCCTTCCTGTTTCAGAACGAATCCCAGATTCCTCTGCCAGTCGAGAAAGTTCTTTCCGTTCATTCGTTCCCTTTCCAAAATGGGACGCAAACTAAAGCGGTTATTACTTGGTAAAGCCATTAAATCTACAATTTTAGAAAAATAATGTAATTAATAACGTGATCTTTCATATATTAAATTCATTTTTAAACAACTTGAAATACCCATTATTTTATCATTTCAAATAGCCCCCACTATTGAAACGGAGATTCGATACCTGAAATCTCATAATGGACAAGATCCCTATTTAACGTATTTCTAAGGTGACTTTGGCCAACAACTCAGAAAATATGTCACGTCGGGTAGGACGAAGTCCAATCATCTCTAAGACGATTCTTGCTTTATTCGCGAGGTCCGGTATTGAGTCCAACTCAAAACCAGAGTATGTGTTCCTCACTCCTTGCCCTAAATACTAGCCGAGCTAGTTAATTGGTCAAGTCCAAACCACAAATGGAGTATCATTCAATTAGCGAATTGACATGCCAGACTAAAGCCATGCAACACGTCAACTCCTAACCAATGCATGCCTTCAATGCTACGTATGTGAGAATCTGTGTCAGACTATGGCCATGCAACACAAATAAACAATAACTAGTTTCGAAGGTTCCATTTAGGGAGGCAACTTACTTGATAATTACGTGGGAGGATTTTCTTTTCTTAAAATCATTTATTTAACTTTTATTTTATTCAAGCATAAAAACAAAAACAAAACAAAATTGTACGGTATAGCATATAGGCCTTTTAGTTTTATGAGCAATCATAAAACCCTAAATTCCCAACCCTAAAACCCAAGATGATCTTGTGCTATTATTGAAGATCCAATCTTCGTGTTGTGTCGTCTTTTCTTGCAGATCCAATCTTCGTGTTGTGTCGTCTTTTCTTGAAGATCCAATCTTCGTGTTGTCTTGTTTTGAAGGTTCCTTTTTCAAAACTAAACCTATTCTACTACAACTTGGAAGATTCACCGATCCCCATATTAAAATAGTTTACAATTTGGAAAGCTCACTGGCCCCCACACAATATACATACAAACAATCACAACACACATACAAACAATCACAACACACATACAAACAATCACAAACAATCATCCCCATTTTAGGCTATATGCTATACCGAATTGAATTTATAAATTGAAAATTTTAAATTAATGGGCATTTTTGACAGAAAAAAAAATTTGTTGTCCAGAATTTTGTTCATACGATCGCAACTCCAAGTTCGATCGAGAAACGACAGAAAAAATAATTTCAACTTTTGTACTCTTTAACGGGTTTGGCGATTCATAAGAATCAGGGATAGGATATGCACGCTTTAACGATCCATATGATGGATTAGAGAAAGCTTCTCGGAATTGGAATATTCATTTTGACGAAGTTATAAACTGTTATGACATTGTCGGAACGAATGGAAACTTTGTGTACACATGAAGGTTAGTGGGAGCCGCGTTATATTTCTTGTAATGACACAAAATTTAGGCGAGACCGCTTATGAATTAAGCGTGAAGATCTATAGGATAGATCTTGTAGGGTTATACACATGAATTAGAGTTGTGCAGCGGAATTATTTACACATGTATAACCTAATTCTACCTGGATCACGTTCGAAAAACCACGAAAAAGGAAGAGTTGTTCAGAATTTTACCTCGTACAAGTTAGTACGTGATGCCTTCTACTCCAAATCAGTGAACCTTCTCCAAGGAGTGCTCGTGCAATCCCTCTACTCGTGTCCACCTCGATTTCGTCTGATCGGAATCGCCAACGTCGTTCTAGTCGCCGTCACGATTGATTTCTCTCAAAGTTTTGCTCAAAATTCTCTCCCTGAATCTCACCAGAATTGGTCAGAATCTTTGGCGGCCAGAATTAGGTCAGAATGAATTCTTAGGAGAGAGAAAATCGAAATCAGAATATATATTTATAGGCAAAATTAGGTCAGAATATAATAGGCCGAAATTAGGTTAAATAAAGATTAATTATCTGAATGGGCCCGAATTAGGATAAAGCCTAATAGGCTGAAATTTGGTTAAATCCCTAATAATATTAACGGCCCAATTCTGACTGCAGATTTGCCTATTTTATAAATTCTTCCAAGTTAATTTTTAAGCCATATTTTCTTTCAGATCTAAGAAGTTCCTCGTTCTATTTTATAGCACGTATATCGACATATTGTTGAAAAGGTTTTCAACGTATAACTCCTTGGCGGAGTTAAATCGAAATGTCGAATGACAGAAATTTTCTACGGCTCGATATGAGACATCAAGCAGGGCGAAAATAATAATATGATGCTTTACATTTGATGTGAGGATCTATTATATCTGTTGGTTCAAATTTCCTATTGTTTGATTATCTCAAATACAATGTCGATACTACTAACACATTCTATCAAGATAAATGTGTAGGAGATAGGTGCGAAATGAAATGATCAAAATTTACATAAGCACGATTCAATCAAGAAAAGCAAGAATCAAGACTTTGAAGAATCGAGAAGAAGATCAAGACATCGAAGATTCCGCAAGTTGGGATATCAATCAAATCACCAAAACCCATAATAGGTATCCCTAAACTTGTTGCTGAATGATTAAACTCAAAATAAAGTCAAACAATTATATTCGAAATCCATCAAAGTGATGAAGTAAAATAAAAGGCTGAAAACAGCATGTCCGTTACAACGGAACTCAGTGTCCGTTATAACGGACATACTCGTCCTACTCAGGATTGGAAATCACAACATAGTCCGTTACAACGGATTAACCAATCCGTTATAACGGACTCCATCACAGCGTTGTAACGTAATAATGTCCGTTACAACGCTAATTATTTTCAAACTTGAAGGATGTCACAGGAGCCCGTCCGTTACAACGGACATACCTGTCCGTTATAACGGACATTGAACTTATTTTCAGAAGAACCATCTATCCATGTCCGTTGTAACGGATTAACCAATCCGTTACAACGGAATACCATTATACGTTGTAACGGAGTATACTCCGTTATAACGGGAATTAAATCCAAACTGAAAGTAATGTTCCAGTATGATGTCCGTTGCAACGGACATTACAGTCCGTTGTAACGGACTTCGTAACACAGACTTCCGTTATAACGGACATATATTCCGTTGTAACGGAATGTTTAAGAATTCGAATATCAGAGCCATAACGGCTAGTTTTGACTTACAGTCCGTTATAACGGACATGAATTCCGTTATAACGGACTATGCAGAAAATGCAAGGTTGGGAAGGGTCTATGTGTTCTATAAATAGAACCCTTCCCTCATTCTCTCTCCTCACTTTAACCATCCAAATTATACATTTAAAATAGAGAAACCTTGCAAGCTCTTGAGCTCTTAATCTTCTAAAACAATCTTAGAGATTAATCCTTCTTTCTCACTTATTCAAATACGATTCCCAACTTGCGTGACCGATCACGTTTTAGTTCGTATTTAGAAATTGTAATAGGCTAGTACAAAAGTGTAAAACCCGCTATAGATCGATAGAAAACGTGTAAATCGATCTAGGCAAAAACCTTGTAATCGAGTGAGTTGGATTTCAATCGAACGCCAAACAGGCACAAGGCATTCCCGGAGACGTAGGTACTTGCCACTAATCGAATCGGTCGATTAAGCAAGTAAAGGGTGAGTTAAAGCTACAGAGCAACCACCTACCGAACTCCGTAATAAACATCGTGTGTTCAAGTGTTCGGTATTTTCTACTCTATTCAAATTTCATTAATTAGTTTCCGCAAGTAGAATTTATATACCTAGTCGAAAATTGCCCACTAGGTTACCTATTCACCCCCCTCTAGGTTAGAATTATCCAACAATTGGTATCAGAGCAAAATACTAACCGTCTCTTTGTGTAAAGTGACAACTTGTATAACGATCATGGCCTCCATTAATAATAAGAGCCAAATTACAACACACCCGAAACACGCTCCATGGAACAAACGAAAAGATTATCCACAAGGGGGAGATAAATCGAATTTGAGACGTGAACGAACACACGAAGAAAAATGTCCAATCTATAAAGGCAAAAAGAAGACCAAACAGCTAGGTAACGCTAAGGATTTAATTGTCACATCGGATCCATGGGGAGATTCGGAAAGCTCAAACTCATCTTCCGACTCGGAGTACAATGGTGTACCCACAATCACCAATGCAACCCTAATGGCGGAATGCACTCCTTCGATGGATGATGTGGTAGAAAGAGTCATTCAAGCAATGCTCCTCCAACGAGGTCCAATACCGAAACCATGTGCACCACACTCTCCGAGAGTCACCTCTCATGCATCCACATCCAACTCATCGCCGGACCAAGATCATGAGGTATTTCTTAAACCAATAATATATTCAACTAGTTCAACCTCGTATTCATGTTCCTCACCAAAATTAAACACAAAACTCGAACTCGAATCATTCGACGTTCTCTTAAGAGACGTGGATGAACCAAGTCCAAATAAGAGAAAGGTCGAGAGCACAATTCTAGCTCTAAATGCAAAGGTAGCTTCCCTAGAATTATCGGTCAAAGCATACCAAGCACAATTAAAGGAATTCCAAGGCTTCTCAAAGTGCGAATGCAAAACCCTCAACCTTGAGTTATCACACCTAAGATTAGAACTCCAAAACTCCAAAATAGAAAATGAATCCTTGAAGAAGGCTTGCATATCGAGTGCATCGAGCACCCCATCATTGGATCAAATATTGAATGGGGCGTTAGTGGGACAAAAGCCAAACGACAAGTCGGGTCTCGGGTTCAAAAAGGAGAGTAAACCCGGCCTCTCAAAATCCAATGATCAAAAAGGTAAACGGGAGAACAATCAACGAAACAATCGCGGAAATGCATTCATATACCGTGATCAAAACAAAGGTAAAAATGTTAGAATGGAACACCCTACACATAACCGGTTCTATCATAGGGATAACCACTTTACGCAACCATCATCCCATAGACGTACCGATTTGGGACGACCCGAGTGTTGGTTTCAACGAGGATCAAATGGGTATTTTTATGAGGTGAATTACCCCGCCAACCGTCCATATCAACCGAGGGCTCCTAGACCTTACAACCATACGAGCAAACCTTTTCAACCGAAAAACAATTTTGTCAACTCAACCAAACCGATACCTCAAAAGAAACCCCTAACAAACCAACTCTCAAATTACTTTGTCAAAAGTTCCGAAACCATCAACAAACCAACAATTGCTTTTTGCAATTATTGTTGTAAGTTAGGACACATATCCACGAGTTGTGATCTTCGCTACCCAAAATCCACTCCAAAATTTGTATGGATGCGTAAAGATAGACACACCATGGGCCCCTCCACCTCAAAGGGTGTTGGACCACCAAGGACCTAAATCACGTATGAAAGACTCACTCCCTCACCACACTACCATAAGCCAAACATTAAGGGGGAGTATGAGTACAAGAATTCATATTAGATTAACTTTCAATATGAATTTCCTATTTTTATAATTATCTACACACTTACGAAAAGGGCGAGAAAGGTATTCTTGCTTCCATGTAGGCACACAAGAACGAAGAGAGAAGTCGAAAAGCTCATCGTATACAAAACTTCATGATCTATCGTAGAAGAAAAATAAGCTCTAGAAATCGATCAAGAGTTCTCCTTCGTAAGCTTGGTTCTCGGGTCCATGACCGGAGCAAAGGTATGATCGCTTTGTAAATAACGTAAGGATCATAGTTATTTAGAGTTATGCAAATATCATCGATTATTATGAACATTCGCATACTCATATCGCACTACTTTTTCAAACAAACTTCTTCCGAAAAACATGATTTAAAAACTACACAACCTATTTTAAAAATAATATAAGTTTTTGGAATTTTTGGAAACATCACTCTCCTCAAAAATCAAATTGTCAAAAACTCATCACAGTAGCATGTCCGTTACAACGCACTAATGTGCGCTACAACGGAACTCCTGAGAAAGAGCCAAAACCTGAAAAACGAATAGTTCCGTTATAACGGACAAACCAATCCGTTATAACGGACTTCAGCCACTCCGTTGTAACGGAAGTCTCTGCGTTACAACGGACTACCTAAGCTCAGGAAACCTCTCCAACCACATACCTCCGTTACAACGAACTAACCAAAGCGTTATAACGGACAAGTCCGTTATAACGGAATACTCACGTTGTAACGCACCTCTGCAGTATCAGTCAAAATACGCCCAAATCAGAATTCCGTTACAACGGACTATACAGCGTTATAACGGACTATGGAAAATACCATTTTTCCTGAAACCCTAGCAGAAGTCCGTTGTAACGGAACTTAACTTCCGTTGTAACGGAGTTCGGGAAAACTGCACAATAAACCCCTCGCCTGGTTTCTTTCTCCACTCTCTTCACTTTTCTTCACTTAGAAAAACCGTCTCCTCTTCTCAAAACCTCCGAAACTCTTTTCCAAAACCGAAAATCTCCTCCTATTCCTCAAATCTAAACCTATCCTCTTCTTAAAAACCGAAAATCCAACCTATTTAAACTCCTATTTCGGTTTCAATTTCTCAAAATTTCTCAAAGTCTTTCTAATCCTTCTCTAAATTTCCTTCCATGGCATCGAGAAGAGCAAGCAAGCGTCCAATGCCCACCGGTGCCCGTCGATTCGAGTTTCACAACACGGAGAATCCTTATCTCTATGAATCGATCACCAAAGCTCGTAGGTATCAAAACGATTTCGCTAATCGCGCGGTAGGTGCATGCTTCTACATTGAATTCCCGACCGAAGCAATCTCTCTACGCGATGCCGTCCAACCTCGAATCACAAATTGGAGCATTCAAGGATTGTGTGATCTTCAATACCCATACTACAAGGAAGTAGTTCGCCTATTCTATGCTCACGCAACCCATGATCACGACAACAACCTCATACGGAGCTATCTCTTCGGTAAGGAAATCACTATTTCCGAAGAAAATTTGCGTGAATGGTTGGGCTTGTCCGATCGTGGGGAAAAGTTTTATATTAGTCGCGGCGACTCATACCACGGCAACGACTCGGAAGAACTCGAGAAGATTACCACCAACGATCGCGAGTACGAGTACTCCACCAAGTATGAACCTAATCTCCGATTCACGTGGCAAATCGGAAATAACATCCTCACTCCCGTCGTCAAACTCAAAACCAATCTAGACGGCCGAAACAAGGTTTTGATATACAACCTTTGGTATCAAGACTCGCCTACCATTAATGTCCCGTATCTCATCATTCGGCACATGGAGTACGCCCTACGGGTAAACACCTCCTCTCTTCCCTATGGCCATATCATTTCATTGGCATGCGTGAAATTGGGCATAGTCATCCCGGACACGGAATGGCCGCTCGGAGTCACTCCCACCGAAAACCTCGCGCATCCGGACCGACTTGAGAGTCTTGGACTCACTCGAAAGAATCCAATGTCCGGTGATCGATTGGACCATTATATCGTCAATAGGAGACGAGCCGGGCCTTACTTCTTTCCGGAAATCCCCGCCGAGTGGGTTCGATTCGATCCACCGGCCCAAGACACGAATAACCCACCGGACCAATCACGACCAAGGAAACGCCAAGCCATAGGAGAACCGGGTGAAAGTTCCGGCTCGGGAACTCAACCGTCGCTCACTCTTGAAGAGATTCGTTCACTTTTCGAGGCATCTAATCTACGCGCCGAAAGTACGCGCGATCAAATCCTAGCCGACAATGCATTAACTCGCGAAACCATAATCGCGGAAAACCTACTCACCCGCAACACCATAACCGAGGCCCGCGACACGATCTTCGCCGACAACCAACTCACCCGCAACACCGTAAACGCGGCCCGTGACGAGGTTATCATCGACAACCAACTCTCCCGATCACATGCATACAACCTCCGCGAAGAGACGTATAGCCACATTGATCGTCGTTTAGATTCCATGACCCGTCGTTTCAACCAATTCAACAACGATAACGACGATGAGAACGATAACTCACCCGGCGATGATTAGAGAGGAGAGTGTGTTCCTACCTAGCTCATTAGAGCCTAAAACTATTTTTCAAATTTAATAGCTATTTGCATATCATGTCTATGTTTCATTTCATGTATTTTGCTCTATGTTTGTGCATTGCTTGTGATAAAGTTGTATGAACGTTAATCTAAATTTTAAGAAAAAATTATCGTATATCTTATGTGTGTATGAATTGTATTGTTCCATTTTTAAATGATTTTCACACATTTTCTTATCACAATCATTCAAAAATATATGTGAATTGTTCAACTACATACAAGCCTATAAATTGCGAAATGCAAGGATTTAGGGGGAGCTTGTATGTAGGGGGAGCTTTCCTTCATGATTTTTCCAAATTCACTCCCTTTTGATCCACTTTCAAAAAGGGGGAGAAAGGATAATCGTATTGGAAAGATACCGATAATCGATGTATCTCTCCAAATCGACATTGTTTTGAAATGAATCAAAAGGGGGAGTTTGTTGGTTCATATTTCCAATTGTTTGATTATCTCAAATACAATGCCGATACTACTAACACATTCTATCAAGATAAATGTGTAGGAGATAGGTGCGAAATGAAATGATCAAAATTTACATAAGCACGATTCAATCAAGAAAAGCAAGAATCAAGACTTAGAAGAATCGAGAAGAAGATCAAGACATCGAAGATTCCGCAAGTTGGGATATCAATCAAATCACCAAAACCCATAATAGGTATCCCTAAACTTGTTGCTGAATGATTAAACTCAAAATAAAGTCAAACAATTATATTCGAAATCCATCAAAGTGATGAAGTAAAATAAAAGGCTGAAAACAGCATGTCCGTTACAACGGAACTCAGTGTCCGTTATAACGAACATACTCGTCCTACTCAGGATTGGAAATCACAACATAGTCCGTTACAACGGATTAACCAATCCGTTATAACGGACTCCATCACAGCGTTGTAACGTAATAATGTCCGTTACAACGCTAATTATTTTCAAACCTGAAGGATGTCACAGGAGCCCGTCCGTTACAACGGACATACCTGTCCGTTATAACGGACATTGAACTTATTTTCAGAAGAACCATCTATCCATGTCCGTTGTAACGGATTAACCAATCCGTTACAACGGAATACCATTATACGTTGTAACGGAGTATACTCCGTTATAACGGGAATTAAATCCAAACTGAAAGTAATGTTCCAGTATGATGTCCGTTGCAACGGACATTACAGTCTGTTCTAACGGACTTCGTAACACAGACTTCCGTTATAACGGACATATATTCCGTTGTAACGGAATGTTTAAGAATTCGAATATCAGAGCCATAACGGCTAGTTTTGACTTACAGTCCGTTATAACGGACATGAATTCCGTTATAACGGACTATGCAGAAAATGCAAGGTTGGGAAGGGTCTATGTGTTCTATAAATAGAACCCTTCCCTCATTCTCTCTCCTCACTTTAACCATCCAAATTATACATTTAAAAGAGAGAAACCTTGCAAGCTCTTGAGCTCTTAATCTTCTAAAACAATCTTGGAGATTAATCCTTCTTTCTCACTTATTCAAATACGATTCCCAACTTGCGTGACCGATCACGTTTTAGTTCGTATTAAGAAATTGTAATATGCTAGTACAAAAAGTGTAAAGCCCGCTATAGATCGATAGAAAACGTGTAAATCGATCTAGGCAAAAACCTTGTAATCGAGTGAGTTGGAATTCAATCGAACGCCAAACAGGCACAAGGCATTCCCGGAGACGTAGGTACTTGCCACTAATCGAATCGGTCGATTAAGTAAGTAAAGGGTGAGTTAAAGCTACAGAGCAACCACCTACCGAACTCCGTAATAAACATCGTGTGTTCAAGTGTTCGGTATTTTCTACTCTATTCAAATTTCATTAATTAGCTTCCGCAAGTAGAATTTGTATACCTAGTCGAAAATTGCCCACTAGGTTACCTATTCACCCCCCTCTAGGTTAGAATTATCCAACAATATCTGTCATGATATGTATGTGGCTATCAGTTGTACATATGAAGCGTCTAATTTACCGTTAATGAAATCCAAGGGAATCACACGAGTTTGAATGTAATGCGATTACATGAGACTAACTCTTGTGAATGTATAATGGTAATACATATATATACATAATGGTTATGTATATTTAAACCCATTGGGATTTGTATTGATAGCTGTGAATGTTATCCTTTAATACTTTGCAAAAGAATTCAGGATTTTATTTTATCTATAATGGTGTGGAGGACGTGCTGGTTATAAAGAGTTATAACAACAACAGTTTCCAAATATGGCACGTCCAAATATGTAGCACGACTTTCGATCACAAAGTGTGTACATGTTTTGCTTAAAAGAAAACACTGAAGGGAATTATCCCGTCTCCGGGCCCGCACAGCGGATATGAAGGCCCGGTCCGGTTCCCAAAAATCCAAGATCACGCTTCGATATCGAGGGTACGATGCAAAGTAGGATAGACGATTACCAGCATGAAATTGATCACGCACGACGGGTTGATCGCACACATCCTTCTCTTCCTTCGGTGTCACGTTGGTGACTAGCCCGTACGTCCCATACAGCATGTCTCCCACCATCTTCACACGTTTCCGGTTGTCTTCGCGCGTTCCATGCCCGCACGCTACCACAGCCCGTTACTCGATTACTTCTCCGGTTTGATCACAACGAAGAGCCACATATGTCGCTCCTCTACCCGTATCCACCGTGAGTCGTAGCACCTCGGTCGCGGATGCATCTGCCTAGACGATGCACCGGCGAACTTGCATGATTGCGTTTCGATTCTCTAAGACGGAGAAAACTCTTTTCTCCTCTTTTCTCTTTCTCTCAATCTCTTCGCACTCTTTCATCATCTGATTAGAGTCTCATAATTTCTGGATAAAATCCATTAATTATATGCACTGATCTTATGAGAGAGAGAGATAGAGAGAAACATCCTATATATACTCCATAGGATAAGGATGGGTCAAAAGGTATGTATATCTTCTATACACATTTTCAAACAGAAAACTGCATACAACCTTTCAGTATTCTGTCAGAACGAAAATATCAAATCGTTCCAACCGACTTTGAACATTTAAGAAAGTTGTAGATAATCTTATTATCTTTCCAACCCAATTTCATCCAACCCAATTGGAGTTCGGACCCGAAAGTTACGCCCGTTGTACTGACTGTATGTCAAACCGTCGCACCCATTCGGTATTCCATTAGAACGACACTGATACTTCGCTCAAATGGAAAATCTTACAACATGAAAGTTCTAGCTAATCTCATTATCTAACTAACCCAATTTGAATCATTCAAATCGGAGTTACCTACTGAAAGTAATACCAGTTTTACTAATCTGTTTAGTATGCCCACGAACGCGTACGTTCGTTTGTCCTACGTACCATTTTAGCGTTGATCCAAAACTGTTTTTTCTTCAGTCTCCCACTCAGTTTCAGATCTACCTAAAAGGTACTCATGTATATCACATATACACTATATCAGAGAATCTAGCCCGCGTATCATATACGCTAAAGCCATGCACATCCTATGTGCAAAAACTTGCAATCAAGCCCGACATAGTACGACTCGTTGTGTGACCGTGTAGGTTCGTTTAATTAGGCCGTTTCCATGGCACTACAAGCCCATGAGCGGGATCTAGTCACTCCATCATGGCTACCCATGTTAAAACGAAAAATGATTGTGATCATTGTGCCTATCTCGAATAGCGGTTACTAGTTCCCTTATTTGCGATATCCGTTAATCAAAAGGCATGGTGGTAGTCATCCTTATGTCTTGATTAACTATACTTATTTCCCGATTCCGAATTGAGTTAACAAATTACAATCGATATTAACTTTTAATATCATTGACTCTGGCCAGAGATTTCGTTAATCAATTCATCGATCGGCCTAAGAGATATCTCTTCCTTTCGGAATAAACAATTCCTATCTTGGAGACTCATATTGAATTCCGTGTTTCGCACAATACCCAATGATGACCGTTTTGGCCCCCTGTTACGGTAGGCGTAAGGTCATATCAAAGCATTGTGTTACGCACGTAACGCAATCAATGGTCCCCTCAAGTGTGAAGAACCTAAAACCCCATCCGTCGCAAGTCCATCTATAATGACTAAACCATTTCATGGTCTCGCGGCTTTGGTCATATCCAATACATGTAACCTAACATATATCTACGTTCCCGATTCGACAAGCACCTTATCCCATGATTAGCAAAACATAATCATCTCCTCGGCAAACGTACTAGTGTACACGTCCAGTCTATTATTTGATAATAGAAATGCTTCTCTCTTATGCAAACTGATCCGCGACTAGGGATGTTTAGAAATGATAATTTAAGTGTGACGGTTTTGCTGCACATAATCATCAATTATGCCGGCGTCCACACAAGTTCAAATCAGGGTTCATGTAACAATCATATTACACAACCCGCACACAGTTTTCATATAAGGTGAATGCATCTTAATTTAAGTAAACAAAATTTTTAAAAGGGATGCATTCATATGGACTAAGTATTTGGATGATACAACGTTTACCTATGGGTATCTCCATACCCATAACCTGCGAGGACTATCGTATTTAGATAACTACACTCTACTCTCTTCTTCCTCCTCTAGGTATCTCCATACCCATAGTCATCGCATGACAGTCATGTGCGACTAGAGAGAGCGGTTTTGTAAACGGGTCCGCACGTTCCCGCTAGTGTTAATCATCATCTATATTGGAACATTTCCAATATCTCCGATCACATCTTTTCACAAAATTTCATGGATCAAATGAAATTTTTCTGAGTATTGGCTAGAAGTGGTTGTGACCTCGGCATTTGTGACTTGTACTATTGCGTCTCACGCAATAAACAACCATAAATCCGATAACTCGTGACTACTAGAGTTTGGTCATGTATCCTCGATCCATACCACTTCCTTTTGCGATTAATAACCACAATATACTCGCCTCCGTAAATAGAATCACTAACTATTGGTCTTGTGGAACCTTTCCACATAACCGTGTTTTCATTTAAGCAAAACATGTGCACACTTTGTGATCGAAAGTCGTGCTACATATTTCGACGTGCTAAATCTTTGGAAACTGTTGTTGTTATAATTCTTTATAACCAACACGTCTTCCACACCATTATAGATAAAATAAAATCCTGAATTCTTTCGCAAAGTATTCAAGGATAAACTTCACCGCTATCAATACAAATCTCGATGGGTTTAAATACACATAACAATTATGTATATATATGTATAACCATTATACATTCACAAGAGTTAGTCTCATGTAATCGCATTACATTCAAACTCGTGTGATTCCCATGAATTTTATTGATGGTGAATTAGACGCTCTATGTCGTTACAAGAAATATAACGCGGCTCCCACTAACCTTCATGTTTACACAAAGTTTTCATTCGTTCCGACAATGTTATAACAGTTTATAACTTCCTCAAAACGAATATTCCAATTCCGAGAAGCTTTCTCTAATCCATCATATGGATCGTTAAAGCATGCATATCCTATTCCGATTCTTATGAATCGACAAAACCGTAAGGTTGTGTCAAGTACACGTCCTTTAATAAAATTTCTGTTAAGAAATTCGGTTTCGACATCCATCTTGCAACATCATATAGTCATTATATGCGATTATGGCAAGCAGAATTTCGAGAATGGGAAAGCATGGCAACATGCGAAAACGTTTCTTCATAGTCCGACTATGAATTTAATGAAACTCTTCGCAAAAAGCCTCGCTTTACATATATGCGTATTCCTATCCATGTAGGTTCTTCATCTTGAAAAACCCACTCACGTTTCACGGGTCTAACCCAGAAAGTAATGAAATCAAGTTCTAAACTTGATAATTTACATGGATCGAATCTCAGATTTCATGACACCATGTCATGTGGAATCAACTTTTCATAGCATCCTTGTAGGATATCGAATCATCATATGATTTCGATCTATCACCATTAGCCACGATAAATCCATATTTACCCGCTTATGATATAGCCTACTTGATCTACGAAAAATTCCTTTGTGTGTTCGGCTTGCGTTCATCAACTCTTGATGAAGCCATGTCAACTTTCATTGGTACAATGTTCATTTTCAAATCTCGAACTCTTTCGAGATTTGTTCTACTCCCACTAGCCCGCATAGAGATAAATGGCACCAAGTTCCAAACTTGTGCGCATCTAGTCCTCTTCCAAGAAGGCATCTCTTCGAGCCACGAAAATCTCATTTTCGTCGGGACGTTAGAATTAATACCCTTTAGTTTCCTTAAGGATAAACGAACAATTTTCAGATTTGGGATTGAGTTTAACCGAAATTTTTTTCGAAATATACCCACATCCTCAAATCTGTACAAATGACCACTTCGGAACCATTCCGATCCATATCTCATATGGCGTCTTTTGTACCGATTAGAAGGTTTATGGTCCATATCTTATATGCAACCATTCATTAGTGCCGCTGTCTCAAGGGCGTGTCCCCAAAACATTTTTGGGCCTATTGACTTATCATTTATTGAACCATGTCCAACATGCGTTCATTTCCTCTTTTCGGACACATCTCAATGTTCCGAATAAAGGCAATAATCGTGAAACGATTCCACAATCATAAATGATCATCAATATTCATAACTCAAATATCGCCTCTTCGATCCTATCGAAAGGTTTAGCTCAAATACTCGCCTTCTCGATCCTATCGAAAAGCTTTGATTTTCTTGCTTAGTCGATTTTGTATTTCGTTTTTGAAACTCTTTGAACATTTCAAAAGTCTCCATTTCGGCACGCATTAAATAAATATTTTCATATCTACTTTAACCGTCCATAAACGTAACAAAATACCGATAGCCTTCTCTTGCCTCGGAACTTATCGAAACATTACATCTAAATGTAATTTCCAATAATTCGTTGGATCTTTCTCCAACCTTTGGAGAATGATGCCCTTTGTCGTCTTGCCTAATAAATAAGTATCACATTAATCAATCGAATCTAATTCGAATGATTCTAGCAATCCATCATATGGAATCTAGATACGCGAATCTCGTTTATATGGCCAAGACGGCAATGCCAAAAGATGCAATCAACCTCTTGGTTTAATCCTCCTCGGATTTCACCATTCTTTGAGTCATTAGTTTGGACAACTCTTTGTCCGAACTTTCTGTTTGGAAAACATTTTCCCAAAATACCCTTAGACCTATATTTCTTTCGATCCCGCCTTTGGATTACAAGGACATCCACGCATCTGAATGTATTGGATTCCTCGGATGCTCCAAGCATCTCCTATTCAAATTTACATCGCATCTCATGCAACTCCGGGATCGACTTATCTATCGAATGCATATGATATTCGGTTACGAAGATCAAATCTCGTACCATCAACACACGAGTGTTAATCCAAGACCCATAAGGCATCTCAAAATTAACCTACTCTATGAGCCGCATTGAATCATTCAATGCGCTCTAGCTCTTGAAACTATTTCACGAGCGTTGTGTTTTACTTTCATATACACCCGAATTCTCAAAACAATTTTGAGAATATGCGTCTATACATGCCACCACAAGGCACGTAATATTGTTCGATTCCTTTTTAAAGTTTATCGAACCCGGCTTTCTCTAAAGCCATAGCCTCTAGCCCTGAATCTGCCATATTCGTGTCCAACACATTCCTTTAAGTCTAAGAACTATTCTCTGACTATCAAGGTTAATCATGGCAATTCCGGCCCAAAAGCTATCTATCATATCGATCTCATCGATATATTTGGTGTTGCTAGAAAACATAATTCTAAACGGATGATGAAGATTAACTCCTAACCGTGCGTACTTAATCTATATGCTTATATGATGAATATATGATAATGTTATTTTTATCGAATCGGTAACCCTCATACCGATACGGGACTCCAAGTCCATAACATCCAAGATCCATATATCACGATCCTCCCACAAGTTGCTTTGGCAGACGGGTGGGATCTCGCTATTTAGGTAGGATTATATCCAATCGCATCCAATGCGACTCTTGAACCTTTATAGGATTTCGGTGATGGATCGTATCATATACAATCCCAGTTCCGTGTGTGCATCCTATCAATGCCCCGAACTCCAATCAAGTCGGCTTTGGCCTTAACCCTTATTGGATTGAACGGTTAAGTCACAACCATACTCAACGTATCGTTCAAATAAACTACTAATAAGTCGGCTTTGGCCTTAACCCTTATCAGTCCTTATTTAACGCTGGTCACCCCGTCAATAACCACAATAAACCATGTCGGCTTTGGCCTTAACCCATGTGAAACGTAGTACCGATCATAGTGGTTGTCAACATGGAAGGCATTTCCATGACTTAAATATTATGAGGGATCATGCCAATGCATGTTATATTTCGTGACATAATCATATTATATCACCATCACAAGATTTTCTAATGCATATGCACTATCTATGGAGACTAAATTATTCTAAATAATAATTAAATAAATATGAAATAAATTGGTGCAAAGAATACGAATTTTCGAAGTGTGTAGTCAAAAACAAATCTGGCAACCAGGGGCTTGTGCGTCATGATGCACCATAAGTTGCGTCATGATGCACTACCTCATGTAACTCTTTACACATGATTTTTGTACAGTCCATCATGACTGACAGTTTGGTGCGTCATGACTGACCAACATCAAAAACTTCTAGGGGCCCTAGCGTCATGACTCACAGAACGGTGCGTCATGACTGACCAACAGCCTCCGCTCGGTGCGTCATGACTGATCGATCGGTGCGTCATGACTGACAAACAGCACCCGCTCGGTGCGTCATGACTGACCAAAGGCACCCCCGCGAATCCGTGGCACCCGCTCGGTGCGTCATGACTGACCGATCGGTGCGTCATGACTGACCAAAGGCACCCCCGCGATTCCGTGGCACCCGCTCGGTGCGTCATGACTGACCGTGCGTTTTGTTTGCCAATTCTGCCATGATTTTGATTTCGTTTTTCATCGTTTCGAAAACGATCGATCGTGAAACTCTTTTCACGATCATTCCTAGATACTCTCAATCATCCTATGACCGATCTCTAGTGAGTTCACTTGTGATTTTAATCGAAATTCCTTTTCAATCACCAATTTTCATGCAAACGGGTACGAACTTTGATAACCCGTGCGTATATTCAATATACGACTATGATTCGACCCTCGAATCTCAGCAATCGCTCTGATACCACTGAAGGGAATTATCCCATCTCCGGACCCGCGCAGCGGATATGAAGACCTGGTCCGGTTCCCAAAATCCAAGATCACGCTTCGATATCGAGGGTACGATGCAAAGTAGGATAGACGATTACCAGCGTGAAATTGATCACGCGCGACGGGTTGATCGCTCGCATCCTTCTCTTCCTTCTGTGTCACGTTGGTGACTAGCCCGTACGTCCCATACCGCACGTCTCCCACCATCTTGACACGTTTCCGGTTGTCTTCGCGCGTTCCATGTCCGCACGCTTCCACAGTCCGTTACTCGATTACTTCTCCGGTTTGATCACAACGAAGAGCCACATATGTCGCTCCTCTACCCGTATCCACCGTGAGTCGTAGCACCTCGCTCGCGGATGCATCTTCCTAGACGATGCACCGGCGAACTTGCATGATTGCGTTTTGATTCTCTAAGACGGAGAAAACTCTTTTCTCCTCTTTTCTCTTTCTCTCAATCTCTTCGCACTCTTTCATCATCTGATTAGAGTCTCATAATTTCTGGATAAAATCCATTAATTATATGCACTGATCTTATGAGAGAGAGAGAGAGAGAGAGAGAGAGAGAGAGAGAGAGAGAGAGAAACATCCTATATATACTCCATAGGATAAGGATGGACCAAAAGGTATGTATATCTTCTATACACCTTTTCAAACAGAAAACTGCATACACCCTTGCAGTATTCTGTCAGAACGAAAATATCAAATCGTTCCAACCGACTTTGAACATTACGAAAGTTGTAGGTACTCTTATTATCTTTCCAACCCAATTGGATCCAGCCCAATTGGAGTTCGGACCCGAAAGTTACGCCCGTTTTACTGATTGTATGTCAAACCGTCGCACCCTTTCGGTATTCCATTAGAACGACACTCATACGTCTCTCAAATGGAAAATCGTACAACATGGAAGTTCTAGATAATCTCATTATCTAACAAACTCAATTTGAATCATTCAAATCGGAGTTACCTACTGAAAGTTATACCAGTTTTTCTAATCTATTTAGTATGCCCACGAACGCGTACGTTCGTTTGTCCTACGTACCATTTTAGCATTGATCCAAAACTGTATTTCCTTCAAACACGGTTATGTGGAAATGTTCCACATGACCAATAGTTTAAGATTCTATTTACGAAGGTGAGTATATTGCGGTTATTAATCGCAAAAGGAAGCGGTATGGATCAAGGATACATGACCAAACTCGAGTAGTCACGAGTTATCGGATTTATGGTTGTGTATTGCGTGATACGCAATAGTACAAGCCAAAAATGCCGAGGTCAAAACCACTTCTAGCCAATACTCAGAAAATTTCATTTGATCCATGAAATTTTATGAAAAGATGTGATCGTAGGTATTGGAAATGTTCCAAACTTGATGAAGATTAACACTAGCAGCAACGTGCGGACCCGTTTACAAAACCGCTCTCTCTAGTCGCGCGTGACTGTCATGCGATGACTATGGGTATGGAGATACCTAGAGGAGGAAGAAGAGAGTAGAGTGTAGTTATCTAAATACGATAGTCCTCGCAGGTTGTGGGTATGGACATAACCATAGGTAAACGTTGTATCACCCAAATACTTAATCCATATGAATGCATCCCTTTAAAAATTTTGTTTACTTAAATTAATATGCATTACCTTATATGAAAACTGTGTGCGGGTTGTGTAATTTGATTACATGAACCCTGATTTGAACTTGTGTGGACGTCGACATAATTGATGATTATGTGCAGCGAAACCGTCACATTTAAAGTTTCATTTTTAAACATCCCTAGTCATGATTCAGTTTGCTTAAGAGTGAAGCATTTACATTATCAGATAATAGACTGAACATGTAGACTAGTACGTTAGCCGAGGAGATGATTATGTTTTGCTAATCATAGGACAAAGGTGTTTGTCGAATCGGGAACGTAGATATATGCTAGGTGACATATATTGGATATGACCGAAGCCGCGAGACCATGACATGATTTAGTCATTATGGATGGACTCGCGACGAGTAGGGTATTAGGTTCTTCATACTTGAGGGGACCATCGATTGCGTTACGTGCGTAACACAATACTTTGATATGACTTTACGCTCACCGTAACAGGGAGTCAAAACGGTCATCATTAGGTATTGTCCGAAAAACGGTCATCATTGTTTAAATTACTCTAAAGTTATGCTCATGTTAACCAACTTTAGTACTTCTATTCACTGAAAATAGTTTACCTTTTTATTATTAGTTTAACTTGTAAAAAATCCCAAAGATCCAATCTTGCGACAATTTCATGGTTTCTAATCTAACTAGCATTTTTTCAACAATTTTTCAAAGACTTCAAAAACTTGAAAAGTCTTGACTAAAAGCACCATGTTTTAGATCTAGGTCTCTCGTTTCTACACATTTTTATCCCATCCCATTTAGACTCATTTTTAGAAAGTTATGATAGTTTAAAGTCGAGGAAAATTTAATTATGTAAAGGATGATTACGAATTTTCGAGAAAATATATATTTAGGTATTTTTCTTTGATTTGTAGATCTTTTTAAGTGAATTAAATTACATATTCTTGAAGTTTATTTATCTAGTTTGTTTAGAGATTTGTTTCGTTGAATTTGGATACTTTTATGATTTGATATTGAATTTATAAAACTGAAATCTTCAGGGATATTTCTAAAAATCTGTGTGATTTTGATTTTTCTCAACTTTGAATCGATTTTTACATCTTGATCTGAGTTTACTATTGAAAAGACCTCTACTTATTCTTTGAGAAGATACTTGTTTATAACTTACAGAATTTCTTGTGAAAAGTTATTAATTTGCCATTACACCCTCCGATCTCAATTAAATTTCTGGTTTTATTGCAAAAATTCAGAATGAAGTTGTAAATCAAGGATAACTTTTTACTGGTTCCCACAAAACGTACCAAATTTTGTCCACATTTCATTTATGGTGATTTGCACATGTGTGCAAAATACCAAGCCTAGATTTGAAAATTTTGTTTTAAAAATTCTAAATACGTACGTGTTTCTTCGTGGAACGAACTTTTACTTATCACATACTATCACATACTATCACATTAAAAAGCGGTCGATTGCCGAGGTGTTCCTCTCGGCTAGGGAGCTCCTTAGCTGAACAAGGAAAAAATACGTCCCAACCGTGATGTTGAAAATCGACTTTCATAAAGCCTTCGACACCATCTCATGGGAATACATCCCCAACTTACTACAAACGCGGAAGTTTCCAACTCGTTGGGTCACATGGATATCCGACCTCCTAACATCGGCATCCTCAAGGGTGAAAATTAACGGCATGTTGGGAAAAAAAATTCGGCACAAAAAAGGGGCCCGTCAAGGCGACCCACTCTCCCCAATGATTTTCAACCTTGTGGCGGACTTGCTTCAAGGTTTTCTCCTCAAAATAAAAGGGCTTATGAGCACCCCGGTTCGGTTCGCCTCAAGGTCGCTCCAATACGCGGATGACACGATCATTTTCGTCGAAGCTCATCCGACCAACCTTAAAATCCCAGCTTATGCTCTTAAAAATTAATTGGGACAAAACCACTTTTGTCCCGATTGCAGTCCCGACCGAACTCCATGCTACGATTAAAAGGATACTAAATTGCACTCAAAAGACCCTCCCTATCCTCTATCAAGGGATGCCTTTGAACTACAAAAAACCGAAGAAAACAGACTTTGTACCGCTCATTAAAAAAATGCAATCAAGGCTATCGGGTTGGAAAGGAAAATTCTTATCTTTTGGGGGTCGTCTAACACTTGCCAAATCGGTCCTCAATTCGATCCCAACTTATTTCATGCAATGCTTCGAATTGTCAAGTTGGTTAATAAAGGAAATAAACAAAATTACAAGGAAATTTCTATGGCGAGGCGACAAAAATTGTGTCGGTGCTAATTGTCTCGTTAATTGGACAAAAGTTTGCCTACCGAGACAAAACGGGGGGTTATGATTGATCAACCTAGAAGCGCACAATAACGTCCTACTCCTTAAATGACTTTGGAAAATCCCGGTTGATCATGAAGGAATGTGGGGCTCAACCGTTACCAAAGTATATGGCATAAATCATGCCGCCGAACTACCATCCATACCCGCGCAACATTTCTTCTTTTTCATCAAGGATCTCATACAACTATTACCCCTTTTCAACATAGCTTTCACCTCGGACCCAGTCTCAACCGCGCCGTCTTGGCTCGGGAAGGAGACCACCTTCTCCACATCCTCAAGCTATGCCCTCATCATCAACCCGGGGATTTGTTGTACATGGAACGAAAAACTTTGGCAAACAAAGGCCCCGCTAAAAGCAAGATTTTTTGGATGGCTAACAAGCCTAGGAAGGATCATAACCGGGGACAATCTCACCAAATTGAAAATCCCGAATGTGCAAGGTTGTACAAATTGCAACGCCCGGGAGGAAACGGGTCCCCACTTATTGATCAATTGTCCATATGCTCAAAGGGTGTGGAGAGGGGTCTCGGCCCATCTCGACCTCTCCATCCAAGGAAATGCTACTATAGTCGACTTTTGGCTCCGAAATAGAGCCACCCGAATCACCAAGGAAAAAGCGAATTTCGACACCTTCTACTTAGCAACATTGTGGACAATTTGGAAAGAACGGAACGCTAGGCTATTCAACGGGAAGAAAGCGCCTTCATCGATAACGATAGCAAGGGCTATCTCCGAAGGAGCAAATTGGTCCAAGCATTGCTAAGGCTCCCCGCGAATAGTTTTCATATAGGACTTCTTCTTTTTTTTAGTAAGCGTACTTTCTAAAAAAAATTACATATTCATGTAAAATTAAAAACCGATGTATTAAACTTGCTTTAATATATCAAAAGAAGCTATGCTTCTTAATTTTAAAAAAAAAAAAAAATTTGTTGATCAAAACCCCAAAAATTTTAAACGTACAAAGTGTGCAATAAAAAAATACGTAAAGATGATCGAGTACGACGCATATGAAGTTAATTTTTCTCATTTTGCTTGAACATGTATTTCAAAACAAAGAATAATCAGAAATAATCCTCGCAATTATACTTCCCTTCTCCGCCTTCAAATGTCTACTTTTTTTATTCCATAGATGCAACGCGAAGCTCCCTCTTCTGATCAATTCATGTTTTTCTCTAATCCATTGCAAGTGAGATTCGTTCGCGGGACCCCTAAAAAAAGCCCCAATTTTGATCCAATCGACGGGGTAGAACGTTACGGGTTGTAGAACACTTACATTATAACTCGGCATTCTTTCGACTCGTGAAACAACTCGCGAGACGAGGTACGGCCCGTTATGTCCCCATTTATTACCATCAAATGTAGAAGCAAATTCTCTTATGAACTCGAACATAAGTGGATGTTTCTCATCAAACACCATCACGGCATTATTCAAGCGATTCCAATTATGCGTTGTTACGTTCGTACTTTGCGCGCCAATACAGTTTTTCAAGCCAACGAAACTTCTCATAAATATAACATCGGTATCAATGTAGATACCGCCATATTTGTATAAAATTAAAAGACGAAGCAAATTGGAAAGGTTTTGACCAAGAGAGATCGTTCCAGGGTTCACTTCTCCTTTTCTGAGTCGATCGTACCATGTTTTTGCTGGCGTCCCTTCAACGAGGTAAGCAAAGTCGGGTGAAATTGCAGTGACTCGAAACCCGTTATCCAAGAAGGGTTTTAGGACCTGGTTTCCTTCTGATGAATCCATCGTGCTCGAGACGATAAGCAAGCATGCTTTTGGATGCGACTTGAATAAACTCTCTACTGCAAATAGCTCTCTTGGGCCGAAATCTTTCAATGGAGAAATCCATGTCATGAAGAAACGAAGACTACAAGTTGAACTTGCATTTTTCAAATTGGGGGAAGGCTCGCTAAAGAACGCGGTGATTCTTTTCGCAAATTGACTTGGATTTACACCGTAGGAAATACTCTTAATGAAAGCTCT
The DNA here is from genome assembly GCA_946800325.1 of Luzula sylvatica. Lineage (NCBI taxonomy): Eukaryota > Viridiplantae > Streptophyta > Magnoliopsida > Poales > Juncaceae > Luzula > Luzula sylvatica. The sequence continues at coordinate 45,170,916 of OX326956.1, read as the reverse complement.
GTTCTTTCGTGAAATTTTATAAGAACGTCGAGGAATTTTATTTGATCTGATCTTCTGTGACAGAGTTTCATCCTTAACGGACGGCACAAAACAAGGATCGGGATGTAGGTCTTGCACGGGAGGGCAAATGGGTTCATCTTCTGAACGGAGAATACTAAAGCCATTGTAAAGGAGAAGGGCACTTAGAGAAAGGGCTAACACAAAAGTAGAAAGAAGGAAAACAAAAGAGAGAATCCTCTTTTGTTTAGACATTGCAGAGAACAAGAAGAATGATTAAAAATGCAATGATATGATGATGATCGTGCGAGTGGAGGGGGGAGGGAGAGAGCGGTTAAGGCGAGGACCCTTTTCTTATACCCGTTCATTTGGGAAGAAGATGACAGGACGGGGATACATATTTGAGTGGGGATACACCTACAACTAACTTCTCTTAATTTATGTTAGGCGTGTTGTATATTATAATATACTTGTATTATTATTGAATGAAACTGATAATGTTGTGATTTATCAGCCATATTTTAGTCATCATTTTTAGGACTAATGAGTCATCATTTTCGAATGATATATAGTAAGATAGTAAGGATAATTTTATATGAGCTCATTTACCGTGCCCCCCCCCCCCCCATTTCCCCCCACTATTCACGATGTGGGGGTGTGTGTGTGTGTGGGGGGGGGGGGGGAATGATACCCATCTCCAATATTTGTAGTCCCGAATTCTATATTAACTGTTAATTCAAATAATTAATTGTGTTAACGATTAATACAATTGTATTACATGTTAATTACATTTGAATTAACCGTTAATTATATTTGAATTAACCGTTAATTATATTTGAATTAACCGTTAATTATATTTGAATTAACCGTCAATTAAAATGGAATGTACGAATTGGAGATTTGAATTAACCCTCAAATGCACTATTCATCCCCAGTGTACGGATCGAGGATGTTTTTGTGCATTTGAGGGGCAGGGAATAATTATCCATTTTATATATTGTTGATTTAGACCGATCCATTTATTTTATAATTTGAAATTAATGTATTAAATGCAAAGTGTCATTATTTAAAATATAATATAATGATATCATTTCGAATCAAATCAAATCATATTATATTATATTAGATTGTATTATATTACATATTAAATTTAACTAAGATAAATAATATTAAGTCAAATATACGAATATTGTTTATTAATTATATTCAAATTAACATAAATATATTAAGTATTTAATAGATATTAATTTTAATATTGTACCATTAGTTATTGAAATGATTAATAATATTATAAAATAGTATATATTACATAAACTAATATACTAAAAATTATTTAATATATAATAATGAAGTACCTATTCCTGTAATTTAGTAGTAGTAGTATTATTATTATTATTATTAGGCACAAACAATTCACGCGTACCCGTGTAAAACATCATAATTTCACATATAACCCTTAATACTATGAAATTTCACAAATATTCCTGCAAATCCCTTCAATATCATGCAAATCCCTTCAAATTTCATGGATACCCCTTCAAAACCCTTCAAATATCATGGTTATTCCGGTAAAATTCCAAAAAATATCACATATACCGCTATTATATCATTAAAAAATCATTAACATCTTTCTTGTCGGTAATATGTTAATTATCTAAATTTTAAAATTACTTTTCTATGACGATGAATAACTTTTGCTCTAAACTAATATTGAAAATCATAAAAACTCAAATATTGTCAATTCTATCCAATGTTACAGAAATCGCTAGGCGCTAGTCGGGTGGACGGACACCGTCTAGCGTCTAGAGGGATTAATCGGGAATTAATCGGAGATTAATCGGTTCTAGACGGATTTGTAATTTTACATAATTTTTGTCATATTTTTTAATTTCTATATATTATAATTTGTGCTACGACTTTTTATACTAAAAATATTGTATATAAATTTTATTTAAGACGACATCCAAACAAATCATAACATGAAATCTACAACATAACATTAACACAAATCCAAATAAATCACAAAATAAAGTTACTGACATATCAACACATTCTAACATCCCATCATTAACACAACATCCAAACATCCCAAAAAAAAAAAACGTGGGCTGTGGGCCTAAAAAAAAATAGAAGTGGAAAAAAAACAGAAATTTAAGTCGACTGGGCCTAGACAGAATTATTCGGTATTTAGGCAGAACTAGGCGGAATTATTTGGTATTTAGGCAGGCCTAGGCGGAATTATTCGGTATTTAGGCGGGCTTAGGCGGAATTTCGCCTAGATAGAAACTATTAGGGCAGATCTAGGTGTTTGGACGGCGCCTAGCGCCTAGGCGGCCGCCTAGGCCGATTTTTACAACCTTGAAAAATTCTAGTAAATTTATTTACAAATCTTGTCAAAGCCCCAAACCGTGTTTGTATTTTTCATTGCACACGACTTTCTCTATGTACAACAAAAAATAGCAAAACACATGAATTTTTTCCTCTGTTTGGCAAGGGGAATTAGTAGAGGGAATTGGATATTAAAATTCTTCATAATCTAATTCTTTGTTTGGTACAAAGAATTGTGGAGAGAATTAGAACGTGGAGCATCTTGATATTCCATTTTTGCTCCATATTTCCACTCCAACAAAAGCTAGAATTACAAAATGGAGAATCTTGTTATTCCTATAATAATAATAATAATAATAATAATAATAATAACAATATTATTATTATTATATAGCAAAGATTATAATCAAAGAATAATTATATTATAATGGTTCAATCTATATAATTAATATAATATTATATATTATTATGATATAATTCATTAGTCAAAATAATTATATTATATCTATATAATTAATATGATAATATATATTATTATAAATAATATTATTTTATAAATAATATCTATATAATTAATAATAATAACAATAATAATAATAAATAATAATATTATTATTAATATAATATTAAAATAATATTATAATTAAAATTATAATAATTATAATTATAATATATTAATATGTTAATATTATTTTCATATATTATGTAATGTTAATATATTATTATTATTATTATTATTATTATTATTATTATTATTATTATTATTATTATTATTATTATTATTATTATTATTATTATTATTATTATTATAAATGTATTATTAATATTAATAATATTAATATATTAATATATTAATAATATTAGTATGTTAATATTATAATAGAATATTATATCAATATGCTAATATAATATATTAATTAAAAATATTAATATATTAGTATTATTTACAATATTTTAATATTAATATTATATTATTATTATTATTATAATATTAAAATTAGCACAATAATAATACTACAATTAATAATATTATGATGATTTTATATTTTAATAATGTTATAATATAATCATATTATTTATTTATTTAAATTTTAAACTAATTTGATTACAAAAATAATATTATAATAATATAATATAATAACAACAACAACAACAACAACAACAACAACAACAACAACAACAACAACAACATCAACAACAACAACAACAACAACAACAACAACAACAACAACAACAACAACAACAATAATAATAATAATAATAATAAATAATAACAATTAATTATAATAATAATATTATAAAATTATAATAATATAATATTATAATACCATAACAACAACAACAATAATAATAATAAGTATTATTATTACAATAATAATAATAATAATAATAATAATAATAATAATAATAATAATAATAATAATAATAATAATAATAATAATAATAATAATAATAATAATAATAATAAGAAGAAGAAGAAGAAGAAGAAGAAGAAGAAGAAGAAGAAGAAGAAGAATATAATAATAATAATAATAATAATAATAATAATAATAATAATAATAATAATAATAATAATAATAATAATTAATCATAATAATATTATAACATTATAATAATATAATATTATAATACCATAACAACAACAACAATAATAATAATAATAATAATAATAATAATAATAAAAATAAGAAGAAGAAGAAGAATATAATAATAATAATAATCATAATAATTAATCATAATAATATTATAACATTATAATAAAATAATATTATAATACCATAACAATAATAATAATCATAATAATAATCATAATCATAATAATAATAATAATAATTATTATTATTATTATTATTATTATTATTATTATTATTATTATTATTATTATTATTATAAGAAGAAGAAGAAGAATAATATAATAACATAATAATAATAATCTTAGAATAATTTAATATTATATGATAATACTGTGATATTGTATTAATCTTAATCAAACATTTGTTCTATATTTTCAATAATGAAATTCCAGAATTTTTCTAACCAACCAAACAAAGAATTAAACTTTCCAGCATCTTATAATTCAGACATCCAAACAAACTGTGGAATTACTAATTCCAGAACTTTTTTCTCCTCCACCATATAATCCAATTCCACTCTACTAATTCCGCTTGCCAAACGGCCCCAGATTTTGTAGTTTTTGTTATACATATCCTCTCTTTTTTTTGTCAGTGTGCATGCTTGTATTTTTATTTTCGAAGATAGCATAAAAATGTATAATTTATTGTATTTCCTTGATTGTCCTAAACAAACAACCAAACAACATTTATACAAATCTTTTTTTTTAAGTGTGCATGTTTGTATTTTTGTCTTCGAACATAGCATGAAAATGTATATTTATTGTATTTCATTGATTGTCCTAAACAAACAACCAAACAACATTTATACAATTCTCTACATTTTTTCTAGATTTCATGATTTTAAAATTCACATTTCTAAAAATTACCAATTCTAAAGTAGAAATTTATTTTACATCCAAACAAGCCCTAAACATGTTGAGATGTAATATTTTATAGTAAGATACAAGCTAATTGACACAATACAACTTAACAATTTTTTTATTAAAGAGAGTTGTTATTCACGGATGGTTTAATTGTCGCCGACATCATCATCCTCGAAAAAGTATAACAAAATACAAAAAAAATATAACAAAAATTCAAAACAGTATAGTATATATACTCTCTTTTTTTTTTTGTTAAAGTGTCGTTTTTTTAATTTATGGCATACACAATATTACAGATATCGCATATACAGATCGGTCGGCGACCGATAAACAATATGACGGATATAGCGGATTCATATCGGACCATATGAATGGTATACCGATTTTGTACTTTTTAATATTAAATATATTTATTATATTAAATAAAATTTTAGATTATTTATTCATACTAAATTTCTAAACTTAATTCAAATTCTACATTATTAATAGTCAAAATTCAACAATACAAAATAAATTTCAAGTTAAATTTTAAAAAGCTATTTTAGAATATATTTTCCCAAAATAATATATCAAAATATCAAAATATTCTGATCTGAAATTATAAAGCAAATATATATTAATAATCGTTAATATTAATATATTATACATATTATTTATAATATATAAATTTATATGAATGTATTTTTAGTATTTTAAACGCAATATATTTGATAAATTATGATTTGAATATTTTTAATAATATGTTTTATCATACTTAATAAGTTATTAAAATATCAAGAGTGATACACTTTTATTTTGAGATATTATGATTATTGTCATCTTAAAAAATAGTGTCTTAATAAAATGAAAACATATAATTAAAATACGTGCATCATGCGTTAGATCCTAGTGATTTTATTGAAGTTCAAATAACATTTATCATGATAAAAGTGTTTAAATGGTTGTGTAAACTCAATTGCAAGCATAACAGTTTAGTAATAAAAAATGCATGTCATGTAACATGATTCTGGGATGATAATTTACATCAATAAAAACTAGATTTTAGGATGAGTTATATTGCACATTGAAAACTTCTTCTTTTTCACATGAATAACAGAATACCCAAATTGAGATATTTGGAAACAAATGAGAAGAAGAAACTCCAAATTTTCAAAACGTATACTGATATATTAGAAGAAACCAAAAATGAGGGTAATTGTTTTACTTATTAATTATTATGCATTTATTTAAATAAATTTTTCAATAGTTTCGATATTATATATTCTTTTGCCCCCGAATAATGACACTCGCAACGATCACAACTGCTGCTAGGGACTCTATTTTAATGCAAAGCAAATCAAAAAGAAAACATATTTCAATAGGAAGTAATTAGCGCACAAATTCGATTACCGATTATTAATCTATCTATATTTGTTAAACTCAAACCACTCGTTTCAACATTCAATATAACTAGCTTTATCCCCGCACAACAAACTTAATTTTTACATATTTTTTATATAATTTATTTAAATAGAATTATCATGCGTGCGAATTAACGCGCGTGCGTTTCAACAAAGTTAATATAATCATGACATATTTGCAAATATCATGATGTCAATAGATGCATAAGGTTCATGAAATTAGTCTATCACGAATATTATTTTATGATATAATTTATTTAAATAGCATTTGCGTGTGTGTTTTCAAACTCGATTAATATAATCATGACATATTCATAAATATATTTAATGTCAATAGATGTATTAATAAGGGTTTATTAAAGAATCGCAACGTGTCAGATGGATACAACGGGGACATGACAAATTTCTATGAAATCTTGCATAAATTTGAGATTACAAAATTTCATACATACCCTTGCGAAATGAGCAAATTAAAAAAGAAATTGGAAACCAAAAAAAGGACCAAAATCGAAAAAGGGAAAAAAAATGGGGTAAAAAGAAAAATTACCAAAAAATGATCAAAATTGGAAAACTAAAAAATAATGGGTAAACATGCAAATTTATCCCCCTCCACGTGTCAGCGCCTCGTGGAGGGGGTAACATCATATTAACGATAATTCTTGCTTGTGTAGCACTGCACATCTTCTATCAATAATTCGAGTTGGTTTATGTTTGATAAATTTCCGATTATTTAAACATTCTACAATATCATCCCCGACAGGTGGCGAACTCTCCCCCGGCCCTGGCTCCCCGACACGTGGGGACCTCACGACGGCCCCCGGCTCCCCGACAGGAGGACCTGATCCGGCTCGGAACGTACTCCATGTGGCAGGCCTTCCGTTGTCGTGGACGGAGAGGAATCTCATGGACATATTCTCACCGTATGGAATAGTGCATGGGGCAGTCATCATCAGCGGCTTAGTCTCGAGAGGTTACAGGTTTGTGACGATGCCGAGTCCGGAGCAGACAAAGCATTGCATCCACGAGATGCACGGCCGATATTTCGGAGCATTCAAAATGTATGTGATGCCGAATAAAGACAAACGCAACTAATACTTTTTGATTGTTTGGTATATAAAATTGGTTTCATTTGTTATTGGTTTGTTTGAATAAATTTTGTTATGAATATGAATGTATTAATTATAATTTAATATGTTACGTATATAGTCATGTATGAGTGTGAATGTTAGAAACTTATGAACATGGAGGTTTCAAATTGGAGCCTACAATGAATCATTTGTACAAACAATTCATTCCAATATTAAAAGGGTTTTCTCTCAATTTCTTGTCTCTAAAATATTCTTACTTTGGATTGTACTTGAACGAACATGTTCTTACATCACAAGAAGTCATTAAATTACTACAAACAATTACATAAAATTAAACTACAAAAAAAGAGACTCAAAATTCACACGAATCTCTAATCTATTCAACATCTTCTTCCTTTTGAACAAAAATCGTCCCTTCCTTAAACTCACAAGGCTTAATCCCGATCCCCAATTGTCTCCTCAACTTCTTCACAACGAAAACCTCACTCTCCTCACAAACACTCAACACGCATCCTTTTCTCCCGAGCCGACCCGTTCGACCCGCTCGATGCGCGTAATGCACCGAATCGGTCGGCAAATCGAAATTCACCACCAAGTCACACTCCGGCACGTCCAACCCTCTCGCCGACAACTCGTTCGTCACCAAAACCCTAATTTCCCCTGTCTTCAACTTCTTCAAAATTGTTGACCGAGTCAACTTTCCTAAATCTCCGTGCAATTCGGCAGCTTGAATCCCTCTCGCCTCAAGTTTATGCACCACGTCCTTTATGGGTCTCGTATTGTTCATAAATACTATCACTGTTTGAGAACTCAAAGCGTGTATGCATTTTCTTATCGTGTCAACTTTGTGTTGCGCCTTGGATAAACAATAAAAGTGGTCTAAAGATGGCGGGAGGCTATTAATCGCTCCTTGCGTGAGCCCACCATTTTCGGACACGGACTGAAACTCAGGCTTGATTGAATCGATTGAAATTACGCTTTTACCCCTAACTAAAACGGGTTCGTGAGCCCAACTCATTGCAGCACGAATCACCGAGAATGGCACAGTCGCTGATACCATGATGGTGTGTCGCTCCGTTCTTTTGACAACTGGACCAATTATATTGCTCGATTTTTGAGTTGTTTTTTTCCTCCCTACATGCTCGATTATTCTATGCATGTCCTCTCTATAATTGAAAGATAATAATTGGTCCACTTCGTCCAAAACCAAAAATTTACAATCATGAGTGTGTAATTTCCCCGAGGCTGAGATCTCCCCGATTCGGCCTGGCGTACCGACCACGATTAGTGGCTTATTTTTCTTCAAATTTTCTTCTTGTCTCGATCGATTCGCGCCACCAACTAATTGTTGTACGAGTTTTCTGTGTGTAGGGCCTAATAAACGTTCCACTTCTCTGACGATTTGCATGGCCAGTTCCCTCGAAGGGGCGACTACAACCGCCTCTACAGTTTGGTTCTTGGAACGAACTGGACTCTCTTGATTTTCTTGAATTTCTTTTAATGGGCCGATTTGGGAGAGGATGGGGAGGAGGTAGGCTAGGGTTTTGCCGGACCCGGTGTAGGATTGAATGATTACATCGTGGTTTTGAGAGATGGTTGGTATTGCAGTTGATTGTACCTCGGTCGGTACGGTTAAACCGCAGCTTTCAAGAGAGGAAATCAGTAAAGGAGGGAGATTCAGGTCAGAGAACGACTTGGCCGAGAAGATAGACTGGTCAATCTTCAGATCCTTTACAACGGAAAACTGTTTCGGGTTCGTCAACAGAGATTTGGACGAAGTTTTGAGCTTTTGAGGGTTGAAAAGTTTAATCTTTCTTTGTGATGGGGGTTTAGCATCTAAACTCGTGAGGTTTAGTCGAGTCTCTTGAGAATTTGTGGATTGGGTTTCAGTGTGGAACTTTTTGTTGGTTTGAGATAAAGATGATGAGATAAAAGGTTTGTTCAAGACAAAGTGGTTTCTGAGGAAGAGAGATGAGCGTGAAGACGCCAACAAAAAGATATTTCTCTGAGCATGTCCCATTATCATTTCCATTGAGAAGATTTTGAGTTCCGAAACGGCACCTTATGGTTAAGGCTACGAAGTTTCTACCGGTGCTTCCTTCGACCTCGACGGAGATGGAGAAGAGCCGCAGAGTGACAATTTCGTGGTTGGAAGAGGAGGGATGAGAGAAGAGGCCTCGGATCAGACCCCCGACATTATACGGCCCATTAGAAATAACGGATCAGTATTTCCGGGTAGTAATCTATATGTCGTACCCGGCCCATCCGCCTAAGAGAATCAGATGCTTAATCTTTTATCGGGTCGGGTTCAATATATAGACAACTATACTTACCCTTTTCGTTGCAGAATCAAATTACGACTACGAGTGATTAGATCGAGGAGAGGTAAGAAATTTTTTCTGACGATTCAAGATTTGATCTTTTTGTTATCTTGTTCCTTCCTCTTTTTGATTATTTTTTCTAATTTTCGGTTTGGTCTCGATTTGAAGTGTTAGGGTTTTAGTGATTTATTCCAGTGTGCGAGAGAGAGGATATGAAAATATGATCTTTTTGTCATTAATTTCTTCTTTCGAAACGTTTATTTACGAATGAGAAGTTCGCTAGTGTGTGAGAGAGAATATGAAATTTCTCTGACGATTCAAGATTTGCTCTTTTTGTTATCTTGTTCCTTCCTCTTTTTGATTAATTATTCTAATTTTCGGCTTGGTCTCGATTTGAAGTGTTAGGGTTTTGGTGATTTATTCCAGTGTGTGAGAGAGAGAATATGAAAATATGATCTTTTTGTCATTAATTTCTTCTTTCGAAACGTTTATTTACGAATGAGAAGTTTGCCAGTGTGTGATTCGATTGCTAAGCAATTTGGCAATTGTTACTCAGAATTAGGTTAATGAATTTATGAACTAATTGTTACTCGTTTTTTTATGGATTGTTAGGATATATACAGAAGGAATGAAGAGCATTTCAAATATATTCTCGATTCTTAGCATAGACACAGGAGAAAATACGGATCAAATAGCTCAAATCGAATCTTCTAAACAGCCCAATTCCTCTTCGAAGTCAGGTAAGTTCTTCTCATGTTTCATTTCTTTTATTTTATAGGACTTTCTGAAAATATACACTTTTTTAATATCTAGAAAAGGGCAAGCGAAAGGAATCAATAAAATTTGAAAAACCAAGTAATGGAAATTCAACTCTTTCATTGCATGAATATAAGATGCCTCTTGTCTGGATCGACTTAGAAATGTCTGGTACGAATTTCTTTTTTCTAGGTCTTATTTAATGATGTAAAATTCGATTAATTTGAGGGATGTATTTGCAATTTTATAATTTTGTAGGGTTGGATGTGACAAAAGAAAGGATTTTAGAGATTGCTTGTATAATCACAGACGGTAACCTTACCAAATCAATTGAGGTAATTATTCAAATTCATTATACAATTAAATCCAAACAATACATTAAAGTAAAAGGATCCAAATAATATAACTTTGTTTTATGAATTTAGGGACCAGATTTGGTTATAAATCAACCAAAAGAATGTTTGGATAATATGGGTGAATGGTGTACCAGTCATCACGCTGCTAGCGGTACCAATTTTAAATTTTGCAAAAAACCCATGCATTATACCTAAATAGCAAAAGAAACCCTAATTTTATGCCTAAACTTTAATTTAAATTTAGGTTTGACACAGCGAGTTTTGAAAAGTACTATTTCTGAGCGTGAAGCAGAAAAACAGGTGAATTATTCATCATTTTTAAATTACAAGGGACCTTTCTGAAAAATTGCACAATTTTGATTTTTCTCTTTTTGTGGGCTTATTCGTAATTTTACAGGTTATAGAATTTGTGAAGAAGCATGTAGGCTCACAAACTCCCCAATTGGCTGGAAATTCAATTTATACTGACTACTTATTCTTAAAGGTCCATTAATTAGTTAATAATTATTTAATCCCCTTACTATTATCATTTAATTATTTATTTTCACATTTTTTGAATATATTTTTTTGTAACAGAAATACATGCCAGAACTTGCTGATTTATTTACGCATGTATTAGTTGATGTGAGTAGCATTATGGCTCTATGTATTCGTTGGTTCCCTAGAGGTAATATTTAAAAAAATTATCGGACCAAATTGAATAATGTACACTTTTGATTTTTTGTAATTTTGTCAAGTAGAAAAAAAGAAGGCACCGTCAAAGGAGAATAAACACAGAGCAATGGATGATATAAAGGAGAGTATAAAAGAGCTTAAATTTTATAGAGAAAATATTTTCAAGTCTTCAAAATCCAAGCATTGATTTTTGGATGTATATCATGCATTTCCTTGAGATCTAAGTAGTAGAATGTTTAATGAAATATTTGAGAGTAATGTAATGTATTTGTTTGTTACCAATCATACTCTTAGGATATTTTCGGGGTAAATTTCACTGTGGACCCGTTACCTTTGTAGTTTGATTGAACATGTTATTTATTTTCTGTTTCGGTACATGTACTAATTTATATTTTTGTCCAAACTGTTGGTATTCTATGTTCTCTTTCGAAAAAAATGATTCAGATACAATTATTGTATATTATTGTCCAACGGTTAAAACATTATTATCTAATGGTTAAAATAGTTATATAGATGTGGTTCCTTGACGATATTCAATGTAAAGCAAAGATATTATGTTAATTATGTCACAAGGGTTGCACTCCGGAACCAGAACACTCACGTATTGAACCACAATGTGTCACATGCCAAAATGCAACGGTAAAAAAAAAAGCGATCAATAATAGACGAGTTGTCGTTTTTTATGGACAGAGCGCCTAATATTCAGGCATCGTCTCATATACCTTTAATCTTCATATTTAGGTAATTGATTTTATATCTTTCACCTTCATATTTATATTTTTTTCCAACTAAAAAGTATAAATAATGACAAATCTTTTATCCATACTATAGAAAAAATATATAAATAACAAGTATTTTACATATTTTTAATCCATAGTATAGAAAAATATAAATAATAGTTTTTTTTTTGAAAAATATAAATAATAGTTAAAAGTACAAATAACAATAGATCTTTTTTATTGTAAAGAAAAAAATATAAATAACAACAGATCGAAGCAGTATAAATATGGAAACAAAGGTATAAATAAAAACAGATCTTTAATATCAAATATAGAAACAAAGATATAAATAACAACATATTTTAATCCATAGTATAGAAAAATGGTATAGTAAAAAAATATAAATAACAACAAATCTTAATCCATAGTATAAAAAAAAATAATAGAAAAATATATAAATAATAATAATAACGGTATAAATAACAACATATCTTATATTCATAGTATAAAAATGTATAAAATAATATATAAAAAAAGTATATAAGAAAGGACAAAAAGAGATCGGACAAGGAGCAGTAGATATGACAAAACAGTATAAATAACAACATATCTTATATCCATAATATAAAAATGTATAAAATAATATAACAAAATATATAAGAGAGGACAAAAAGAAATCAGACAAGGAACAATAGATATGACAAAACAATATAAATAACAACATATCTTATATCCATAATATAAAAATGTATAAAATAATATAAAATAATATATACGAGAGGACAAAAAGAAATCGGACAAGGAGCAGTTGATATGACAAGCATGGAATGAGAATTGACCTGATAATCGGACATTGAGCAATTTCGGAATATATTGGAACTCCGGAGTACAAAATCATTTTTCATTTGTGTCGTATTATTAATATATTATTAATGTAATATTATATCACTCAGGTCACTGAAGTTCTATATTGTTATCGTGCCAAATTATTAAACTTGACGTTATTGTGTGTTGTGGGCTCCATGGGTCATTATGATTCTATGAACAAGAAATAGATGAAAAAATGAACAATATTGCATGATAAAAAAATTAGTGACCAGAAAGGAATAAATCCAAATTAACTGACAAATTTGATGTGGCTGTATAGTTTAGTAGTCAGACCTAAAATAATTTTGACTTGGCAAAGTTTGATTGAAATAGACCCTACAAATTATGATATTCCCTTGTTAATTATGATATTCCCTTGTTAAGCAACCTTTACTTTGATTGCAAGGTGAGCTAAGAATAAAGTGATAAGTTCGCATTGCTTGCAATAATGGGAAAAAAAAATAATCGGATGAAATAATAATTAGCACATACCTTGTACGCATAAACTAAACTATATAAAGTTAAAATTACACAGGTTACTTTTATGGGAAAATATATTATGTTTTCCATTCTGATTTAAACACCTTTGATGCGTAAATCGAGAGTGCTTAATTGGATTGATTAACGTCCAAATCATTGTTTTATTGAATTGATTCAATCAAAGAGTTAAAGGGTATAATCAATCAAATTAAAACCTTTGATTGACGCATCAAGAATGTTTAAGTTAGAGTGAAGGGCACGATATCAAACCCCTACTTTTATTTAGGGGTTATATATTCAATCTCAAAACTCAAAATAACACCCTTGATGAGACGGCAAATGAGGGTTATTGAATTGATTAGTATTATTAATTGACTCAATTACCGATTTAATTGACAAATCAATTAACATGTACTAATATTAATATATTATAAATTATTTACATGTCAATTAAACGTGTAAATTAATATTTAATTGAATCGATTAGAGAGGTTAATCAACCAATTTAATTTTTTTTTTGTTACCTCATCAAGAATGTTGAGATGAGTTTCGAGGGTAACTATATTTTTCTTTTTATTTACATATGTATACAGTACACAACACTTCCATTTATCCACAAAATAAGTGTTCTTGAAAAATGCATGTTTTCTTCCTTTTTTATTTAAATCTTCTCTCTTCTTTTTGCCTTTGCTTTGTAGTTCATCATTTAATGAACATATACACTTCATCAAAATTCATCAATAACTTCAAGACTTTAACCCATCAATTAATGTTCAATGGCGATCAAATCGGACCGAACGCATCGAGTAAACGGTGCAACAAGAACCACAATGATGTGGGCACAGTTAGAAAAAGTAACAAAATACTCCCAATTGCTAAACTAGGTCTAGTATTCATACAAAATACTTGTAACGATCCGACAATATTGCAAACATCGGCTGCGTAAGTCGTCTCGTAGTAATCCTTCTCCCATTGCATCCAATCCGACGGTCGAGAATCGAGTTCCTCTTCCATCTTAATTTCATGGATACGTTTTCTCAGTATAATCATGTCGTCGTTGATATTATCATGCAGTGGGTCCCACGGCCCGTCAGCCTCTCTGTTACTTGCCAGGACGATTGTGCCACCCCGTTTGGTGGATTGAAGGGGATTTAAAGATGGAAGCAAGGATTTGTGAAGAGGATTCAGGGGAAAATTGGAAGTAAGAGAATAAGAGGGACAGAACATTTTGAATTCTAGATTTGGAGACCCTTTTTAAAAAAAGATGTATGTTTTTTTTTTTTGAAGAATGTAGTTTGGAGAAATTTGAAGTGTTATGAGATCTTGTGACTTTTGTTGTGTATTTATATGCGTAGTTAGAGAAGAACCGTGTTTTTTCCGTTTATACTGGGAATGATTCTGGTCCCCAAATTGCATCCCGTTTAGCAATTGAATTATTTTGATATGGATTAGAGTGATTGGCTGTAAGTAATTAAGTGGTTAGAATTGTAAGGTTGATTAGTCAACTACTTACATGTTTAGACTATTTGTAGGTGATTAGAATTGTGATCAATCATTCATTCAAGATTAATAAAAAATCAATTTATCGGTCTATATTTCAATCAAATTTTTTTGTTAAAAAAACCTACGACCTCAAAAGTTTATTATCATATAAGAGGACATATAAGTTATAAAGTAATTAAAAACACATAAACAAGTTAACAATTAGATGAATTCTTCAATTGAATCTCATAAATTAGTGTTATCTACATTTGCCTAGTAAAAATACCAAAAAATATATTCAAATAAGTGTTAATCTACATATGCAATCGCGTTATACATTTTAGCATAATTTAGAATAAGAGGTTATTTAACCTGCCCTCGGATTTCAGGACCAAATCCTCTATGTCCTAATTAATATATTTAACTAACATGATAATTAACACATATCACGTAATTAATATATACTTAAATTTAATAATTTTAATTATATATTAAATAATTATGCGTTATATGTGAATTATCATGTTATTTAAGTATATTAATTAAGATACAGAGGACGTGTTCGTGAAATCTGGGGGCAAAATAAAATTTCCCTTATAAAATAATTCAATCATGAAAAAGTATACTCTTCTATTATTTAATATCAAATATATGGAATTTATGCAAACAATGTGCATTAGTTAGTTATGATATAAGGATGTGCTCGAGAAATCTGGAATTTATGGAAACAATGTGCACAAGATTAGAGCTGCATAACAAATCTTATAATTTAGTAATGACGGTGGAGCCGTCAAGGAATTGATAAAGAAACGAGAAATGAAGTGTACGATAACACAGAGCTAATCTTGCAAGTATGGCACACGTTTGCTTCTGACACATGGTTAAGGAAACATGCCGTGTGGGGAAATTATCAAGTGCCACGGGCCCACGAGTCCTTGATAGACCATACCAATGGAAGATACCAAACTTTGCTGCATTGATGGTGTTGCATGTTTTTATTGGCCGAGTCCATCATGGACTCTTTCTCATGATTCAAATCTCTAGTGTGTGGGTGTGGGCTTTCGTTTATGGTGATTTGATTGCTGGGTGGCAGGAAAAACGGATTTCTGGTCTGGAGAAAGACCAGAGATTGTTGATCCGGTATTCAGGTGAGAAATTCTGGTGGAATTGGTATCTCTTCAATTAATTTTCTGATAGTGTTGGAGTTGGATTTGAATGTGTCTGTTGTGTTTCTGACAATATTTCGTTTTGTAATTAAGTAGTTCAATTTCGTGTTAGACAATTCATGATGGATAATTTTGTAAAGTTTTTTTAGAAAGAGTATGGATGAATTTTAGTAATTATTTAATTTATGATAGAGAATTTTATAAAGTAAACATGAGATTTTTAATGAAATGTTTTTTCAAAAAAGAGGAAGAAGCAAAGAAACATAATAATAGTGAGAGGCCAGCTTCTATGCCCAATTTTGAGATGTATAGTAAGCTATGCGTTTTATATCATTAATTTTGATGTAGAACAATAAGTACAAAAAAAATAACTTAACCTATTTAGTTGCATGGTACTTTTAGATAAATACCATTAAGTTAATCTTTCTCTGCTTCGAACAAAATATTTTTATTATAAGTTTATTTTCAAATTTGGCGCGGGAAGTCTCTCCTCTCTCTTCGTACGGGAAAAAAAAAAGAGAAAAAAAAAAGAATCGAGTTTGGGATACACACATCAGATCTCCTTGCTCCTCGGTCCTTGCCACCCAACCCAGGGCCGGCCCCAAGATTCATAGGACCCGAGGCCTTTTTTTGTAACAAGACCCAAGATAAATAACTTTTAAAAATATTATTTATTAAAGTTGTATGATGCATTTTTTCCAAATATGTTCTTAAATTAATTTAAAAAAATAATAATGTTATTATATTTGTTAGTTAAGTTTAGTTAAAAAAATAATTAACTTAATTATAATTATAATTTCAATCCAAATTTAAATATTCGGCTTATACAATCTTAATTACTTTACTAATTAAAATACTAACAAACGTAACATTTTTTCAGCCATCAAATAAATTATCACAAACTACAACAAAAATACTATTCCATAAATTAACTACATTAAAAGTTGGAACTTGAAAAAAAAAATGAGAACTAGATTGAGAGAATACAACAAGTTGAAAATCCATAATCACATGTATAACTAAATCC
Organism: Luzula sylvatica; assembly: GCA_946800325.1. Taxonomy (NCBI): domain Eukaryota; kingdom Viridiplantae; phylum Streptophyta; class Magnoliopsida; order Poales; family Juncaceae; genus Luzula; species Luzula sylvatica. The sequence continues at coordinate 45,153,757 of OX326956.1, read as the reverse complement.
ATGTATTTCATATATCCATATAACTTAAAATTCACCAAATCAAACATGCCCATATTTTCATATTTGTGAAGTAAGAAATGTTTCTATGCAGGTAATTTTTTGGGAAATCATAAACTTAGATTGAGGATACTTAAGTTGTGTAATTAATGGGAAGTTGTATTTTTTTTTGGAAAAGATAAAATGTGATGATTCTCATCCGACAGATTTTATGTTATTAACTTTTCTAATATTTGATACTTTTTTTATAGATAACTATAACAAAATTTAAAACACATAAAAAGTTACAATACCAAATTCACAACAAATCAGAAAGCGTCCCATTCGTTCTCTTTCTTTCATCTTCTTCACAAAATTTCCTTCCATTACTGACCTTGAAGTTTTTTTTTATTTGTACATAACAATGAACATACACGTACAAATATAAAATATAGGGCCCCTTATAATTTCAGACCCCAGGCCTGGGCCTTGTTGGCCAGTGCTTGGGGCCGGCCCTGACCCAACCCAACCGGAACGCCACCACCTCTCTCCTGACCACCCCACCCTCCCGAGCTTCACCGTCCAACCCAATTTTTAAGACCACGCCTCTAACGAGACTATCGCGTTTAGGATAGATCTCTAAACGACAGAGAATAGCAGCGATGACAACACCGACACGACAACCATGGCAAGAAAGACCATATCAACCACGGTCTCGCCCTCAAACTCGAACGACAAGAAGACCACGATAGATTTGGATACATGCTGCTACAGTCAAATCAGTACATGCACAATTCCATTCCCTCTCCTCCTCTCAAGTCTAAATTGATGACGATGGATCGAAAGACATGGTGGTCTTAGACACATACAGTCATACTAAAGGTTATTGATGGCGACGATGATAGATGTCCACTGACGGTGGAGGAGGACAAGCTGGCGGTCTACGACGACGACACGGAAAATCGAAATGGGGACGGCTGCTATGATGATGACTAATTCTAGCTAGGTTGTTTTATTCATGCTATTGTAATTTGTAGGACCATGCGTAGTGGGCCGAAATTTTGATCCATTTTCTTAATGATAATAGGCAATTTTTGTTGCTTTCAAGAAAAAAAGTTTAAATTCAAATTTGAATTAATCATCACCTGTTTACTTTGTGTCAGTTCAATTTTGATGTTCCTAAACAACCTAGAGAGGATGAGGATGAATAGATAAAAATAATGGCTTAATTCCGATGATCAATTTGCATATGCTTTGTTAATTAACTAATAATTTAAATAGTGCAAAAAGTAATGAACAAAGAAAAATAATATCAAGAATCAAATTGACACGCAATTGACACGCAATATGATTACATTGTTCGGTAGATGGCTTCTTGATTTAATTCTCCTTTACTTGTTACTCGACATAATCAACGTTCATAAGTATCTACGTCTCGGGTATGTCGTACGGTCAACTAGTGTTTTTTGGACACTCTATTTACTTTTCCAAATGAACGGATTGCAAGTTTTCCACAGTCGATTTACAACATTTTATCGAAGTGGATTAGGCGTTCACAACGGAATACTAGCCTAACACGAAAAAGTAAGAAGACCTAACGAATCTGGTCATACGAGTTGGAAATTTGATTTGAAGATTTGGAAGATAATGGATTTGATCGCTAGATTATCTTGATTGAATTTTAGAGCTCTAACAATGACCATCTCTCTTTTAGAATAGAATGATTTTGAATTATTAGATGGAGAGAGAAATGTTTGAGAAAAAATATTTATGGAAGTAGTGATACTCATCTCAAAATCTTATTTGACAGCACATTTGTTTAAACACACGAGAGATTTGTTTAAACGATGTCCCATCGAACTATCCGTTGTAATTTGAAATTGATATTTTTTTGTACTACGCGTTTGAACACACGTATGTATTGTTTAAATGCATATTCAAATTCCTAGGATTTTTAAGCCACTAGCGTTGGAACGAATGTGAGATTCATTCGAACGCTATATGAAGCTTTTGCTTCATTTAGCCCCCGTGACAAAAACACTCGTTCTTCGTTTAAACACATAACCATTTGCTTAAACAATTCATCATTCGTTTGAACGTATTGGCTATCCGTTTAAGCGCAAGATATATGCTTTCTTACAAGTAACTTCTGGAACGAAAACATGGATCATCGTTCAAACGCATATGGAATCCGTTTAAACGTTTGGTGTACGTTTAAACACATGAATATTCGTTTGAACGATAATGTAACTTAATCTAATTTTGCAATTGTTATGCTACTGGATTGATAATTTGATGATTTCATATATAAATTGAGCTTTAATTTAATCAAGGATAAGCTTAGATAACCTTGAGATCATGCAAATGTAGAGCGTTATCCAACTCGTAAAATTCATTAGACGAACTCTTGTGATCTCGAAATTAAGTCTTTGTTCGTCATCAATAATATCCACTTTAGCTCGTGTATCTTGTGATCTTTTAGTTTGATATATCTTGATTTAGGATTCTTTTATTCTTCTTTTATTGACTATTGTGATCCATTTATCTTTAATGGTAGTTTTCTAATATAAGACAGTCAGAACAAATCGTTAGTATTATCGGTATTATTTCGAAACCATCAAATATAATTTTAACCAACAAATTTAATAATATGGAAAGAGACGAGATTCACCAAAGAGACGAGGTTCACCGACTGCCATGTGTAGATGAGATTAATTTGTGAATGACTATTCAGAATTGCATCGCGATTGAAAGTCGAGCCTTCTTTCCGCTCCTTCGGCACATGAGTATGCTTAGAAGTAGAGGTTACATGCTAGTTCGGTTTCGGAATGTTGATCTCGGACTCAGAGTTGGTCCGAAGTCCTGTCATTCATATCAAACGAATAATTAGATCGTATAATTTTAATATTTTGTTTCTAAAAATAATGACTAAACTCGATATAGATACATTTGTTAATTTATGAGAATATGTTTTTATGTTGAGAGATATATTAATATATATAAAAGTATGTTCGGGATTTTCGGGATCGGTTCGGACCGGGCCCGTCATTCCGCTGTGTGGAGATCGGTAGCGGTGCCGATACCTAACATTTCACTGGTTGGGCTCTTTTTGCAACGTTTTTGCCCGAAATAGCCTTCAAACTGTGATAATTCAACAAACGGGAAAAAAGGAGTATTTTGTAGTAATTAGGCTAAATATCACAATTGTAAGGATATTTAAATGGAAATATAATAATAAATGACCGTCAAAGCAGCTAGATGACGCCAAATAATTGGCACAAAACCCACTTATTAGTAATTCGGTGACTTTTTTCGTATTTTTCATCAAATGCTACACAATTTCATCATAAATTTACAAATTTTAGAGTTTAATTTGTTAACTAAGTCTTTAATTTTGATTAATTATATTAAGATTTGATTTTAATTAGATTAATTAGGTTAATTAGACTATAATAATAATAATTCAAATTCATTAATTTGGGGCGATTTTGATACAAATTGAATAATTGAATAATTTGAGTTAATTTTGATATAAATTGATTATTTGGGTTAAAATCGAAATTTATTGGTACACATTTATTAAATTAATTTATTAATTGGATTAATTTTGATATAAATTGATTAATTTGGCTCAATGTTGCTATAATATCAAAATTTGTTAGCATATGTTTTAAATTGATTTACTTTTGTCGGCATGGTTAGAGCTTTTGCGACGGTTCCAAGTAGTCGTCGACATTGCTTGGGACCTTTAGCGACGGTTACAACCAGGCGCCACCAAATATATTAGTTTTAAGCAGTGTTTTAAATAGCGGCGCTTCAGCGGCGCTATAGCGAATTTTAGGAGGTAAACGCTACATTGCTTCGGAATTTAGCTCTGTAGTGTTTTGTTTCGCTCCAATGCTATAGCGGACTGCTATAGCATGAATCCTTCAAATATAGCGGCTGTAGCGATGCTATAGCGTGATTATTATTATTATTATTATTATTATTATTATTATTATTATTATTATCATAATAATGTTAAAACTAATAATAACAAAAATGATAAAATAATGATAGCAATAATAATAGTAATAGTACAAATAATAATAATAATAATAATAATAATGATAATAATAATATTGTTATTAAATAATAATAACGATAATAATAATCATTATTATCATTACACAATAATAATAATTGTTATTAAATAATTGTAATTAATAATAAATAATTATTATTATTATTATTGTCATTATTATGATTGGTATTAAATAGTAATAATAATAATTAATATTATTATTATACAATAATAATTATTTTTATTAAATAGTAATAATAATAAAATAATTATAATAATAATAATAATTATTATTATACTAATAATAATAATAATAATAATAATAATAATAATAATAATAATAATAACAATTATTATTATTATAGGAAGAATAAGATCAACAACAACTATTATTAGTATTATTATAATTACAATAATATAATAAAATAATAATAATAATAATATATTTTTCTTAGAGATGAATTTTTTATTTATGTTAGTTTGTGTGGTCGATAGAAATAAGCATTCAATATAATTTTATTTATAATATTGGCCAACTAAATTATATTTATATGCATATTGTAGTATTATAAAAATAATAATTTGATCAAAATCCGCTACGATGGTGAAGCGGCGTTATATCGCCCCCTAACGCTAACCGCTAAATTAAACGTCAAAAACACTGCGTGTCGCTACACGCTATTTAAAACATTGGTTTTAAGTCGTCGACAATGATGCGTCCTCGACAAAAGTAACAGAAACGGCCCGTCGACAACAAAAAACAACAATGACAGAGTTTTTGCCCACGGATCTTGCCAGGCGGCTAGCTGTCCTTGCTACATTTGCATACGATTTTAGGGACTCTTGTAGACGGATATCATTATTGTGGACGAATATCGTGATTTTATAGGGTTACAAATATCGAAAAGTCCCACACCGCAACATTCGGTTCAATTGGTTTGCAAAACATTTAAACTGAACCGAACCGATATCAAATTTACAATCGAAGAGAACCAAATAAATCGGATCTACTAAACCGAATTCGACCGGTTCAGTATCCGAATAAATCACTCCAACTCATATTTATAGGGTGAGATGTAAGTTGTAGAATCCCAAATTGAAGTTATAAAGTTGATAATTTCAAAGAATAAAGAGATTCACACTATTTTATATTTTATTTATAAAAAAATAAATTTATTATTACCATATCAAATCAACTAGTTGGCACTTCTAGTTCTAGTTCTGTGGAGTGTGGACAGTTGAAACATATGATATTCTTTTTCTAATTTTAGAAAGATATCTATACTTAGTACTAAAGTAGAACAATTTGCTGCCCCCACAATGAGCCACGTCGTCAGGGGCCTATTTGTAAAAAAAAAAAAAAATTACATTTTGGTCCTTTTTTATTTACATTATGGTCCTTTTTTTAAAAAAAATTACGTTTTGGTCCTTTTTTTAAAAAAAAATTACGTTTTGGTCCTTTTTTTTTACATTTTCGTCCTTTATATTTGCATTTTGATCCTTCGAAGTTTTAAAAAATACATTTTGTTCTAGGGGCCTCAAATTGGTGCTCTTTTTAAAAAAAAAATTACATTTTGCTCCTTTTTTTTCACATTTTGGTCCTTCAAAGTTTTAAAATTAAAAAATTTGCTGCCCCCTCATTAAGCCACGTCGTCAGGGGCCTATTTGTAAATTTTTTTTTTTTTTTACATTTGGGCCTTTTTTATTTACATTATGGTCCTTTTTTTAAAAAACTTTACATTTTTGTCCTTTTGTTTTTACATTTTCGTCCTTTATATTTGCATTTTGGTCCTTCGAAGTTTTAAAAATTACATTTTGGTCCAGGGGCCTCAAATTGGTCCTCTTTTTAAAAAAAAATTACATTTTGCTCCTTTTTTTTAACATTTTGGTCCTTCAAATCTATATCTATCTATACTTAGTACTAAAGTAGAACAATTTGCTGCCCCCACAATGAGCCACGTCGACAGGGGCCTATTTGTAAAAAAAAAAAAAATTACATTTTGGTCCTTTTTATTTACATTATGGTCCTTTTTTTTAAAAAAATTTACGTTTTGGTCCTTTTTTTTACATTTTCGTCCTTTATATTTGCATTTTGGTCCTTTTAATATTTTTCTGTTGAGGGATACATCATAGTTTCAAGATTTTTTAAAACATAGAAGCTTTTTGTGATAGTTCTCAACTTCTCATATTATATCATTAATTTCCGATTTAGATTAAGATATATATTTTTGTAGGGGATACATCATAGGTCCAAATTTTTTAAAACATACAAGCCTTTTGTGATAGTTCTCAACTTCTCATATTATATCATTAATTTCCGATTTATATTAGCATACATATATTATATTTTTCAATTTTTTTTTTTAATATTTCTCATATGATATCATTACTTTCATATTTTTATAGGGTTATATATGGTAATTTCAAATTTTTATAGGGGTATTCATGCAAATTTTTGGTTTTTTTTTAATATAGACTTTTTATATTGGTCAAATTATATCATTATTTTCATATATTTATACGGGTATATAAGTTTCATATTTACTAGGGATATATGTGATAATTCTATTTTTTTTAAAAGACAGGATTTTTTTGAAATATTTGTCATAAGTACACCATATTCGGAAAAACGTTGGGACTTTGCTATGTTTCGGGAAATCGAAAAGAGAGAAACAAATTCGGGACCTTTGCAGGACCAGGGTAATATGGTAATTTTATCCTGACTAGAGGCCATGATTTTGGTTATGATTGGTGCAACCAAAACGAGTTCGTTCAGGCAGAATGGAATGGCTTTGAGTGCGAGGGAGATGGAGAGCAAAATTAAACCCACAAGACTACATAAAAATGTCCACGATACTCAGTTGCATTCGGCGAGGAGTATTTTCGTCATTTACAATATTTTGATTCTAAATGTTGATAATTTCTTTCGCGTTTTGGGCAGAATGGAATGGTTTTTGAGTGCGACGAGGTGGAGATCAGTATTATACCCGGAAGACTACTTCAAAATGGCCACAATACTCAGCTACATTCATTGAGAGGTAATTTCGTCATTTTCAATATTTTTATTATGACCGTTGATAATTTATTTCATGTTTTAGGCATTACTTTTATCTTATGTATAAAGTAGAGAAAATTCTTGCAATTATATGCCTCCACGCCATCAAGGGCTTTTGTGTACAAAAATATTTTTTAATTTACATTTTCCTCCTTTTTATATATATTTTGGTCCTTTTTAGTTTTAATTTATATTTTGGTCCTTTTTATTTACATTTCGGTGCTTTTTATTTACATTTCGGTCCTTTTTTACATTTTTGAATTTATATTTTGGTCCTTTTTTGTTTTAATTTACATTTTGATCATTTTTATTAACATTTTGGTCCTTTCTTATTTACATTTCTGTCCTTTTTTATATTTTTTATTTATATTCTGGTCCATTTTATCTATATTTTGGTCATTTTTAGTTCTAATTTACATTTGGTCCTTTTTTTTACATTTTGGTCCTTTTATTTACATTTCGGTCTTTTTTTAAATTTTGATCATTTTTCCTTATTTTACATTTGGTCTTTGTTTCCTATTTTACATACATATTAAAATTTGCGAATATGTCATGATTATATTAATCGATTTTAGAAACACATAAGCAAATGCTATTTATACAAATTATATTAGAAAATAATATCTGCGATAGACTAATTTCATGAACCTTATGCATCTATTGACATCATGATATTTGTTAATATATCATGATTAGATTTATTTAGTTCAAACGCATGCGTGCTAATTCTATTTAAATAATTATATAAAAAGCATCCCGCGCAATTGCGCGGGCACAAAGCTAGTAAAATATAAAATTAGTGGAAAGAGTAGCCAATGGGCTTGTAGCCCAGTGGTTGGATGTGAGACACAATAACTCATATGTTGTGAGAGATTGTGGATTCGAGTCTCATTGGCATCAATGGATGGAGGATCACCGATCCTTCTTCATTTACTCGTTTTTTTAGTGGAAAGAGTAATCAGCACAATATTATTAATTGATTCTTAGAATATTATGATTTACTAGAAACTGTAGAGCATGTGTCATTTTCATATTTGTACAACATTATTTGTTTACCCCTTTATTATTATTTATTCCAATAAATTTCTTATGTGAATAATATTAAATTTGTGGAAAAGATACAGACCTTGTTCAAAAACAAAAAAAAATGATTATTTTGAAAATATAAATATAATAAACATAAGAACTAATTTTAATTTTCTAATGATCTAACAGAAATGGTATTGCAAGATAAAATCTTAATTTATGTAAAGAGTAGATAATTGATTTTTTAATGATCTAACAGAAATGATATTGCAAGATCACTACACGAAAAAAGCCTCATAATCTTGCCATGGAGATTAAGTCCTATATATTTTTTCCTTTGAAAAGAGTAGATAATTGATTTGTGGCCCATAAAAATAATTAGAAAAAAATCCTATTTTTTTTTTGTACTTCTGTTGTTATACATAAATTTTGTGTGTTTTAACTATACCTGGACTTTTATGTTTGGAAATACAAGCAAAAAATGGACAATATCAAACAAAACAAAAAATACATATAAAAAAAACAGTAAAAAGAAATTGTCGGAAAAACAAGCATGATTAGCTATATTGCACGGATACGGATATCGTATCTGATACGATACGGATTCGGCGATACGACAATTTTTCAAAAAATCACGGATACGGATACGGCTATATAGTTATTATTTTAATATATTTATATTATATATAATTAATAAATTAATAATATTTTTAAATTAAATATCATGACAATAAATAAAATCAACTTAACAATACAAATATCATAAAAGTATCCTAAATTTATTCAAGAAGTATCATAAAACTAATTTAGAAGTATCCTAGAAGTTTTTGAGATACTCAATTTAGGATACTTACTCCATTATATAATTTATTTAAAAATATATAATGGACCAAGTATCCAAAATGGAGTATCTCAGACGTATCCTGCCGCATCCTGTCGTATTCCTGCCGTATCCGAAAAAAATAAATATTAAAATAACCGGATACGCCACGCAATGTTCTAAAAATCGGCCTAGCGTCTAGGTTTAGCCTAGTCATTTTTGTCTAGGCGGAATTCCGCCTAGGCCCGCCAAGGGCCGATTAATTCCGCCTAGGCCCATCCCAATTTTTTTTTTTTTAAGACCTGCACCTTTCTTTTTTCCTTTTCTTCTTTCTATTTTTAGTAACTTTATTTTGTGGTTTATTTGGATTTGTGTTAAATTCTATGTCGCGCGGATACTCCGAAAAATCAAAATCTATCCGTATCCGATACGCGTATCGTATCCTAAATCATATGTTAAATTGCCGTATCGCCGTATCCGATACGCGTAACGGTATCGCCGTATCCGATACGCGTAACGGTATCGCCGTATCGGCGTATCCGAACAACATAAATATTATTATATTGTAGATTTCATGTTATGATTTGTTTGGATGTTGTCTCAAATAAAATATATATACACTATAGTATAAAAAGTTGTAGCACAAATTATAATATATAAAAATTAAAAAATATGACAAAAACTATGTAAAATTACAAATCCGCCTAGATCCGATTAATCCCTCTAGGCACTAGACGGTGCCCGTCCGCCCGACTAGCGCCTAGCGATTTCTGTAATATTGACGCCACGTAGCGTATCCGATACGTATCCGAGTTGTATTGTATCCGTATCCGTATCCTCAAGATATTTCTGTATTTTTGAAGTATCCGCTTAACATAGATGATTAGTTATCATTGTCACGAAAATAAGAATGGTAATTGTCGAAAGGTCAGGTGTCATTGAAAAATTAATTATAGGTAAGAAAAAAAAAACATGCATCTCCAATTATAGCTTGCGTGAGCATCTAAAATATTTAAGGAAAATTTTAATTTATTCCCATAACATATCATCTCCATCATCATCTTACATCATCATTTCAAAAGACCTTGTAAATCATTTCCCAAATAATCCCAACATGTTAACAACATATCATTAACCGTTAAGTAATAGGTATTTTCCTATTAATTGATATGTATCCGATTGTTAATTGGTATATTTAACAAATTTTATTTGTATAATTAACTGTTAGTCGATTGCATCGTGAAAATTTTGAGAATAATTTGCATATCAAATCGTGTTTTTTCAAGTTTGGGGCACAGTATATGCCTCAATATTTAATACTCAAGACAATCATTTCATTTAGCCACTCAGCCACTTGGTTAAATAAAAATTTCAAGGGATTTTGAGTTGGGAATGAATAATCACTCGGCCACTTGGTTTCATAAAAATTCCAAGGGATCTTGATGTGTCGTGGGTTTTTGTAGGATTAATCTTTAAAGTAGTATGCATTTTTATAAAATATGCATGACGTGCAACATCCTGATTCAGTGGCGAATTTTGTCCCGTATCAATATGGGGAGGGGAGCGATAATCTGAAAGGACTATTGTGAGAAATTTTAATTTTTGTTTTGTTTTGAAAATACGATTGTACATAAATTTTTAATTTTATCATGAAATATACTAACATAATCACATATATATATATATATATATATATATATATATATACTATTGGTCAAAAATTTAGGAAGATGCTCCTCTAATTTCTTAATAAATTCGCTACTGTCATGATCTATCCCACATGTACCATCGTTTGTCAAGGAAGTAAATAGAATAATTATTGGGGAATCAGATAGTTTCATGATACGGTTGAAGATATATTTATCTAAAATTTCAGAGGAACTGATATTTGAGAATGAATCATCCAATTAGTTTTTGGCTCAATTTTGGGCTCCATATTATCCATGTACCTATGATGGTGAATTGGTGATACCAATAAATATGAGTAGGAATTTGGTAGAACTGGTGGTTGGCAAGACAGGAGAGTCTATCTTCATTTATTTATTTATTTCGACTGTGAGCGTTCAAGTACAACCTATTCTTTCAAAAACAAAGTACAAAGTACTCTTTGTTTTCTTGAAACGCATATTAGTACAACAAATATTACTTCCACAAGTACAATATTTTCATGCGAGCAGTGATATACATTCCCTTTAAAATTTGTGTTAGTATTTGTATTAAATAATAATAATAAACTATCAATTTTTTGAATCGTTGTACGTAAAAAATTGAACTTTAATCCATTAATATTAATAAGACTTAAATCAACAAACTCACAGCATATGAACCATCCTATATAAGATAAAATTCACCGTTTCACACATCATTGATGTATTTAATATTTTTAATGAGTTTACTTATCATCATCCATAATTAATTAAATGCAAATTTATTAATTTGGAGAATAAGTTATTGAGCTAGATTAATCCGACATTTAGCATATGTAAACGGATGCACGTGATTATTTTCAAAGTTTCACACATACACCGTTTCACATGTGTTAAATATAATAAAACTCTAATGAATTAGATTTTGAATTTATTTGCCAACCTATTTCTTATTTATTCTACAAAATAGGAAAATATGAAAAAATAATAATGAACAATTAATAATATAATATATTTTGGGAAAAATAATAATGCTCTTTTTTAATAACTCTGAATAAATCTAAAAGATCAAAAATTAACAATTTGTTCAAACAAATATGATTTATCATGTGTAAAATGAAATAAAAAAAAAAAAGACAAATCATTTTTTGTACTAATGTAGTTTATCACATAATCAATGTGGTTTACCATTTGATACAATTTACCATCTTTTATGATTTAGCATCTAATATAAATTAACATTTAATTAATTTATTATCTATTACAAATACATCGATAGCTTTTGGGGATATTAAAGGGCAGAACTATACTTTTTCTTTTTTATGTATAAATGTGGGTTAATTTGAATTTGTGAAAATAACGTTGAGATTTTCTATTTTATACATCTAGCATTTTCGCCCAACTAATATGGCGAAACTTTAGATAGTTTCGTCAGGTAGTTTGGTTAAATAGATTAAATCAGTAATTTTGTGCAAAGAAAGGGATTATTATTTAGAATGAGGTTAAAAGTAAAAAAAAAATGATCTAAGTTGTTTCACCATATCAGTTAGCGAAACAACGATTTCTATACAAATTATACATGGTCCAGAGGAAACAAAACAACGATTTCTATACAAATTATACATGGTCCAGAGGAAACAGCTGCATGCGAGTCACAAGACGCGAAACGGGGATTAAACTCTGTTTCGCCATATGAGTTGGCGAAACAACGTAAAATAACCCCCTTTATTATTCTTCTTCTCTTCTTATGCCCTTTTACGTTTTTTCTTTAAAACCTCCAAAAAACTCAAATAATCTCTAGTTTCGTTGAAAGATTAAAGATTCGTCGAAGAAATCATGCTCCTACTCCGACTTGTAAGTTATTTCAACTTTTTTATTAGAAAATTTAGATTATTTAAGTTATTTAGATAAATTAAGTTAGATCAGGTTGTTTTAGAATAATTAAGATGTCCAATTAGGTTATTTTATGTTAATTTGTTAAATTAGAATGTTAAATTAGAATGTTTTTTATACTTTTATATTAATTAATTTAGTTTATTCAGAATTTTATATTTATGTTTAATAATTGAATATTTTTATTATATATTTATATGTAATAATTTTATAATTTTATAATAATAGAATAATTTTAATAATTTAATATTTCAATAATTTAGTAACTTTGTTTATATATATTTAATGATTTTATAATTAATAATAATAATTCAACCAGTAACAAGATAAATTTCGGCTACAAATAATAATGATTTTTATTATATATTTATATGTGTGCTCGTCGGTCAAATTCGGCTACAACCGAACATTTTACACTTATTTTGAAACTCATATTATGAGTCCAACCAGTAACAAGATAAATTTCAGAACACAAAAAATCGAAATTCATAGTACGAGTAGGTGATACTATACTTGGTCGATAATCATCGTGATTAGACCCGTCTTTATCGTTAACTATAATACCCCATAATATAAAAAAATATATCTGTATAATTTGTCGTTTAAGATGATGATGAAGCAACGAATCTCATTAATATAGTTGAAAATGATTATTATGGGTAAATGAGATGAAGAAGCAGATAAAATATTAAAATCTAGAAATAGAACTAGAAAAAAATAAATGTTACTTTTAAGTTTTAAGGACGCACTTATTTTATTTTTTGCAATTTTCAAGAAATATAGGGTTCTGTTTCGAATTTGCCTAAATTTATACTACCTTTTAAAAATAATAATTAAGGCAGTACCGCTATTTTATTTCAACTACTAAGTTGGCACGTCTTATACCCGTGTACAAGGCCATTTTGAGAATTAAAGTTTATTGAGCAAGAATATTCAATTAATGAATATAAAAACAAAGTGAAAAAAGGGAAACAATATGGCAGTAAAATGATATAACTAAGAAAAATGCTAAATTAAAGAACTACATGACAAAAGGGATTTAGAATATTTCTTTCTAAAGCAATAAAACATATATATTTACATCTATAATTTGCATAATTAATTTACATATAAATCCTTTAATTTCTATATTTTCCACAACTTAGATTAAATGTACATCATATGAACTAGTTATCCAACAATTAATGAAGAAATCAAAAGGATTAATTGAAAATATTATCATCTAATTATAATTAATCAAGGTCCTTTTTACTCACTTTCATCAACTCGATCGAGTACCACCTTTGCGATATCCATCAAATGTAACATGATGACAAGCACAGGTACAGGTAAACAAAATGAGGTCATGATCGTCAATCCAATCGCAATGCGAGGTTTCTCGATTATATCATCAAATTGTAGTAACCCTAAAATCTCTACATTATTCGAGTCGAATAATGTGGCGCAATGTTCCTTTTCAAATTCGGTAATTTCCATCATATTTTTTGATTTGAGCTGGTTGATTCTTTTGCGTAGCATCAACATGTTGGAGTCGACGTGATCACTATTTGATTCCTTGTACTCCCTTTCTGAGCTCGCTCGAATTTTGACGTGAAATCTCTTGTGACGATTTGGATTTGATATCTTGCTTATGCTAGGGTTGAGTCCTTTGGAGAGATATCTCTGTTGAGCTTTGATCATCATTTTGTGCTAGAGAGAGAGAGAGAGAGAGGTTGAGCAAGAAGAAAAAATAACACCTAACAAGAAACTGAGATTATAATTGGATACAAAAAGATTTCCACAAATAATGGAGTAATAGATGGAGTAAGCGTATTGGTTCCTTAAATGAATAGGATACTGATCCAATATGATCAAAATCCACAACCCAAAAGCTAATTATTGTGATACTTAATTAGACCTAACTAACTAAACATTAGTTACTAAATATCTTAAGTCATGTCAAAGACTCAAGAGTTGTCTCTATATAAAAATAGTAACCGGCCAAGTTGAAGTTTATAAATCTAGATTTCCATCAAAATATTAAAACAAAGTAAATGTTCTTATTAATTAATTGTCACATGATACTTAATATTTGATCACTTTTGTAGTGTTTTAACTTTTAGATATTAAATTATGGAATGTAAATTATGGATTATTTTATAAATAATGGGTTAACGGGTTTAGATATAGGAAATACCGCTAATGTAATTATTTGAGTGCTATTATTGTTGTGTTTTAACTCTCTGGTTGTATCTTTACTTGAAAGCAATGTTTACATAGAAACTGAATGTTGATCTCATGTTACATCTATATATATGGTTTTCATATAGTAGCGCCGTCGAGGATTTCGATCGATTCTCACGATCGAAAAAAAAAAATTGCACAGATCACTACTCGGATTTGAATCATAGAAGACCTAGGGGTAAAGAAAAAGAAGTAGTTGATGGCAAGGTTTTTAAATCAAATTAATGTGTGCAAGGCAAAAGCCGTTACTATATGAGGAAATGGTATATCGAGGAGACATTGCTTCCACGGCTAGAATTTCTTTAGAATCGTGTGGACATGCTCTGACTCTAGACAATGGCATCCACACCTTAATCATATATTATTCTTATATTATATATATCATAATCATAATATTGCTTTGAGTAGACTACAATGTACACCAATATTAGGTTAAATAGTATTAAGCACAATTCGAATATGATTTTTAAGATCATCAATATGAGTAGCATTAGTAATATAATAAAAATAAAATAAAATAAGCAAAACACATTTTTTACCTTGAATTTAGGTTTGTTAAGTTAAATCATTTTTCTATAATCCAAATAGAATTTACTTGTCGTAAGTGTATATTCTGGTATAAACAATATACTATCATTTTGATCCATTAAATTTTTTGAATAATATATTGTTTATAAAATGAATTCTACTTATCATTTTTCTTATAATTTCTCAACTCACATAAATATCAATGATCGGCCGATTCACATTGATATTTTAGAATCTCATATTAAGAAAATTATATTCATTGTGTATAAGTATTCCCACGTATGTGTGCAAAAAATACTACACGACATGTTTGCAAGAATAACTTAAATAAAAAATCTTTTGCACAAAAAATAGCAAAGACTCAATTATGAATTTTAAATCTAAGCTGAATCCCCTCTGGTTCGGATCGAAATATTTCTGAATAAGTATATTTTTCACAGATAATTTTAAATCTAAGCGACTATAAAAAGACTAATACCTTACGATAATTATTTTTCACAGATACAAGCAAACAATAGAATAAATGTTGAATTACCAGACCATCATAACTATTTTCTTAAAGGTATACTTTGGGTACCAAAAGCATTGCATAAACATATTTAAATTCGTCAATAAATACACTAATAGTTAATGACAAGGCAAAGTCATCGTAATTAAGATGTCCAAGGAATCTATTTCTCTAATTAAATCCCTACAATACATTTCTTATATGAATGTAAAAGGGGGAGACTGAAGAGAGGAACGTAAAACCAATTATATGTCTCCGATCAAATAAATTCTAGAGGATGTAAATTCTTAAAAGAATATTAATATTAATTAGATCAAATATGTGCCGTCAAGACATATTCACCATAAGAAGAATCTTTTTGCGCCTAAAGCTCAGAAATTTGTTAGGAGAAAATTTAATTTAAAATGACAAATTTAGTTGTATTTAATTAAAATAGTAAACTTGATTTTGGTTTTCTTTTAACGGAAATAATTTTTCAAATTATGCTTTTTCAGTAATTTCGTTATCTCACTTAGTAATTTAATTTAGAAAAACTCTATACTTACCGAATTATTTTACATAATCATCACCGAATGACTAAATTAGGTAATAACATGACATTTAAGATATGGGTCCCACTCAATTTGTTCATTCAATTACCAGGTAAAATATAATTCGGGAGTGATTCGGTGGTTTACTTATGTGAGTGTATCATTGCTGATTTAATTTATAGATCATATTAAGTATGTTTTTTATTTAACCATTAAAAAATGACATTATCGTATTCATGAATCATGAATACGATAATAGTTGGTCAAGTAATGAATTATACACGTATATTACGAATTTCGCATGATTCGTGAATCGATTTCAAACATTTGGTTAATTTGTGTTATATTATTACCAGAGATAAATGATGAATATCCTATCAAAAGAGGATTGGATAAATTCATGATTGTATCGTAAATCAATCGATTTCCAGTTTCGAATTATCTCGGTTTAAGTTTCGATTCATTTTATTTTATATTATTCAAGTCGTGAGTCACTCGTGTCACGGGTCAACTAGACCCGGGGTCATTTGGATCACAATCACAGGTCAATCGGGTGGCCAGTCTTTTGTATTTCGGGATTCGGTATGTTCAAGGCTTGGTTCGTTCGAGTTTCGGCTTGTTTGAATTTTGAATTATTCGAATTATGTTCGAGTTGTGGTCTTTGATTTTTAATATCTTTTTGTTTGATTGGATTCGGATTGAGACCAGTAGGATGATATTTTCTGAACGAATCATGTTATTTTACTGGCGATATGAATCTTTCCCCAATTTTAATTGCATGCTCTTTAATTGCATATCAAACAAAAATGGTCAAATTTGACATGTACCCCTACATAAGTCTGAAATTTCACTGATGGGCAAAAAATGAAATATCATCTATGTTACACAGATACGGATATGTATATCGTATCCGACACTATACGGATACGACGATACGGTAATATTCAAAAAAATGTAGGATACGTCTATTATATATAATATTTCATTATTTTATTATTATAATTTATATATTTAATATTTAATATTTTTATGTATTATATATTTGACATAAAATATATTAAAAATTTATTTTTACAGAAATAACTTCTTATGAAGTAAATGTTTATTTTATTTAGTTATATGTATTATTCATTTATTTCGGTAATAAATTTTTATTTTTCAAGTATACTTTTTATACGCTAGAAGTATCCGACAAGTATTCGGAAGTATCCGAGAAGTATCCGATATTATTTTGAAATAAAATATTCGGATACGTCACGTGGAATATCCGATACGTATCCGGTGAGTATCCGATACGATACGGCTTGAATTTTGAAGTATCCGCGCAACATAGAATATCATGAATACCCTACAAAACTAGTAAAATAGCATGGATATCTTTTACGTTAATTGATGTTAACTAGTTAATAATAATACCGTTAACTTTTCCTGCTTTATCCGTATGTAAATAAGTTATAAAAGTTATGTTGATTCTCTTTTTTTTTTTTTATTAAGTGATTAATATACATGTTAAATCTATTTTTGCCAAAATTTAGCTCTGTAAATAAATAAGAAAGTTTTTTTTTTTTATCTTTTTAATCATGTGATCAATTAGCCGAAATCTTGTAATGGTACTAGATATTTCTGGTTAAAATCTTTCATCAAAAGATGATGCACCCCGGAACTATGGCATAGGCTAAATTAGTTTCTAAAATCAGAGTTTGATCATTCATCAAATAATGCACCGTAATTTTGTGCTATAAATATGAACAATTTACTTTTTTGGAACAACAGGTATAGATGATAATGTATCAAATAATAAAATATTAATAGTTCATATTAATTAGGGAATAACAACAATTTTAGTTAATAAGTAAGAATTTGCAATCAAACACGGAGAAAAAAATGCGATGTTGCATACAATTTCAATGAAACCAAAAATTACTAAGTTCAGGGAATTCCATAAAGAATTTTATGATGGGAGGTGGACTCTTGGAGAATTTATCAAGTTAAGAAGATCGATTTGTATGCAAACTATTAATTTCGTATCGACAAGAGATAATTACAGTTTTTTTGGAAAGATATAATCGAAATTTTCGCTATTTGGCGGTCATATATTTATTTTTGATAATCAAATTTTACTTGAATTTAAATCATTAATAACTAACTAATGAAGATATAATAGTAATTTCAAATAAAATAATATGAATTAAAAATTAAATTTATAACTTTACTAACAGCTCTTGACGGACCATTATCGACAAGGATATTAGTGACATTTTAAGTAATTTGTAGGTATATCTATGATATTTAGTAATTTGGTAGGGGTATTCATGATATTTCATGTTTTGTAGGGGTATTCAAAAAAATTTGGGGTTCTCATCGGAATACACGTGAAATTTGGCCAACAAAAATAAGGGTACCCGACCTCCCGTAAAAAATCTCTAGTTTCATAAAAAAAATAAAAATAAAAATAAAAAAATAAAAATCTCTAGGTGAACACGGTCCATATTATTTAAATGTGCACCCATACATAATAAAAATACCATTACATGTAGTAATTCTAGGCAAAAGGAAGCCCATATTTAGGACCAATTTATATAACTTTTGGGCCTTGATAAATATATTGAAGCCTATGAAAGATATTGCATCCTGATTAAGGGTAGCTTGGCAAAGTCCGATCCGATAACATAAACAGAATAACCTTACATGTGTAAAGTGTTTTTTTAACAGTGGCAGTCCCTCTCTAACTTTTCTCAAAGGCACCTTTACTTTCATAAATTCAATTTCTATCCCTCCATCTTCACTACTATGAATTCACTTTCACAGGTTTGTTATCTTCATTAATCTCCTTAATTTCTTGATATGTTTTTAGTTTAGTTTAGTTTTGTGATTGTTCTTGCCTCTTGATTTCTAAATCGAAAGTTAAAGTTCGACCCATTGAGTATGTACTATATATGTATCAACCTATTTGTTGTTTTCACCCTTATTTAGGTTGTAATATTTGCAAATAAAGTTGTTTAACTTGTATCCAAATTTAGGGTTAATACTACCCATCAATTTACTTACAGAAACCCTAACAAATAATTGCTTTTAGAACCTCTAATTAAAACCTCACACATTTGTTTCTAACCGCAAATACACATAAAAGCACTTTTCTTCAAATCCCTTTATATTCGCATTATTTCTTAATTCAATTTGTGCATTTCCTTTTTCAGTGCACGGAGAGCGAGGATCTCAATCATATATTTAAAATGCCGGCAAGGAAATCCCAATTGAATCCTAACGCAGTACCCTACATCCCCATTTCCCAAATTTCTACTGAAAAAACCTTTAAAGATGATGAAATTACCAAATCGAGCAAAAAGTCCGAACCAAATGAGGCGATTCAGAGCTATGATGATCTTGGTCTTTCTCCAGAGTGTTTTCCAAATTTAGTCATTTCTGAGGATTTTGAAGATATTTTTCACGATGATACATGTGAAACAGATCAGCCCAATCTGATAATCGAATCGCTTGGTATGATGTTTCCAAATACATCGACAAAATGTATAGAGGAGATTTTGAAGTTAAATCATTTTGATTTGGGGGAAACTCTCAATATGCTAGATGAGCTAGAGGTATGTTAAATCAAATAACCAAACTAAATAATTAAATAAATTTAAGAGTATCGGCTCGTTCTTTTTTACTTTTATAATACTTTTGTTGATAATTATTAATTATTAATTAGTATTACTCTAATTATTTTTGAAATTTTATGTGCAGGATAATGATTTTGTTGATGCACGTGGCGAACTTGATAGCCCTAAATGATGTGATTTAATCTACTAATGATGTAATTATATGTATAGTATAGTGTTTACAAAGTATTAACTAGAGTTTCGCCGTATAAGGTACCGGAGTTTTCAAATTTGTGCCTTGTAAAAGAAAAAAAATACAAAGAGCCCCTAAATCATGTGGATATTTGAAGAATAATGCCGATGTATCAGTATTGCAATTTAGTCACTTTTCTGTAACTGTTATGAATAATGTATGATATGATTGTTGCGCGGATACTTCAAAAATTCGATCGTACATGTATCCTCGTATCTATATCGTATCCTAAACTCTTTAGAAAATTATCGTATCACCGTATTTGTATCGTATCAGATACAATGCTTGTAACCATATCCGTGCAACATAGATCATATGTTGCCAACAAAAATCTCTAACAGTAGTTTTCGTTGGATTGAGAAATTTAAAGCTCCAGAAATTCATATTGAAAAAAGAATCGAAAGGAACGAAAAAAACAAATGCAGCAAGGCAATGTATATAATTCGAAATTTCAAATATGGAGGTTCATGGGTTCATGGGCTCAAGAGATTGAGTGCACAGTGAACAACAAATCATTTTTAGGAGAATACCCGCGCTACGCGGCGAGCATTTAAATTATGTGTTGTATAATTTAGACCTAGAGGGGGGTGAATAGGAAGTCCTACGGTCCAATTTTCGCGGTTATGGATACAATTACAATTTTGTGCGGAAGCGTAAATAAATTAGAGAAATAAATACAATACCGAAACAAATAACACGCGATATTTGTTTACGGAGTTCGGTAGGTGGTTGCTTTGTAGCTTTAACTCACCGGTTACTTGCTCAATGGACCGACTCGATTGATTGCAAGTACCTACGTCTCCGGGGTTCCCTTGCGCCTTTTCGACTTTCGATTGACTACCCAACTCAAACAATTACAAGGTTTGCCTTGATCGATTTACACGAATTTATCGATCAATGGCGGGATTTACAATTAGTAACTAGCCTATTACAATTTACTACTAACGAACTAGTCGTGATCGGTCACGCAAGTTGGGAATCGCTTAGTAGTGGATTCGAAATTTGATCTAATAATCTCTAAGAATGTTTAGATGATTAAGCTCAAGATTTAAATCTAGGATTCTCCCTTTTGATTGGGAAAATATATTGGTTGAGACGATGAGAGAGAATGAGGGAAGAATTCTATTTATATAACACATAGACCCTTCCCTTATCTTGCATTTTCTGCACAGTCCGTTACAACGGACATGTAGTCCGTTACAACGGACCAAAAGTCAAACTACACTACAACATAACTGGGCATCAGCGACGGTAGAAACCGTCGCTAAAAGTCCAAAAAACCGTCGCTAAAAGTGTTTTCCGACGGCCACCCGTCGCTGAAAGACCGTCGCTAAAAGTGGCGTCGCTAATGCCTCTTTCAGCGACGGGCCGTCGCTGATACCACTTTCAGCGACGGTAACAGGTCACCGACGGCCCGTCACTGAACGTATCACCGACGGCCCGTCACTAATACCACTTTCAGCGACGGCCCGTCGCTGAAAGTGTGTATTAAATTCTGTTAATTTTTATAATTAATAAATTCAATTATTATTAATAAATTACAGATTAATAATTATATTAAATGACAGTATATATTATGGAACAATTTTTATACTTAATTAAATTATATAAGTAATTAATTAATTAATATAAAAATATATAATTAATAATACAAAATCATTACCTCAAATTTTCAACACAAATTAACAACTAACACAAATCATAATTTCGAAATTTCAACACAAATTAATACACAAATCAACACAAATTAATACACAAATCAACACAAATTAATACACAAATTTCAACACAAATTAATACACAAATTGAAAATGTTAAAATGGAAGCAACTCCTCGTCATTTTCGTTGTGTTCGAGTTCTTTTTGATAGTCGTCTTCGGTGTACTCCAATTGCCCAAATTTGGTCCCTTCTTTGCCTTCTTCTTTCAATCTTCTCGATGCATCACACGGGCCTCACGTCTCGACCACCTTTGCCGTACCATAATCCTTTCCTTGCACCTCAATAACTGCACAATTCATCATTTATTATTACTATTAATCATTTAATCCACTAATCAGAATATTTAGGAGATTAAATTGCAGAAAATTCTTTGTGGTACCTTTAAATTTCTGAAAATTACGAAAATACCCATTAATTCAGCATCGCGTCTCGAACCTTCATCGGCATCACGTCTCAACACAAGGTGCAAAATAACACAATAAAAATAAGTATTAATTAAAAATATTATTTTCTGAAAAAAAAAATTAAACATAATATAAAAATATAATAATATTAATATACTAATAATTTCAGAAATTAATAAACAGAAATGAACTAAATTATACCCTAATTAAACCCTAATTAAATCCTAAATTATACCCTAAATTATACCCTAATTATACCCTAAATTAAACCCTAAACTATATCCTAATTAAACCCTAACTAAGCCCTAAATTATACCCTAAAACAGGATTTAAAAACTAATTTAAGCACAAAAAACAGAATTTCAGCAAATAAACACTAATTTCAGCACATAAACAGTCAAAAATAATTCAAAAATAGAATTAAAACAATTCAAAACATAATTAAAGCAGGATTTAAAAATAGTTTAAAAATAGTTTAAAAAGAATTTAAACAGAATTTAAATAGAATTAACCCGAAAGAGAGAGAATTAACCCTAATTTCAACAGAATTAACCCGAAAAAGAATTTAAACAGAATTTAAACAAAATTAACCCGAAAAAGAATTAAAACAGAATTAACCCTAATTTCAGCAAATTAACCCTAATTTCAGCTAAATTAACCCTAATTTCAGCAAAATTAACCCTAATTTCAGCAAAATTAACCAGAGAGAGAGAGAGAGAGAGAGAGGGGGGTCACCTGAGAGCGTCGATCGAGAGAGAGAAAGCCATTCAAGCTTCGCGAGAGGGATGTGTGGGGCTGTGAGGGGAGCGCGAGAGGGCTGTGTGGGGACAGTGAGAGGGGCTGTGTGGGGCTGTGAGGGGAGCGCGAGAGGGCTGTGTGGGGAGGAGAGCAAGAGGAGAGAGAAGAGGGGCTGTAAAGGGAGGGAGAAGGGGGCCAGGGTTTATATGGGCTGCTTTATTTCATCTGCGACGGGCCGTAGCTAGGTTATCTGCGACGGTATGTACATCAGCGACGGGCCGTGGCTTAGCTTCTGCGACGGCTCTTTTAGCGACGGGCCGTCGGAGATTTTTTGAAAATTTGGCGTTTTTTTTGAAAATGTATTATCCACGGGGATTCTTTCACCGACGGGCCGTGGGAAGAGTATTAGCGACGGGAATAGCATCACCGACGGGCCGTCGCAGACTATTAACGACGGTTTTGATAGTTAGCGACGGGCCGACGGAAAAATTTGAACATCACCGACGGGCCGTCGCTAATAAAACCGTCGGTAATTCTCTTCTGCGACGGGCCGTCGCAGAAAGGTTGTTTTATTTGTGACGGGCCGTCGCTGATGGCATACGCCCGTCGCTGATACTCCCATCTGTTGTAGTGCTAGCCGTTAAGGCCAATATATTCGTATTTTTCATAGTCCGTTACAACGGAAATAAGGTACGTTATAACGGAGTTCATGAATTAGAGTCCGTTATAACGAACAACACAGTCCGTTACAACGGACATTCAACTATGACCTCACTTCAGGTTTGTTTTATATATCCGTTATAACGAAGATTATTACGTTACAACGGTTGGTGTTTGTCCGTTACAACGGATTGGTTATTCCGTTACAAGGGACATGGAGTAATATTTGGTATACTGAAGTGAGATCAATGTCCGTTACAACGGACATAGTGGTCCGTTACAACGGACATAGTTCTGTGACTTTTCTTCAAGTTGGCATTATTTAGCGTTGTAACGGTGAAACTTTCGTTACAACGCTTGTTGGGTGTCCGTTACAACGGACTGGTGAATCCGTTGTAACGGACTATACTGTGTTTGCCATTCTTGAAGAGGACGAGAAGGTCCGTTACAACGGACATTGATGGTCCGTTATAACGGACATATTTCCGTCAGCCTCATTTGTTATTTCATCTTTTTGATGGATTTCGAATATATTTCTTTGACTAATTTTGAGCTTAATAATTCATAAACAAGTTTAGGGATACCTATAAATTGTTTTGGTGATTTGTGTGATACCCCAACTTGCAGAATCTTCGATGTCTTGATATCTTCACTTGATCATGCGTTTTCTTGCCATCGTTTCTTCACCGTCTTGACTTGCGACGTCTTGATTCTTCTTTTGATCCTTTTGTGGGTTACGTCTTTTATCTCTATAAATGTTACTCCCACAAATAGATTAGTGGTATCGAAATTATTTTGAGATAATCAAATCCTAGGAAATTTGAACCAACAAACTCCCCCTTTTGATTCATTTCAAAATAATGTCGATTTGGAGAGTTGAATCGATTACCGAGTAACTTTCCATATGATTTTCTCTTCTCCCCCTTTTTGAAAAGGATCAAAAGGAAATAGAGCGTAATTATACGAGAAGCTCCCCCTACATACAAGCTCCCCCTAAATCGTTGCTTTTTGCAATTTTAGTCTTGTATATAGATGAATTTCGCAAATTGATGTTGAGTTTTTCATTTTGTAAAGATGTATGAAAAGATTTTTAGTGTAAAATAGGTTTTAACAAAGATTCTCGACATTTGCGATGTATTCACAAATAGTCGAAAACGTAATAAATTTTGAAACTCAATTGTAATTCTCAAGAGTATGCATACCTAGCTCGAGCCATGGACTCGAGTCTTGATCTAAAACCCACAACTCCTCGAGTGACACTTATCAACATCCATTTATGTCGCGACATTAGTTCCCTTGATAGTGCAAGGTGATGATGTTGAGTTTGGTACGCATATTTGTTAACCGTTATTACGTCTTCCCGATTCATTTTCCATTTAGCATACCTACATACTAGTCAAAATACCTTTCTCTTCTTTTTGTAAGTGTATGGATGATTATAGTATCAAACCGTAAATATTTGACCTTTACCACTTATGATCAAGACATTCGTATCAACTAAACCCGAATTTAGTGATGCGAATTCTTGTATTAGCACTCCCCCTCAAATTGTGGCCAATTTTAAACATGGATGAGGGAGTGCGGAAACATGATTTTAAGTAACTTTCGGACACACCCCATTTGAGGTGGACGTGCTAGCCATGTTTCGATCTTTTCGAAGCCATAACCAATTGGAATTTGGTTGCGGTTTTCGAAGGGGACAACCCGTTGAGATATGTCCCTTATTGCAACAATAGTTGCAAAATGCGAAAGTCGGTTTAATTGTGTTTTCCGAACTCTTGACAAAGTGAGATTTGAAGTGGTTTGAGTAATCTTTCGGTTGGGTTATCGTCTTTGTCGACTTAGCACAATTATTAGTTGATTTAGAAAATCGTTGTGTGCTTGTGAAATGTTTGGGAGTACGTTGTTGGTTATTAGCGACATGTGGTGAACTCACCTTATAGAAGTATCAATTTGATCCCCGTTTGTATAAACATTCGGTTCGTCCCGTATGGTTATCTCTATAAGACGAGTGAGGTGCATAATGATTAACCCTATTATAGTTTCTAACATTTTTAGGTCGGTTAATTTTAGCACTTTTACCCTTATTGGAATCGCGGTACATGAAAGCATTTCCGCGATTCGTATTAGCATTGTACTCCCGTTTACCTTTTTGACCTTGAGATTTTGAAGACACGGGTTTATGATCGTTAGTCTTCTTAAATCCTAGACCCGTCTTATCATTGGGATTTTGTCCCTCCAAGACTTTGTCCAATGAAGGAGTGCATGGTGCAAGAGACACACACGTACTCTTCAAGGACTCATTCACGAATTTCAAATTTTGAATTTTGACTTTTAGAGAGGAAGTCTCGTTTTTTAAGGCTTGACATTCGCATTTTGAAAATCCGTTAAATTCGGTTAATTGTGCTTTGTGCGACTTTACCGACAACTCAAGAGAGGATACCTTAGCCTCGAGATTTAGAATCGTGCTCTCTTTTTCAATTTCACTCTGTCGAAGTCGATTGACTTCTCGCATTAGACTCTTGTGAGAGTCAAATTCTAACTCACTTTCCGATTCATCGGATGAGCTATAATCTTCCTTTATCGAAATTGATTTGAGTTTAGAGTTTAGGGTTACCTCATGACCGGGGTCATGCGAAGCATCAATGTCGGAAGTTTGTGGAACAACTTGAGGAGCAACATAGGCAATTGGTTCCGGAAGAGGAGTGTTTTGCATGAGCATTTCTTGAATGGCTCGCTCAACCACGTCATTTACATTTGGTGATGTATTTGCCATTAGTCCCACATCCACACCTTCGTTGTCGTATAGGTAATCCGAGTCGGTGGATGTGCTTGAGCACTCTGAATCTCCCCATGGATCCGAATCGACGATGAAGGCATTCGTCTTTCCGGATTTCTTCACCTTATTTTTGCCTTTGTCGGTTTGGTCTTTAGGCTCGTGTTTTCGTTCGCACCTCGAATCCTTTCTATCCTTACCTCTTGGATTGTCTTCGCGTTTGTTCCATGATGCGTGTTCGGGATGTATGGTCCAACACGTGTCGGTTGTGTGGTCCATTTTCTTGCACTCAAAACACATCGGTTTCAAGTGTTTGCGCTTTCGATCATCGTTGAATTTGCGTTCTTGGTCCTTTAAATCCTCGTGTCTCCTTACCAACAAGGACATCTCGTTTTCGTTTTCGTTCGTGTCGATAACGAAGTTGGCTTGATGTTCGGAATATGAGGTGCTCGCCATATTGTTGCTTCGTTGGTTCATGCGTGCCTCGAAATTCCGGAGATAACTTACGAGAATTTCCGGAGTAATGTCTTGGGTGGCCATCATGGTTTCCAAGGCGACGAGGAGAGTTTCCCAATTCGACGGCATAGCTCTAATTAGCTTACCTACAACTCGAGAATTTGTTAGTGTTTCTCCTAGAGCGATGAATCCGTTTTTGATATGCGTCATTCGTGAGTACATATCATCTACGGATTCATTCTCGGTCATTCGGAAACGATCAAATGATTGTTCGAGTCCCATTAATTTGGTTCTCTTCATTCTATCATTTCCTTCAAATCGGTCTAGGAGCGCTCGCCACATAGAATGAGATGTGGTACATCCATCCACAATTATGGAAAGTGACCCGACAATATTTGTGAGAATAAGATATTGAGCATATGTGTCGGCGGTCACATCGAGATCGGTGCCGTGGCATATTTTTCGTGTGGGGTCGATTTCGGAGGTGCTTACCGTGTAAACCTCAAAACCTTTTTCCACCACCGATCTCAATTTTTGGATAGTAAATACATTTAACATGCATCTCTTCCAAAGATTCCAATTATTTCCATCTAATCTATCGGGGTATGTAATTTGGGTCCTATTACCGATTAAGGCCATGATCGTTATACAAATTGTCACTTACACAAAGAGACGGTTAGTATTTTGCTCTGATATCAATTGTTGTATAATTTAGACCTAGAGGGGGTGAATAGGAAGTCATACGGTCCAATTTTCGCAGTTATGGATATAATTACAATTTTGTGCGGAAGCTTAAATAAATTAGAGAAATAAATACAATACCGAAACAAATAACACGCGATATTTGTTTACGGAGTTCGGTAGGTGGTTGCTTTGTAGCTTTAACTCACCGGCTACTTGCTCAATCGACCGACTCGATTGATTGCAAGTACCTACATCTCCGGGGTTCCCTTGCGCCTTTTCGGCTTTCGATTGACTACCCAACTCAAACAATTACAAGGTTTGCCTTGATCGATTTACACGAATTTATCGATCAATGGCGGGATTTACAATTAGTAACTAGCCTATTACAATTTACTACTAACGAACTAGTCGTGATCGGTCACGCAAGTTGGGAATCGCTTAGTAGTGGATTCGAAATTTGATCTAATAATCTCTAAGAATGTTTAGATGATTAAGCTCAAGATTTAAATCTAGGATTCTCTCTTTTGATTGGGAAAATATATTGGTTGAGACGATGAGAGAGAATGAGGGAAGAATTCTATTTATATAACACATGGACGCTTTCCTTATCTTGCATTTTCTGCACAGTCCGTTACAACGGACATGTAGTCCGTTACAACGGACCAAAAGTCAAACTAGCCGTTACGGCCAATATATTCGTATTTTTCATAGTCCGTTACAACGGAAATAATAATTACAAAAATATATTTGGATTCATTTAATTAATTAATCAATTAATTACCTCCCAATGAAATTAAAAGAGGATAAGCCCGCATCTGATTGTTCCAAAAATTGCCCATATACCCTTCTCTACTATAGTTCCGCTTAGCGTAAAATTAATAACCAATATATTATGCATGTCTTTGTTACTAAAGCGTAAAATTAATAACCCTATATATCGATCTCGCCTTTCCCCCTGGGAATCCTAAAGCTAAAAAAATAATAAAAAATTAATAACCATTATATGATATTCCATTAGCATAAAATTAGTTACCTTTATATTATGCATGTCTTTGTTACTAAAATTAATAACCAGTATCGATACGCCATTTTACAGTACCACCTCTCATCCTGTCGCCCTTTAGTGTTCTCGCATCCACGGAAGAATCGTCCAAAATCACTTGCTTCGTCGGCTTCCCACGGCTCCTCTCCCGGGAATGCCTTTAAGAACCGTGCTTTTGTCGAACTGCCTAAGAAGGACAGGGCTACGGTCTTGGTGATCGCCTGCAACGACTACCATGGCAAGGCTTCGTGGTCGTCTCTCGTCGGCCGTGTTTTGTCCAGATACTTACGATATGGATGCCCTTACCAATGCTTACGATATAATGTATACACCCCTGCAAAATCAGAAATATCATGGATGCCCTTACCAATGCTTACGATATGGATTTTAGGGAAAAATATTGTGAAAAAGATTGAAAACAACACTCTTAAAATGCTGAATTTAACAAATCATCCTTCAAATCCTAAAATTACAAAAAACTTTAAAATTTTGGAAAAAACACTCTAAAATGTCGAAAACTGAAATTTAATTAATTTATTAAACCACCCTAAATATTATAATACAAACCCACAATAAATAAAAATGCATAAAAATACATAGTCGTAAAATATGCAGAAACCCCCCTCAGAAATTTCAAAATTATCATAATTTTGTAAAAGTTAATATATTTTGCATGGAAAACACTTCAGTGCTGAAATTTGGCAAAAAAAAAATCTTCAAATTTTGGGAAACAAAAAAATGCTCAAAATTAGGATTATGTTATGAATAATAATGCTAATAAGTGTATGAATATCCATGTACATGAATATAGGTTTTCATATATGATTAAATGTAATTAATGTGTTGTTTGGGGGTTTTCATTCCCTATAAATATAGCCCATTCTATGTACTATGAGGATAATCCATTTGAATAGAAAATTTCTCTCTCTTATTTTCTTGTTGTTTAAGCTTTATTTTATAACACGTTATCAGCACGAATTGCTTCATGCTCTGGAAATCGAATCGAAGACACACAAAGATTTAAAGGTACATGTTAAAAACCTTGCTTGTATATATGTATTTCTTTTTAATAGATGTAATTTGTCAATGTTATTATATACTTGGATTTTTATCTAAGAAAACTAATTGAAACCCGAAGTTTCATTTTTATAAGAAAAATTATATCGTTTTCTTGTGATTTTTGTGTGAAACCTGAAGTTTTACATAAATTATGATGATTTTATTTGCACTTTGGAACCTGAAGTTATTTTGAAACCTGAAGTTTTATAACATATCTACAAAGTTTTCTTGTTCTTGAATTTCTGATTTAATTTGCAATTTGTTGATTATTCTATAATTAGAATTTTATGTCATAATTAAGACCCATTAACAATTCATATATTGTACTGTTAGATAACTTGTTAGATCATGTTTAAAAGAAATTGTTATAATTTACTAATAGGCCATGAAATATTTATTGTTTGACCATAGAGTATTGTTTTAAAATTAGACCATTTTCTCAAGTTTAGACCATGGTATGTCAGAGCCATTATTGTATTTTGGTGTTTCTATCTAATCATAATAACATAAGTTAAGACAATGTACCTACTTTTTCAGTAAGCTTAATACAACCTGTTAGACCATACATGACATATTTTTATACTATGTTATTAGTTAATTTCATATTTGTTACATGTAAATTACACATGTAATTGTTTTACTATTAGTCGGTTATTACCCAATTTATTATTGCACAAAATTAAACGACATAACTGTATTTAATACCCAGGTAATTGCTTTTAATTCGGTTACATGTATTTCAAAGTCTTATGTAACATATATTAGTTTTAATTAGCTTTAATTCGGTTACATGTAATTTATTATTGCACAAAACGTATATATTTTTATAACAAAATTTCATGTGCTTTAAAATAAACCAAGCGGCCCATTAATTTTTCAATTCTTGTGAACCTGAAGGCCCATTGAATTATTAATTCAATTCTTGCAACATTTGAGAATAGCATATCAATATTATGTTTACCTGTCAATGATTGTATCATTCGATTATTTTATTTATTGCTTCTAATTCCATCAGTAATTAATTAGATATCATTGCATTAATATTTTGGATAACGTTTGTGTTGGTTTTATTTCTCTTTCACATAATAATTTTCTGTGATTGATGTCAATTGGTATGTTGCCTCCTTGAGAATGATATCGCACATTTTATGTCATATTTTCACGCGCGAATTTTATTTTGAAATGCAACCGGAAGTTGTATAAATGAAAAATAAAAATATACACAAGACGTTATATGTTCATTTTATTACGCACCCGAAGTTGTTTGCTTAAATTATGTACCAGAAGTTGCAAGTATATTTATCTTTATTTTTATTTTTATTTTTTTTCTATTTATTTACATACGATTACAACCATAAGTTGTTTTGATCATATATGTCGTCAGTGTAATATGTAAAACAATCAGAAGTTGTTTTGATCATACACGAAAGTTGTATAAACACGATGTTGGTTTTGACGAACTAAGAGATCAAAACTTCAATCACGACGTCTATATATTTTTGTCCTTGATCCATTTAAAAGTTGCATACCAGAAGTATGTATGATAGAAAGCTTGTTTGCAAAATATCCACATTAAAAGTTTGGCCAATGAAAGATGACTTGTCCTTGATGAACCCGAGACAATAGAAAGAAACGTAATAAATTAAAGCTAATTAAGGGTCATCAATGTGGATGTGGTTATTTTCTGAAAATAAAAGGTCTAAATGAATGAGAATGTGGCCGTGGGTTATTCTAAATAGATAAATTATTGGTCAGAAATTAATATATATTTGATTAAAGACATCATATTGGATCAAGAATAAACAAATCAAAAATGAAAATGAAATGATAGACCAATGCATTGCAATCAGAAGTTGCACGTAATATAAATTTTTGATGAGCAACATAAGTTATATATGTGATATAACCTGAAGTATTGAAGACATTTTAGATAAATAATTTTCTAGTTATGACATAAGAAATTCGCTCATTAAAAGGCAAATACAAATAAGAGAATTTAAGAAGTATTTGAATTAATTTTATCATGTCTCTTTTATTGGAAAACAAATTGCATTGACGATTGATATTATTTCATTCCCAGAAGTGAATGTTGTCTCGAAGACAAAACAAAAATTATAGCCGACATAAATGTTAATCATAATAACAAAATCACATAATAAGACTCAGGAAAATGTGATTATATTGAATCTGAATATACATTATTCAGGATTTTGCTAGAAATAGTTGTACCGGTCGTACATCATATGATCTTGTTTTGTTATCGTACCTCTTGAAAAAAAAAAGGATGATTATCATATCTATCAAGATAAAATTTATTTTATGTCGAGTTATTTATTTAGTCAGCAAAGAGATGTGTGTATTAAATTACAAGAGCGTATGATTACGATCGATGACTCTAGAAGAGTCATTATTTGATTGCTCTAGAAAAGACATTATCTATATTTGCTCCAAAAGAGTCATTATGATAGAAACATATTTGTTTATTTTTATGACATGCACTTGTATTTAGATAAAAAGAAATCAAGTTATTATGAACTAGAAGTTCAATGTATAAAATAAAGGCAAGTTTATAATTTGAATTGATTACTTTGAAATAGAATATGCATGTCAAGCTCATGACTCTATTAAGACCAACTATTTATCACAAGTACCCCCAATCTTTATTATAAATTGTGAGTGATCGAAGCAAAAAGAATTTCACTCATTTATTTTCTTCATGTGCAGTAGATGTGTGATAACACATGGACAAGTTAAAAGAAGTGTTTGGTATATATATGGTTGATTTGTTCTGTAAAATTGTATATCATGAATATTTATTTAGTTGAACCAGAAGTTCAAATGATATACACAAACTAGAAGTTTAAAATTGCATTTGTAAATTAGAAATTTACATTCAAGAAAGCAACATAGTCGAATATTTACGTTGCAAATATGAAATTCCCGAAGGATAAATTATATAAACAACTAAGATAATGCTATGAAATAACCAAACATGAGTGAAATGTTTTCAAGTAAGATATCATGCAAGTCCCGAAGAACTTCATTAGATATTAATTAAAATATCAACAACTCGTGCCTAAATCAGGGGGGAGAGAATGAAAACTGGAAAAATAAGAAATTATATAGATTGCATCATCACATCAGATCCTCGAACATGTCAACATGAACTATGAGTTCATAAATTTATTATTTGCACGGAATTGCAAATCGGTGAATTTGATGCATTTATCATTACAAGAATGATTAACATATAAAATTTTCCAGTCTAAAATGCTCATATTTGTAGTATAATATCCTTGGATAATTTTAAAATTGATATAAGCCTGAAGCTTGGTCGACCAATCGGTTCCAATATTAGAAATCCAAAGGAATAAGAACGAGCATGATAAAAGGTTGGCAATAAAGAAGTTGATAATACTTCTAATAATATATATCCTTTTTAACAGGATAATGAAAGATTAATTAGTAGATTTGACATATATACGATATTTGAATAAGATTCAGGTACCTGACAATATAGAAATGATTGAAATAATAAGATCTAAAAATAATGTCTCTACTAGAAAAAGATGGAACCGAAATGAAACTATAGTTACTAGAAAGTTGGCATGGGTGCACTTTCAATTTATAATCAATAAAACGAGGATCTAAAAATTAAATTAATTGTGGAATGTCGACATTTAAAACAATTGGCCATAACAGAAATCACATATGAAAATGAAATTGATGGACCCGAAGTCCGAAAAACACCATGGTGATGTAAATTATATTTATTCATTTTTTATTTATTTGTTTTACTTTATTTTTATTTCTGTTTTAAGGTCTCTGAAAGACTAAATTCATGCCTTGTATTCATTATAGCAGATTATTCATATGACTCATTTAGTTACAATATTCATGAAAATCCCCGTAGGATTTAGTATGCCCGATGCATACAATTCAAACTCTCGAGAGATATATTATATTAAATTACAAAGATCTTTGCATTAATACTAACTTGAGCCATAAGAATAAGTAAGAATATGTATATCGGTATGAATGATCTAATATGCAAATACGTATTTATTACAAATAAATAGTGTTTAATTATAATTATTTGAACTCCCGAAGAGCTCTAAAAGATAAGTACTAAAAGAAGAAATTTGACGTAAAAGATATGGAATGTGAATTTTTTTTTCATGGATTACAAATATAATAAATATTTCCTGAAGAAATTAGTTCGTCGCTGGTTACTCAGATTTCGAAATAGCGATTGCAAAAGATTGAATTTTTCGTCGTAAAAATATTTGTATCCATGAGGGGGAGAAATAATACGCAATGCACTCTTTTTGTCCTTGGTCATGGTTTTGTCCCACTGGATTTTCCTGGCAAGGTTTTTAACGAGGCAGATTATGAGGCGTATGAAACATAATAATATTGCACTCTTTTTCCTTCACTAAGTTTTAACCAGTAAGGTTTTAACGAGGCATAATAATTAAATTAGTTTGAAAAACGTGAAGATTTTTGATCTGTAGTTCAAACAACTATGATATATATCATATATCATACAAGGGTATGTTTAAGAAAGTGCAATGAAGATTAGTAGAAACATAGTCCACATTGTTAGATGCAAATATATTGAGATTTTTGATTACCTTAACAACTCTTCAAAGATTCTAGATGTATCTCATGGACGTTGTGACATCATATTTGCTTGGATCACTTGATAATTTTATTTTACATCAAAATCCCTGAAGGATTAAATTTACAAGATACATGCAATAAAATATATCAATGTATATATTTTATAAAATGGAAAGAATGTGTCTATGAGTTGAAACTATCTATCAAAATGTGGTACTATCGTCTAAATAAATATTCTGCAAAAGAAGGATGTCAACTAATCTCATTAGTCAATGTATATTTATCGTTGAAAATTCCTGAAGAATCAGATAACACGGGCTAAAGACCTAGAAAAAGAATTTTGTCTTGACAGCCAAATACGCTCTTCACAAAGTCATTACCGAATATAACTTCCGGGCAGTTAGTATGCAAGATCAGAGCTTCGTCGTTTCAGAAATATTGGCATTAATGAGGGGGAGGCGTAATGCACGATGTAATCTTCTCCTTAGCTATGGTTTTTATCCTAATGGATTTTTCCTAGCACAATTTTTTATTGAGATGGCTATTATTGAGCATAATGTAAAATCTTATGGATATTCAAGGGGGAGTGTTATGAATAATAATGCTAATAAGTGTATGAATATCCATGTACATGAATATAGGTTTTCATATATGATTAAATGTAATTAATGTGTTGTTTGGGGGTTTTCATTCCCTATAAATATAGCCCATTCTATGTACTATGAGGATAATCCATTTGAATAGAAAATTTCTCTCTCTTATTTTCTTGTTGTTTAAGCTTTATTTTATAACAGATTATATTTATTTTAAACAAAATATTGGGGATTTTTTTTAAAAAAAAAACCAAAATATTCCTGAAAATTTTTAAAAAGCCTCAAACGTTGAAATTGATTTTTTTTTTTTTGCATATTCTGCCAATTTATTAAAATATCCAAAATATTAAAAAAAGTGAACCTTCGCTGCAGCAAGAATCGAATAAGTAATAGAAAACAAACCTCGGCAAAAGAATCGTGTCTCTCGTTGTTCGTCACCTGAGCAAGAAATCTCTAAAATCGCCTCGTCGTACATCGCTTGAGCAAAACAACCCAAGAATCGACTCTTTTTTGCCTCTTTCGTGTCCCTTCCGTCGCACCTCGTCTAGGGTAGGGTTAGGGTTTCTTTTGAGTGTGGCAAAAAATTCTGCAGAGATGAGAGAGAGAAAAAAGGAATGTATATGTTATTGGAAAAAAACGTTGAATGAACTGGTTCACCATGATCCAATTTATTGATATTTTATAATGTATTCTGGTGTACATAGACCTAGTCCATGAGAAGAACGGACGGCTCAGATGTATAAATTAAAATTACCACAGAATTAAACGGTCCGTATCATCTTGGTGACGCAGAGGCCTAAAATTGGACGTATTTGTGAATTTACAATTTTGTCTGTGTTGGCCATCTCCGATCTCACAATTGAACGATTTTACTCAAGGGTCCAAATTACGGATTAGACGGTACTGCTGCCAATCTCAGTATTTGGCCAGTTGCCCGAAGAACATACTCAAAGTTGATATTTCTTCACTACTACTTCGAGATATTTCATATACGCCCCTACAAATTTCAAATAGAGGAGTTAGTGTACCTATATTCTATAGGTCCATCCAACCAGAACCCGAAAAATCCATAGACTAAACCTTCGAAATTTCGATTTTTTCTTCCTAAAATTGAATATAAAAATATCATGATAAAAACATAATCGAAATCAAGTTTAATGCAATTTGATACTTTCGAGTAAACTCAAAATCAAATATAACATATTTATCGTTCGAAAAAATATATATCATCCTTCCAAAAATCCAGAATATATCATTTTTACCCTTGAAAAACATAGAAAATAATAAAAATACAAAGGTGGGTTTACATATTTAACCTTCTAAAATCCCTAAATATTATATTTATTGTTCCAAAAATTAAGAATATCATTTTTACCCTTGAAAAACATAGAACATGTCATAAAGTCCAAAATAATAATAATAATTAAAGGGGTGATTTACATATTTGCCCTCCTAAAAACCCAAAATATCATATTTATCATTAATATATCATATTTACCCTTCAAAAATCAAGAACATTATATTTACCCTTGAAAATCAGATATTAAAATATAAGAAAATCCGGAATAGTAATAATAACAATACAAAGGGGCATTTACTTATGTACCCTCCTAAAAACGAAAAAATATTGTATTTTTCTTTTAAAAAATAAAAATATCATATTTACCCTTTCAAAAATTTAGAAGATCATTTTTACCCTTTAAAAACTTAGAAATAATAATAATAACAAAAAGGGTCATTTACATATGTACCTTTCTACAAACCGAAAAATATCATATTAATCATTCAAAAAAATAAAAATATGATTTACTCGAGTATATGGGTTATGGAAATATACGTGTCGAGCCCGCTGCTATCACGACCTGCAAAATTTGCAAAACACCCTCGTAATATTACAACAAAGCCCCCGTTGATACTTCATGTATTAATTAAATAATTAAAGCGAATCGATTTTTTTTTGTTAAATTAGAAACGAATCTGAATTTGTAAAAACTTTCCTCGAGTGTATGGACTGTATGCGGAAGACCATAACGTGTCGAGCCAGCTGCTATCACGACCTGCAAAATTTGCCAAAACACCCTTGTAATATTCAAAATTACCAAAAAGCCCCTGTTGATACTTAATGAATTAATTAAATTATTAGCGAATCGCTTTTTCTTTTTTTTTTGAAAAATAGAAACCAACCTGAGTTTATAAAAACTTCCTCGAGTGTATAGACTGTATGCGGAAGACCATAATGTGTCGAGTCTGCCCGGTTCAAGAAAATTGTAGCAGTCGATCGATATCGATAAAATCTGAAATTTAAGATAAAAAAAACCATTATGTAATAATTAAATTGTAAATTTGAAATAAACCATTTTCAGAAACAAATTTCATAATCATAAAAAGAAAAGGAGGATAATTCAGCTCGAAATGCTGAAATTGGCTCAAGAACTGGTACAATCAAACATTGAATTATGTCAACTCCTAATTCCAGAAACTGGATTTGGGAAGGAAAGCGAAAAAACCTGCAAAATGCATTGCATCGTGCACAAATCAAGCACAAATCAAAGAACAAATAACGTCACAACAAACTCAAGCGAAGAAATCGAACCAAAGAAAAAAAATCACCTTGACCAGAGCTAAAATCGCTGCAGGACTTCTCGGCTAGGACACGCGGCCTCTTCCTCTTGTGCGTTCGCCACCAACTGGGCGAAACGGTGTTGCTCCAGGCCCTACGACGATGTGGCAAGGTTTTTGCTGTCTAGTGGATGCATATATGCGCTCTCTCTCGATCGATGAACGAAGCTAGGGTTTCAGGCGCCTATTCACACGCCATTAAAGCTCGACGGAGAAGTTGTCTCTTTTCTGGCTCCGTTTTTCGCCATTTCGTCTCCAATATCACCATCTAGGGTTTAGGGTTTATCTAGGGTTTGCTCGATTTATTTTTTCTCCCGTCGCGAAATTGGGAACAAAGAAGAGAGAGAGAAGAGAGAAAGACGGGGGATATAGAGGAGAGCATTTTCTATGCATGGTCTCGGCTCATGTGCTCCATGTAATATGAACCAGCACGGTCTATGAAAGACTGGTGCATTCAATTTTAGACCTGATGACGTGGCAGAATGAGGGAAAGGGGCAATGTGCATTCAAAGAAGAGAGAGAAGAGAGAAAGACGGGGGATATAGAGGAGAGCATTTTCTATGCATGGTCTCGGCTCATGTGCTCCATGTAATATGAACCAGCACGGTCTATGAAAGACTGGTGCATTCAATTTTAGACCTGATGACGTGGCAGAATGAGGGAAAGGGGCAATGTTCAGGATTATATCTATTTTAAGATATGATCCTATTTTGTGTATGACATATTTCATATTTAAATTTATCATGGATGTACATAATAATTATCATGTAAGAGAAAAATATTTCAATTATTATCCTTTGTGAAATAAACATTAATTTGATAATTAAGTTATTTGATTAGAAAAAACTAACTTTCATTTTTTTTTTGCAATGTAAATTAAAATGTTGATAATTTTCATTTTGTTATATAGTAGAGTACAATCGGATGCGGGTTAGAATATACTATTGATTGACTTGTTTTACAATTGTATGTATAGAAAAACACAAAATATCAAAATGCTTAAATATGAGATGCAAAAAAAGATTTCAAAAAATTACTCCACGAAACGTGTTCAAACCGGCCACCGACCAATTGCTAACAAGCCAAACTTACATACCGCTGGCTACTAACCCATATTTGCAAATTTACTCATTCAATTGTATTAATATGTGATAGATACGTGTCAATTTCTTGTTAAAACTCCATATTTTTAATTACTATAGTACACTAATTACAATTTTTTATAATATTATTAAATGTTAATATATTATTTCACAATTAAGGGGATTTAAATTAAAATCAAGATGACGAAATGTTCATATTTATAAAGCATGACAAAAAGTTAAGGAATATTTGCTAAAATTCAGTAAAGTTAGGGATTTTTAAGAAATAGAAAAAATATAGAAGATTCTTTAAGCCCAATCCGGTGCCCATTAGCATTAACCGGCCCAAGTGCAGTATTTGTTAATTTTTGGTATCTGCTTAAGCCATCCCGGTATTTCTAATTTGGATTCTCTCGGAATGCGGTAGTTGGATTCCCGGATTAAGTTAACTGATCCATGGCCAAGGTTTTCAATCTCGGATAGTTCAAATTACAGCCTAAATAAGGGGCGGTAGTTAGATAAAGATTACCGGATTAAGTTAACTGATCCAAGAAGGGGGCTTTCTGTATATATTTAATTCATCCTCCTCACGAAAGCAATTATTTAACTAATCCAAGATTCCAATCTCACCGTTTATTTGCCCCCAAATCGATTTGTTTCACGAGAAGTTGTGAGTTCGTTATGACGAAATTCTCGCTGAACAAAGAAGAAGAAGAGACGATCATAAGCAAGCGAAGAAGGATTAGTGTTAAAAAAGAGCCTCAAGAAGAAGCCAAATTGGGCGAGAATTCTGCCAGTTCTTCTTCGTCTAGCGGAATCAAGGCTAGAATCGATCCTGATTCGCTTGACTGCTCAATTTGCTTCAATTACTTGCGCCCTCCTCTTTATCAGGTTTCTTCTTCACAACATCTCCGTTTGATTTAATTTCAATTGAAATTTCCCTATTCGGAAACTTGAAAAATCCCAATTCAGACAATGAAAACCATAACAATTGAACAAAAAAGATGGAATCATCAAATTAACTAATTTCTTTCTAAACAGTGTTCAAATGGACATGTTGCATGTTCTCCATGCTGGACGAAATTACAAAACAAGTGCCCTGTGTGCACTCTCGACGTATCCACGCGCAATATTGCACTGGAGAAGATTCTAGAGTCGATAACCTTTCCCTGCTCGAACACCAAATGGGGCTGTTCTCTCAAATCAATTCCATATTTGCAAAAAGAATCACACGAGGAGAATTGTCGATTTCGTCCCTTTCCTTGCCCTATACCGACTTGTACTCACGAGAATATTTCAAGAAAATACGAGCATTTTGTGAATTACCACGACGAATTCTCTCAATACAATTTCGCTTATAATGAACCATTCAAGCTCAAACTTAACCAATCCGATTCCTATTTCGTTCTTATCGGTTCTGATAAGAGTATATTCCTCCTAACGAATAAACCAATCGATAAATTAGGGCATGGCCTTGCTTTATATTTAATTGATTCTCCTCATAAAAGGGATTTTGAGTTATCATATGAAATTAATGTCAGGAAAAGTACAAGCAAATTGCAATTGAAATCAGAAGTTAATTGTGTTAAAGATTTGAATGGAGGGGAATATGGGGTAGCAATAGCATTCCTTATGGTGCCAATTGGTTTTTGCAAATCGGGTATAATTGAGGCGTATTGTTGGATCCGCAAATCATGATATGTGTAAATTGATGTATTTGTATGTAGTGTTGTATGTGTTCGTATAGCTTCTTAACATCATAATTCTCACATTTAATACATGTAAAATGTGGGCATATTAATTAAAGAAGCCTTATTATTTCTAAATTGCGAGAATTTCGATCTCTTGTTGTATTCTTCAATATCTCTCTTGTAGTAGTACATCTCCTCATCTTCGTCTGCATTTTTGTATAAAACCTGACATAATATGAATACAAGTTTTACGAGTCTCACTTTCATAGTTTGTGGTATTATAGCGTTTATTTTTATTTTTTTATTTCTTTTGTCAAAATATCTAGTAGGAAATATAATAATAACTTCGCACGAGGCGTTATATTAGATATGGGTTGGGAGCACGTCCGACGCCCATTGGACCAAATCATATCCACTCATCTCCTGAACGGTCAGATTTCGCTAGAATAAGTTATGATGAGATTAGATTTAACATTCCTTTATTTCCTCCGTTAGTAAAATATAGAAATGAATCTTGCACTTAAAAAGACCTCTCGTCAAAAAGAGAAGGTCTCTCTATTTCTCTCTCTCTCTCTCTCTCTCATATCCTCTCCTTCATTATCGACCTTATGCCTCAATAAATTTCTTCATCCACGAAATCACGTCAATCCATGAAAGTGAACTTTGTAATTGAGCCAAAACTAAATAATAGAGACTAGATTGTATGGCTTGGGAAGCAAAGAGGAATAAAATCAGACTCATGTCCATCTTCGAAATCATTGGGAAGACTGATGGAATATCACAAGTACATATATGGTAAAATTTGCCAGGTTCAACTCGTTCAAGTTCAAATAATGGAGGAGCAGATCAATTGACTCACAAAAAAGTGAAGAAGACGGCCAAATAATCAGATAAGAAGGATAATGCGTTGCGTTATCATTATGTGCTTCAATAAAATTTGATGTGTATACATATTACAAATATACTGATGGACAGAGATGAGGTTGTTTTTGCATGGATGTGAGAATCTGAATGTTATAAATTTGTAATATAAATCTGATATAATTATTTCCATATGTGCATTTGCAATACTTCACACATTTGGAATACTTTATGCATTATTTTTAAATGTAATTTATGTGCTGAGACAAAATTAATCATACCAACAAGAACATCATAACAAAATTTATCTAAAGAACTTAAATCATACAAGCAATAACATAAATAAATCATAGTAAAATTCAACTAAAAGGAAAAAACTACATAAAAACAAAATTCAGCTAAAAAATAAAAAATAAAATAAGACTCAAGTCATTGATACGTAACAAACTAAAGGTCATGAGAGAGAGAGAGAGAGAGAGAGAGAGAGAGAGGAGAGAGAGCTTCTGTTTTTGACCCATATTTGATTTAACGGAAAAAATAAATGGATGTTAAATCATGATTTATTTTAATAAAATCCGACCGTTCGACAGATGAGTGGACATGATTTGGTCCGATGGGCATTGGACATGCTCTCGACCCATATATGTGCTCACCACTCTTTGCTCTGGACTCTACATTTTTTTTTATTTTCACAATCTAATGTAATATTTCTTGTTATATATTGTTAGATGTATCATGTTTTATTCTCAATTGTGTATTATGTAATTTTTGAAATGCAATATATGTTTGTTTTATAGTTTCTGAAATATATATTTTTAGATACACAATATATTTTTGATATATTTTTTTTAGATATGTCAGACACGTTTCAAAATGTGTGAGATATTTTTTTAATATATATTTTTGAAAATATATGCCCGAAATATTCTTAATTATACATTTTTTAAAGTAAAATATAACTTTTGTATTCTAATTTTTTTAGATGTGTGATATTTTTTTTTAATAACAAATATGTTTTGTTTATATGATCATTATTTGAATAGAAATATACATTTTCTGAAAATATCCGGTATATAACTTTATAATAGAAAACTATACTTTTTAGGAATAGATTTTTATACATGGCTATTATATTTTATAATAACAATTTATAATTTTACTTAAATAATATTTTCTGATGTGCGATATACTTTTTTGAATAACTTAATATTTTTTACATTACTATTATACATTTTTGATCAATTATACATTTTTGAAATATCAAGTGTATATGCATTTTTTAAATACATGATCATACATATTTTTCAATAGCAATTTATATCTTTAATTTAATATAATATATTTTTATCGTAATACTATAATCAACTTGTACAAAAAAAATATCACGTGTGGCCACCTGGTTGGTCGCAACCGAGTTGGGCGGCAATATTCTGGAGACAACAGTTAACCGATACGGTATAAATCGAAAGTCGAGACACTACTACAGCACTACCGGAAATACATGGCGAAGAGGAAGAAATGAGCCACGTTTGGAAGAAATGAGCCACGTTTGGTTACAAATAATATTAATAAATTTTAAAACGTTGATCTCTTTTTTACTATCTTTCTCCCTCTACCTTTCTCTTTCTCTCATTAAATATTTTTTTTTCCAAGGGAAATGTTAAAAAAAACCCTAACTTTTTGGTATATTGTAAATATTCCCCTATCTTTTTTGAAAATTCCAAAAACCCCCTCTACCAAACTTATTTTCAAATACTCTCTCTATAGAGGTTAAAACTAACCACATATGATGTTAAAATTATTTTTTATCAAAATATCATTCTATTTACATATGTAGTAATTAAAAAAAATGTTATTATTATTTTTTTTTAGCATATAATAATTTTAAAAAATAATTATTATATGTTATATTTATATAATTTTAATATTTTATAAATTACATATATGGGCTAGGCTCAATGGCCAACACTCTTACTTGGCCAACGCGGCCAACAACGCTTATTTCTAAAAATATATATATCAAAATTGAATTTCAACCGTATAGATGTGATCAATATCACTTGAGAATGTTGTAGATTCAATTTCATGAAAAACAAAAAATTCTATCATATCCATCATGATACATACAATTATTAACGGTCAATAATATATACGACATGTTTCATCATGAAATAAATTTTAAAATTCAAATTTTTTGCAATGGATTTAATTTAGATTATATAGATAGGCTTAGGATAAATTTTTACAATGTTTCGAGTTTTTCTTCATGGAAATCCAAAATTTTACCGAATTGGACGGTTCCGAAAATTTGTTATTTGTGTTGTTAGATAGAAAAATACAAATGATACAAAATTTATTCTGCAACATATCTAAATGATATAGATCACATCGATACGGTTGAAATTTTATTTTGAGAAATAAGCGTTGTTGGCCAATGTTGGCCAAGTAAGGGTGTTGGTCATTGAGCCTAGCCCTATATATATTTTCTTTTATATTTTTTTGGTGCAAAATTAACATAAAATAATAATAAGATGAACGATAATATTAAAATAACACCTTGAAAATATTTCAAAAATAAAATATCATGAAACTATTAAAAAATACATAAAAGGAGAATGAAAATAAAAGGTAAAATTTCACATGTACCCCTACAAAAACTCATAATTTCACGTATATCCTTGCAAAACGTGAAATATCATGAATACCCCTACAAAACTATTAAAATTGCATGAATGCCATTTTTGTTAGATTTCGGTTAACTATCTCTTAAGATCACCACTAATTTGTGCTTTTTTTATTTTTCCGACATAAAATTTATTCCTAATTTACATAGGGGTAAAATCGGAAAAGCAAAATTTTAGGGGTAATTTTAACGAATAGTCCACATAAAACTAACAAAAAGGGCATTCATGAAATTATAATGATTTTGTAGGGTTATTCATGATATTTCACGTTTTGCGGAGCTATACGTGAAATTGTTGGGCTTTCTAGGGATACATATGAAATTTGGCCAAATAAAAATACTAGATGTTTAAACAAATATTTTTGTATCAATATATTTTCAAGGTGTTTATTTATTGTTGTTTATTTTATTATTATCTGGTGTTAGTTTTTCATGAATTATAAATAAAATATTAAAATTATATAAACGCAACATGTAATAATATTATTTTTTTTGAAATCACTACATTTAAAAAAATATTTATGATTTTTCTTAAAATTAATAAAATTAATAAAAAATTGTTGGGGAAATATCCTCGACCCCGGGCCCGCGCAGCGGAATGAAGGCCCGGTCCGGTTCCCCGATTCCCGAGATCACGCCATGACTTCGAGGGTACGATGCAAATAGAATGACAGATTCATACCGGTGCAAAATTGATTGCACACGAAGGGTTGATCGCTGCCTTCTTTCTCCTGTCACGTTGGTGACAATCCGCGCGTCCCACACCACGCGTCTTTCACCGCTCGTTGACTTCGCCGATTCGCTTGATTTCGTCTCCGACTCAATCTACTCGTCCGAATCGATCACAACCGTAAGAGCCCCAGATGTTGCTCCTCTACGTGTATCCACCTTGACTCGTAAGACGTCGGTCACGGATGTACCTGCCTAGACGATGCACCGGTGAACTTGCTCGATCGAATTGATTCTCTATCTCTCGAGAAACTCTTTTCTCGATTTCTCTCT
The DNA here is from genome assembly GCA_946800325.1 of Luzula sylvatica. Classification (NCBI taxonomy): domain Eukaryota; kingdom Viridiplantae; phylum Streptophyta; class Magnoliopsida; order Poales; family Juncaceae; genus Luzula; species Luzula sylvatica. Next base: position 45,108,945 of record OX326956.1, on the reverse strand, counting down.
CTTCGCACCTTTTCACTTTGAGAAAGATCAAATCTGAATTCTCTCTTTCTTTTAGTGTCTTTGGCAGAATGAATTGCTCAATTACTTAGTTAGGATGAGAGAGAAAATATCGTATTTATATCTAATAGGATTAGGATTAGCCAAGAGGCATGTATATCCAATATACACCCTTTCACACAGAAAAGTGCATGAACCTGTTCAGTATTCTGTCCAGACGAAATTGATAAATTTCTCTGACAGAACATCAACCAACATGAACGTTGTAGATAATCTTATTATCTACACAACCCAATTTGTCCCAGCCCAATTGGAGTTAGTATGCAAAGGTTATGACTGTTTTACTAACTGTATGTCATACTGTTGCACCCTTTCGGTATTTCACAGAAACGACACTGATACTTCGTTCATATGAAATATATTTCTTCATGAAGGTTGTAGATAATCTTATTATCTATCTAACCCAATTTGAATCATTCAAATCGGATTTTTCCACTGAAAGTTATGGCCACGAATGTACGACTACATTCGTTTATCCTTGTGTACACTTTTACGGTTGATCCTGAAACTGTATATCCTTCAAAAATAACAAAAATATTTTTTTAATTACTACATATGAAAATAGAAGGGTATTTTGGTAAAAAAAAATAATATCATCCATGGTTAGTTTTAATCCCTACTAGCTTTATCCACGCGCAATTGCGCGGGATATTTTTTATATAATTATTTAAATAGAATTAACGCGTGTGCAATTAGCGCATGCGTTTGAGCTAAATTAATCTAATCATCACATATTTGCAAATATCATGATGTCAATAGATGCATAAGGTTCATGAAATTAGTCTATCACGGATATTATTTTCTAATATAATTTGTATAAATAGCATTTGTTCAGGTGCTTCTAAAATCGATTAATATAATCAGGACATATTCGCAAATTTTAATATATATGTAAAATAGGAAAAAAAGACCAAATGTAAAAAAGGACCAAAATGTAAAATAAAAAAAGGATCAAAATGTAAAAAAGGACCGAAATGTAAATTTAAAAAATAATTTTTTTTATACAAAAGCCCTTGATGACGTGGAGGCTTAGAATTGCAAGAAATTTGTTTGATTTATATATAAGATATAATATGGGGGTATTTGAAAATAAAAGTTTGGTAGAGAGATTTTTTTTGGAGTTTCCAAATAGATAGGAATGTTTTACAATATTCAAAAAAGTTAGGATTCCTTTTTAAAATTTCCCTTTTTCCAAAACAAAAATAAGACTTGGTTGAAAAATTGGTGTAGGCGACTTTATTTCTTTCATGATGAAAGTCTTTCGTCTACGGACTGTGCTACTAGATCGGATCCGAGAAAAAACAGAAGTGTATAAGTTTGAAGACGGACGACAATACCTTGCATTAGAGGGCTTCATTTGTCTTGTTTTATATTATTTTATGGATAATTATGTCATACCCCTCAAATTCCCCCCAACATTCTCTATATTAACAATTAACAATTAATTAACATAATAATTAACAAAAATACACTCCATTTACCGTTAATTTGTATTAATTAAGAATTATTAATTCATATGTACTTTAATTATATATCAATTAACTGTTAATAGATTGTCTTTTATTAATTATCATATCAATTAATTGTTAATTGGTGATATACGTGATGTTGGAAAAAAATCACAGGACACCATATCTTGCCTCTTATTTTATTTGAATAATTATTTAATTATTATTTTCATTATATATTTGGTTATTTTAAAAATACAACCAACATTTTTATTGTTTCATGCTCACCATTTTTCTTTCTTTCCTAACATTAAATAAATAAAAAATGTTTGACCTACAGAATTATTACACCGAATGAACCTCGATATTGATATTTGTATATGCATTCAAAAGTAGGTCCCATCAGGCATCAAGACAATATATGAAAGGGTAGACCACAGTGCGCTTTGGATTTTTTCTGATGAAATTCTCTTGTTTTGTAATATGATTTAAGTTGTTTAGTAATAGTTTGCTTCCAAATTTTCATTTTTTTCATTTTTTTCTGCTCTTTTGTGGTTATTTAATTGCTTATGAAGGCAGATTTGGAATTTTGATTTTCAGTGTTTATATGGAGATAATTGAGATTTTATCAATGTAGTTGAAAATTAACAGATGCAATGACGACAAATTCAACGAAGAGCCTTACTGGTACAATCAGGGTACGCAAATCAGGAACAACAATTCTAACTTATGTAGGAGCTCTGGTAATAGTTTCTCTCCTCTCATTCCTTGCTGGTAAACCAAAAACTTCTTTTGACAACAAAGACAAAAATTTAGATCTTTCAAATGGCTTTGAAAATCAAAAAGGGGAGTGTGATTTGTACAAGGGGAAATGGATATACGACGAGGCGGGTCCGCTATACACGAACAATTCGTGTCCTATAATAACTTATAATTGCCAAGGAAATGGAAGACCGGATAAAGGGTACGAGAATTGGAGATGGAAACCAAAGGACGGTTGTGATTTACCGAGATTTCAACCGAAGAAGTTTCTAGAACTCATGCGTGGCAAAACTCTAGGCTTCGTTGGAGATTCCGTTGCGAGGAATCAATTTGAATCTCTCATCTGTATGTTATGGCAGGTATGATTTATGAATTATGATTAAGAAGATTTACTCCTTCTAAAAACCCAAGATATCATATTATCCTTCCAGATTTTAAAATATCGTATTTACCCTGAAAAACTGTAATTAAAATAACATGATATTTTACATTTTTTTGAAAGGGAAAATATGTTTTTCTTACTTTTGGAAGGGTTAAATTGATATTTTCAACTATTGGATGGTAAATATGTAAATCCTCCTTATAATATTTTTTTTTTGAAGTCGGGTACCCAATGGGTAGCCGTGATCAATTTTATAAAAGAAGGAAAAAAAAAATGGATTTACAGCATGAAGAAATGAAAAAATAAACCACTAAAAAAACAACAGAAAGGGAGGACTGTGCTTCAGGTCGTAGTTATTGTGCGGCTTCTCTGCCAAGTGATGACTTTTTCCACCACCTTGGCCGCCACAATCTCCGGTCCTGCTGTCTTGTCACGGAAGATACGTCTGTTTCTTTCGAGCCATACCTGCCAAAGAGTCGAGGCCCAAAGCAAGTCTCATGTGCCTCGTTGGTCGTTGCAGACCCGATTTATGTTTACTCTCCAAGTGTCTTGAAGGGTAGTTAGTATTTCAATCGATATCGGGGGGTTCGTGAGAGCCTCCACTCTGTTCCATATGGAAGTTGTGTAGGGACATTCTAGAAGTAGGTGTGAGGTTGTCTCAAAACATAAGTGGCATAAAGAACATAGTGAGTTGTGGGCCCATCCTTTTCGTCGAAGAATGTCCGCCGTTTTGATGCGGTCGAGAATTGCTAGCCATAAGAAAAAGAGGATCTTAGGTGGTGCTTTAGTGGACCACAACATTTTGTGCCAGGATGTCCGGACTCCCGGGTCTCGGAGGAAGGCGTATGCCGAGGAGGTGGTGAAGCATTTTGTTGTCGTTCTCAACCATTGTACTCCATTTTCCAAAGTGCAATCCTCCTTATAATATTGGTCTGGAATTTTTTTGAAAGCCCCCCCTCCTCCCCCCCCCCCCTAACTTTTCCGAAGAGTAAAAAAAGTTTTTTATAGGTTGAGGTGCCGGAAAATAAGGGAAACAGAAGAATGCAAAGGTGGTATTTTCGATCAACTTCGACATTAATAGTTCGAATATGGTCCTCGTGGTTGGTACACAAGAACCGCAATCCAAAAGGGGTCGATAAGGTCTTTCTGGATGTCCCGGACGAGACCTTCATGGAATTCGTTCCGGGTTTTGATGTTTTAGTCTTGTCCTCGGGACATTGGTTCGCTAGGAAGAGTTCTTATGTGTTGAATGATTCTCTTGTTGGGGGGTAATTGTGGTGGCCTAAAACTGCCGGTACGATGAAGGTTAATAATATCGACGCTTTTAGTACGTTATATTTTTCTTTTTTGTTATTATTATAGTTGTTATGGATAAATTTGATAAAGCTTTTAATTTTACGCGAGTATGTTTGAAATTTTAGATGTTTTAAATGATTTTTATTTATTTTATTTGACAGGTATCTCAACCGAGACGGCTCTGACAGCCCTAGCCCAAAACTCTAATTTCACGGGACTGGCAATAGTTCGGTCCTACTCACCTGACCACTTCGAGGGTGGAACACGGGCGGATCCTGCACGGATAAAACCAAACGTGTTAAGGAACTCATCCAAAACACCTTCACCGATACCATATACTCCAAACAAATCCAAGGGTTTCAAAAAGCCGTGGAAAAAGAAAGAAACAGTTCGAAATGGAAGCGAATGGATGTAACTGGAATATTCGGGCTCAGACCCGACGCCCATCCGGGTTCATATAGGAACCCTGCCTCGAATAAAAAGACGAAGAGAAGGCCGAATGGGAAACTGCGTCCGCAAGATTGTTTGCATTGGTGCATGCCTGGCCCTGTTGATACTTGGAACGAAATGCTTTTGGAAATTATTAGACGAGAGTTTGACGGGTGATTAGGGGCGTGTTGATAATTTTGCTAATCGAGCAATTATGATATTGTGTGTGTGAGTTATGTTGGTGAAAGTGATGCTATCAATTTTCTTTTGTTGTCTTGATTCAGATTTTTCTGCTGATTCGAATTTGTAAGTTCATTTTCATATTTTAAGATGCACCAGTTATTTGATTAATGAATTGATTTGTTTATTGAGAAAAAGGAATTTAAGTTCAGCAAGGCTCCAATACACCAAATTTTTTTTATGCCATCCATGACCAATATTAACTATGTTAATCTTAAAAGTCGAGATCAGCAGCTAAAATTTTCATAATGAGGCAACAGAACAAAATTGATTGCATCACTTGCTGCAACACAACTATCATAATAAACATACATAATTTCTCGATTAGACAAATTACCGAAATGCCCCTAATCACCATCTTCAAACTCCCTTCTAATAATCTCCAAAAGCATTTCGTTCCAAGTATCGACAGGACCAGGCATGCACCAAATGCAAACAATCTTGCGAAGGCGGTACCCCATTCGATCTTTTCTTCGGCTCCCTATACGCAGGGGCGGCTCAACCATCCGAAAGGCTCTCGGCAAAAACTCAAAAAGAGGCATTTTATTACTTCATATGATACACATGTTGCTATATTGATTTAGTTAAAACATGAAAATGATGAATCTAACTTATTTAATCAAAAATAAAAATAAACCACAATGATAAATTTAACATAATAACTTAAATTATAATTTATGTAGCTTCATAAAAATGATCCGGTCAGAGAGGAGAGAGGAGGAGCGCACAATTGATTGATGATGGACTATTGATAATGTTAGAACAAATAAATTTAATGATCCAAATTATACTAAATCTAATTATCTGATTATGTTAGATAGAATATCTGAATTAGATAACTAGATTCATAGCCTGCAATGTTTGAAAACCAATCAAATTTTATCAAAAAACTGAGAAAGATATCGGAAAGAAAATCCTATTTTTTGTTTTATTTCTATCAAATCTAAAATTATTTTATGAACAACAAACGAATATTATAAAAGCAGAAAGAGATCTTCGTGATTCTCCAAAGTCCAAACCCAAAGGCCAAAACCTAAATCTCGGCAATATAACTTAAAAATAAACAGGTGATTTTTTTCCTATCTTCCTCAAGAAGAAAGAAAAAAAAGTTAAATGGAAAGAATAATAAATAATAAATCATCATTAAGAAAGAAACATTTAATCACACCAAAAAATTTCGGAGAAATGGAAAGAAGTGTGCTGTTTTGGTATATTTAATTCGAAAATTATTATTGTACGGATTAGAAGGGAATTATTGATAAGCATTTGTGGACTTGAGAAAAAATAACATATATAATCACTAGTATAATTACCAATGCAATATATAATAAATATGTAACAAATATATGTGGGCCTTGCGTATTTAAGGGGCTCTCAACCATGGCCTAGATAGCCTATGTGGTTGAGCCGCCCCTGCCTATACGACCCCGGATGGCCGTCGTGTCTGAGCCCGAATATACCCGTTACATCCATTAGCTTCCATTTCGAATTGTTTTCTGCTTTTTCCACCGCTTTTCGAAACCCTTGGATTTGTTTGGAGTATATGCTGGTGGTGAAGTTGTTTTGGATGAGTTCCTTAGCGGGTTCGGTTTTGTCCGTGCAGGATCCGCCCGTGTTCCATGCTCCGTTCGCGTAGTGGTCTGGTGAGTAGGACCGAACTATTGCCAGCCCCGTGAAATTAGTGTTTTGGGCTAGGGCTGTCAGAGCCGTTTCGGTTGAGATACCTGTCATATAAAATGATAAAAACATCACAAATTTCAAAATTGCCCTTCTAAAATTAAAAGCTTTATGAAACTTATCCATAACAATAAAAAGAGATATAACGTACCAAAAGCATCGATATTATTGACCCTCATTGTACCGGCATTTTTGGGCCACCACAAGTGTCCCCCAACGACGGCACCGTCCAACATATATGCACTCTTTTTAGCGTACCAGTGCCCCGAGGACAAGACCAAAACATCAAGTCCTGGTACGAAATCCATGAAGCTCTCGTCCGGTACGTCCAAAAAAACTTTATCGATCCCTTTTGGAGCGGTACCGATTGGGTCGCTGTTCGTGTGTACCAACCACGAGGACCATATTCGAACTATTAATGTCGATGTTGATCGGAAATACAATCTTTGCATTCTTTTGTTTCCCCAATCTTCCGGCGCCTCAGCCTATCAGAATTATTTAGAAAATTCAGTTGCTTTTTTGAAATATTCAGAAAAGTTAGGGGGCTTTTAAAATATTGTCAAATCAATATTATAAAGGGGATTTACATATTTACCCTTCCAAAAGTATAAAATATCAATTTTTTTCCTTCAATAAACAAATATCAGTTTTACCCTTTCAAAAGTAAAAAACATCATATTTTCCCTCTCAAAAAATGTAAAATATCATGTTATTTTAACTAGATTTTCGATAGGGTAAATATGATATTTTACTTTTTGAAGAATAATATGATATTATGCGTTTTTAGAAGGGTAAATAAGTAAATATCTTTAATCATAATTCATACCTGCCATAACATACAGATCAGAGATTCAAATTGATTCCTCGCAACGGAATCTCCAATAAAGCCTAGAGTTTTGCCACGCATGAGTTCTAGAAACTTCTTCGGTTGAAATCTCGGTAAATCACAACCGTCATTTGGTTTCCATCTCCAATTCTCGTACCCTTTATCCGGTCTTCCATTTCTTTGGCAATTATGAGTTATTATCGGACACGAATTGCTCGTGTATAGCGGACCCGCCTCGTCATATATCCATTTCCCTTTGTACAAATCACACTCCCCATTTTGGTTTTCAAAGCCATTTGAAAGGTCTAAATTTTTGTCTTCGTTGTCAAAAAAAGTTTTTGGTTTTTCAGCGATGAATGAGTTGAACGCCAAGGGGGGAGAGAACGCGAAGAGAGAAACTATTACTAGATAGAAAACAAGAGCTCCTACAGAAAATAGAATTGTTGTTACTGATTTGCGTACCCGGATTGTACCAGTAAGGCTCTTTCGCGAATCTGTCATCATATTGTCTGTATAAAGTTGAATTTCAACAACTCATTGATAAAATCTCAAATATCTCCATATAAACATTGAAAATCAAAATCCCAAATCTCCATTCATAAGCACTTAGTAACGACAGAAAGATCAGAATTTCAGAAAAAAGGGAAATTATGAGCCGAACTATTACTAAATAGCTAAAATCAAATTACAAAACAAGAAAATTTCACCAGAAAAAAAATCAAACTACGCCCACTCTATTAAGGAAATGTTTCTTGACAAATAATTTGCTTAGCACGGGATAATATATTTGTTTATTGTCAGTAATGAATGAATAATGCTGAGGATGAAGCACTTAAAATATTCCCACTCTATCAGCATTCATTTACTTGGTATTATTTTTTCTAATTTAAAACTCCTCTCCATTAATTACATAAAATTTATACGTGTATTCTGACCATTACACTAGACGTGCTCTAGTAGTGTCTTGGCCTTCCAATTTATTATTTATACTAGATCCCGCGACATTGCCGTCCAGTTCTGTCGCTGCCAACTAGGAGCCGATACGCGATAATTTTTTACAATGCTGTGTATAGTATTATTATTAAAAAAATATTCACAAAAATTAAATAATGTTCAATTAAAAGTATAAATTGTTGTTGAAAAATATATTTGGTCATGTATAAAAATTTATTAAACAACGGCAAAAATATATATACTCGATTTTCTCGTAACATATAATTTTAGTCAAATAAGTGTAATAGTCCCGTAAAAAGACATTACATTATTCAAAAATATATATTACATGTGTAAAAATACTATTTAAATAAAAGTATAAATTGCTATTAAAAAATATAATAATCATGTATGAAATATATCCATAAAAGATATAATTCTATTCAAAAAGATATAAATGGTTATCTAAAAAATGAGATTTCTTGTTTGAAAAGACATGTCACGCATATAAAAAAATTAGAACACACATCAAAAAATATTTCGGAAAACATACTATTTTCAGACGGTAATAGTATATTTCATAAACATATAATTTAAAAACGTGTCTGTCACACCTAGAAAATGTATATCATACATCTAAAAAGTATATTACATATATAAAAATATATATATATTTCATACGGTAATAGTATAAAGTAAACATGTATTGTATTTCAAAAATATATATTATACGTGTAAAAATACATAACACACATCTGAAAAATGTCCGGTAACTAAAAAATATAACAAAAAAAGGGGGGACTAACGCATGTTGGTTTTGTGCACGTCGGTTCATCAGGATTAACCTGAAGGAAATAATGTCCTAGACAAAAATAATTAGCTTGTATGTAAACGATTATATTAGATATTAATTATGTGTATGTTAATTTCATATTATATATAATTAATGTTCATTTAATAGTGTATTTATTTATTTTAATATATTACGAATAATTAAAGGATCATGAATTGTATAACTAGTTTATACATCATCATACTACGTGATTATGATAGTACAACTATAAAATAAAAAATAATAATATTGTCTATATAGGATGTTTATGGAGATAGTCATGTCTGAGATAAGAGGGGGGGCTGAGATTTTTAAATAATAATATTGTCTAGCTCAGTTGATAAAAGTGTTCACGTGACCATGAATCGACCATGGTTCGTGTAATTTTTTGAATATATTTGAGTTTATTGAGAGGTTTTCTCTTCTTTCTTTTTTTTGCTATCCCGCGAGTTCAAATTTGCAACTTTCAGGTTGAGAGGCGGAGGTAGTTACCACCAGTATGAAGCTCCTAATGTGTCAATTTTGTTCCACAAATACAATTATTGTTTTATAAAAAGCAAGATATTTTCTTCCTTCCAGGGTATATTAATGATTTTAGTACGTTATATATTTCTTTATTGTTATTATTATAGTTGTTATGGATAAATTTGATGAAGCTTTTAATTTTACACGAGTATGTTTGAAGTTTTAGTCGTTTTAAATGATTTTTATTTATTTTATTTGACAGGTATTTCAACCGAAATGGTTCTGACGTCCCTTAGCCCAAAACCCTAATTTCACGGGGCTGGCAATAGTTCGGTCCAACTTACCTGATCACTTCGAGGGCGGAGCATGGAACACGGGCGGATCCTGCACGGATAAAACCAAACCTGTTAAGGAACTCATCCAAAACACCTTCACAGACACCATATACTCCAAACAAATCCAAGGGTTTCAAAAAGCCGTGGAAAAAGCAAGAAACAGTTCGAAATGGAAGCTAATGGATGTAACTGGAATATTCGGGCTCAGACCCGATGGTCATCCGGGTTCGTGTAGGAACCCTGCCTCGATTAAAAAGACGAAGAGAAGGCCGAATGGGAAACTGCGTCCGCAAGATTGTTTGCATTGGTGCATGCCTGTCCCCGTTGATACTTGGAACGAAATGATTTTGGAAATTATTAGACGAGAGTTTGACGGGTGAGCGTGTTGATAATTTTGCTAATCGAGCAATTATGATATTGTGTGTGTGACTTATGTTGTAGCAAGTGATGCTATCAATTTTCTTTCAGATTTTTCTGCTGATACGGATTTGTAAGTTCATTTTCATATTTTAAGATGCACCAATTAATTGATTAATGAATTGATTTGTTTATTGAGAAAAAGGAATTTAAGTTAAGCAAGGCTCCAGTACACCAAATTTTTTTATGCCATCCATTTTTTAAGATCTATGCAATAAAGTTACACACAGTTATCTACCCGCACTTATCCCGCACGCTGACGTGGCGCCTACGCTCCTGCCACCTCAGCAGATCAGATCTAATGGATGGTGAAATTAATTTAACCCGTTTACGCAGCACCCGATAGCGTGTAAAAGGAACCTAGAAAACAAGGAAAGGATTTCCAGAGAAAAAAAGAATTAATCGCTCGTGTCCTGCGCCTGAAGGTTTTCTCTCCCTTCGTTGTCGCAGCGCCTTGTAGCCGCCGCAGCCGCCGCCTTTCCATTCCATTTGTTTTGTCTACGAAGTTTCCTACGAAAATACTCTGTTCACTTCACAGTCAAAAGTCAGAGGTGTGTAATACTCTGTTTTTCTTCTTTTATTTTAATCTGAAAACTGCACATTTGTGTATTGTAGTCATAATATCATAATACATTTGATTTTTTTTTATTTAGTTGAGATGGAGCCATGGAGATTATAAATTCTTTGAAAATTAAAGATGATGAAGAATATGATCTCAATATGCTAGTCAAGGAATCGAAGGAGGGTAATTTGACACACATGACGAATGATGAAGTATTTCGGCATTATGGAGAATATGCGAAAAATCGTGAATTTGTGAGGCTCGCCTCAATTTGACAAGGCATCTCGATGGAAAATGGAGGTTGAATAATGCTTTCTTGAAACAAAATCATGTTATTAATCCCGAAAGTACAAGTTTTACAAAATAATCGAGTTCTCGATGCACTTACAAAAAGACAGCTCTTGTTGAACTCCTATTTAATTTGAGTTTAATTCGAATAATATTAATAGTTTGAGAGTTGTTGTTAGACTGGCTTGATCACAATTTAGATATAATTTATGTTTGTTCTTTTCACAACATAATAGTTCATATTCTATTGGAAAAATCTCGTACCATTTTATTGAAAAATCACACAATACATGATCAATAAAAATATACCACAAATATTTCAATTCAAAATTTCTCAGTCTACATATAGTTTCAAAATTATAATCCCAAATCATACAAACTTTAATGATCTCGATGAATCCTTGAGCGAGTTAAAAAAAAATCAAATTCCCCTACACAGAGTACCAAGTTAACTCGAGTTAACTTCGACAAGACTGTCTATTACAATCAAAGATTGAATTTAAAAAACAATACCAATTTCTAACTATTACAATCTATTTATCGAACTCGACCATGCCGTTGGTGTGCCGACACAAGAGTAGCACTTGTGCATTAAGGCCCTTAGTGTTAATAATTTATTTTTTAAAATGATCGTCAAATTTCAGTCTATTGTTGTACCAGTGGCAAAACCTGCCTATTAAATAAAAAAAAACTAAGATTTGTAAATAATTCTCAGATAAATATAATTACACTTGGAGAATGATGAGCACCTTTTACTGCGAAAAGCAATAAAACAAATTAAATGAACTAAGTTACGAATTAAACAAATTTAGTCACAAATAAAGAAATTCCCATCAAATAAACAAAAAACTGCAAAATTCTACTCTACTATTCATTACATGTACAAGCCATTTGTTAAAAAAAATAAAATGAGCATATGAAGGTGTATAAATGAAAAATTGGGTCGTTTGACAATGATTTGTTACCTCACAGATGCGAGATCAAGGAGGAGTTACCCGCTCATGGAAATCAATTGCCAGAATAATGCTCTCAAACAGTCTGAGATTCTTTTCTCCATCAATCTCGATTAAGGCCTAGAAGTTAAATTTAGGAATATTTTATACTCAATTTCCATTCTTAATGTTCAATTGATAGGAAAAAACAAAATCGTGGATTCGAAGAGAAAGAAGAAAAGTCATACCATAAACCTTCGCTCAAACAAGATTAACAATCTTTGCGATGAGAAGAGCTAGGAAACCGCCATAATATTGACATTTGTTTGATAGATTCACGAACCAAATTAAGATAAAACAATCAAACATATAATAACCAAATCCTTGCAATTCGAAGGTTACAATATTTCCCCTCTTCAGTATGTACCTTTCTCGCTATCCATCGTGAAAAGAAGATACAACTCGAGTAGAGACATAGTAAACGACAATGCTGAGAAAGTTAGTACCTTCTACAAGACAGATGAAATCCCGCACTTAATTAGAAGATAAATCATAAAAAAATGCATAATAAGAATAATAAATCCTGCACTTAATTAGACAATCAGATGAAAGAGAGTTGTATACCTTGACGAAATAGATTCGATTCGGCATGACTTGTCGAAAGACGCTGTGGAGTTGAAGAGCATCAAGAGAGGATATTTGACCCATGAGAATTTTAGGGTTTAGGTGAAAGGGGGACAAGGAAAGGGGACGCAGCGAAAGGGTTTAGGCGTTGGGAGCATCGAAGAGAGAGAGAGAGAGAGAGAGATGGTGAGAAGGAAGACAGACGAAGAGAATGGGGCGCTAGCTAGAGTGTTCTGTTCTTATCGGGTTAGATCAAAGTTCAAAACGGATTCAAGACATATCGGGTGCGGATCATATTTACTACTAGCCATGCTGAAGTGGCAGGCGCGTTTGCACCACATCAGCAGCAGGTTGGTTGCGGGATGTTTTTGGCGGGGTGCCTAACTTTATTGATTAACTATGTTAATCTTAAAAGTCGAGATCAGCAATTAAAATTTTCATAATGAGGCAACAGAACAAAATTGATGGCATCACTTGGTGCAACTAGGGGTGTCAACGGTTCGGATAGTGGTCATACCAGATCCATATCCATATTTTTTTTCCGGATACAGATTCGGATACGGTATTACCCGGATCAGGATACGATTCAGATATTAAACGGATACGGATGCGGTTCGGATATTGTCGGATACGAATACGGATCATATTCGGATATTCAAACGGATACTATGAGAAAATAATATAATACTCTTTTTAGTACTCAAGTCTTGATTATTTTGTAATTTTAAAACAAATTATATATATATATATATATATATATATATATATAGGGTTAGGTTCAATGGCCAACACCCTTGTTTGGCCAACTCAGCCAACAACGTTTATTTCTCACAATATATACATGAAAATAAAAATCCAACCGCATAGATGTGATATACATCACTTGAAAATGTTATAGATTTAATTTCATGAAAAATAAATATTTTTATCGTCTCCATCACGATACGTAAAGATATTGACGGATGACAATATTTACGACATGATTCATCATGAAATAAATTTTAAAATTCGAATTTTTTTCATTGGATTTAATTTAAATTATATAGATAGACTTTAGATTAATTTTTACATTGTTTCAACTTTTCTTTCATCGAAATCCAAAAAAATACCGAAATAGACGGTTGTGAAAATAGCTTATCGATTTTGTTAGATAGAAAAATCCAAACGAAACAAAATTTGTTCTACAACATATCTAAATGATATAGATTACATCTATACGGTTAAAATTTAATTTTCATTTATATAATTTGAGAAATAAACGTTATTGGCCGAGTTGGCCAAACAAGGGTGTTGGCCATTGAACCTAGCCCATATATATATATATATATATATATATATATATATAAATTAAAATATAGTTATTGTCTATTAGGTATTAATATGATTTTAATCATGATTTTAACAAAACGGTTACTCGTTTACAAATTTTGTTCGGATCCGGATCCATCAAAAAATTAGCTCCTAGATCCGGAGCCATACCCATAAAACGGATACGGTTTCGGATCCGGATATTTCTTCGGATACGGTTCTGGTCGGTTCGGACAATATCTTCCCCATTGACACCCCTAGGTGCAACACAAATATCATAATAAACATACATAAATTCTCGATTAGTCAAATTACCGAAACGCCCCTAATCACCATCTTCAAACTCCCTTCTAATAATCTCCAAAAGCATTTCGTTCCAAGTATCGACAGGACCGGGCATGCACCAATGCAGACAATCTTGCGAAGGCGGTACACCGTTCGGTCTTTTCTTCGGCTCCCTATACGAACCCGGATGGCCGTCGTGTCTGAGCCCGAATATACCCGTTACATCCATTAGCTTCCATTTCGAATTGTTTTCTGCTTTTTCCACTGCTTTTCGAAACCCTTGGATTTGTTTGGAGTATATGCTGGTGGTGAAGTTGTTTTGGATGAGTTCCTTAGCGGGTTCGGTTTTGTCCGTGCAGGATCCGCCCGTGTTCCATGCTCCATTCGCGTAGTGGTCTGGTGAGTAGGACCGAACTATTGCCAGCCCCGTGAAATTAGTGTTTTGGGCTAGGGCTGTCAAAGCCGTTTCGGTTGAGATACCTATTTCAAAATTGCCCTTCTAAAATTAAATGCTTTATGAAACTTATCCATAACAATAAAAAAGAGATATAACGTACCAAAAGCGTCGATATTATTGACCCTCATTGTACCGGCATTTTTGGGCCACCACAAGTGTCCCCCAACGACGGCACCGTCCAACACATATGCACTCTTCTTAGCGTACCAGGGCCCCGAGGACAAGACCAAAACATCAAGACCCGGTACGAAATCCATGAAACTCTCGTCCGGTACGTCCAAAAAGACTTTATCGATCCTTTTTGGAGCGGTACCAATTGGGTCTCTGTTCGTGTGTACCAACCACGAGGACCATATTCGAACTATTAATGTCGATGTTGATCGAAAATACAATCTTTGCATTCTTTTCTGTCCCCAATGTTCGGGCGCCTCAGCCTATCAAAAGTGTTTAGGAAATTCAAGTTAATATTCAAAAAAGTTAGGGGGACTATCAAAAAAATCATAAATCAATATTATAAAGGTGATTTACATATTTACCCTTTCAAAAGTTGAAAATATCAATTTTACCCTTTCAAAAGTAAACAATATCATATTTCCCTCTCAAAAAATGTAAAATATTATGTTATTTTAACTACATCTTTTTTAAAGGGTAAATATGATATTTTTTGTTTTGGCACGATAATATGATATTTTGGGTTTTCAAAATACATAACTGAATCTCCTTAATCATAATTCATACCTGCCATAACATACAGATGAGAGAATCAAATTGATTCTTCGCAACGGAATCTCCAACGAAGCCTAGAGTTTTGCCACGCATGAGTTCTAGAAACTTCTTCGGTTGAAATCTCGGTAAATCACAACCGTCATTTGGTTTCCATCTCCAATTCTCGTACCCTTTATCCGGTCTTCCATTTCCTTGGCAATGATAAGTTATTATAGGACATGAATTGTTCGTGTATAGCGGACCCGCCTCGTCGTATATCCATTTCCTCTTGTACAAATCACACTCCCCTTTTTTATTTTCAAAGCCATTTGAAAGGTCTAAATTTTTGTCTTTGTTGTCAAAAGGAGTTTTTGGTTTTCCAGCGATGAATGAGTTCAATGGGGAAGAGAACCCGAAGAGCGAAACTATTACTAGATAGAAAACCAGAGCTCCTACAGAAAATAGAATTGCCGTTACCGATTTGCGTACCCGGATTGTACCAGTAAGGCTCTGTCGCGAATCTGTCATCATATTGTCTCTATAAAGTTGAATTTCAACTACTCATTGATAAAATCTCAAATATCTCATTATAAACATTGAAAATCAAAATCCCAAATCTCCAATCATAAGCACTTAGTAATCACAGAAATAACAGAATTTCAGAAAAAGGGAAATTGTGAGCCGAACTATTACTAAATAGCTAAAATCAAATTACAAAACAAGAAAATTTCACCAGAAAAAAATCAAACTACCCCCACTCTATTACGGAAATCTTTCTTGACAAATAATTTGCTTAGCACGGATATTATATTTGTTTATTGTTAGTAATGAATGAATAATTATGGGGATGAAGCACTTAAAATATTCCCACTCTATCAGCATTCATTGACTTGGTATTATTTTTTCTAATTTAAATCTCCTCCCCATTAATTACATAAAATTTATACATGTGTATTCTGACCATTACCCGAGACGTGCTCTAGTAGTGTCTTGACCTTTCAATTTATTATATACTAGGATAATAACCGCGCTACGCTGCGAATATTTTAATATTTATATTTAATATTTCCAAAACGACATTCAAGAACAATAATGCTATGTTAAGATTATAAATTTCTTTTTTAATGTTATTTTTATAATATTTTACTTGTTATATGTTCAAATTTGTTTGCAATATTTATAATAACATAGCATAATATATAGTATGATGTAAATGTCATGTACGTATTATCTTATACTCATAATATTCGATTATATAAATTTGACAAAAAAATCTGTGACAGCAAAACAATTGGATTCACAATATTTTTCTAAAGATATTGTGGATCCAAAGCATTATATTTTTCTATTTAAAATCGTGGATCCAAAACATACAAAGTTGCCGCTTTCACATTGTTTACGTAAAACATGATACACAAAGTGACTTCATATCGGTTATGTTTTTCAATTTATAATCATCAAACAAACAAAAAATAATCAATTTCTTAAAAAAAAAATGGTGATAAGTGTATGATTTTGTATAAAACCCTCCATTTATTTTAATTTTCGAAAATTCTACCATAGCCCACAATAACAAAAATTTTAACTTGTCGTTCCTATGAAAACAAGATTCGTATATTCAGAATTATAAAATAAAAAACTTCCTATTTTTTCGCAGCAAAATTTCTCCTTCGATAAATTACCTTTCCCTATGTACTCGAAATGTTTTCCTATCTCTAGAAGCATTCCAACAATATCTTCCAAAACCTACAAAATAAAATTATTTAATACTCATAATGTCAATATTAATAACAGATTTGGAAGAATAAAAATTTAACCTCTGAAAATGAAATTTTGACAGGGTTAATGCAGGGACAATTTCGAAAAAAAATGCCCAATATGTAATTTAATGCAGGGGCAATTGTGTAATTCAGGGATAATGCAGGGTTCTTTTTGCATATCTCCCTAGTTTGATTTTACCTTCGATCTAATCACGTGGCATGAAAAATAATTGCTAAAACTGGTAAGGTTTCCTCTTTTCATTGGTACTAATCCATAAGCTGAGCTGTCACTCGAAATTAACAGATATACTCCTCATGATTTTCGTTATTAATAAGCTGAGCTGCCAAATGAAATTAACAGAATTAATGCAAAATAAACTTGAGGAAAAAACAGAAAATAGTATAAAATTAACATACATCCAAATATTTTCTACGCCGTTAAAAACTTAAATTCATGATACAATAAGTTTGGTGGCTTTGAGAGCTCAAAATTTCAAAACAATATTTCGTAATCAAAATTTGAGTTCGTTTCGTCCTTATTTCAGAAGGCTCTTTAATAAAACTTGCCCAACTTTATTTAGTGTATAAAGATCTCGAGCAAACCATCCTACATAATTGACAATTTCAAGTTGAGGGTTTAAAAATCGATACATTAAAATCGAGGGATTAAATTGCAAAATTACCAACAGTATCAAAACTCTGAGCC
Source organism: Luzula sylvatica (assembly GCA_946800325.1). Classification (NCBI taxonomy): domain Eukaryota; kingdom Viridiplantae; phylum Streptophyta; class Magnoliopsida; order Poales; family Juncaceae; genus Luzula; species Luzula sylvatica. Next base: position 45,091,219 of record OX326956.1, on the reverse strand, counting down.
AATGGAATCATATTCTCAGTACAAATAATTCCCTGCTAAGGTCTAAATTCAAAAATCCCACAATGTGCAGCCGGAACCCTCACGCTTCCACCCATATTAGTCCATAATAAAATTATCGATTTTATAGGGTCATAAATGCAAATATCCCGAAATAGACTGCATCACTGACCTAGAGAAAAGTCTGAAGATTTGCGGATATAGCCAGATCCACTTGACGATCTTCCAGGGACTCGATTCGGCACACATAGATTTTTTGGGATGCCATAGTCAAAACCTGTGTGGTCGTCATATCATGAAAACCGAAATGATATAATTATAAATTATAAACAATATTATTTAATTATATTATACTCAAGTGCAGATAAATAATTAAGATTCATACATACCCAAAATACAGAGTGAACTTTAACAGCTTAATTTGTTTTGAAATAATTGGCTACTCTCTCAGAATTGTTCGCCTCGTTTATAAAATCTACACAAATATCAAATACAAAAATAATATTACAAAATTATAAAATTTATGAAAAAGAAAATGTATTAGTTTATTTAGTACGTACCAAATTTAAGTGACACGGTCCTCTGAAAATGATCCAATATTTTTTCAAACCTGTAATCAGGAAATATCTGTAAAATGAAAACAATATTTTATAAACCTAAACCACAAATTAGAAAAAATAATAATAATTAACCCTAATTATAAAATATTTAAGTGAATACCTTAGAAATTGATTTTGATATAATTTTCATACTCATGATGTCTATCTTCATTCTTTTCTCCAATCCAGAATACTGCACCTAAATTTAGTAAAATACTATACAGCCTGAATCAAATTCAAAAATCACAAATTCAATTAAAAATAAAAGAAATTATTTAAATTAAATAGTTCGAAAAATACACGATAATTAAGAAGTAATTACATGAAAAATACACGATAATTCTACCTCAGATCGCTTGATTTTGTATTCATCCTAATCTTGAGGTAATTCGCGCAGAGAATACTTGTAAACCACAAGCACAAAAGCAATCTGTGAAACAAAATCACCATCACGAGAAGTTTCTTAACCATCCTAATTACATTAATATTCAGATTCGAATCCTGAATACATCAAAACCCGATTCCAACCACGAACAATTTCTAGTAAGAGGTATAGAAAAGTAGGGAATCATACAATGGAGATAGCACGGGAGGAGCAAATAAGTTCATCAACCGCGGACGTCAAGCCCTCTCCGGAATCGGAGGCTGTGGCAGTCAGCACGGCCACCGCGGCAGCAGGCAGCAGGGAGGAGTAGTATGGCGGAGAGTGAGGCTGAGGCATCACAAACAGGTGAAACAGGTGAAAGAACGGATGTAGAGAGAGGCATCACTTGGTAAAAATGGTGAAAATGGCGAGGCGTGGTATGGCGGAAAGAGACATCGCGATTTTGTGGAGAAGCGAAAAAGAATGGGTGCGGACTGAGAGAAGTATCCTTTCAAACGAGGGGCGGTATTGTGTCGTGTGAAGGAGATGAGAAGGCGCCGAGAAGTCTGTAAAGAGAGGAGGCGTGAGATGAAGTTTGAAGAAGAAAAAGTTTTGAAGAAAAAGGATGCGAAGACAAAAAATTATAATACAGTTAATCGTGTATTTGAAATCCGGTCTATTAAAAGATGACGTGGCATCACAAGAATTAAGAAAAGTGTTTGTATATTGTATTAGTAGGGTTAATACTAGATCCCGCGACATCGCCGTCCAGTTCGGTCGCCGCCAACTAGGAGGCGGTACGTGATATTTCTTCACAATGTTGTGTATAGTATTCACAAAAAAGATATTCAAAAAATTAAATAATGTTCAATTAAAAGTATAAATTGTTGTTGCAAAAATATATTTGGTCATGTATAAACATCTATTAAACAGCAGCAAAAATATATACACTCGGTTTTTTCATAAACATATAATTTTATTCAAATAAGTGTAATAGTCATGTAAAAAGACGTTATGTCATTCAAAGATATATAACACACATGTAAAAATATTATTTAAATAAAAAAAATATAAATTCATATTAAAAATATAATAATCGTGTATAAAAATATATTCATAAAAGATATAATTTTCTATTATAAAAATATGTTCAGAAAATTACTTCTATTCAAAAAGATATAATCTTCATCTAAAAAATCATATTTCTTGTTCGAAAAGATTCGTCACACATATAAAAAAAAAATTATAACACACATTAAAAAAGTTTGGTATTTAGCAAAATAGACAAGAAAGGATAATTTATGAAATAACACTATCGAGTCGATTTGCAAAGTTGATAAATTGTGGAAGTCTCGACTTCTGAAAAAATTAAGAGCTTTAACTGCCCAGAATTACCCCTAACCCCTCAGCCTCGAGCCTTTTGATCACTTTAATCATCATGAAGCGTTTTAATCACTGCACAACACTGCATTCACATCTTCTCCAATATTTTAGATATTTTAATTTATTTTATATTAAAATTATTTATTTACATATTGTAGTATAAAATGCAAAATGGTTATTTATATTACCGGTTTAGCTCTCAAGTTGTAAGAAGTGATTGGTTTAGATCGTTCACCACAAATTATATTATCGGGTAAAAAGCCGACTGTTTTAGTTGGTTTATCATTCTTGGATCCGAAATTCTCCATATTTTTCTATGTCCTAGATTTTTGCTCACACCGAATAACGATTCTATCGTGTCGGATGCTTTCGAACAGTGAGTTTTGTTGAGAAAGTAAACCGTCAGTTTCTTTCAGACCCGGCAAGATTCCGTCGTCGAACGACTTGACCTTTTAAAAAGTGAAATTGAGTTTTATTTATGGAAAACTTGATTTTTTAATTTTTGGAAAAGATTTCCTCCTCATAGGAATAGAAAAAATCCACCAATTTTGATGATAATCATATTCTCACCAAATATATCTTAGGAAATAGAGTATTTTCTTACTATATTATCGAGTGTGCAAATCAAACATGAGAATAGAATAAATTATGATGGATGTCATATTGCCAAGACATACTAATTTTAAAGCACAAACCAAGCCCCCCCCCCCCCCCCCCCCCCCCCGAGAAAAATTAAATATATTGTGCGAAATGAGAAAGAGGAGAGTTGAAGAGATGCGAGAGGTACTGACTCGACATTAAAAAAGTCGAACATGTGCTGAGTTTTAGGAGGGACGGTTGGGGTTATTAGGGAGCTCTTAAGACACTTAAGAGGGGTACTAAGAGGAGTTAGAGGATCAGTTACTGAAAGAAATACAGTTTCGGATCAACCGTAAAAGTGTACACAAGGATGAACGAATGTAAGCGTACATTTGTAGCCATCACTTTCAGTGGGTAAATCCGATTTGAATGGTTCAAATTGGGTTAGATAGATAATGAGATTATCTATAACCTTCATGTAAAAATATATTTCATATGAACGAAGTATAAGTGTCGTTTATGTGAAATACCGAAAGGGTGCAACAGTATGACATACAGTTAGTAAAACAGTCATAACTTTTGCATACGAACTCCAATTGGGCTGGTCCAAATTGGGTAGTGTAGATAATAAGATTATATACAACTTTCATGTTGGTTGATTGTCTGTCAGAGAAATTTATCAATTTCTTCTGGACAAAATACTGAACAGGTTCATGCACTTTTCTGTGTGAAATGGTGTATATTGGATATACATGCCTCTTGGCTAATCCTAATCCTATTTGATATAAATAGGATACTTTCTCTCTCAGCCAAACTAAGTAATTGAGCAATTCATTCTGCCAAAGACACCAAAAGAAAGAGAGAATTCAGATTTAATCTTTCGATAGTGAAAAGGTGCGAAGAGAGAGAAATCGAGAAAAGAGTTTCTCGAAAGATAGAGAATCAATTCGATCGAGCAAGTTCTTCGGTGCATCGTCTAGGCAGTTACATCCGTGACCGACGTCTTACGAATCAAGGTGGATACAAGTAGAGGAGCGACACTTGTGGCTCTTTCGGTTGTAATCGATTCGGACGAGTAGATTGAGTCGGAGACAAAATCAAGCGAATTGGCGAAGTCAACGAGCGGTGAAAGACGCGTGGTGTGGGACGCACGAATTGTCACCAACGTGACAGGAGATAGAAGGCAGCGATCAACCCTTCGAGTGCAATCAATTTTGCACCGGTATGAATCTATCATTCTATTGCATCGTACCCTCGAAGTCATGGCGTGATCTCGGGAATCGGGGAACCGGACCGGGCCTTCTATTGGGTCGGGGATATTCCCCAACAGTGGTATCAGAGTGATCGCCATCGATTCGAGGGTCGAATCATAGTCGTATATTCGATATACGTACGGGTTATCAAAGTTCGTACCCGTTTGCATGATGACATATATAGAGATTCCAATTTCGTTAAAAATCACAAGTAGAATTCACTTGAGATCAATCAAAAGTTGATTGAGAGTATCTAGGAATTATCGTGAAAATGTTTCATGATTTATCGTTTCAGAAACGAGCGAAAACGGAAGAAACGGCAAAATCTGCAGAAAATTAGAATACGAAACAGTGAGTAAAACTAAGATAATGTTCAGTGGGAAACTCCAAATTGATTGGATCAAATTGGCATAGTTAGATAATGAGATTATCTATAACTTTGATACAGAAAGGTTTTTCATTTTAACGAATTATCAGTGTCGTTTTTATGGAATACCGAAAGGGTGCGACTGTTTGACATAAAGAGACTAAAACGTCTGTATATGTCGCATAGAAACTCCAATTGAGTCCAATCCAATTGGGTTAGTTATATAATAAGATTATATAGAACTTTCGTTCACGTTCAAAATTGGTTGGAACAATTTAATATTTTCGTTTCAACAGAATACTGAAAATGTGTCTGTAGTTTTCTGGTTGAAAAGGTGTCTATTGGATATACTTACCTTTTCGTTTGTTCGTATTTTACTAAAACTGGTATAACTTTCAGTAGGAAACTCCAATTTGAACATTCAAATTGGGTTAGTTATATAATGAGATTATCTAGAACTTTCATGTTGTAATATATTTGATTTGAGCGAAGTATCAGTGTCGTTCTAATGAAATACCGAAACGGTGCGACAGTTTGACATATAGTCAGTAAAACGGCCGTAACTTTCGGGTCCGAACTCCAATTGGGCTGGGCCAAATTGGGTTGGAAAGATAAATAAGATTATCTACAACTTTTGTGTTAGTTGATTTTCTGTCAGAGGAATTTACCATTTTCGTTCTGACAGATTACTGAAAGGGTGTATGCAGTTTTCTGTTTGAAAAAGTGTATATGAGATATACATACCTTTAGGCCTATCTTTATATCTAATCAATTAATTCAATCATATTAGCATATTAGATAATTAATTATTTAGAATAATTAGTCTCCCTAAATAAATCATATGCATTTTGAAAATCTTGTGATAGTGATATAATATGATTATGTCACGAATTATTAAACATGAATGTCGTGATTCCTCATAATATTTAAGTCATGGAAATGCCTTCCATATTCACAACCACTATGATCGGTACTACGTCTCACATGGGTTAAGGCCAAAGCCGACATGGGTTATTGTAGTCATCGACGGGGTGGCAAGCGTTAAATAGGGACTGATAAGGGTTAAGGCCAAAGCCGACTTATTAGTAGTTTATTTGAACGATACGATGAGTATGGTTGTGACTTAACCGTTCAAGCCAGTAAGGGTTGAGGCCAAAACCGACTTGATTGGAAGTTCGGGGCATAGATAGGATGCACACACGGAACTGGGATAGTATATGATACGATCCATCACCGAAATCCTATAAAGGTTCAAGAGTCGCATTGGATGCGATTGGATATAATCCTACCTAAATAGTGAGATCCCACTCGTCTGCCAAAGTAACTTGTGGGAGGATCGTGATATATGGGTCTTGAGTGTTATGGACTTGGAGTCCCGTATCAGTATGAGGGTTATCGATTCGATAAAATAACACTATCATATAATCATCATATAAGCCCTATAAGATAAGTACGCTACGTTAGTAATCAATCTTTTAATTCATTTGTAGAACATGTCTTCTAGTAACACCAACACCTTATCGATTAGATCGGTATTAGAAAGGGAAAAGCTAGTGGGTCGGAACTACTTAGACTGGCACCGAAACCTGAGAATAGTTATCAGGCAAGAGGGCAAGAGTCACGTATTGGATACGAAATTAGTAGAACCGGGCCCCGATGCTACGGCCGATGAAAAGGCCGCGTTTGAGAAACTTAAGAAGGACTCAAATGACGTTACGTGCCTCATGTTGGCATGTATGGACGCTAGTCTTCAAAAGCAGTTTGAGGACTCGGATGCATACTCGATAAACGTTGTGCTCAAGGAAATGTTCCAAGAGCAGGAGCGTATTGAACGGTTCAGTACGCTCAAAGAGTTGGTAAACTGCAAGATGCATTCGGGGTCTTCGGTGAGCACTCACGTTTTGAAGGTGCAAGCTCTCATAGACCGTCTAGAGAGGCTAGGAGAGAAATTGTCGAGGATTATGCAACAAGATTTGATCTTGTGTGCACTTCCTCCAATGTTTTCTCCGTTCGTGACTAACTATCACATACATTCGATGGATAAGACGATCCCTGAGCTTCACGGAATGCTCAAGAATTTTGAATCGGAGACGTTGAAGTCGTCCGGAGAGAACATGGCAAGAGTTGCCGGAAATGTTCTCACAATTCAGAATAAGGATCGTAAGAGATCAAAGTCCAAGGGCAGTTCGGCTAAGAAACGTTCGAAGCCGAATAAAAAGGGAAAGGAGAAATTCAAGGATGAGACATGCTACCATTTGTCACAAGGCTGGACATTGGAAGCGTGATTGCAAGTCTTACCTCGAGGAGGTGAAGAAGGGCAAGACGGTTTCAGCAACCGGTCTCTCAGGTATTAACGTTATTGAAGTTAATATTTCAACTATGACTAATTGTTATGGTATGGAGACTTTTGGAAACCTGAAGATTAGGAAATTGGAAAAAGGAAACTTTGAAGAAATAGGAAAACTCTCCATATATTGATATTGCTATGATTGAATGGTAATTAAGGCAATGATTATTTCCTTGTATTATTTCCTTGTATTGGGTAGGAGTTTAGCTATAAATAGAGGGCTAGGCTAGAGTTTTATTCATTCCAACAAAGCACAAACAATTGTATTCTCTCTTTCTCCAGTATAGTAAAATAAGTTTGAGTGCCGGCGGCCGTGGTTTTTTCCCTTCGGGGTTTCCACGTAAAAATACTTGTGTCCGTGTGTGTTGTTCTTGTGTGTGTGTTTGCGGCGTCGATCCTAACAAGTGGTATCAGGGCAAAGGTTAAGGTTCGAGCAGACGAGAGATGGACGAGAACAAGGTTTCGGTATGCCGGTTTGATGGGCGAGACTTCGGTTACTGGAAGATGCAAGTAGAAGCGTTGCTATGCCAGAAGGACCTAGAAGAGGCGCTATTCGAGACAAGGCCGGAAAGTATTACGGACGAAGGCAAGTGGAAGAAGATGAACCGCAAGGCGCTAAGCTATATCCAACTATCGCTAGCCAAGAACGTGGCGTTCAACGTAGCGAAGGAGACGACGGCTTTCGGGGTCATGAAGGCGTTGTCCAACATGTACGAGAAACCATCTTCGCTAAACAAGCTGCACCTGGTGCGCCGTCTTTTCAATCTGCGAATGACGGAGGGCGGATCTGTTGCGGAGCATCTAAATTCTTTTCAGGTTATTTCAAACCAATTAGACTCTTTCAAATTTAACCTTGGTGATGAGATGAAGGCACTTATGCTACTGTCATCTCTCCCGGAGAGCTGGACGACGACGGTAGACGTTATCGGCGTCAAGGAGGATTTGACCTTTGAGGAAGTGCGGGACCGCATCCTGAATGACGACATTCGGCGAAAGGAGCGAAGCGAAACCTCGGGTTCCTCGGGTTCGGCGTTGAATTTGGAGAGTCGGGGCCGTGAAGGTCAGAAGAGCAACAACCGCGGACGAGCCAAGTCGAGAGGGCGTAGCAAGTCAAGACCACGTGGCGAGCTGGAGTGCTGGAATTGTGGCAAGAAAGGTCACATGAAGCGGGACTGCAAAGCCCCGAGAAAGGAGAAGGTGGAATCGAGTTCTGCAAATGTTGTCACCGAGCAAGACAGAGACGACGCTCTCGTTTTATGCGTCGACAACCCCGTCGAGTCCTGGGTTTTGGACTCGGGCGCATCCTTCCACTCAACCTCACAGAGAGATAAGTTCTTAAATTTCAAGACAGGAGATTTAGGAAATGTCCACCTAGCAGATGGAAAGCCTTTGAGCGTATCGGGCATAGGTGATGTCCAGATAAAATCGAGCAACGGATTTAGATGGATCTTGCGAGGAGTTCGGTACATTCCCGGTCTGAAGAAGAACTTGATATCCGTCGGGCAGATGGATAGCGAAGGCTACAAGACGGTGTTCGGCAACGGGTCGTGGAAGATTGTAAGGGGGGCCATGGTGATAGCGAGAGGTATGAAGACGGGAACCCTCTATCTTACCGATAATAGAGGAGATTGTTTGGCGTTTTCAGAAGCAGTGACTGATCCGATGTTATGGCACAATCGGCTCGGTCACATGAGTCACGAAGGGATGCAAATGTTAATTTCCAAGGGTCTGTTACCGAAGGTAAAATCGGTACAAACCGATTTCTGTGAGAACTGCGTGCTCGGCAAGCAAAGACGGGTTAGTTTTTCGAAGGCTGGACGAGAACTCAAGATGGGGAAGTTAGACCTGGTGCATACCGACGTGTGGGGGCCAGCTCCGGTCCAGTCTATCGGGGGGTCACGATACTACGTCACCTTTATCGACGATTCAACTAGGAAGGTATGGATCTATTTTATTAAACACAAATCTGACGTGTTTAATGTGTTCAAAAGGTGGAAGGTAGAAGTCGAGACCGAGACCGGCTTGAAGCTGAAATGCTTGAAGTCGGATAATGGAGGGGAGTACGACGGTACAGAGTTCAGAGGGTTTTGTGCGGAACAAGGAATCAAGCTGATTCAGACGGTCCCAAATCGACCTCAACAGAACGGGGTGGCAGAACGGATGAATCGAACTCTGAATGAACGAGCAAGGGCGATGCGATTACACGCGGGATTGCCGAAGATGTTCTGGGCGGATGCGGTTAGCACGGCCGCATACCTTATCAACCGTACTCCGATGAAATCTCTCAACCTCGAGCTACCTGAAGAGAAATGGAGAGGAAAGAAGATTTCTCTTGGTCATTTGCGAATTTTTGGGAGCATCTCGTATGTCCATATCGACGCAGAGAAGAGGGACAAACTAGACGCGAAGGCCCAAAGATGTGTGTTCATTGGTTATGGATCGAATTACTTCGGTTATCGGTTTTGGATCGAGGAAGGTCGAAGAATAATTCGGTCAAGAGACGCAACCTTTAATGAAGGGGAACTCTACAAGAACAGGTTCGGTTCCGGAGGCGAATCGAAATCGGAGGAGAGTGTCCATCAAATCACGAGCAATGACGAGTCGAGCGAGCCCGAGGAAGATGAGTTTTCGGTCCAGGATGTGACTGAAAATGGGGACGAAGACGTGCCTGAAATCGCGCAAGACGAAAGCCCAGAAACTCCGATTTTGAGACGATCAAGCCGGAGAATTAAGCCTACAAACCGTTATTCACCATCACTCCATCATTTGCTGCTAACCGATGCGGGTGAACCAGAAGGCTACCGAGAGGCGGTACATGGAGGTGATTCGGTCAAGTGGGAGCGCGCGATGAAGGAAGAGATTGAGTCTCTCCGGAAGAACAATACTTGGGAAATGACCCGGTTGCCAGATGGCAAGAAGGCGCTGCAAAACAAATGGGTCTACCGAGTGAAGGACGAGTCAGACGGCAGCAAGAGATACAAGGCGAGGCTGGTAGTCAAGGGGTTTCTTCAGAAGAAGGGAATCGACTACACGGAGGTGTTCTCGCCGGTGGTAAAGCTGACGACTATTCGCACGGTGTTAAGTATTGTAGCAGCGGAGGATTTGCACCTCGAGCAAATGGATGTCAAGACGGCGTTCCTTCATGGCGATTTGGAGGAGGACATCTATATGGTGCAACCTGAAGGTTTCGAGATCCCGGGAAAGGAGGATCTTGTGTGCAGGCTTAAGAAGAGCTTGTACGGTTTAAAGCAGGCTCCAAGGCAGTGGTACAAGAAGTTCGACAAGTTCATGTGTGATCGTGGTTTTCGTAGGGGTGACACCGACCATTGTTGCTACTACAAGAGTAGTGGAGAAACATACATTATATTGCTTTTGTATGTTGATGATATGCTCATTGCAGGTGCGAACATGAGGGAGATCGACAAGCTCAAGAGGGAGTTGTCAAGAGGATTTGAAATGAAGGATTTAGGAGAGGCGAGCCAAATTCTTGGGATGCGAATTACTCGAGATCGAAGCAAGGGTACTCTCACAGTGTCGCAAGAGAAGTACGTTAAGAAGGTGCTGGAGCGATTCCGAGTAGATGACGCCAAGCCGAGAAGTACCCCACTCGGCGCACATTTCAAACTCTCCAAAGCGCAGTCACCGAAAACCACGGAGGAGAAGAAGAGGATGGAGAACGTGCCGTATTCATCGGCAGTGGGTAGCCTAATGTACGCCATGGTGTGCACGAGACCCGACATTTCTCATTCAGTGGGAGTCGTGAGCCGGTTCATGGCAAACCCCGGCATCGAGCACTGGGAGGCGATTAAGTGGCTACTGAGATACTTGAAGGGCACCGCAAGCATGGCACTGTGCTACAAGAAAGGTGGCACGAGTTTGCAAGGCTTTGTAGATGCTGACCTAGGAGGAGATGTGGATAGTCGGAAGAGCACTTCCGGTTATGTCTTCACGATGGGAGGCACGGCGGTGAGTTGGATGTCAAGATTGCAGAAGTGTGTGTCGCTATCGACAACGGAGGCTGAGTATGTGGCAATCTCGGAGGCCGGAAAGGAGATGGTATGGCTCTTGACTTTTCTGAAGGAGATCGGGAAAGCTCAAGGATGCAAGACACTTTACACCGACAGTCAAAGTGCCTTATGTCTCGCGAAGAATCCGGTGTTCCACTCGAGGACCAAGCACATCCAACTGAAGTATCACTACATCCGGGAACTTGTGAGTGACGGGGTCTTATCGCTGGAGAAGATCCAAGGTGCCAAGAACGCTGCAGATATGTTGACCAAGGAAGTCCCCACCGACAAGCTGAGGCTGTGCGTCGCCTCAGTGGGGCTGGTCACGTAAACCATGGGAGCTGTCGCCGGACTCAAGGAAGTCCCGCTCGGGACGGGAGAAAGAAGACTGGTGCAAAAGTTTCCAAGTGGGAGATTGTTATGGTATGGAGACTTTTGGAAACCTGAAGATTAAGAAATTGGAAAAAGGAAACCTTGAAGAAATAGGAAAACTCTCCATATATTGATATTGCCATGATTGAATGGTAATTAAAGCAATGATTATTTCCTTGTATTGGGTAGGAGTTTAGCTATAAATAGAGGGCTAGGCTAGAGTTTTATTCATTCCAACAAAGCACAAACAATTGTATTCTCTCTTTCTCCAGTATAGTAAAATAAGTTTGAGTGCCGGCGGCCGTGGTTTTTTCCCTTCGGAGTTTCCACGTAAAAATACTTGTGTCCGTGTGTGTTGTTCTTGTGTGTGTGTTTGCGGCGACGATCCTAACACTAATTGGGTATTGGATACTGGATGTGGGACTCATATTTGTCGAAATATGCAGGTTCTACAAAATAGTCGAAGGTTGGAAAAGGGCGAAGTCGATCTACGTGTCGGGAATGGAGCAAAAGTTGCTGCGTTTGCCGTAGGAGTAGTTAATTTGACTTTGCCTAGTGGACTTATATTAGTACTAAATAATTGTTATTATGTACCAACATTATGTAAGAACATAATAAGTGTGTCGAAACTAGCCAATGATGGTTATGAATTCGTTATTAGGAATAATGAGTTTTCGATATGTAAGGATTCTATTATCTATGAAAATGTTCTGTTAGAAAATGGTCTTTATGTGTTGAATTTCGATCACGGAAATAATGAGTCCATGTATAACATTAATGCGAAAAGGATTAAACCTAAAGTTGATAATCGGACTTTCTTTTGGCATTGTCGTCTCGGTCACGTGAATGAGAAACGCATTGCTAGACTCCATAAAGATGGAATGATAGACTCATTTGAATTTGATTCATTTGAGAATTGCGAATCTTGTTTGCTTGGCAAGATGACAAAGGCGCCGTTCTCCAAGGTCGGAGAGCGGTCCAACGATCTATTGGAACTCATACATTCCGATGTTTGTGGACCGATGAGCATCGAGGCAAGAGGAGGCTACCGATACTTTGTTACGTTTACGGACGATCATAGTAGATATGGATATATCTATTTGATGCGTACTAAAGCGGAGACCTTTGACAAGTTCAAAAAGTTTCAAAACGAAGTTGAAAATCAGCTTGGCAAGAAAATTAAAACCATTCGATCGGATCGAGGTGGCGAATATTTGAGCTATGAGTTTGAAGATCATCTAAAGGAATGTGGAATAGTTCCACAATGGACTCCGGCAGGAACGCCACAATGAAATGGCGTGTCCGAGAGGAGGAATCGGATCTTGTTGGACATGGTTCGATCCATGATGAGTCAAACTACCCTTCCAAAATCGTTTTGGGGATTTGCCCTAGAGACAACGGATTACTTATTAAACCGCATACCTTCTAAATCGGTACCTAAGACGCCATATGAGATGTGGACCGGAAAAGTTCCGAAGTTGTCTTATGTTAAGATTTGGGGATGTGAAGCTTATGTCCGTAGATTAATTGCGGATAAACTCGATCCCAAATCTGAAAAATGTTTATTTGTTGGTTATCTCAAGGAAACAAAGGGATATTATTTCTATCATCCATACGAGAACAAAGTGTTTGTTGCTCGTGGAGGTACCTTCCTAGAGGAGGAATTTATATCTAAAAGAATGGATGGATATGAGATAGATCTCGAAGAAATTCGAGAACCACAAATGAATGTTGAACCGATGAATATTGATCCGGTTTCGTCAATTGTTGATGAAACGGAGTCAAGTGCACAAGGCGCAATTCGTAGATCGGGTAGGATTCGTCAAGAGCCTATACGATATGGTTTTATCGTGGCAAATGATGATGAAGTCGAATTCATAGATGATGAACCGACATCTTACCGCGAGGTTATGAAAAGCGAGGATTCCGATAAGTGGCAAACTGCCATGAAATCCGAGATTCAATCCATGTACGATAATCAAGTTTGGAACTTGGTTGATCCACCTCCCGGGGTTAATCCAGTGGGATGTAAGTGGGTCTTCAAGAAGAAGACCGACATGGATGGGAATGTAAACACTTATAAAGCACGGCTTGTGGCGAAAGGTTTCAAACGAATTCATGGTGTAGACTATGAAGAAACGTTTTCTCCCGTAGCAATGCTTAAATCCATACGGATCTTACTTGCTATCTCTGCGTATTATGACTACGAGATTTGGCAAATGGATGTCAAAACCGCATTCCTTAACGGGAACTTAGTGTACATGACACAGCCCGAGGGTTTTGTCGATTCAAAGAGTCCGGATAAAGTGTGCAAGTTGCAACGATCCATTTATGGATTGAAGCAAGATTCTCGGAGTTGGAACATACGTTTCGATGAAGTTATACGAGAATATATTTTCGTGAAAAACGTAGAAGAACCTTGTGTATACAAGAAGGTTAGTGGGAGCCGCGTAGTATTTCTTGTACTATATGTAGACGACATCTTGATCATAGGAAACGACATTCCGATGTTTACGGATGTTAATAAGTATTTAAATACTCGTTTCGCTATGAAATATTTGGGCGAGGCCGCTTATATATTAGGCGTGAGGATTTATAGAGATAGATCCAAGAAATTACTCGGCTTGAGTCAAAGCACGTACATCGACAAAATGTTGAAACGATTTTCAATGCAAAATTCGAAGAAAGGACTTCTTCCAATGTCGAGTGGCATATCGTATTCTAAAGCTCAATGTCCGACATCGAGCGAAGATAAGAATGCGATGAGTATTGTTCCATACGCTTCGGCGGTTGGATCAATTATGTATGCCATGATTTGTACGCGCCCTGATGTGTCGTATGCATTGAGCGTCGTTTCGCGTTACCAATCTAATCCAGGGGATATGCATTGGATCGCAGTTAAGAACATCCTTAAGTACTTACGAAGAACTAAGGATCAATTTCTAATTTATGGTGGAAAGACATCCGGGTTGGTCATCAATGGATATACCGACGCCAGTTTTCAAACATGTGTCGATGACTTTCGATCACAAAGCGGATACGTGTTTTGTCTAAGTGGCGGAGCGGTAGTTTGGAAGAGTTCCAAACAACCCACGATAGCAGACTCTACAACTGAATCGGAGTATATTGCGGCTTCCGAATCGGCAAAGGAGGCGGTATGGATCAAGAAATTTGTGACCGAACTTGGAGTAGTCCCGAGTATCTCGGAACCTGTAGTTGTGTATTGCGACAATACGGGCGCAATAGCACAGTCCAAGGAACCGAGGGCACATCACCGCTCCAAGCACATACTCAGAAAATTTCACTTGATCCGTGAGATTTTGCAAAGAAAGGATGTGATCATTGAAAAGATTGATACTAACAGGAATGTTGCGGACCCGTTTACTAAGCCACTCTCGCAAGCTAAGCACAATTATCATGCGAAAACTATATGTTTGAGATACCTAGAGGAGGAAGAGAGTAGTTAGTTATCTAACACGATAGTTTCGTAGGACGAGATTAGTCTAATAGATTAGTAAACGTTGTATCACCCCAAACTTATCTTATTGTAATGCAATTTCAGAATTTTAAAATTTTTCATTTTTGCATTTATCTTATATGAAAACTGTGTGCTGGGTTGTGTAATATGATTACATGAACCTTGATTTGAACTTGTGTGGACGTCGACATGGTTGAGGACCATGTGCAGCAAAACCGTCACACTTAAAGTGTCATTTCTAAACATCCCTAGTCGCGGATCAGCTTGCTTAAGAGAGAAGCATTTCTATTATCAGATAATAGACTGAACGCGTACATTAGTACGTTAGCCGAGAAGATGATTATGTTTTGCTAATCATGGGACAAAGGTGTTTGTCGAATTGGGAACGTAGATATATGCTAGGTGACATATATTGGATATGACCGAAGCCGCGAGATCATGACATGGTTTAGTCATTATGGATGAACTCGCGACGAGTAGGGTATTAGGTTCTTCAAACTTGAGGAGATCATTGATTGCGTTACGTGCGTAACACAATACTTTGATATGATCTTACGCTCACCGTAACAGGGAGTTAAAAGGGTCATCATTGGGTATTGTCCGAAACACGGAATTCAATGTGAGTCTCCAAGATAGGAATTGTTTATTCCGAAAGGAAGAGATATCTCTTAGGCGCCGCTCGATGAGTCGATTAACGAAATCTGCGGCCGCAATCAATGATATTAACGGTTAATATCGATTGAAATTTGATAACTCAACTCGGAATCGGGGAATAAGTGTTGTTAATCAAATTATAAGGATGACTATCACCATGCCTTTTGATTAACGGATATCGCAAACAAGAGAACTAATAACCGCTATTCGAGATAGGCACGATGATCACAATCATTATTCGTTTAACATGGATTGCTATGATGGAGTGACTACATCCCGGTCATGAGCTTGTAGGCATTGGAAACAACCTACTGCCATCGTTAATCAAACCTACATGGTCACACAACGAGTCGTACTAAGTCGGGCTTGATCATAAAATTGGCACATAGGATGTGCATAGCTTGGTATTTGATACGCGAGCTATATTCTCTAAAATCGTGTGTATTGGATATGCATGAGCACCTTTTAGGTAGATCTTAAATTGAGTGGGAGACTGAAAGAAATACAGTTTCGGATCAACCGTAAAAGTGTACACAAGGATGAACGAATGTAAGCGTACATTTGTAGCCATAACTTTCAGTGGGTAAATCCGATTTGAATGGTTCAAATTGGGTTAGATAGATAATGAGATTATCTATAACCTTCATGTAGAAATATATTTCATATGAACGAAGTATAAGTGTCGTTTATGTGAAATACCGAAAGGGTGCAACAGTATGACATACAGTTAGTAAAACAGTCTTAACTTTTGAATACGAACTCCAATTGGGCTGGGCCAAATTGGGTTGTGTAGATAATAAGATTATCTACAACTTTCATGTTGGTTGATTTTCTGTCAGAGAAATTTATCAATTTCGTCTGGACAGAATACTGAACAGGTTCATGCACTTTTCTGTGTGAAATGGTGTATATTGGATATACATGCCTCTTGGCTAATCATAATCCTATTTGATATAAATATGATACTTTCTCTCTCGTCCAAACTAAGTAATTGAGCAATTCATTCTGCCAAAGACACCAAAAGAAAGAGAGAATTCAGATTTAATCTTTCGATAGTGAAAAGGTGCGAAGAGAGAGAAATCGAGAAAAGAGTTTCTCGAAAGATAGAGAATCAATTCGATCGAGCAAGTTCGCCGGTGCATCGTCTAGACAGTTGCATCCGCGACCGACATCTTACGAATCAAGGTGGATACAAGTAGAGGAGCGACACTTGTGGCTCTTTCGGTTGTGATCGATTCGGACGAGTAGATTGAGTCGGAGACAAAATCAAGCGATTCGGCGAAGTCAACGAGAGGTGAAAGACGCGTGGTGTGGGACGCGCGAATTGTCACCAACGTGACAGGAGATAGAAGGCAGCAATCAACCCTTCGAGTACAATCAATTTTGCACCGGTATGAATCTATCCTTCTATTGCATCGTACCCTCGAAGTCATGGCGTGATCTCGGGAATCGGGGAACCGGACCGGGCCTTCATTCTGCCGCGCGGGCCCGGGGTCGGGGATATTCCCCAACAGTTTTAACTCTCAACTTTTGAAAGTCTGGTGCATACCCTCTCAACTTTTCAAATGTTGATAGTGTTACTTCAGAAATTATCAAATTTTCTTGTCTATTTTGCTAAAAGGCATTTATTGAGTCCCACAAAAATGAGATAAAAGTTTTCGATGATGTCAGCGGGTTCATTGATGGTTAATCGGACTAGAAAATTAATTTGAAATAAATATGACAGGTACGGACCAATTAACAAACAAATAAATTAACAATTTTTTTGTAATTAAGATTATGATAGGTACGGATCGATTAACACAGCCGTGATGATGTCATCGATGATGTTTATCCACTTTTGTGGGGAAGAGTACAATTTCCCTTTTTGCTAAATACCAAACTTTCTTTGTCCATGTTACAAAATTTTCCCTAAAATATATTATATATATATATATATATATATATATATATATATATATATATATATTAGAAGATGTACCACATATTTAAAAACGTGACTGTCACATCTAGAGAATGTATATCATACATATAACAAGTATATATTGTATATTAAAAATATATATATATTTCAGAC
Organism: Luzula sylvatica; assembly: GCA_946800325.1. Classification (NCBI taxonomy): domain Eukaryota; kingdom Viridiplantae; phylum Streptophyta; class Magnoliopsida; order Poales; family Juncaceae; genus Luzula; species Luzula sylvatica. The sequence continues at coordinate 45,073,742 of OX326956.1, read as the reverse complement.
GATAATAATATAAACTAAACATGTATTGTATTTCAAAAATATATATTATGTATGTAAAAAATACTCAACGCACATTTGAAAATATATATATGACGCAACTAAAAAAATATATGAAAAAATGGACGATTAACACATGTCGGTGTTGTGCATGTCGGTTCGTCGGGATTAACCTGATTAAAAAACGCCCTAGTAACTTGTATGTAAACTATTATATTATTAGTTATATATAATTGTTGTTCATTTAATAGTGTGTTGGTTATTTAATATATTAAAGAATAGTTAACTGAGCATGAATTGTATATCTAGTTTGTACATTATCATAATACATGATTATGATAGTAAAACTATAAAATAGAAATTAATACAATTCTAAAGAGTCTCTGATCATATATATGATGTTTATGGAGATAGTCATGTCTAAGATAAGAGACTATATATATGTACACTAGTATATTCGCATATGAGATGATCATGTTCATCATGGACTTGCAGTAGATGTCAAATATGGAATATACATATGTATTAGATACTACATATTTTTGTAGGGACTAGTCCGGATCCCGGGCCCGCGCAGTGGTTATGAAGGTCCGGTCCGGTTCCCAAATCCCGAGATCACGCCTCGATTCCGAGAATACGATGCAAAGTAGGATAGACAATTATCGGTGTGAAATTGATCACACACGAAGGGTTGATCGCTCACACCCTTCTTATTCTCCGGTGTCACGTTGGTGACCAGCCCGTGCATCCCATACCACCTTCGGTTTGATCACAACTATGAGCCACAAGTGTCGTTCCTCTACTCGTATCCATCGTGAGTCATAGCACCTCGGTCGCGGATGCACCTGCCTAGACGATGCACGACGAACTTGCTTGATCGCGTTTGATTCTCTAAACCGAGAAAACACATTTTTTCTTTCTCTCTTTCTCATCACACCCACTCAACTATTGATGGTGTCCTTTCAAATGATTCCATGAATTGGATTAGAATAGACTGATCAGGAGAGAGAGAATTATCCTATTTATATGTAATATGATAAGGACACCCAAAAGACACATATTGGACACACCAACTCGTGTGTAATAAAACCTGCCAAAAACAGCTTTTATACATGGCCCGTCATGACGCGCCATATGGTTCGTCATGACGCACCGATGCCAATATGTCTCTGGACATTTCACACACCCTACCGTCATGACGCACCATACAATCCGTCATGACGGACGACTGTGAAATTCCGGATTTGCGTAAGTCCACAACTATTGCAGATTGTATACACTAGGTGCGTCGTGACGCACCGTACGGTCCGTCATGACGCACTGTGTAATTTCGTCCAATTCTGCACAATCCTATTGCGCATTCATTTGTCTTCTCGAAAGCGTACGTTCATGTGTCCTTGTATGCACTCTTTTACCGTTGATCCAAAACTGTATTTCTTTCAATTTTGACTGACCACATTATGAGAATATACATGATTTTGTCGTTATAAATATTCTCATAACAAATTGAGTTTTAGTTCTTGAACCCGAAGTTATCATTAGATTCCTTATATGTGAATTGTGATACTTATATATGATTTTACGTTATCTTTAACCGGATAATTATAAGATCATTATTGAATATCAAATGAAGCATGATGAAGGACAAATAACTAAGATGAGATTTGTTCCTTTCGTATTTGAAAGAGATATCTTAGCCCCCCTCTGATGAATTAGGATTGAAGAAAATGTGTGGCCACGCTCAATAGGCCTAACATGTATTTTTAATACCTAATTTGAATATTCATTCTATTTCTAGGCCTAAGTTGAAGACCAACACATGCGAATTTCTATTTTTTTCAAAAAAATCCGAAAATGTTAAAAATGAAGTCTAACACCTTAAACAAATTAATTTATCATATTTTCTAATAAATGTCAAAATTGATGTCTAAAACGAGCAAGGCACTCAAATTTCATGTTTTTTTTATCAAAAAACTCCGTAGTTGAAGCCTGACACTAACATATTTCTATTTTTTTTTAAATCGGAAAATGCAAAAGTGATGGCTAACATCATCAAACAAATAAATTTATATTATTTTCTAAAAAATTCCAAATTTTTTGTATAAACCCAGTAAAATACTCAACTTTCATATTTTCCTAAAAAAAAATGTAAAACAATTACCAAAATTAATGTCTAAAACGAGGAAAATACCCAGTTTTCTTGTTTTCCTTAAAAAAAAACTCCGTAGTTGAAGACCAACACATGCAAATTTCTGTTTTTTTTTCAAAAAATCCGAAATTGTTAAGAATGAAGTCTAACACCTTAAACTAATGAATTTATCGTATTTTCTAATAAATGCCAAAATTTATGTCTAAAACGAGTAAGACACTCAAATTTCATGTTTTCATCAAAAAACTTTTTAATTAAAGCCTAACACTAACAAAATTCTATTTTTTTTTAAAAAATCGAACAAATTCAAAAAAGTTATGTCAAACACCATCAAACAAATAAATTTATATTATTTTCTAAAAATTACAAAATTATTGTGTAAAACCAGCAAAATACTCAAATTTCATGCTTTCCTACAAAATTATTTAATTGAAGACTAACACAAGAGAATTTGTATTTTTCTCGAAAATTTCGAAAAAATACAACAAGTGAAGTCACCTTACAAAAATCAATTATCCTATTTTCTAAAAAATGTCAAAACTAATGTATAAATGAGAAAATACTTAATTTTCATGTTTTTATCAAAAAAATCTGTTTTTTATGACTAACACAAGCGAATTTCTATTTATTTCAAAAAAATTCCGAAAATGAAAAAAATGAAGCCTAACACCTTCAAAAAAAAATTCTCATATTTTTCTAAAAGACGCGAGATTGATGTTTAAAACAAGCACAATACTCGATGTTCATGTTATCCTCCAAAAAGCCTCCGTAATTTAAGACCGTCAAGAACAAATTTATACATTATTATACAAATTCGCAAAAAAAAAAACAAAAAAAGAAGTCTACCGCCTTACAAAAAACAAATTATTCTATTTTTCTAAAAATATCAAAATTGATGTCTAAAACAAGCAAAATACTCAGTTTTCATGTTTTTCTCAAAAAAAGAACTCTGTAATTGAAGACTAGTACATGCATATTTCTATTTTTTTTAATAAATTTCGTAAAAATGCAAAAAATAAATCCAGCACATGCAAAATGATTAATTATCATATTTTTCTATAAAAGTGTCAGAATTGATGTCTAAAACAAGCAAATTACTCAATTTTCATGTGTTTTTGCTAAAAACTAATTAATTGGAGACTAACCAATGCAATTTATTTTTCAAACATTGCAAAATGCAAAAAGTGAAGTTTAACCTAAAAAAATAATCAATAATTATATTTTTTTCTGAAAAAAAGAAAATACCAAAATAGATGTCTAAACGAGCAAAATATTCAAATTTCATGTGTTCCTAAAAAAACTCCATAATTGAAGACTAACACAAGCAAATTTCATTTTTTTCCAAAATTTCAAAAATAATGCAAAAAGTGAAGTATAACAGCTTAAAAAAATAGATTTATAATATTTATTTAAAAATGTCAACATTTATGTCTAAAACGAGTAAACCACTCTAATTTAATGTTTTCCTCAAAATAAACTCCGTAATTGAAGACTAACACCAACGAATTTATATTTAAAAAAACGAGAAATGAAAAAAGTGATCTCGAACACCTTAAAAAATCTCATATTTTTCTAAAAAATACCAAAATTAATATTTAAAATGAGCGGAATACTCAATTTTCTTGTTTTCTACAAAAAAAATTGTAGTTTAAGACCGACACAATTAAATTTCTGTTCTAACAAAAAAAAAACAAAAAAAGGAAGTCTAACACCTTAGAAAAATTCAATGATCATGTTTTTCCAAACGTTTGAATTGAAGAATAACACAATTAAATTTCTTGTTTTTTCAAACGTTTCTAAAAAATGCAAAAAGTGATGTCTAACACCTTCACAAAAATAATCTTATAATATTTTACTAAAAAATTGCCAAAATTGATGTCTATTTAATGTTTTAATTATATTGTACGTACAATGAATTTGAAAATCAATTTGAATTAAATTTCAAATGAAAACAATACAAAATAAAATCATATATATTATCATTTATAAACTTAACATCCGGTATATATGAAAATGATTAAATTTACCTGTTCTAATTTGGTGTGCATGAAACTAAAACTAAAATAAAATTATATTGTACAAAGAATTATATATTATTTATTATTTTCGCATTACTTTTGCGCACTTAAGTAGTATATACAAACAAATATATATATTATTTTTCTTCAAAAATCATGAGTAAATAATTAAATATTGAGTTCTAAATATTATTTTTAATACTAATAGTCCTGATCGGTAAATATGAGAATAATACATTTAACAAATTTCGAACTATAAATATGTGTTGGTGCTAACTGAAGAATTTATTGAAATTATGTACCAACTTATTTTCCTTCCATTTCTATTTGTATTTTATTTTTTAAAATATGATAATTATAATTATTGGTAGGATTTATTAATGTCATATAATTAAACTATTTTTATACGACCGAAAATTAAATACGATTGTTATAGAATTTCATAAAAAATAATATATTTATAGAAGTGAAAATACTTTATTCACTTGTTACATCTAATTTTATGTTTTCATCACACATTTTAAACATCAGACAATCATTGGTTTTGTATGTTCATGCTATCATGCCTTCATGCTATCGTAGTAGATTCTTGCAACTATACAAAACTATGCTAGCAAACACGTCCTAAGTATTTTCATCATTTCTTTTGCAAAAAAAAAAAAAAAAAAGTATTTTCATTATTTTAAATATTATTTTGAAAATTAATTTTGAAAATAAAAACTAAATATTTAATTCATTTAAGACATCAATTTTGATATTAAATGAACGATAATATTTCACCGTATTGTTTCACTATTCAACAAAACAAAGAGCGGGAAAAAAAAGATCCGACAACCCGATAATGTTTATCCCCTTCTTCGTATCAACAAGCGTTCAGCTTCAACCCTTCTTCTCTTTCTCTTGCGGGAAAACAAGAAACGAAAGAAACCCGCCTCCACCCTCGTTATCATTTTCTAACTTAATTTGATGTTAATTTGAATTACTTTTTGTTAAATAGATTGTGATTAGAGAAATGGGTATCAATAATCTTCTCAGATTCATGAAGCCATTCATCGAGCCTGTACATATTAAGAAATACGCTGGCCAAAGGGTAAAATTTTCATTTTATTCCTGCATTCTTCAATTTCGTCCTCATTTTTAAACCCCCACTATCTCTTCTAACGATTTTGTTTAATTTATAGGTTGGCATTGACGCATACTCATGGCTGCACAAGGGAGGTGAATACTTGTTATCAATTCGCTCAATTTAATTCGTAATTTGAGATAATAGTTACTAAATTACTTCAAAATTTCTGCCCTTTTAGCATATTCTTGTAGCTTAGAGCTTTGTACGAAACCCAAGAGCGAGGCGGCAAAGAGATACCTAAAATATTTCATGCATTACGTAAATCTTTTGCAGCATCACAATGTGACACCTGTAGTGGTTTTCGACGGAGGGCATATTCCCTCCAAGTCCGCCACTGAGACCGAGAGAAACCAGTACGCCCAATTTCATCATTATTCTCATTGTTATCAAATTTGCCCTTTCAGACACAAATGAATTTGGATAATATTTGATATTTTTCAATTAATCACAAGTAATTTGATATATTTCGAGTTTTGTAAGGTAAATTATGAAAATTCGACGTATAAATTGTAATTCAATATTTAATATATTAATATAGGAAGAGGGAAAATAATCTTATATTAGCCAAAGAAAAGCTAAAAGAAGGAAACATAAGTGCCGCAATTGACTTTTTTCAAGTAGGTCCTTTATTTTGTTATTTTTTTCTAATTTTTCAAAAATTTGGAGGTTTCATATGAATAAACCACAATTTGTAATTTCTTCTTTAAATGCAGAGAGCAATACATATAACTCCCTCAATGGCTCATCAATTAATTCGGGTAAAAAATAATAAATTTTAATTATACATCAATTTCTTACAATTTTACAATTTGTCCCTTGTAATTTTGCAGATATTGAGATCAGAACAAATCGAGTTTTTAGTGGCTCCATATGAAGCGGATGCTCAATTAGCTTATCTCTCGAATCTCGATGTAAACTCGAGGGGTATTTCTGCAATTATTACCGAAGATAGTGACCTTATTGCATATTGTTGCCCTGCTGTAAGCCCTTTTTACTTAAACGCCCTTTCAAAACCTTCAGATTGTTAAGAGAAATTAATTTGTTTTTTTTTTTTCGTGGATTTTTGTTAGGTTATCTTTAAGATGGATAAGCATGGAAATGGAGAGGAGTTTTTAAAGGAGAGAATTTTTAATAATAATGCAGTTAAAGATGGGCTTTCATTTTCGAATTTTGATAAAAATCTATTTACAGGTCAATATTTTATTGAATTATATCAAAATATTTTTTAATTCTTTTTGTAACTTTTATGTATTTTTTGTGATTTTAACAGGAATGTGTGTTTTGGCTGGTTGTGATTTCCTACCAAATATACAAGGAATCGGTACCAAAAGAGCTTATTCATTAGTCACCAAATACCAAAACTTAGACCGTGTAAATATTAATAATATAATAATAATTTATATTCAATCAATTTTTTTTTTCAAATTATTAAATAAAAAACTTATTTGTTTCTGTTATTTTTGGTAGGTTTTAGCTGTTTTAAGGCAAGATAAGAAGTACAACGTGCCTGAAAACTACGAGGATTCTTTCAAAAAAGCCCTCGCAATTTTCAATCACGCCAGAATGTAATTTTAATTTTTATTATATATTTTAAGCAATATTTTTTTTGTTAATCAGTTAAAATATTTAAATGCAGATATGATTTGGAGAGCGAGTCCTTAAAACCATTAAAGCCTTTAGGGGACGAATTTATGCAATATTTGAATCACGATTTAAATATTCTCGGACCGTATCCTTAATTAATTAACCAATATATAAATTTATTTATTACTATTATTCTTTATTTATTTATTGTGGTTTTTCTTGACTTTTTTTTTAAATTTAAAGAGAAATTGCACCGTCGATTGCAAAAGGAATTGCAGAGGGTTTTCTGAACCCTATCACAAAAGAAGCGTTTAAAATTGAGAAAATTCCTTCGCCCAAAAAAGGAATTAAAAACGCGAAACTTTCAATTTTGAAGGGTCAAAATGAAAATTATTTACAAGTTCCTCCCGTTGAGGATGGTTACATCAGCATTTTTAATTCTCAATCTTCAATGGACGAAATTAATCGTGAGTTGAATTCATAATTTTGTTTTTGTTTTTTTTATGTTTGTTAATAAATAAATGTTTTTTAATGGGTTTTGGTTTGAAATTTTAATAGTTTTTGAGGAGGAAAATTCGAGCGAGATGTTTGCAAAAGAAGCCCTCGCACTCCGTAAATTAATTTCGGAACCGAAAATTTCGAAAAAAGTTGATAAAATTAAAGTCGAAAATAAAGCTAAAGCCCCTGATAATAACCCGTTTAAGAAAATAAAATTATACGAGGCAGAAATTTCGTTGAATAATGATGCATCGAGATCCGTGCACAAAGATGTAACGGCGAAGTCCGTTTTGGATTCTTCGAGCAAGCAAAAAGAGAAGCTTGTTGTAGAAACAAAACCGGTGAAAACGAAAAAGACTAGGGGCAAAAATATAAAAAAGGTTGTTAGCATTGAAGTTAAGAGTGGTAAAAAGGATATAAACGAAAAAGAGGGTATTCTTAAATTTTTCGGGCGGGTATGATTTTTTTCCATTTTTTATTGAATTATTGGAAAAAATGTTGTAATTTTTTTTGCATATTTATCCAAATATTTGGATATTTATTTTTGTTAGAATTATTATCTCCATCAATGTAATATGCGTCTATGAATACTAAGAGCAAATTTTGAGTAACGAGCACAATTAAAAAAAACATTTTGTGACTATTTTGCTCTAATAATCTTTAATGCGTATCTTTCATTTATCAAAAAGTTATTTACTTCATAATATTTCCAAAAGAATTTATTTTCTCCATCAAATTTTCTTTGTGTGAAAAAGAAATGGTTCGATATTCAGAATTAACAATGTTCTACTTTGGATTTGAAATACTGGATTTTGAGTTCTGAATCCTCAGCTTTTCCTTGATATCTTCTGAGATTGCAAATTTCTGGGAATTGAAATCTTGGATTTTGATTCCGAGACTTCAAAAACTTCTCGTCTTTCTCGCACCTTCCCTTCTTCTCCTCACTAAACCCTGCAAAAATCTCAGTTATTAATGGCTTCATCTTCTCAATCGGCAATGGAGATGGATTCTGAAACCGCTCTGGAGCTCGTTAAGAAAGGCGCAACACTTCTATTTCTAGACGTTCCCCAATTTACTCTGCTTGGCATCGACACTCAGGTTCAAACCGTGTAAAACATTTGATTAACTAAAATTAATGACTGTTCTTAATCTTCAGTACGTTTATTATTTGTTTTCTACCATTATTTTTGCAGATTTTCTCGGTGGGTCCGAAGTTCAAGGGCATTAAAATGATTCCTCCTGGTTACCACTTCGTTTATTACTCTTCCTCTAGCAAGTAAGCTCAATTAACCTCCCAATTGTCACAAAGGTTTTTAATTTTCACGAAGATTTTGATTTTCTTAATATAGGGAAGGTAATGAGTTTTCCCCAATTGTTGGCTTCTTCATCAACCTTCATCCATCTGAGGTACTGACTACCAAGTTCTAATCTTTGTTAATTACTATGAAATTTATTATTCTATTTGATTGAAATGAGATTCAATTTGGTTTTGAATTAATTATTTTTGTAGGTAGTGGTACGTAAATGGTACCAAAAAGAGGAAAGGTTGATCAAATTATCCGAAGACGAGGTACATTTATATAATTTGAATCGTGTTATCTTTTCTATAAATCGTAATTAATTTTGATGTATATGAATTCATAACAGGAATTTGGGTACTCTGAATCGGTAAAAAGATTAGAGTTTGATAGCCAATTGGGCCCGTACCCGTTAGACCGGTACGCAGAATGGACACTAATTTCTAATTTCTTATCTCAAACCATAATTGAAAAACTTGGTACGTATAATTTTATTTTTATATTCTCGGTACATTTATCTATCCACTTGAAAAAAACATACAATTTTAATTTTTTAAAATTGTTTTAGAGCCAATTGGAAAAGAAATTACAATAATGCAAGAATCAGAAATCACGAATTTCAAAGCACCCCAAACCGCAACAGAGAGAAGATTAACAGAGCAATTAAAAGGCCTCAAGTGTCCTTCACTCAGTGTTTCATCAGAGAAGACCAAAAAAGGATGTTTTTACACAAATATCCCTCAATTCATCAGAAATAAACGCATTTCTGGTGATAAATTAACCGCATTAAATCTAGATAAGACCGAATTACTCGAAACAATATTAAATAAAAATTATGGAGGCGAAGAAGATTTAATTTTGGGCGAAATCCAATTTTCCTTCATTGCATTTATGGTACTGTTTTTCTTTATTTCATTTTTTAATGTAATATAGTTAAATTGAAAATATATATTTTTCTAAATTATGAAATTTTAGATGGGCCAATCACTTGAAGCGTTTTATCAATGGAAATCATTACTTAGTCTTTTCTTAAGCTGTATTCAAGCTGTAAGTTTATTCAAATTCATATAAAATAATATAATATATTATCTTTGGTCTTTAATTTGATATTTTGTATTCAATGTAGCCTCTTCATACAAGAACACGTCTATTTTCCAAGGTAATATTTAATATTTCAGGAAGTATAATTTAGGAGCCATTTTTAGGGTTATGTAAATTTTTATTATGCAGTTTATGAAGGTAATATACCATCAATTGAAGCACGGTTTTCAAAGCAATTCGAATAAAAAAAGTTTATTCTTAGACGAAGATTGGTTCTCTAAGGATACATTTTTATATCGTCTTTGTAAGGTATACTTTATTTAAATTTTATAAATTCAATTGAATAATATGAAATTATTGAAATTTTGATCAATTTTATTACTTCAAATATCTGACCTTATTTTTTCAGGATTTTTTCCCTCTAATACTTGAAGCACAAGCTGTTGATGGAGATCTTCTTTTATGGGTTAGACCCTGAAAACTATTGTATTTTTATTTTTAAATTAACCCCTCTATTTTTACTGAAATTTGATTTAATGTTTCACAGTCAAGAAAATTAAAGAAGTTTCTAGAGACCACTTTTTCCTGGAATTTTGACCAAAATGCCCTTGATCTCATGGACGAAGAAAATGACGAGGTTTCTTTATTTTATATTCATAACTCATAATCCTCATTCTTTCATCATATGAATATTATAAAAAAAAATAGAAGGGTATATTCGCAAAATAAACATTTTTTATTTTATTTTCAGTATGCACCGGTTGTCATTCCATTTAATGAAGCTTGAATCGAAAGAATATAGTTGTACTTGAAAAATATTTCAAATGATTCACATGTATTAATATTTAAAAGAAGAGAATATTAACAGATCTTTGAAAATATTTCACATGGATTTATCTTCAAGAGAAGGAATGTATTAATATAATTAATTATTGGTAAATTTTTTACTTATTCTCTTTGACTTGGTATCATTTGATGCAGTATGTTCAAAGTATAGTTTCACGTTGATAATGACCAATTATTTAGTATATAGGTTTAAATTAACGTGTCAAAATCTTTTACCTATTCACAAATTTAGTATATAGGTTTAAATTGAAAATTTGTTCACAACTAATAGCATTATATAAACTCCATGTTATTTATCGTGCTGATTAATAAATATTATAGATTGCCAGCCTTGATCGATTAATAATCCAATAATCAAGCCGTGGAGCCCACAAACATGGAAAATCTTCAGACTTCATATATGTTCAAACGATTTTTTATTATTAAAATATATATCAAGTACAAAACTGGTGAAGGCGAACACACTTTCTTGAGTTTGCAATCTGTATATATGAACATATTTATACACAACATGCATGAATATGAAATGAATCTCATAAAGTCTTCAAATCATATATCATCTATATATACATACACGAGGAGAACACACTTTATATACAATCCCATAAAACCTAGTTCATGATCTAGAAAAAGAATTAAAGAAAAATGGAGAAAAATCATTTTCGCTTTCTTATTTGCTTAGCTATAGTACTTGTTATAGGGAAAATACAAGTCGTGTTCGGCGATAATGGAGACGTTGATCTTCTTGATCCGAGTAAGCTCGAGATGTTTGTCGATGAACTCCCTCAAATGCCTACTTTGCGAGGCTATCAGCTCAAAAATGGCGTGCCCATTGCCGGTGATCTCACTATTGGTATCTACGATACAACATGGGTAAGCTCTCTCTCTCTTTCTCTCTCTCGTAGACCAAGATTGTAAATAACAAAAATAATTGAAAACATATGAAATTCCTTTGGATTCTAATTTACATTTTTAAAAGATCATATCATTGTTTCATCATGCAGAAATTTCATCGTGATATACCGTTGACACGAGTTTTTGCTTACGGCACATCCAAAGAGACTGTTAGCATACCGGGACCCACAATTCAAGCCATGAAAGGTATTAATTTTTGTATCCTTGGACTTTCGTATGTATCGATTACATTCGTATAACTAATACACACAAAAATAAATTTCCAATTCCAGATATAGCGACAAATATTACATGGCTCAACTTTCTTCCAACAAAACATTTTCTCCCTTGGGACCCAACGATCATGACTGCCACGTCGTCATATGGAGTCCCCACGGTTGTTCACCTGCACGGTGGGGCCCAACCGGCAGTATCGGATGGCAACTCTCTCGCTTGGTTCACCTCCTCCTTCGCCTCTACCGGTCCTAATTTCACATCTCCAGTCTATTATTACCCCAACTCTCAACTTCCTGGCAATCTCTGGTACGTAAATTCTTGTCATATTATCTTTAAAACATTACAAATTTACCCCTCTAAATTTGATTTGATTTGATTTTCCATCCATGTATAAATGTCTAAGAATAGTATTTCTTTTAAATATGAACATTACATAATTGAGGGAGAAATATGATACAATTAGTAACACAATTTGATTAATTTGTTCGTCCCGTCTTCTTTTTGGGTGACTATAGGTACCATGATCATGCACTCGGTCTGACCCGAGTGAACCTTCTATCCGGTATGATTGGCACCTATCAAATCTCCTCCCCTATTCTCGAGGACCCACTTGGCCTCCCGTGCGGATCCGAGTTTGACAGACATCTCGTAATTTTTGACCGGGAGTTTTACGCCAATGGATCGATTTACATGAACTCGACTGGTAATAACCCGTCAATCCACCCACAATGGCAGCCCGAATACTTCGGACCGGCCATCATTGTCAACGGAAAGGCATGGCCGTTTTTGACCGTCGAGCGAAGAAAATACCGGTTTAGGATATTAAATTCTTGCAACGCGAGATTCTTGGGATTATATTTGAGTAATGGCCTTTGTTTCACTCATATAGGTTCCGATAATAATTATCTTCCGAAGCCAACTACTTCAAGGTATGAATATGCATAAGCATAAAAAATAAGCACACACATATAAATTTATGAAATTGAGATGATACTTCTTAATTAGGAACTTTCTTCTGGCACCATCCGAGATTGCTGATGTCATCATTGACTTTTCGCAATCTACGACTGACGAAGTCGTCCTGCAGAACAACGCAAATTTTCCTTACCCAGATGGTGATTCAACAGACAACATAACCGGCATTGTCATGAAATTTCTCGTCAAAAAACAAGTAGTTTATGATTCTTCGCGAATCCCCATTTCTCTTTTACAGTTCCCCATTGCCAATCCTTGTGAGTCTTCACAAACAAGGTAGGCACAATTTAATTCGTACCCCTATCAAATAATAAATCTCGATATATCACTTATACCCTTAGTAAATGCAGGTACATCACTCTGTACGAGTATGAGAGCGATACGGGCGAGCCAACACATTTGTTCCTAAACGCGAAATCATTTTTAGAACCGGTCACGGAAACTCCAAAAGAAGGAACAAGCGAGATATGGAACATAATAAACCTAACGGAAGATAATCATCCAATACACATCCACTTGGCGACCTTCACGGTTCTCGAGCAAAGAAACATGTCTGGTGTAGACACATTCAGAGAATGCATGATCGAAGTTAATGATGCTTTGAAATGTAATTTGAGTTCGTATTTGACGAATAATTTGTTTTCCGTGCCGAGCTATGAGAAGGGGTGGAAAAATGTGTTTAAAATGATACCTGGTGTTGTGACGACTATTTTGGTTCGGTTTAAACCGCTCGGACCCGAAGAACGGTTCGGTTTCGATGTTACTGCTGAACCGGGCTACGTGTATCATTGTCATGTAAGTAGAGATTCAATTCTAGTTTATTATTACTATAGTTTTCATTCTTAATATGTTAATATGCAATGCTTATATTATTACATTCTTGTATGAAATGTAGATATTGGATCACGAAGATAATGAGATGATGAGGCCAATGAAGCTTGTGCATTAAGTTATAAGATAATGATATTATTTATAATTTTAGGTTAGTAAATGATAATTGTACTTAAATCATTTATTTTTACCTTGAAATAGTCTGTTCTACGTTCTACATTTAGGATTTCTTTTATTTAATTTTGGAAAAAAATTTGTTTTTGGTCCCTAACAAATACCGAAATTTATTTTTACCTTGAACAAGCGATTCCGAAGAGGAGATGGTCAGTGGAGAGAGAACTGGAGGGTAAGGAAGGTGAGGAGGCAGAGGAGGCAGAGGAGGACAAAGAAGAGGTTTGGAAGTGGAGGTAGAGAAGGAAGAGGGAGAGGGAGGAGAAGGAGATGAGGATGAAGAAGGGGAGGCCGAGTTACGGCCATGGCGAGAGGTGGAGAAGAAGGAATGGAGACCACGAGAGAGAGAGAATCGCGAGAGAGAAAGGGAGGAAGAGCGCTGTGTGAGAGAGAGAGCGTTGTGAGAGAGGGGGGGATAAGTTAATAAACGGGTCGGGTTTTAGTGATGGGTCGGGTTAAAACATTCCGGATCGGGTAGAAAAATAGGTATAAAATAACATGATTTAACAGCTCTTTAACTGGGGGGCACGAGTTATTTGACGGAGGGGACAAATCGAACAAAAATAACAAGTTTATGGGGGCAAATAGAACCAAAAAAATAATCAGGAGCAAGTTGAACATTTCGGTATTTGTTAGAGACCAAAAACAGACTTTTTCCTTTAATTTTCCTTTATGAAAAGAAAGCTTAACGATTGTCTATGATATACAAATGGGGTTGGAAATTTGACATTTTGGTGGGATTTGATTTATTTATTTTTTGAAGGAACTTCCTTTGTATTAATTTTCCTTCAAGGAAGAGCTATGGCTCTTCATTTGTATTAAAATAAAAAAAAGTTGAGATGCAATATTTACAGAGAATATGAATTGTAAATTTACATGAAGCTTAACGGATATATCCAGAGTGATGACACTAGGGATGTCAAAGAGACGGGACGGGTTCGGGTAAGCCTCCTCATATTCGAATCCGAATTTTCGGATGTTATCCGAATCCGAACAAAAATACTCGCGAGTAAAAAATCATATCTGAACCCGAACTCGCGGGTAACGGATATATCTGAACCCGAACCCGCGGGTAATGGATATACCCGAACCCGTTATCCGAAAATCATCAATAAAAAATAAAAATAAAAAATCTGAGAAATTATTATACAAATACGTTACAATCACCAATAATTTTAAAATACATAAAACAAGCAACTTTTACAAATATATTAAAAATCCAAATATTACAAATAATTAATCCATAAAACATCCAAAATTTTCATATTATTGGATATTTTCAGATTTTCTCGGGTATTTCTCGAATATTTTTCGAGTTCGGATTCGGATCGGGTATTTTTTTCGGATAATTGGTATACCCGCGGATAAAGATTTATCCCTGAACCCGGAACAAGTATTACCCAACCAGCGAATAATTTTTTCGGGTATTATCTGCGGATTCGAATTTTACCCGACCAATTGACATTCCCAGATGAAACCTGGAAGATTCAAAATTATGTGAAATGACCATAAAGGTAAATGGCAACTTTAATGTGATAAATGAGAAGATGAAAGTTTTTCAAGGGAAAAAATAGAAAGATTTATATGAATGGAAAGATGATAAAATTGAGATTGTATAATCGGAAGGCTGTAAGTTTGGGATGCTTTTTTGATTCTTGTAATTTATTTATTTGTATATTTTATTTCAATATTGGAACGATCACAATTGAATAAATTATCAATTTCTTTATAAATTTGGAATATTTATTTTGTTTATTACGATGAATTGGTAGATGTGGAAACTATAATGAGATAAAACATGATGTATGATAAAATTAGGATGGCCGATGGTCTATGTTGCACGGAATCGTATTCGATACGATACGGATACGGCGATATGATAATTTTTAAAAAATCATAGCTACGAATACGACTATATAATTATTATTTTAATATATTTATATTATATATAATTAATAAATAATTAAATAATTAAATAATAAATTGATAATATTTTAAAATTAAATATCATGACAATAAATAAAATTAACCAAATAATACAAATATCATAAAAATATCCTAAACTTATTCTAGAAATATCCTAGAACTAATCTAGAAGTATCCTAGAATTAATCTAGAAATATCCTAGAAGTATCATATATGGTTTATTTAAAAATATCATGGGCTAAAATATATAATGGGCTGAAGTATCATAAATGGAGTATCACAGCCGTATCCTGGCGTATTCCCGCCCTATCGGAAAAAAATAAATATTAAAATATTCGGATACGTCACGTGAAGTATCTGAAGGAAATACAGTTTCGGATCAACCGTAAAAGTGTACACAAGGATAAACGAATGTAAGCGTATATTCGTGGTCATATCTTTCAGTAGGAAAATCCAATTTGAATGGTTCAAATTGGGTTAGATAGATAATGAGATTATCTGCAACCTTCATGTAGAAATATATTTCATATGAACGAAGTATAAGTGTCGTTTCTATGAAATACCGAAAGGGTGCAACAGTATGACATACAGTTAGTAAAACAGTCATAACATTTTCATACGAACTCCAATTGGGCCAGGCAAAATTGGGTTGGGTAGATAATACGATTATCTACAACTTTCCGGTAGGTTGCTTTTCTATCAGAGGAATTTACCAATTTCGTATGGACAGAATACTGAACAGGTTCATGCAGTTTTCTGTGTGAAAGGGTGTATATTGGATATACATGACTTTTGGCCCATCCTTATCCTATGTGATATAAATAAGATGTTTCTCTCTCTTCTATTCAGACCAATTCATTCAGTCCAACATTTGGAATTAATAATATTAATCCAGAATATTGAGAGTCTTCTTTCTAAGAGCGAAAGAGTGCAAAGAGAGAAAACCGAGAAAAAGAGTTTTTCTCGGTGTAGAGAATCGATCTAATCAAGCAAGTTCGCCGGTGCAGCGTCTAGGCAGTTGCACCCGCGACCGACGAACTCCGAATCACGGTGGATACAAGTAGAGGAGCGACACTTGTGGCTCTTCGATTGTGATCAAACCGAAGGAGCAAAACTGTCGGCTGCGGAAGAGTGTGGACGTGGGACGCACGAAAGACAACCGGAGGCGTGTCAAGACGGTGGGAGACGTGTGGTATGGGACGCACGGACTAGTCACCAACGTGACACCGGAGAAGGAAAGGATGCGAGCGATCAACCCGTCGTGCATGATCAATTTCACGCTGGTAATCGTCTATCCTTCTATTGCATCGTACCCTCGAACTAATGGCGTGATCTTGGATTTAGGGAACCGGACCGGGCCTTCATATCCGTTGCGCGGGCCCGGGGTCGGGTGAATTCCCAACAGTATCCGATACGTATCCAAGTCGTATCGCACCCGTATCCGTATCGGATACGTGTATCCTAAGGATACTTCTGCATTTCCGAAGTATCTTTTTAACATAGCCGATGGTGTTATTGCAAGAGCTAACATGACTTAAGTACTAGCAATTTATTTTGTTTGCTAACAAATGACCTTTATACCCTATTTATTTTGATTGTTATTTATTACAATAGTAGTGTTATTATCTTCCCTATCATGCAAATATTTTTTTTTTAATATTATAAATAATAAAATATAATAAATATAGACACATAAATAACTCAAATTATTCACACATTCCATTTTTTATCTTAACGATGTCCGTGATTTTATATCTTCATTTAAAAAATGATATTTAGTCTTTGTATACGTAAAAAATGTCTTATTATTATTATTATTATTATTATTATTATTATTACTAAGACATGTCATATTTATATTTCTCAATTCCAATATATATTTATTGAAAATAATTGCACTAATTGATAAGTGTAATAAATATCAATAATCATTAATAGGGGTATAATGGCATTTGATAAAAAAAAAATTAAATCGCTTTTTATTTAGTCATGTTAACTCTTGCAATAGCGTCGCCCTAAAATTATTGGCAGTTACTAAAGATTTTTATGTGAATTCATTCAATCTTAAATTATATTAATTGATTAAATGAATAATTATACTTTTTTGAATTTTAATGTAGCTTCACAACAATTTCATTTGAACGACTATAAACCGGTTTAATGCCAATCGGCCCATAGTCTAGTTTTTTATTTCAATCCCGTAGGTCATTTCCGTTAACTCAATTCAAAAGAATTACAAAAAATAGAGATATAAAATCTCATTACAAGACTTAATTCCATTAAATAAACAAAAAATCTCCCAAACTAAACTAACTTCACAATTTGCTCCATTTTGTTATGACATTTAGATCAATGTTTGGATCCTCGGTTTCTTGAAGACTCCAAAAAGTAGAAAAATTTCTCTTAAAAATTATGAAAAATATATTTCTAAATATTTGGGATAAGATAAACACAAACTAACATAAAGAAAAAGAAGAAGAAGAAACAGAAGAAAAAGAAGAAATAAAAAACATTGAAGAAGAAGAAGAACGAGAGATGAGCAAGATCAAGTAGAAAAATGAAGATAGGGGAATAGAAATAGAAGAGAGGGAGAAAAGATACGAGGAAGGAGATAAGAAAGATCAAGAGCTAATGCAAATACCCGAAAATCCAAGAACTGCAAGAAATGTGACTAGAAAGTTCGACCACCACCATAAAATCCGGCCATCATAAAATCCAATCACCATGAAAAGAAAGCGCAGGTGAATAAGCTAGGGGGGACGCCTCCATCTTCTTGGGTTTCATCCAACCTAGATCTAGGACTTTTGCTTTCTCCTTTTTTGCTCTTTCACAACCGCCGAAAACTCATAGCAGTTTTTAGTCCATAACCTAGTCGATTGAGCGTGAGACACAAAAAATCATATGTTGTGAGAGTTTGTAGGTTCAATCTCCATTAACATCAATGGATCAGGAACATATGAATCTTTTTCATTTATTATCAAACAAAAAAATGGTCTAATAAGATAAAGAGTCAGAGAGACATCCGCAAGTACCTGTTGGTTATTCTCGTTTACCAGTTATCTCGTTTATCACCTCCATGTTTATGAGGTTATTCATTCCATTTGCCCCCATCTTTATTTACTAGCTTGTCCATACATCTAAACAATAATCATATAAAATTTTGAACTTCAATGTGATCCAATTACCCCTCTACTACCTTAAATTCGCGAAAAAAAATCTAATTAACCACCAAATTATTAATTATTTTTTTTTTAAAAAAATAGTAGAGTGGATTGGAATGCTCCACATCCATTTTATATTTATAAAACGTATTAAAGGATCCAATATGAATTTGGGGTATCTAACAATATAGAATACCCTAACTCCTCCTTTATAAATCATATAGTTTTATGTCTCACATACATACATTAACTCCCCTTGATTAATATAAACTAGCAATAACCCGCGCAATAATTGCGCGGGACTTCATACCTTTTTTTTATATTTTTTTGTATAATTTGTTCAAATAGAATTTGGACGGGTACGTTTAAACTCAATTATATAATCATGTTGTGTTTGCAAATATATTAATATATATAAATACATTATAATTAATAAAAGTTCACGAAATTTGTTATGATATATGCATTATAATTAATAAATGTCCATGAAATTGGTTCATCATTCTAAATTCACACAAAATAAATAAAATATAACATGTTATAATTCAAACAAAATCAAAGTTTCAAAACAAATAAAAGAAAACCTTGAATAATACACATAAAACCAAAATATATATTTAAAATGTAATCCATTAACATAAAAAATATTATTATTTTTAAAAAAATAACACAATTCTAAATTATACCGTAAGAAATAAACAATTGAGTCCTAGTTTTATACGGGGATTATATACGGAGCCTCAATAACACAAAAATAACATCCTTGATGAAGCGGCATGAGAGAATTAAGTAGGTCGATTAGTATTATTGATTGACTAGATCAAGGATTTAATTGATCGTTTAATTGAATTGACACGTCAATTAACATTTACTAATATTAACATATTATAAATTATTGACGTGTTAATCAAATGCGTCAATTAACATTTAATTGAGTCAATTATAAATGATAATCAATTCATTTTGTCACCTCATCAAGGATTTGTGATGAGTTTGGAGGCTAATTATATTTTTCTTACATACATGGGTATAATTTGGATTGCAATAAAAAAAACAAAACAAAAAGTGTGACACCTGTCAATCTCTCATGATATGTTCTAAGTTATAACTATTGATTGATATATTGTATCAAATTCTATCCCTATTACATTTATAAAATCCAAAATGTAAATCCTCTTCATGTGCAGCTCAAAAAACCTTCTTCTCGTGAAAATTATTTCCTGGATTTTAACAAAACCAGTAAATATAACTTGCAAAAACCCTAAGCTATAAGGGGAGTTCTATCATACACCCTTTCAAAATGATATTTTGGGTATTTAGAAGGGTGTATCGTAAAATTACTTTTTATAGATATTTTTTTTCTTTCATGAACAATTCAAATTTCCTATTTAGCATATCATTTATTGATAAATACACTTGAAAAATTACTTTAAATACTCGTTAACTGATAATTACACAAAATACCTTTGAAAATTGATGTATCATGAGCAGAATGGGTGTATGATAGAACTCCCCAAGCTTATAAATACCTCAACCCTTGTTAAGTTTCTCTCTCTTCTCTCTTCTCTTTTCCCTATGGCCGCCTCTTCCTCTTCCTCTATGATGATTCTTCTTGTTCCATTGCAGCACCAAATTATTAATTCAAATACAAAATCGTATTTGTTAGATTTTAATGAGTAAATAAAAAATATTCGATGGTCATTTATCCATTGATACCAATGAGGCTTAAGTCCACAATCTCTCACAATATATGATTTTTTTTTTGTTAGATTTTCAATGAAAAAAAATGTGAAAATTGCTAATTATACCCTAAAGGCCTAAAAATGCCAAAACAGAAAGATCGGATAATGTCTGAAACAGCCCGTTAACACGATAAAGTCCCCAAAAATGTTAATAAATTAAAAAGAATCATCCAAATTAAACACAAAAAATCTGCCATGATTATTTGCTTCGCCAGCAATATATTAATACATTGAAATTGTAATGAACTGTTTGTGATACATTGAAATCAAACTTTTCTTCAAAATACACAAAAAATGTGAAAATTAATACATTGAAATCAAACTTTTCTGCCATGATTAAAGATACACCTTTTTTACTTCGCCAGCAATATAAACTCTGCTGTTTGTGATATACCTTCATGCAATTGTAATGAACTGTTTTTATTTGCTTCCAAAGATTTTGCTTCAAAATACACCATTTTATAATATAGGGAAGTTCTATAATAGACCCATTTTTTTTTATCATGGACCATTTTTCAAAAAAATATTTTAAAAATTTTAGTTATTTATTAATTAATTATACAAAATTTATGTTTTGGATATCATTAAATGATAAATATACACTAGAATTTTACAAAGAAAATCATTATTTAACAAATATTCGAATTTTTTTTTTTTTTTAAATGAGTTTATGATAAGAAAATAGGTCTATTATATAACTCCCCTTATATATCACTAGCATTACCCCCGCGCAATTGCGCGGGGCTGTTCGGGTTTATAAGTAATGTAGTTGAAAAAAATTGTTGTTCATTTTGTGTATGTGACTTTCTTTTTGTAATCATTATTATATGTGTAATTTAGTGTGTTGTGTGCGAGTGAAATTTTGTAGCAAAAATCGTTTGAATATTTTAAGAGCCGGATTTCTTGAATAATTCAAACGGTTATTGCTAAAAAAATTATCTATATTTTATACTTCGTAAGTAAAATAAGGAAAAATAACGAATGAGTCGTCATGAAATTTATTAAGAACATAATAGTTCATAAAACATTGCTGAAAAAAATAGTGTTTTTAATTTCACAAATCCTTAATTTCGTTACATATTTAGCACAAATATTTTTCGTCCTTTGTGTGGTCAGCCAACAACAAAGTTTGACGATGTCATCGCTAACCGTTTCGTTCGAACCTTTAATTTAAATTATGTCATGATTATTCGCACATCCATGATTTGGTATATTTTTAACCCCCTAATTTTTTTTGGATATTATAAAAAATTCTCTGTCTTTTCGTAAATTCTCAAAAAAAAAAACTCTTTACCAAACTTTTATTTTAAAATACACCTTATGGATGATATAAATTTTTTTTTCCCCAAAATACCCTCCAAATCTCATATGTAATAATTAAAATTTATTTTTGTTATTTTTTATTAATTTTAAGAAAATTCATAAACACTTCTTAACACGTAGTGATTTAAAAAAATTTAAATTATTACATATTTTGTTTATATAATTTTAATATTACATTCTTTATTCATAAAAAAACTAACATTAAATGATAATAAATAAACATCTTGCAAATATATTCATAGAAAATATCTATTTAAACATCTATTTTTTATTTTAGTTTTCTTTTTATGTATTTTTTAATAGTTTTGTGATATTTTATTTTTAAATATTTGCAAGATGTTCTTTTATTATTATTGTTCAACTTATTATAATTTTATTTTAGTTTTTCAAGAAAAATAATAAAGGACAAAAATGTAAATTTTAAAACTTCGAAGGACCAAAATGCAAATATAAAGGACCAAAATGTGAAAAAAAGACCAAAATATAATTTTTTTTAAAAAATAGGACCAATTTGAGGCCCCTGGACTAAAATGTAAATTTCAAAACTTCGAAGGGCCAAAATGCAAATATAAAGGACCAAAATGTAAAAAAAAAGGACCAAAATGTAATTTTTTTCGAAAAAAGGACCAATTTGTAAATAAAAAAGGACCAAAATGTAAGAAAAATATTTTTTTTTACAAATAGGCCCCTGATGACGTGGCTGCACCAGACAAGAAAAATAATAAAGGACCAAAATGTAAATTTTAAAACTTCGAAGGACCAAAATACAAATATAAAGGACCAAAATGTGAAAAAAGGACCAAAATATAATTTTTTTTTAAAAATAGGACCAATTTGAGGCCCTGGACTAAAATGTAAATTTCAAAACTTCGAAGGACCAAAATATAAATATAAAGGATCAAAATGTAAAACAAAAAGGACCAAAATGCAAATAAAAAGGACCAAAATGTAAAACAAAAAGGACCAAAATGTAATTTTTTTTCGAAAAAAGGACCAATTTGTAAATAAAAAAGGACCAAAATGTAAATTTCAAAACTTCGAAGTGCCAAAACTCAAATATAAAGGACCAAAATGTAAAAAAAAACACCAAAATGTATTTTTTTTTCGAAAAAAGGACCAATTTGTAAATAAAAAAGGACCAAAATATAAAAAAAAAAAGAAATTTACAAATATGTCCCTCATGACGTGGCTGCACCAGGCTAGAAAAATAATAAAGGACCAAAATGTAAATTTTAAAACTTCGAAGGACCAAAATATAATTTTTTTTTTAAAATAGGACCAATTTGAGACTCTGGACTAAAATGTAAATTTCAAAACTTCGAAGGGCCCAAATGCAAATATAAAGGACCAAAATGTAAAAAAAAAGGACCAAAATATAATTTTTTTTCTAAAAAGGAACAATTTGTAAATAAAAAAGTACCAAAATATAAAAAAAAAAAAAAATTTACAAATAGGCCCCTGGTGACGTGGCTGCACCAGGAGGCAGCAAATCCCCTTGCATTATATATTAGATGAAATGTAAATTTTAAAACTTCGAAGGACCAAAATGCAAATATAAATGACCAAAATATAATTTTTTTTTAAAAATAGGACCAATTTGAGACGCCTGGACTAAAATGTAAATTTCAAAACTTCGAAGGGCCAAAATGCAAATATAAAGGACCAAAATGTAAAAAAAAGGACCAAAATGTAATTTTTTTTCCGAAAAAAGGATCAATTTGTAAATAAAAAAGGACCAAAATATAAAAAAATATATATATTTTTTACAAATAGGCCCCTGGTGACGTGGCTGCACCAGGAGGCAGCAAATCCCCTTGCATTATATATTAGATAGACTAGGACAATATCCCGCGCTTCGCTGCGGGGTATATTATTTGATAAGAAATAATATAATAAGCAAAAGTAATAATTTTATATATTATTTGATATATTTAGAATTGGTACGAATCAAAAATATTATAATAAGCACAAAAAAACGCAGTTTGGTATCAATCAAAACTGTTATAATAAGCCAAAAAAAATAATAATACCAGCTCAGACTAACAAAAAGTATTTTTGTGTGAATAGTATTTTGTTAACAGTAAAATTATAGTATACAAATTATTTTTATTAATACGATGAAAACTTCAAATATTTTATTTAGAACACAAGACATATGCCAATTATATTTATTAATACGATGAAAAATTCAAATATTTTATTTAGAACACAAGACATATGTCAAATAAAATAAAATTCAAAAAAAAAAATAAAAAAAAAAAAAATTACCGGGATGAACAGTAGTTGAATGAACAGCACAATGGTGAACAGTATCTTTGAACAGAGAACAGTATAGATGAACAGTGCCTGGGTGATGTGGCCTCACCATATCTCTAGTATCCAAAAATTAATGGGAGGGGAGAATATGTAATTGAGATATTTTTTCAGCCCAAGGCAATTGATGCTTAGGCAGGGAAAGCAAAATGAAAAGAAAAAAATATACGCATCTTATTTATTATACAAAGCAAGGAACATGATACAAAAATTTAATTAGTTTGTGCAACAGGATTACATAGCTAGCACATTTTCTAAATCCTATCACGTATTGCTGAAGTGATCTGACGAAACCACACATTCCATGGCTTCATACGACTTCGATAATACAATTCTAAATTATGACAGATTTTTCAAATAAAAATCACCAGTAAATTTGAAGACTTGTGTTTCATCAACTGATGTTTCGCTAACTAAGTTCGCAAACATGTTATTTCTGTCAATAATTGAATTCCAACATGGTTTTAGCAATTTCAATCTGGTGCGTGACTGAGTAAATGATGCATTTTCTTGTGATTTGCTCTTACAATCTCTACAAAAAAAAGTACAAAAAGTGAAAAACAAATGGTTCTGATTGATTTTATCAGACGGCCAAAACAGCGGTAATAGGAGAGTTTTTGCAAATTTAAAGATAAATGCAAATGAATTTAATCTAGATTTTTATTATGATTTGCTCTTACAATTTAGAGATTCTAGACTTATACTTCCTACCACAGTCACAGATCATGGAGCGGGATACTCCTATGATAAATAATAGTGAAATCTAGTTAATGCTAACAGATATCATCTCTTTGTAGGGAATATCACTTTCTTTGCAGACTTAATTAAGCTGCATGCCTAACAATATCCGGCAAGTCCTTGGAATAAAAATCAATGCACAACAAAACTGATTTTAGAACACAAATCAGAGTAATTGAGCGCTCGTCCAAATAAAAAACAACAAAACTGATGACGACATTTTTTCAGCGTTTGCTTTGTGCGACTCTTCTCGTTTTGGTTGTGACATGTCAAACCCAGCCAGCCTCAGCCCTGCCCCAAGGCCAGTGAACCAACGTAAACGATTTTAGAAATGCTATTTATCGGGAAATCGATAAATGCGATGAAATCATAAATGGAAAGGAAGAGTGGATATCTAATGGGGTTTCCTAGGTTGACTTGGTTAACTCTTTTTTCACCGTTTAACGTGTACACTGTTTATCATGTGTTAAATTCATAGTAATTCTAATAAATTAGGTTTTGATTTTTTTTTTTTAATTCTCTGTAAATAACAATCACAAAAAATAAACAAAAGATATCAGAGATCACGCAAGTACAAACAACACAACAAGATGTAATCAAATGGAGATGGACATCCAATGGTCAATTTACGGTTAAGAGTGCATATCTATTCATGATTAAAGGAGTGAATACAGTCTCATAAGGCCAATATATGGAGAATTAACATATTGCCCAAAATAAAGTGTTTCGTTTGGCTTTGTTCTTTGAACAAGATACTCACATTGGACAATTTGAGAAAGAAAGGCTGGCAATTGCCAAACAGGTGCGTGTTGTGCTTGCGAGATGAAGAAACCCTAAAGCACATAATTGGGTTATGCCCATATATGGTGGCTGTATGGACGACAATAGACACTTATTTCCACATCAATCAACTAAATGCTCATTGTCTAATAGACGTAATTTTGGACAAACAAGTGCCAAAACAACACAAACCAATTATGATGCAGGTGTGCTTCGAAATATGGAAAGAAAGATGTCAAAGAATATTTCAAGGTAAATTCTCATCACACATACAAGTGGTTAAAAGGATCAAAGAAGAAGTAACATTGCATGAGCGATTGATGAAAAAGAAGCCAACAAGAGCGCAACTAGAAGAAATAACTTAGACCAAAAATAGGTTATTAGATAGTAGGCAGGAGTGAAGCAACAAAACCGTGTAAATAATACAAACTCATGTTCTATATTATTTTTTTAATATAGCCTGAGTGCGGGTCTAAGAACCCGTCTCAGTTAATCAAAAAAAAAATAAACAAAAGATCAGAAAAATACAAATAAAAATATTTTGTTTTTTAATTGTCTCTGTAAATGTCAATTACTCACTGCCAAATTGAATGAAGACTATTATTTCTAGAAACTAAAACGTAGTTTACTCATTCTAAATTAAAATTCTAAATTTTAGCCACTGTACCAGATCGAGAAAGCCAAGTCAGTCAATCGCAGATCGAGAAAGCCAAGCACATATTCAGTCGCAGATTGAGTACTGAGTAGAGTAGTGTCGCAATCGATCAAGAGAGAGAGAAGAGTGAGTACCTAGTCCCGACTCTGACTCTGAGTAGCCTCGTCAATCGATCGATCGAGATCGAGAGAGAGAGAGAGAGAGAGAGAGAGAGATTGAGTGAGTGTGAGGCCGTGAGCACGTGAGATGAACGAGAGAAGATTAGATTTGGGCCAAAAAATAATTTGGGCCTCAAAATTTAGGCTGAAAATAATAAAAATAACCAAAAATCCATCACGTTTGATGCAAAAAACGACCGTTTTTTTTCACAAAAAAACTGTCAAACACATTAAAAAAACGTTTGACCATTTTATCAAACCGTCTTGTAAAAAACGGAACGTTTTTCCACCGAAACACCATTTTTTCACCGTTTTTCACAACACTGATTGCAGGTTAAATATTTGATGTTAAGGATGGTAAATGTCATCATATTTGGTGTTAAGTCTAAAATAAAATACAATAAATATTGTAAAGAATATTGTAAAGATTAGATGCTGGATGTGCAATATTGGTGTTAAGTGTGTTGAGTGTTAAATATTAGACATCGAATATTTTAGTAATGAATAAGATATTTATATTGAATTTCAGATTTGGTTAACAATGGATGTTAAATATTGTTCATAATATGATACACGTAACGTTAAATATTAGATACTGAATGTTAAATGTTGAATATTATTTTGGTATTTATATTGGATTTCAAATAAATCTTCGTATAGGATGTCAAGCAAGGTTAATATTGGATGTTAAGTAATGGTACATGCCATCATATTTACTGTTAAGTCTAAAAATTCGGTGTTAAATATTATACATTGAATATCTTAGTATTGAATAAGATTTATATTGAATTTCAGATTTGGTTAATAATAAAAGTCAAATATTGTTCATAGTATACTATGGTACATTGCCATCATGTTTAGTCTCGAGTCTAAAATATTTGGTGTCAAATATTACACAATATTTTTTTCAAGTATGGTAAGTGTTGAATGTAAAATATTATTCTTATTACATTCCTACTATATTAGATGTTAAATGTTAATAAGAAATGAATATTGATTTTTGGTGTCAAATATAGACTATATAGTCAATTTTAAATGTTAATGTTATGTGAACTTTTTGTTAACAAATATTAAATATTAAATATTACGTAACCTTACATTTCTGATGCATTCTTATTACATTCCAATCATATTAAATGTTAGCACTAAAATGAAACAAGTCAAACACAAAAATGAAAAGAAAGAAAAAACAATGAAAGAACAATGTCTGCAAAATTTGTAATGTATGGAAAAAAAGTGAGAAGAAGGAAAAAAGAATTAAAATATGCAAAAATAAGTGGACAAACCTGGAAAAAATGAGAAATTCTTCTTAATGTCAACAACAAAATATTAAATGAAAGAGAAGAATCAACCATAATCTTGGATTTTTATAAGAAAATAAAAACAGTAAAAGTAGTTTCAAGAAAAAGAAAAAAAAATAATGAAAATTACAATTCATTTCTTCACCTCAGCAAAACAAAATAAAGGTTGCCATTTTTTGTTTTAATAAAGCTCTAGACAACAATGGTGAGGGTTTTGAAATTCAAATTTGAATGAAAAAAATAGAAAAAAGAAGAAAGTGATGTCCAGAGTTTTGTTATCGGGTCTCGAGGTGCACAAAAAATGAGGTGCTGGTACATGTCATTGTCATAATAAGTACACATGATTTAACACCCAATATAAAAGAGATAGTGGGGACAACTTACATTTGTATTGGGCTTCGGTTTAACAGCATGACACTTGATTTAACCGCATGATCTCCAGGAGAAATTAGGGGGATATGCAACATTCTCCTAAAAAAAATTAGAGTTATCACCACAAAAAACGACCATAAAGCTATTCTTCACCTATCCTCACACCTTCACCAAAATACTACGCATATTATTATTAGGGAAATTATACCATGCGGCCATGCCCCCCAAACCCATCACAACGCCCACGATTTCAATACATTTGTTTTTTTTGGGTTGGGTGTTAATCCCCAACTCCAATTTGCACCCCACCCTCTCTCCAAATTAATTAATGCTTCGAATTAACAGTTAATTGTGAGTAAATTAACACCTCATATTAGTACCTAATAATTCATTAATTCAATTAACAGTTAATTCGAAGCATTGTTAATCGAGTGGGTAATTTTTGGGAGATGGATAGGATATCAAGGATGTGGTGATGGGTTTGGGGGTACGGTAAATGGCCTCTTATTATTATTGATGATGTTGTTGTTGTTATTGCAATTATTATTATTATTATTATTGATGATGATGTTGTTGTTGTTGTTATTATTATTATTATTATTATTATTATTATATAATACCATCATTTAATATAATATAATCTAATATAATGCATTGCAATATAATACAATATAATAGCATAAGATGTGATATAATATAAGCGAAATGATGTGATATATTATAGTGTAATATAGTATATTATAACATAAGATAATGTAATGTAATGTAATATAATATAATGTAACATAACTTAAAATAACATAGTATAATATAATATAATATAATGTCAATGTAATGTAAAATAATATAATGGGGAATTATATCATACACCCTTTTACAAGGGTATTTTGGGTATTTTAGCAATTAATTATATTTGTAAAAGGGTGTATCATAAAATTTATCTTTTAGGGGAGTTCTATCATACACCTTTTTAAAAGGGTATTTTGGATATTTAGAAGGGTATATCATAAATTTTATTTTTTATGGATATTTGTTTTTGCATGAATAATTCAAATTTCCTATTTAACCTATCATTTATTGATAAATATACTTGAACATTTACTTCAAATACTCATTAGTTGATAATTACTAAAAAATACATTTGAAATAGGTGTATCATAAGCAAAAAATGTGTATAATAGAATTCCCCAATATAATATAACGTAAACACTTTATATTTGAACCATATTCATTTTAAATTTATAAGCAAAAAAAGTATTTTGGTCATTTTAAAATATTCTAAATTCACGCTATCCCAAAATTTATGCATACGACATTATCAAATATCATTCCAAAATTAAAGGATAAATAAAAGTAACGCATTGTTCCTCGAAAAATTTACACCTACCTTATGTTAGGACGGCGACGATCCGGCACCGTCCGTGAATAAAATAATTCAATTAAATTTATTCCGTACAAAACGGACCGTAATAACTATGTGAATTCAACCGAATAATCTTAATTAAAACCGTACCTTAACCGTATGCGGAAGCGTATGAAATTTGTCCGAATTGATGTCGCGCCATCATTGTCGTTGCGTCCATGAAGCCTTAGTTGCAAGAATGGAATTCCAAGTACTTTATGATGTCCAATTTAGAGTCCTTTTGTTTTTCTCTAATGGATCTCTCTCTCTAATCTTAATGGGGCAGATTTAAGAATGGATTTTCATCATCATATGTACTTGGGACCAAATTGCTTATATAGCCACAAGACATCTTTTCACAAAGACATGCCTTTTGGGCTCAAAATGTGGATCTTCTAATTCAGCCCATCATAGAAAATAGAATCACCACCCACAATATTCTACACATCAAAAGGCCCACAACTTAATTGACACATTTAATGCTTAATTTATTAACTAAAATTGATCACTAAATTGTAAGCATTCAAATGACAATATTACAACACATAATATTTTACATATAAGTCCAATGTTGGAATAATGTTCCAACAATCTCCCACTTGGACTATATGTAATTCCTTATAATTACGTATTGAACATAAACCGAAATACGCGTACTTGTTTGTCATGAAACTTTATGTGTCCCTAACCAATTCCGTCCATCAATAATATCAACGTAGGATCATAATAATTGTACAAATATTTACTCCCACTATAACCGAATATCCTTAACCGAAATTACACCCATATAAGCAACGTCTTGCTTATATAACATATTGGGTAATTATACCTTATTGGAATTTGTACCAAAATATATGATAGACAAATATTACTCTGAATTTCTATACTTTCTCTACAAAATTCATCTCAAAACAAAAAAGATGATTTTGTTATAAAACCAAAAATATATATATACCAATATCAATGTTCTTGAGATGTCTAAGTTTGTCTTTTCGGCTAAACAAAAATTGTAGCCGTATTTCCCCCCGCAACCAAGACATCATTAAAGAACCATATTTCCAATAAATGTGAGTACCGAATTAATGTTAAAAAAATAACTATAATCAAGCATTGTATTGCTCACCAAAATAACCGAATAATAATAATAAATTTAATTAAAGGTTATCCCCATCATCAAGATATCCCTTTTCCGTTAATATTTTGACTTTGGCCAATCATATTAACTTCTTATTAATATCTTGGTGTAGTAATCAAGAATAGATAATAAATTAACGTGTCAATAAATTAACCTTCCTTTGGGCCGATTAAATAAATCACACGTAAAACCGAATAATTATCACACACTTATTACCACAGATGCATATGAAATTATATTAAATATTGCCTTCCTTTGGGCCGGTCAATATTTAAATAATATCATACACATATCCTTTTATATTTTAAAATATAATTAATTTCAACAAGAGAGGTCACTTTGGCGACATGTTGCTGACCTTAATTAATCTTAAAACACATATATCTTGAACCTTTTAATTAATCTTTAAATTATACCTTATTATGGACAATTTCCTTAAATTTAATATTCAAAATTTTAATATTTTGAATTTTAATATCCATAATTTCCATATTCAAAATTTCCATATTTAGAATTTCCAAATTCTCCAAATTCGGAATTTTCCTGCTCCGGATTTCAAAATTCTGAATTTCCAGATTCGGAATTACTGATTCCAGACTTTGAATATCCAGAATTTATGTATTCCAGAATTTTATTGTCCTGAATTTTCAGATTCCAGGTTTTATATATCCTCACAAAAACAGAATTTGAAATCCTAAATTAAAATCCCACTTTTTATTTCCCAGATTTCTAAACTCGGAATTTGAAATACCCTAAGAAAACCAGGATAAAGAATCCTAAATTTATTTCCTGGTTTTTGTTTTCCATATTTTCAAAATCCAAACCTTAAAATCCGGGATTCTATATCCCGATTTTTAAATCCATACTTTAAAATCCTGGATTTTATATTCTAATTTCTAAATCCAGACTTTAAAATCCAGAATTTGATATCCTGATTTTATACTTAGAATTTGTAATTCCGGATTTTTAAAAACTTAAAAAACCGGAATGTCAAATTCTAATTTTCTTTAACATAAAAAACCAAGAACTAAAATCCCATCTCTTCATGAAACATTACGACCAGGAGCTTCAGAGGGAAAAAATGGAAAGGAAAAAAATGGCGTCCCTCTCTGGTCCCGTATCTGGTCGGCGGGCCACTGTGCCACCGACGTCCGTAGACGAAACGGAGACCACAGATGTGTCCGGAATTATCCACTGAGTATAGAGAGATAGTACAAATTTTCTATAAACTTTTCTTTCTCTCTAATTTTGTGATCCGTTAAAGACCCGTTTCGATAAAAAAACGAAATTATCCGAAATTAACAAAAATTGGACGAGAGAAATCGTTTTAAACACTATATACTTAGTTTCTCTTCCATTTAAACTGTGATTCACCATAGTTTCGCTCTGATACCAATTGTTAGGACGGCGACGATCCGGCACCGTCCGTGAATAAAATAATTCAATTAAATTTATTCCGTACAAAACGGACCGTAATAACTATGTGAATTCAACCGAATAATCTTAATTAAAACCGTACCTTAACCGTATGCGGAAGCGTATGAAATTTGTCCGAATTGATGTCGCGCCATCATTGTCGTTGCGTCCATGAAGCCTTAGTTGCAAGAATGGAATTCCAAGTACTTTATGATGTCCAATTTAGAGTCCTTTTGTTTTTCTCTAATGGATCTCTCTCTCTAATCTTAATGGGGCAGATTTAAGAATGGATTTTCATCATCATATGTACTTGGGACCAAATTGCTTATATAGCCACAAGACATCTTTTCACAAAGACATGCCTTTTGGGCTCATAATGTGGATCTTCTAATTCAGCCCATCATAGAAAATAGAATCACCACCCACAATATTCTACACATCAAAAGGCCCACAACTTAATTGACACATTTAATGCTTAATTTATTAACTAAAATTGATCACTAAATTGTAAGCATTCAAATGACAATATTACAACACATAATATTTTACATATAAGTCCAATGTTGGAATAATGTTCCAACACCTTATCCCTTGTCTTTTTCCCAAACGGAGTCTCGGTAGATTGGTTAACTAAAAATATAACTTGAACTCACATTAGATAAGATTAAATCGCACCTTAAGCAAAACTAAAAATAATGATGAAGACAGACCCTAATAATAGCATCAATCGATGTGTGCTTATTCTATATGATTGTGTGTGTATCTTTTTTTGAATCATTTCTCGATTTTTTTTTTGTATGTCTGATATGAGCGTATTTTGATACATATTTTAGTATTAAAACAAAGAAATTAAATAATATATAAACACAAAATGATGCTATAATCTTTGTATTAAACATTTCGTGATGAAATTACTTTAATGAAGGTTTTTGTGTTATTTCAGGTTAAAAATACCACATTTTCCAAATCCAAGCTCACGGTTGCGTTCGTCTCATCAAGACGAGCGATTTCGATATGAAGATCATGCAATTTGGAGGAACGAGAAAGAAGTTACAAAGGATTTTGTGAAACGGGTCAAGATTCTATTCAAATCAAACCGTCACACCAAAGGCTATAAAGAAAACCTAAATACCAGATCCCGAACGGACCCGCTCCAGGACCCGTTACTGTGTAAGAAATCCCCTGTGACTGATGGATCTTGTAACCTACTCTACTCACGCTCATCTCCTTGTCAAGACCGAGGATTACACAATCAGCACCAAAGATTCAACCACCGAAGATCAAACACTTTCCTTAAAAATGGGGACCAATAGGAATAAACATTTTCACAGCCAATCAGGAGCATGATCCCTCTCTCTCCAGTTTCCATACGAACAGACTCTCCATTTAAACGATTTATTAAGAAGAAACAATGCAAAAGTCCACTCGACCCCTCCAGTACTATGAAACGGAGATAAAAACCTCGTCTTCTCCAACCTGTAATCTGGCGAGCGTAACTTCTTCGGATCGCGATCCGAAGATAAAACTCGACGTCCTCTTCTCGGATTGCCATCGTGGCACCTCTGGCAGACATTCCTCGATCCGGATCGAGTCCCACGGTTATCCTCTCTTCAAATTGATCTCACTCCTCTCGGATTGCCAGCATGGCACAAGAACATGGCTATAAATAGCCTGTATAGACCTCACCATCGGATTACCACTGAGAGCTCGAGCTCTCGAGCTCCCTCTCCCATCAGGAGGCTTCATGAACCCTTCGTCTCCCATCCTCTCTCTTTAATCCTCGTCCAGAGCTCAATCAGAGAATCTCCATAGCTGATCTAACTTCTCGACTCCTCCTCCTCACTCCTACAAAGCTCAGACACACTCTCCAGCACCCAGAACACTCATCCTCTTGATCAATTTCGAGCTCTAGCTTCAGAATTTCCGGTATTGGTTCAAAGACAGGAAAGCTCCATTGGATAAACGAAGCAACCTCGCCAGAAGACAGGATCTCAGTCGAGGAACTACTCAGACGAACTCTCTGCATCATCGTGGGAAAGGGTAACAATTTCTCTGATCGAATTCTGATTGAAATTGGTGTAGAATTGAGTCAGGATTTTAGAACTATTCTAGGACAATAATTGCAGAGTAATATTTACCGTAGAATTGTGATTTGAGAAACTGGATTGTGTAAAAACTGTGTGTTGAATTCTGTGATTGCCTTTCTTGATTCTGATATTAGTATTTCTTTTCTTGGTTTATAAGAACTGATTTCTATTCCTGGTTTTGAGAATTGTGCTTTGTATTCTGGAATTTCATTTCTCGGTTTTGAACATTCGAATTTCTTTTCTCGGTTTTTAAAAGGGGCAGATTTTGATTCCAGAGTTTTGGAGGAAGTTTTGGGTAGAGTTTTGATAAGGAAGATTTGAATGTGTACCCAAAGAGTTATTGATTAAATAATTTCCAAACTAAAGTGAGTTTGTATAAAACTTACATGGGTATTTTTTTTACGATCTTTCTTGATAAAACTTGTTGAATTTTTGGTCATGAAAAGGGAGTAATTTCATTAGGGGGATATTGATATTTTAATTAGTTGATCAATTTAGAAATCAAGTTTTTAATGATATAATAAATCTTGTTATTAAAACGATCGTGTTTTATTAATTGAAAATCAATTAGGGAATTTAATTGGTTTATAACTATTTTTCCTAATTTCATATCTCATCATTTTAATACTCAAATCATTCAATAATGGTTTATGATTATTTGATTGATTTGAGTAAGGTTTCATGAATGAAATTTTGATTAGTTTAGATTTTTGGTTTATAAATATTTGAACAAATCTTATTTTTCATTCGTAAATTTTGTGATGATTAATTGATATATAATTAATTCATCACCCTTGCAAATGATTTTATTTTCGAGAGATTTCTAAATGACTCGATTGATTGAGATATCATAATCCCCAATTTTCAAATCAAGGGAAGCAAAGATTTGTTTACCATTTTTCGATTTTATTTTCTCTTTTTCTATTCGATCTTGTTTGCCACTCTTTTCCTCATCCACAATCTTTCACGTTTGCGATACACATTCCTTGAACATCTAAATATTATAATCGGAACATCTTGCTTGTGAATCAATATTAATTGTGAAAAATCTTTATTGAATATATTAATTTGAGTCGAGGCCACCTCTCTTGTGAACGATCCCTTTACTTGCCATTTACTCGTCATATTCATTCAAGTATAAGGAAAATATAAATATATTTGATACTCGTAATTAGGATTTTAAATACACACCTCATTATTAAACGACACCTACATTATCGAGTACGTCAATGTCGTCCTTGTGCAGAATAAATGCTAATCTTCTATGTATCCTTGTGTGCTTATTCTATATGATTGTGTGTTTATCTTTCGATTTCTTTAAAATAAAAATTTTTATTATCGCGTGGGTAATCTTTTTTACACTTACCAGAAAAGATAATTCTTTCCCAAATCCCCAACAGCCTGTGTTTACTGTGCTCAAGGATTAAACGCTTTGGAAGTTCTAATTCTGAAATTATCTCCGTAAACACTTCGAGTTTCAATCTTTATGACAAAAGTACTTGTTTTTTCTAATGTAACCAAACCTTCCTTTTCGGGCTCAGATATCGTGCAATCAACTGGAGAAGAACGAGACAATCAAGTTGGGCATGAGGAGAAGTTATACTTGCCTGCTCCCGGAATACCGATCCCATCAAATCCACGAATTTCTGCAAACCAAAACTAAGGCTTTGATATGCTTCCACTGTGCAGCTTAATAAGGCCTATGAGACGTTATTAAATATAATAAAGAAGTGGTTTTGTATTTTATTTTTTTTAAATGAAATATAATTCACGAATCGTGGACATTTTTAGTTTCATAATTTTATTGATGATACCAATAAATTTGTATTTTTCATTAAAAGATGTGGCAACATAGTATTAAGAGTGCAATTGGATCTTAAGATCCTGGATCACAATTCACACAAATGACAAATATCTTGCTTGGCATATGAAATTAGAGAATTTAAAAGTGCAGGTTTCATGTTATTCCTTCATTTTCACTTCAACAAAATTTATAGTGCCTATTATATATATGAATTTTTTCTTATTGTGCTGGAAAAACCTAATGATTCCTAAATTTTTGCTCAATATTTGATGAAAATCTGGGATTTTGCTGAAAATAAACTAAAATTTCTCATTTTTTTCTAAAACCAACTTGCAAGAAATAGTGGTGCATGTGTCTCGTGCATCCAGAAATTGAGCGTCAAGGGACCAAACACTGAATTTTGAATGAGCGTAGCGTAGCTCATGCGTCAAGGAATCATCGTGCATGTGTAAAGGAATCGTCGTGCGTGAACGAATTTATAACTGGATTTAGAGGCATGTTAAATGTTATGTTGAGTATATGATAATGGGTCAAATAAATATACGGAGGCTCAAAGGCCCAGGACCGACCCAACTTATAATCCGGTTCCCCTCGACAAATGTCACTTGCCAGACCGACCGACCCGAAGGTGGCACCTTTAGTCCATTTTCAAGTTGTGATGGCTTGGTTCGGGTCGGTCGTTGATGAAATTTTTTATATTGGTAATAAGTCTATAAGTTCTTTCACGAATTGGGAGAGGATAGTTTTCGGGATTTGTTCTAGTTGTGCAATATGGTTTACTCCATATATCGTTAGACCACATTCGGCCCAAAGGTTCGATTCATTTTTATTTATGTTCCATAGTTGCTTCAATAGTAGTGTCTAATTTTTTGTTTTCATATTTTGTATTGTAAAATCTTAGGTCTCCATATTTTCCTGGTAGACTAACATTTCCCCAATTAACAAGGCAATTATCGGGATTATATTTTTCATTATTTTTCCATAAAAAAGCTCTAATGGCCTTATTTATTTATTTTATTATTTCCAACTGTAGTTTGAAGGTTTGCATGTAGTATGTCGGAATAGAAGTTAGAGTAGCTTTTATGTGGGTTAGTCTCCTCCCGTGGCAATAATAATTGGGGTTTGATATGGCGCCCCCATACATCCTTGATGTAGAGTCTTGATGCGTCAATTGAGGCTGTTTAAATGGGATTGATTGGATTGACTAACTCTCAAATTAATACTTAGTTTAATTGATTCAATTAAAAAAACTATTCAATCTAATTAAGTATTCTCGATTGACGCATCAATGGTGTTTTATTGAGTTATGGAGGTTCCATATATTTCCCATAAGTAGCAATCTTTCGTTGTCTTTTATTTGGATTAGCGGTAGGAATGTTAATTCTTGGAGCACTTGAAAGTAAGTGGGAGTCACAAGTGTTTGGTGGGGAAATTTATTTTCTCGCATTTTAGGATAGTGGCAATTGGATGTTCAGGTTCGATGGGAACTTTTATAGTGGCAAATCTATTTCGTACCAATTGATGTCATGACCGGTTATTTCGGAGAATAATTTGAGACCAACATTATTTTTTTAGATTGTTTGGGTATTCTTCTACAAACAAAACCGTGGCATCGACATATTGTAAGATTTCGGAATTTATGTTTGAGATTTTTGTGAGTAGAGGATGTATTTTCTGAAAAAATGATTTTAAGATATTCACCACTAGGTCGAAGAGTATAGGGGTAGTGGTTCCCCTAGTCTAAGTTGTTGGCGGTGGAAGAAGTAGGGGGGGATAAAGTCTCCATTAACCTTTATTGCTGAGGAAGAAGAGATACTTCATCAATTCTATACATATTGACACCATCATTTTATTCTTAGGAGATAAAGATTAGGGAAATTTTGGATTGTAGACCAAATAAGTTTGGTATTACCCAAAATAGACATCAAAATTCGAAAATTTGGAAAATAACACTCTCGACATTTGAAAAGTCGAGAGATTTAAAAATCGGTCGACCATTCAAAAGTCGAACACTTTTAGTCCTTAATCACTAACTGACTGATGCTAATTATCTTTATTAAAAACGTTCAACGTTTGTAACGTTGAACAAAATTGCTCGACCTTTCAAAGGTCGAGAGATTGAAAAAACAATGGGAAATTTTAAAAAAAAACCCTACCTTTTTTGGATATTCTAAAAAACCCCCTATCTTTTTGGAAACTCCAAAAAAAACCTTCTATCAAACTTTTATTTTCAAATACCCCCTTATGGGATTAAAATTAACTATGAATGGTGTTAAATATTTTTTTATGACCAAAATACCCTTCTTTTTACATATTTAGTAATTAAAATAAGGAGCATTTCTGCATGTACCCCCTTTCAAAAAAAAAATTCAAAAACTAACCCCCTTTTCGCAAATATTCCAAAACTAACCCCTTTCGGGTTTTTAAATCCCGACAGCGTCGAGATTTAAAATCCCGCCAGATTAATCACGTAAAAACTCAGATGTGTCAGCTTTTGCAGTGTTAATTAAAAGAAAACGGGATTTTAAATCCCGCCACCATTAACCCTGTAAAAAGTCGGTTTTTTAAATCCCGCCACGATTAATTAAAACAAAACGGGATTTAAAATCCCGCCACCGTTAATCTTGAAAAAAATCGGTTTTTAAAATCCCGCCAAAATTAATTAATAACAAAACGATATTTTAAATCCCGCCAACTCTAATGACCGTCATTTGAAATCCCGCCAGACTAAGCATGTAATTAAGAAATTGTGGCGGTTTTATAAATCTCGCCATGAACAGTAAATCGGGATTTAAAATCTTGCCATGAACAGTACAACGGGATTTTAAATATCGACCAAATTTGGTGCTCTTTTCCTGACAGCTTATAAACAAAATTAATGTTCTTTTTCAAATAAGCCCCTGTATTTTGTTCTAATTGTAAACTCAATATAAAATGTAAATATGTCTTTATTGCATACAACTATATTTATCATATTTTGCAAATATAACCATAATAATATTAATTTAATTAATAAAATACAAAAATAAATTACGTGTAATGATAATAATATTATACGATATCAAATTTTACGATTCGTCGCGAAAAAAACAAGAGATAGAACGAACGTTCACGTTTTTTCCCCAAATTGACCATTTCCCGCTCAAAAAGTACACTCTTGATAATTATGATATTTTTATTTTTTTTAAATCATACATCACGAATAATACTTTAATATTAATAAAATAATATTAATTTAATTAATAAAATACAAAATTAAATTACGTATAATGATAATAATAAAATAATATTATACGATATCGAATTTTACGATTCGTCGCGAAAATAACAAGAGAGAGAACGAACGTCCGCGTTTTTTGCCCAAATGGACCATTTCCCGCTCAAAAAGTACTCTTGGTAATTATGATATTTTTATTTATTTAATACTTTAATAATACTTTAATAATAATAAAATAATATTAATTTAATTAATAAAATACAAAAATAAATTACGCGTAATGATAATAATAAAATAATATTATACCATATCGAATTTTACGATTCGTTGCGAAAATAACAAGAGAGAGAACGAACGTCCGCGTTTTTTGCCCAAATGGACCATTTCCCGCTCAAAAAGTACTCTTGGTAATTATGATATTTTTATTTATTTTTAATTCATACATCACGAATAATACTTTAATAATAATAAAATAATATTTATTTAATTAATAAAATACAAAAATAAATTACGCGTAATGATAATAATAAAACAAAAGTTCAAATTCATATAGTTAATTACTTTTGAACTGCAAATGAAAGATAGTTCAAATTCATATAGTCGTTCATGGTTCAAATTCAAACTCAAGTTCATAGTTTAAAACAAAAGTTCCAACTCAAATATAAAATACGATATAACAAATGAAAGATAGTTCATATTACGTTAAAATGAAGGTTCATTCTCGGCTTTCTCTTGAACCGCCACGTCTTTGAGGCGGAGGCGGAGGATTATTGTCAAAATCAGGAGTCGAAAATTCAGAATGTGGCCAATTCGATCCATACTCATTATTAACTTCTGAGGTAGCATTCAAATCGAGCCCGGTCACCCCTGACATGCCGTCTCCTCGCCCGAAATTCACAAAACTCGATTGGAGTTGGGTGAAATGTCCGGATTCAATTCTAGAATCAAGTAGTTGCGTGAAATTATAGATGCTATTATATCCCGCTTCACCTTGGGGTCGAGCACTACTTGTTCCTTGTTCAAATCCATATCCATATACGGGCTGAGAACCCGCACCGTACTCATATCCGGTATGTGAACCGGAACCATACTCAAATCCGGTATGTGTGCCCGATTCATACCCATATCCACCAGCAAAACCGGACTCGTATCCGATATTGGGTTGTGTGAAATCAACATGAGGAGGTTGTGTTTGGTCGGCCGGTTGCGGTAATTGAGTGAATGTTTGGCGCGGAGAGCAATGAGGCGAGGAGTGAATGCTCGGCTCAACATCATCCATACCTCAATACGATGGAAATGATTCGACTTGTGACACCATCATATTGCCAATTTCACGAAGCATCGCTTCGGCTTGAACCGGGTCGCGCGATATAGTGTCCGCGGCTTCAAATACTACTTTAATCGCTTTGCGTAGTAGTACGTTCTGCAAAAATAAAAATTCAGATATTATTTCAGAAATTAACAGTAAATAAATTCAGAAAAAAATCATAAAATATTATTATTTTAATTTTCTTTAAGAAA
The DNA here is from genome assembly GCA_946800325.1 of Luzula sylvatica. NCBI lineage: Eukaryota > Viridiplantae > Streptophyta > Magnoliopsida > Poales > Juncaceae > Luzula > Luzula sylvatica. The sequence continues at coordinate 45,033,026 of OX326956.1, read as the reverse complement.
AATATAATTAAATAATTAACTAATGTTACCATTGAGCGTTCGATGCAACCTCTTGGTTGGTATCGAGTAACTGGATCATCAATTTTCGTGAGAATCCATCTTCGAGTTATATTCCAATACCAAGTCAAGTACATATCTTGAATTAGTGCTTCATCTTCCGTAAGAGTTTCGTCCTCGAAAACAACTCGGTCATTTCTTTCACCCCACATTGCAATAGATACCCCCATATGTGTCCCCTCACGACAACTCATATCGGGATTTGTGGGAATATGTTGTTTCAATCCGAATTGTCTCATAACTCTATCGGGAGGTGCATCTCAACAATATCGAAACAAATCAACGGCACTTTAGCCCTCCAAATATGAGAATTCAATGTACACTCAGGCGGTACATTCTGAATTAACTCCGCCGTATATGGATCCCATGTAACCTTTAAAAAAATATATTAAATAAATAAAGTAAGAAAATAAATAATTAACAAGGCAAAATAAGTAATTAACAAGGAAAAATATTCTCAATGCAACAAACTAAAATTGGAAATTAGTACAATCCTTGCGAACTAATCAAATCATCATTGCAAACTAAACAACTACTACACAAGGATGCTAATTAGAACGATTTATGCGAACATTACGTTCAGAAGGACAAAAGTCCCTCGAATGCCCGCTTTCTCTACAAAAGCTGCACCTATTTCCAGATCTGCCCCTAGGATCCATTTCAGTATGCTCGCGTTTGGTTCTGGGACGCCCAGCCTTCCTCCTAACTGTCGGTGCAAGAAATGGTGGACCCACTATATTAGGCCAATAACGGCGATCCAATAACACCGGCAATACGCGCTCATATGTCCTTCTATATGCCTCGACATGATAGAACTCTGCACATAAAATGTATTCACATATGTTTTTCGCACAACATACTGCTAGAACGTGTGAGCACACAAAGCCTTCCAGCAAAGGGATACAACAAGTGCAATTGCTAGGTTGCCCTCTAATTAGAGGCATCTGCACCTCATAAATCTCGGTGTCGTTACGTCGGAAATTATATTTCGATACCGCAAAAATAACGTCCGAGTGTTGGGCAACGGTCCAACGCCCAGCATCTCTCTTCCGAGACAACATTATTTTCTCCATATTTACGCATAAACGGGACTGGATATCGGCACCTTGGTTTCTCCTTTTGACAAAATATGTATTCAATCGGGCACATATTTGAGAAACAATTGCACGTATCGGTAAGCCTCTCGTTCCTTTCAAAACACCATTGAAACACTCTGAAATATTAGTAGTGTTCACGCCCATTCTTCTACCACCATCATGGGCAACCGCCCACAGGCTTCTTTCGCCTACCTGATTATCGAGATACTCCATTATACCCGAGTTTATGTTTTTCATTTCGTCTAATTTTATGTCCAATTCGTCAATTATGCATTGAGTCGCAGCAACCCAAATTTTATGGTATAATATTATTTTATTATTATCATTACGCGTAATTTATTTTTGTATTTTGTTAATTAAATTAATATTAAATAAATATTATTTTATTATTATTAAAGTATTATTCGTGATGTATGAATTAAAAATAAATAAAAATATCATAATTACCAACAGTACTTTTTGAGCGGGAAATGGTCCATTTGGGAAAAAAACGCGGACGTTCGTTCTCTCTCTTGTTATTTTCGCGACGAATCGTAAAATTCGATATGGTATAATATTATTTTATTATTATCATTACGCGTAATTTATTTTTATATTTTATTAATTAAATTAATATTAAATAAATATTATTTTATTATTATTAAAATATTATTCGTGATGTATGAATTAAAAATAAATAAAAATATCATAATTACCAAGAGTGTACTTTTTGAGCGGGAAATGGTCCATTTGGGCAAAAAACGCGGACGTTCGTTCTCTCTCTTGTTATTTTCGCGACGAATCGTAAAATTATCGTATAATATTATTTTATTATTATCATTATACGTAATTTAATTTTGTATTTTATTAATTAAATTAATATTATTTTATTAATATTAAAGTATTATTCGTGATGTATGATTTAAAAAGAATAAAAATATCATAATTATCAAGAGTGTACTTTTTGAGCGGGAAATGGTCCATTTGGGGAAAAAACGTGAACGTTCGTTCTATCTCTTGTTTTTTTCGCGACGAATCGTAAAATTTGATATCGTATAATATTATTATCATTACACGTAATTTATTTTTGTATTTTATTAATTAAATTAATATTATTATGGTTATATTTGCAAAATATGATAAATATAGTTGTATGCAATAAAGACATATTTACATTTTATATTGAGTTTACAATTAGAACAAAATACAGGGGCTTATTTGAAAAAGAACATTAATTTTGTTTATAAGCTGTCAGGAAAAGAGCACCAAATTTGGTCGATATTTAAAATCCCGTTGTACTGTTCATGGCAAGATTTTAAATCCCGATTTACTGTTCATGGCGAGATTTATAAAACCGCCACAATTTCTTAATTACATGCTTAGTCTGGCGGGATTTCAAATGACGGTCATTAGAGTTGGCGGGATTTAAAATATCGTTTTGTTATTAAGTAATTTTGGCGGGATTTTAAAAACCGATTTTTTTCAAGATTAATGGTGGCGGGATTTTAAATCCCGTTTTGTTTTAATTAATCGTGGCGGGATTTAAAATCCCGTTTTCTTTTAATTAACACTGCAAAAGCTGACACATCTGAGTTTTTACGTGATTAATCTGGCGGGATTTTAAATCTCGACGCTGGTGGGATTTAAAAACCCGAAAGGGGTTAGTTTTGGAATATTTGCGAAAAGGGGGTTAGTTTTTGAATTTTTTTTTTGAAAGGGGGTACATGCAGAAATGCTCCTTAAAATAATGTTTTTGTTATTTGTATTAATTTAAAAAAAGTCCTAATTTTTTTTTAGCTTATAATAATTTTTAAAAAATAAGTATCATATATTATATTTATATAATTTTAATATTTCATACATTATATATATTTGACTTTCATATATTTTTACTGAAAGAAGAACGAAAATAAAAATTATTAAATGTTAAAATATACATATGAAAAAATAATTTTATAATTTTTGCTGAAAGAAGAACGAAAATTTTACTGAAAGAAGAACGAAAATATTAAAATTATACAAACACAACATTTAATAATTTTATATGTATATTTTTGTTTTATTATTCAAACAAAAATAACAAAAATATACATATAAAATTATTAAATGTTGTGTTTGTATAATTTTAATATTTCTTTTATTATTCATGAAAAACTAACATCAGATAATAATAAAATAAACACCTTGAAAATATAGTGATAGAAAAATATTTCTTTAAACATCTATTTTATTTTTATTTTCGTTCTTCTTTTATGTATGTTTTTAATAGATTCATGATATTTTAATTTTTAAATATTGGCACGGTGTTCTTTTAATATTATTGTTTATCTTATTATTATTTTTTGTTATTTTTCAGTAAAAAAATATGAAAGTCAAATATATATAATTTATGAAATATTAAAATTATATAAATATAACATATGATAATTATTTTTTAAAATTTATTATAAGCTAAAAAAAATTAGGACTTTTTTTAAATTAATACAAATAACAAAAACATTATTTTAATTAATAAATATGTAAAAAGAAGGGTATTTTGGTCATAAAAAAATATTTAACACCATTCATAGTTAATTTTAACCCCATAGGGGTATTTGAAAATAAAAGTTTGGTAGAGGGGTTTTTTTGGAGTTTCCAAAAAGATAGGGGTTTTTTTAGAATATCCAAAAAAGATAGGAGGTTTTTTGAAAATTTCCCAGTTTTTTTTCAATCTCTCGACCTCTGAAAGGTTGAGCAATTTTGTTCAACGTTTCAAACGTTGAAAGCTTTTAATAAAGATAATTAGCATCAGTCGGTTAGTGATTAAGGACTAAAAGTGTTCGGCTTTTGAAAGGTCGACCGATTTTTAAATCTCTCGACTTTTCAAATGTCGAGAGTGTTATTTTCCAAATTTTCGAACTTTGGTGTCAATTTTGGGTAATACCAAACTTATTTGGTCTACAGTCCAAAATTTCCCTAAATATTAACTCTCGTTGTCAATGGTCACATAACCTAGTTAGTTGAATATTTGACACAACAATACTATATGTTAGAGAGGTTATGGGTTCGAGTCACATCGGCATCATATAAAAAAATAGGTACCAACAACAACAAGCGACTGTTTGTTGAGTGTCATTCAACAACAAAAAAAATGAACTCTCGTGATATATTATCAAAAACTTTTTGATATCTAATTGTATCATTACCGTGAGGATTTTTTTCGTTTTGAAGTAATGGACATATTCTCTAACCACTAGGAAAGAGTGTGTGGTGGAACCCCCCCCCTTTAATGAAAGTCGTTTAGTTCTTGTGAATTAGATTCGGGAGGACAGGTTGTAGCCTATTTGTCATGATTTAGTTATAGTTTATTCGGCGTATTTATTACACTTATTGGTCTAAAGTTGCCTAATTATAAAACTTATTTGTATCTCAATAGGTAAATTTTCATTTCTTTTATTATTTTATTAAAAATTAATATCTAAACTTCTGATTAAAAAAAAACACAAAAAAACTTGCTAAATATCATATAGAATTTACTTTTATAATACTGATAATGTTTTACATGTTTTCTATAAGATTATTATATTTTAATTAGTTAGTGTTTGTTGATATTTGAACTCTTTATCTTTTATTCGTATTCACGTTTAATCGTGTACCTTAATATGAAATAATAAACAATCATACAAATCAATCCACAAACATATACTAGTAGTCAATGTCATTAATAGATTTCAAATAATGATATATATGAATGTCTACAAAAAACAATAACAATGGTTGATCGATGATAAAATGATACGACATATCATAAACAAAAATCAAAATAATCATCTTAATCTAAATTTCATTTTCGACTTTTTATTTATAACACTCCTTTCAGTCTTTTATTAACCAATAAAAAAAAACACAAGCTTCAAAAATGCCAAATTATTGAAAATAAAAATAGAAATCAATTGAATTTTACAGCCTTGTAATGAACAGGAGGGTTTTTTATATCATCTTGGCTCTGAACCAAACGGATCTCCAAACTGCTTGTTTGCGGGTCGAAACCCGCCTTCTCATAATCCATTACTGTTCTACTCAAAACAGCCTAAAAATTCAAAATATATCATAAATTATGACATCATCATTACATCATGATTATTTGTTTAATAGAACTAAGAAGACATACCTGAAGACTGGAGACGGCCAGTTCTGCTGCTATCTCGAGATTATCTGGGTATTTCTGCAAATACAAGTTAATTGCTCAAAAGCCCTCGTAAATAATAAATATTAAATGGGTAATTTTTTTTGTAACGTACATTACTCCATCCTAAAAGAAGAGCAGTCATTAAATCTCCAGTTCCCTACAAATTATTAAAATTAAATGTCAAATATAATTATAAATATAAATAATATTTTAGCAAAGAAGAAAAATTCATGAAATGAAAAAGGTAAATACTGTGAAGTATGCGGGTATTTTAGGAATAACTATTTTAAATTGTTCTGGCGCTTCGTCCTGAGAATTAAAAAAAATAATAATAATAAAATTATCAAACTTATATTAGACCTAATTAATTCATAAAAAAGAACTTATTAAGTAATACCTTAATTTTTTTGTGGCTCCCAATTAAGCATAATTTATCTTCAATCACCATACTCGTAATCACGACCTTAAAGAACATAATAAAAAAATAACGAATTAATCCAAATAATTAATAATTAAAATTAAAATTAAACCTTTTGGGGACCAGAAGCATGGAGATGATTACAAGCTTCAAGTCCATCTTCGATACTATTTATCCTAAAAGGGCGAAATTGGAAACAAGATATCAATATTATAATCGGTGAAAGAATTGCAAAAAAGCCCCTAAATTAATTACCTCAATCCTGTTAGCAATTCGACTTCGAATTGGTTTGGAGTAAGCATTGACGCTACTGGAACCACCTGAAATAAATTATTAGATAAATTATTTTTTTGTTATTGGAATAATTAATGAATTATTTTTTTACATATCAATAAAATGTACTGACTCTTTGTTTGTATACCGAGACCAAGTCTTGAGGCACGTATAATTTTCCCTCATCTCCCATTACTGGATCACACACTATTTAATCATAATTATAATTATTAATTAATTAATTAATTACAATCATCACATTTAATTAATTATATATAAGTATTTTCATTAAATTAATACGGTACCATAAATTAGGTTAGGGTTAATGGAGCGCAATCTTTCCACTACTTTCAATACTGTCGATAGAAATGAAACAGATCCAATATAACCTGCATTAAATCACACTTTCAAAAAATAAGTAAAATAAATAAAAATTATGCAAATGTGAAAATGAAATTAAATTTACCGGTTAATAAATGAGTGTAGTATAAAAGATCATTCGCGGCGAGGCCTTCAATCAATTCCCACAATTCATCACCGTTGAGAACTTGTCCTTTGAAAGTTGGATACCCTAAAAAGGATGACCATAATTTTGAGTTTAATGAAGAGAAAATTCGGTTTTGGATTCAAGAAAATAAAAAAGAAAGTTTCTTGCCAGTGTGATTAGAGAATTGAACTGAATTTATTGGATCCACATCGTATCCTAGAAGCTGAAGAGGAAATACGGCTGATTTGTTCCCAACGTATCCCTAATTTCATGTAAAATTACATATATTTCAACAATTTAATTATCTTCGTAATGCCGTGCATGATCACTTAATTCAGAAGCACAATTCGCACAGAAAAGCATATAAATTGCATAGCAATTGCTCTGGAGTGACTTAGTATGATTTCGATTGACAAAAGGAGCGATTTGGGAAGAGTACCTGAACAGTGTGAGATTGGATGCTGAGAACCCGACCGGTTTCCGACGGCAGAGCTAGAGATAACACCGGCGGCATCCGAGCCATCTTCTTCCTCCTCCTGAGAACACTACGAATCAAACTCTCTTTCCTTCTCCTTCCACTCTTTCTCTGAGCATGAAACGTAAATGAAAGTAGATAGATTTGGTGCGAGGTTTACTAACCTAATTAATGCAGGTCTACTGAATCCGATTCCAGTACTGTAGCCCGCCAGGTACCTGTCCATCTGCGCTGTCGTTTGTTCCCACTCTGTTTTTTTACTCTTTTCTACGATCTGGTGAAGGACGAATCTGACTTTTAAACTCTCGACTTGTTGTGCTGAGAAGCGTCGGTTTCTAATCTGACGATTGATATTAATCATTCTTTCAGCAAACACTCGGAAATGAATCTTGGGTTATTGTAAAGTTCCGAATTTGAGTTCTCGGGTGAGAACGAACTACCGATTTGAGATCTCGGAGAGAATCGGTCAAGAAAGTTAGGCCGAATTAAATTTTGTATTGGATCCTATATTAGGCCTGTTCGGATCCAAATAAACCCAAATTGTGCATGCCCAACACTTTCTACTTGCAAATATTTTCATTTAGGATCAAGTCGGGTTAATACCAACTCAATCACAATTCATTAGTAGATGTTGTCGTCCATTTTTTGTCCATAGTATGATGTCCTCCGAAGCTCTTATTCCTTTGTGTATGGGCATTACACCAACGGGTGGAACGTCGTTTCCGGGTTTCGCCTGCCCAACTTGCAGATGGAGTCATGCGGGATCGATTTCCTTTGCAGGATTTCCGCGGTGTTTAGTTTTGCGAGTGCTATTTGCCACATGAAGAATCTCATCTTGGCAGAACTTTCATTTTTCAAATTGGACAATGCCATCGCACATTTTGTCCCGGGTCTCGGAGAAATTCATAGGCCGATGCCGCTGTAAATATCCCCTCATTATTTCTACTCCATGCGAGGTCCGGCTCCCCTGAGATGGACGCACTATACGCCGGTCCTGTTTGGCATAGATATTTAAGAAAGAATGATAAGTTCGTTTTTGGATATTGGAATAATTGTTCCGAAAATTCATATGGTAATTAGATTCAATTTATTTTGTATGACAAATTCAATTCAGAAACAAAAACAAACAAATAAACAAAGTACACTTTTAATTTTCAACAACTCTAAATAGATTGAGAGTATAAGACTCGTTCTTAGATCCAACAAATTAAAAAAATTACAATAAAAAATAAGTAATTGAATAAATTTGCAACTACGAATCAGATTTAAATTCAATAATTAATTTTTTTTTTCGAGTTGAGCCACGAGCCGAACTTGAAAAAGCCAGATTCACCTAAAGCTCGGTATGAATCGGACTGAAGATAGTTCGGCTCTGCACATTTTTATGAATCGAACTCGGATGAATATCGAACTATGTATTGAATTAACAGTCTTATTTTCGTTCATAAATTATTTTTGAGATTATTTATGAAACCGATGTTGGTTCAAATTTCCGGTTGTTTGATTCTCAAAAACAATGTCGATACTACTAACAAAATCTATCGAGAATATTGTATAGGATACATAGGTACAAAATGGAATAAGAATATCAAGATAAACAAGCAAAAATAAATCAAGAATAGCAAGGATCAAGACGTCGAAAAATCGCGAAGAAAATCAACACGTAAAAGAATCACGGAATCAAGACATCGAAGATTCCGCAAGTTGGGATATCAATCTAATCACCAAAACACATTATAGGTATCCCCAAACTTGTTTATGTATGACTAAGCTCAAAATATTATGTATGACTAAACTCAAAATAAAGTCAAATAAATATATTCGAAATCCATCAAATTGATGAAGTAATGAAAAAGGCTGAAATAAGGATGTCCGTTACAACGGAACTATGTGTCCGTTATAACGGACATACTTGTCCTATTCGAGAATAAAATACACAGTAGAGTCCGTTACAACGGATTAACCAATCCGTTATAACGGACACCAGAAAATCGTTGTAACGGAATAATATCCGTTACAACGCTAATTAATTTTAAACTTGAAGGATGTCACAGAAGTATGTCCGTTACAACGGACATATATGTCCGTTATAACGGACATTGAACTCACTTCAGTACTACACCTTCCTCTCCATGTCTGTTGTAACGGATTAACAAATCCGCTATAACGGAATACCATTTAACGTTGTAACTGAGTATGCTCCGTTATAACGGAAATTAAATTCAAACTGAAGTGAATTCCCAGTATGATGTCCGTTGCAACGGATATGTTAGTCCGTTGCAACGAACTGCATGACACAGACTTCCGTTATAACGGACATACGTTCCGTTATAACGGACTGTGTAACAATTCGAATATAACAGCCGTAACGGCTAGTTTTGACTTACGGTCCATTATAACGGACTTGTAGTCCGTTATAACAGACTATGCAGAAAATACAAGTTCTGGGAAGGGTCTATGTGTTCTATAAATAGAGTCATTCCCTCATTCTCTCTCCTAACCTTGATAATCTTATTTCCATTTTGAAAAGAGAGAATACTTGCAAAATCCTTTGAGCTTATAATCATCTAAACATTCTTAGAAATTATTACCTTCCATTCCTCCATCAAATACGATTCCCAACTTGCGTGACCGATCACGTTTAGTTCGTATTAGATATTGTAATAGGCTAGCATCAAGAGTGTAACGCCCGCTAGAGATTGATAGAAAAACGTGTAAATCAATCTCGGCAAAACCTTGTAAGAGTGATTCGGGAATTCAATCGAAAGCCGAAAAAGGCACAAGGCATCCCCGGAGACGTAGGCATTTGTATTCAATCGAATCGGTCGATTGAGCAAGTAGACGGTGAGTTAAAGCTACAAAGCAACCACCTACCGAACTCCGTTATCAAACATAGCGTGTTCAAATTGTTCGGTATTTTCTTAATTTCAATTATATCATTTTAGCTTCCGCACGAATTTAGAATCGGTATACCATAGTCGAAAATTGTACTCTAGGTTAGAATTAACCAACAATTGGTATCAGAGCGAAATGCTAATCGTCTCTTTGCGTAAATTGACAACTTGTATACGATCATGGCCAACAATACCGTTCCCAAAATGCAACTTACCTATCCCGACAAATTGGATGGTAAAAATTGGAATGTTTGGAAACGGTGCATGCTTAATGTATTCACTATCCAAGGGCTAAAATCGGTCGTAGAAGAGGGTTTCGTATTCACTACGATTACCAGGGCCGACGGTAAAGATACTTTAACATCCGAGGCCTCAACTAATGAAACCTCCGATATATATGCCCAAAATTTGATTCTCACCAACATGGTAGGATCACTCTCCGTCTTAGTAGATGGATGTGACACTTGATATAAAATGTTGTGTGCTCTCCTCAATCGATTTGAAGGAAACGATCAAATGAAGAGAACCAAACTAATGGGACTTGATCAACAATTTGATAGTTTCCGGATGATTGAGGGTGAATCCGTAGATGATATGTACACAAGGATGAATCATATCAAAAACGGATTCACCGCTCTTGAAGAGTCCCTAACAAATTCTCGAGTTGTAAGTAAATTGATTCGAGCAATGCCAACAAGTTGGGAGACTCTACGAGTGGCCTTGGAGACGATGATGACTACCCAAGACATGTCGCTCGAAGACTTGGTAAGCTATTTTCGAAATTTCGAAGCTCGTCTCAAGCAACTCAACCAAGAGAATCCTTCGACATCACGCCCGAAAGCCATCGCATTACCCGCAGTGGATGCTAGCGACGATGAGAGTGAAATAGCTCTCTTGGTAAGAAAATTTCGTGAATTTAGGTCGCACGAAAGGCGATTCAACGACAACCGCAAACGACAAAACTTGAAGCCATATTGCTTTGAGTGCAACAAGAAGGGTCACACAATCGAGACATGTTGGACCCTTCATCCCGAACACGCTCCATGGAACAAAAGGATGACGAGCGCAAAGATAGGGAAAGTCGTGAACCACGACATGAAAGGCGACGTGAAGACAAAGGTCGCGACGAACGACACAAGGACAGAGGTAAAGATTTTAAAAAGAAAAAAGGCATATAAAGCTCATGTGGGAAGATGGGGAGAATCAGATGCGTCAAGCATCTCATCCGACTCGGAGTGCAACTCATACCTCGAGACCGCAAACTTAGCATTAATGGCGGAAATCACTCCGTCGGTAGACGATGTTGTGGAAAGAGCAATTCAAGCGATGCTCCTCCAACAAGCACCAATATCGGAACCCCGTGTGCATCACTCTTCGAGAGTCACATGACCTAGGTCATGAGGTATATCTCAAACCCATAATTAATTCAATAGAGCAAACCTCAAATTCATGTTCCTCATTTGAATTCAACTCAAACTTAGAACTTGAATCCCTCGATGCACTCTTAAGAGATGTCGATGAACCTTGTCAAAATGAGGGTAAGGTTGAGAGCACGATACTACCTCTCAAGACAAAGGTAGCTTCTTTAGAATTATCGGTTAGGTCGTACCAAGCACAATTGAATGAATTTCAAGGTTTTTCATAATGTGAATGTCAAGTCCTTAAAAGCGAGATATCACACGTAAAACTCGAACTTCAAAATTCAAAAGTTGTAAACGAATCCTTGAAGAAGGCTTGTGCATCCATTGCATTTAGCACTCCTTCATTGGATCAAGTTTAGAAAGAGTCGTCAAAGGGACAAAAGCCCAATGACAAATCGGGTCTAGGGTTCAAGAAGGATACCGGTAATAAACCCGATCCTTCGAGATCTAAAGATCAAAAATTGAAATGGGAGAACAATCGAACGAATAGTAACGGAAATACTTTCATGTACCGTGACTATAACAAGGGTAAAATTATTAAAATGGAACAACCTAAAAGTGTTAGTTATAACAATAGGAATAATCATTTTACACAAAACTCGTCTCATAGGCGTAACAATTTGGGACGATCCGATTGCTTGTTCAAACGGGGACCAAATTGGTATTTCTATGAGGTGAATTACCACACCGACGCCTCATATCAAACAAGGGCTCCCAAACATTTCAACAACTCACAAAAACAATTTCAAAAACAAAATTATCGTGCCAAATCGACCAAACCGGTAATTCAAAAGAAAACCTACTCAAACCAACTCTCGAATCATTTTGTCAGTTCCGAAACCATCAACAAACCAACGATTGCGTTTTGCAATTATTGTTGTAAATTAGGACACATCTCCACCAGTTGTGATCTTCGCAACCCAAAATTCAACACAAAACTTGTGTGGATGCGTAAAGATAGACACACAATGGGTCCTTCCACCTCATACGGTGTTGGACCGGAAATGACCTAAGTCAAGTGTGACAACTCTCTCCCTCATCCTACTACCATAAGCCAAATATTGAGGGGGAGTATGAGTATAAGAATTCATATTAGATTAATTTTTTTTTTCTTTAAACTAGTATGGATTTTCTTGTAGATGTGCCTAAATTCTTCAAACAAGTCATTGAAATGGTGTCTAGATAGTGGTTGTTCTAGACACATGACTTGGAACCGAGAAATGTTCAAATCTCTCAAACTCTTCAAGGGAGGAGACGTAATTTTCGGAGGAAACCAAAAAGGTAAAATTGTCGGTATCGGTTCTATAGGGAACACTAATTGGACTCTAGAAAATGTATACCTTGTGATAGGGCTAAAACATAATTTAATTAGCATAAGCCAATTGTGTGATGCCGGTTATTGTGTAAAATTCGATCAATCCTCGTGTCTAATTGATCGAACGATAGACAATACTACGGTGTGCAAAGGAACCCGACTTGAAAATTTATACTACTTCGATTTTAAATCTTTCGTGCCGGGAATCCATAGTCTCACCGCATCGGAATCAACTTCACGATTGTGGCATAGGAGACTTGGCCATATATGCATGGAGACGATTCACCGGTCATCCAAAAAGGAACTTGTTAGGGGTTTACCATCACATAAACTCAAATTAGAAGGACTGTGCGACGCATGTGAAAAGGGTAAGCACACCAAGTCATCCGGTTTCAAATCCAAAGACACCGTTACGACAAATCGACCGCTCCAACTCATTCATCTCGACCTTTGCGGACCAATGAGCGTCGCAAGTTTAGGTAATAAAAGGTATATGTTCGTAATTGTTGATGATTATTCACGCTTTACTTGGGTATATAATTTACTTCACAAAAGTGAAACATGCGACATATTCATCAAATTTTGCACAAGTGTTGAAAATGAAAGAAACATATCCATTGTTTCAATTCGTAGTGACAATGGAGGTGAATTCAAAAACGCAAAGTTTGATGAATATTGCCACACTAAGGGATATATACGTGAGTTTTCCGCTCCTCGCACACCTCAACAAAACGGTGTAGTTGAGCGTAAAAATCGAACGTTAATTGAACTTGCCCGTACCATGCTAAATGAGCATCCATCTCCTAAATATCTTTGGGCCGAAGTGCTTAACACTGCGTGTCATGTCGTAAATCGACTTAGCCTAGGACCATTTTTGAAGAAAACGCCCTATGAGCTATGGTATGGGAGAAATCCGAATATCTCATATAGGAGAGTATTTGGATGTAAAAGTTTCATTTTAAATGAGTCAAATAATATAGACAAACTTGATCCAAAGTCACTTGAGGGAATTTTTGTTGGATATTCAAGTACAAGTAAAGATTATCGGGTTTACATAAAATCCTCGCGGATAGTGTGTGAGTACATACATGTGCACTTCGATGAAACTAACAAAGAAGCCGAGAAAGGTATTCAAAATGTAGGTACCCAAGAAGAAGAAAATGAAGAGGAACCTCAAGGATCCAAACCACTCGAGCGTAGATTTTTCGACATCACCCTTGATGAAGTTGAAAATCAAGTACAGGATCGTGAAAATCAAGAGGAAGAAGGAAACGACACTCACTACCAAATTCCCGAAGTCCTTAGGGAGGTATCGGCTCATCCTCTCTCTAACATTGTAGGAGACCCGAGGGAAGATGTTCGGACTCGGTCTCGGATTCACAACTACGTAGCTCATTGTGCATACCTCTCTCATATCGAACCAAAATCATTCAAAGAGGCCAACAACGACGATGATTGGATCTTGGCCATGCAAGAGGAGTTAGAGCAATTTGAGAGAAATCAAGTGTGGACCTTGGTACCAAGACCAACGACAAGGTCCATAATCGGCACTCGATGGATCTATCGAAACAAGCTAGACGAACACAGAAACGTGGTACGAAACAAGGCGAGACTTGTAGTTCAAAGTTTCAAACAACAAGAGGGTATTGATTTCGAAGAGACGTTTGCTCCCGTCGCTCGTTTGGAATCGATACGGCTTCTCGTGGCTTGCGCCGCCATCGAAGGGTTCACGCTTTATCAAATGGATGTGACGACACTATAACATATGGGCTTATCTGCGACGGGGCCCTTTTTTCAGCGATGGGCCGTCGCAGATATAAGGTACTTTCACCGACGGGCCGTAGCTGAAAGAGGCTTTCCGATGGTATACTTCTCCGACGGCCCATCATATTTTCCGACGGCCCGTCGCAATTGAGATGCCCGTCACAAAAGCACCGTTTCCGACGGTTACTTCATCGACGGCCCGTCGGTGATAAGTTCAAACATTTCCATCGGCCCGTCGGTAAGACTTGGCCCGTCGGTGAAGCTCATTCCTGTCGCTGAAGCTGAGCGACGGCCCGTCGCTGATGAATTTCCCGTCGCAGATATCATCGATGGCCCGTCGGTGATAAGTTCGAACAGTCCAAGAATTCGCGGAAGGCCCATTTCCGACGGTGCTTTCAGCGACGGCCCGTCGGTAATAAGTTCAAACATTTCCCTCGGTCCGTCGGTAAATACTTGGCCCATCGGTAAAGCTCATTCCCGTCGCTGAAGCTAAGCGACGGCCCGTCGGTGATACGTTTGAACAGTCCCGTTGGCCCGTCGCTGATGGATTTCCCGTCGCAGATACCTACCTACGGCCCGTCGCTGATGGATTTCCCGTCGCTGAAGCTTAGCTACGGCCCGTCGCAGATGAAATAGAGAAGTCGATAAATAGCACCCTGGACCCTTTCGTCGT
Source organism: Luzula sylvatica (assembly GCA_946800325.1). NCBI lineage: Eukaryota > Viridiplantae > Streptophyta > Magnoliopsida > Poales > Juncaceae > Luzula > Luzula sylvatica. Next base: position 45,018,005 of record OX326956.1, on the reverse strand, counting down.
CTCTTTACAGCCCCTCTTCTCTCTCCCTTTGCAACCTCTCTACTCGCTCTCCTCCCCCACACAGGCCTCTTCGCGCTCCTCTCACAGCCCCACACAGACCCTCTCCCTTCCCCACAGCCCCTCTCACAGCCTCTTTTCCCTACCCCGCCGTCCACCACGGCCCACTCGGCCTTTCTCCCTCTCCTGTTCTGACGACCTGTTGAAAGCTTCCTGCTTGAAGGTATGTATAACTCTTGCGGTAATTAGGTTATATTTAGAAGTAAAAATTTGTGAGTATTTTTTTGAATTTTCGTGTTTATTGTTAGATTTTTTGCTGAATATTTTTTTTAGTTCTTTTCTTGATTAAAAATCTTGTTTTGAATTGTTTTTTTACCACAGCCCTCTCGGCCTTTCTCCCTCTCCTGTTCTGTCACCTGTTGGAAGCTTCCCTCGCATCTGGTGTGGTGGATAGACCGACGAAGCTCTCCTGCTTGAAGGTATGTATAACTCTTGCGATAATTAGGTTATATTTAGAAGTAGAAATTTGTGAGTATTTTTTTGAATTTTCGTGTTTATTGTTAGATTTGTTGCTGAATATTTTTTTTAGTTCTTTTCTTGATTAAAAATCTTGTTTTGAATTGTTTTTTGAATTTGTCTTTTAAATCTGTTGTCAACTTGTTCTTTTTGCATCTATTTTAAATTTATTTTTAGGTTTTTTTTTTTCGAAATCTGTTTTTTAGATGGTTGTAAATCTGTTTTGAATCAGATTTAGACTTAATCCTTTTTAAATTCTGTTTTGAATCTGTTTTTTAATCATTTTTAAATTTGTTTTATTTTGTAAATATGTTTTTTTTAAATCTGTTTTGAAGCTGATTTAGACTTAATTTAGGTTTGTCATTTTTTTTAATTATGTTTTAAATCTGTTATTTAAATTTTTTTAGGTTGAAGGATAATCTTGGCTGCTCTCTCGCGTCTGGTGTGATGGAAGGCCTACGAACGTTCCTGCTCTCTCTTGGTTGAAGGTTTGTCCATCTCTCTCGGCTTAGTTAGCATTTTTGAATTTTTAGGGTTTGTAGGCTTAAATCTATTTTAACTTTAGGTTTAATTGGGTTAAAAAGTTTTGAATCTGGATTTTTAGGCTTAAGTAACTATTTTTTTTAGGACTTGTGAATCTGTTCAAAATTTGTTTCAGGTATTCTGAATATGGATTTTTAGGATTAAAAATGGAATTTGAATCTGTTTTAAGTATTTTAAATCTGGATTTTTTTTAATCTGATTTTTTTAAAATCTGTTTTAAATTGATCAATTGTAAAGTCTATTGTTTTAAATGTGTTCATTCCGTTTTTTGAAATTTGTTTAATTAATTGTATTATTTTTAAGAAATTTGGATTCTGGACTTTTTGACGAATTAACTAACTAACTCCGGACCAAGTTTAATAATAATTCAAATTTCAAACTTTGTTTGTTGTTGTATATGTGTGAAAAATGCGTAGTATAAATATCTTAGTTTGTATTTGTTTAGGATGTTAGAGTTTAGATTTAGGTTTAGATTTAGGTTTAGATTTAGTAGAAAAATATTAGGTTTAGATTTAGGGCTTAGTACTTTATTTAGTAGAAAAAGTGTTGTTTGGATGTAGTACTTTATTTGTTGCGATTATAATTATATATTGTTGAGTTATGAAATTTTTAATATATTTTTTATTACAAAAAATATAATAATAATAAAAATAATAAGTGTTAAATTATATTAAATATATTTTTAATATGTTTATGAAATTTTCAACATATATTTAAAAATATTTCTAATATGATTATTTCAAAATTTAATTAATTTTATGTAGTATGAAAACAAAAAATATACTTAATTTAAATTTGAGATTTAAAAAATAATATAATATAATCTTATATGTTAGTAAATTAACTAATTTTGTCACTTTGTATAATATTAAAACAAAAATATATATTATTTTTTTGTATGAATAAATTAATATTGGATGCTACATAAACAAAATTAAGAAAGTTTTTTGAAATATGTTAAGTTATTATTTCGTATTACAAATTTGTACCCCATCCAAACAAATCTTTAGGTAATAGTATTTCATACAATTAATCTTCGGAGATATTATTATTTCAACTTCTCAATAGTGTTTCATATATATTCTAAAGAAATTTTCGGTAGCGTTGTTCCAATTTTTTCCCCAATTCTTTCACTTAATACCAATTTTTTCATTACGGTTGAGTTTTGGAACGGAATGGTTTTATGTCGGATTAACTAATTTATCGCGAATTCTTCGAGACATTGTTATTTCGACATCTCTATAGTATTTCAAACTTTCTAAAGAAATCTTTGGCAGTGTTGTTATTCTAAATTCTTTTCCCCAATTCATTTTCTTAATACCAATTATTTTCAATGTTAGAATATCTCTCAATGGAGACTGATCGTTCCTGGATGTATATGTTGGTTAATTCTAACCTAGAGGGGGGTGAATAGGTAATCCTAACGTACAATTTTCGACTAACGTATACCTATTCTATTTTACGCGGAAGCTTAAACTAATTTAACAAAGAAAAATGCAAATACCGAACACGAAGAACACGCGATGTTTATTACGGAGTTCGGTAGGTGGTTGCTTTGTAGTTTTAACTCACCCTTTACTTGCTTAATCGACCGATTCGATTAGTGGCAAGTACCTACGTCTCCGGGAATGCCTTGTGCCTTTTCGGCGTTCGATTGAATTCCAACTCACTCGTACAAGATTTTGCCTAGATCGATTTACATGTTTTCTATCGATCTATGGGGGGCTTTACACTCTTAGTACTAGCATATTACAATTTCTAAATACGAACTAAAACGTGATCGGTCACGCAAGTTGGGAATCGTATTTGGAAGGGAAAGAAAGAAAGATTAATCTCTAAGATTGTTTTAGAAGATTAAGGGCTCAATAGGTTTTGCAAGAATTCTCTCTTTTGAATGTATAATTTGGATAGTTGAAGTGATGAGAGAGAATGAGGGAAGGGTTCTATTTATAGAACACATAGACCCTTCCCAAACTTGCATTTTCTGCATATTCCGTTATAACGGACTGCATGTCCGTTATAACGGACTGTAAGTCAAAACTAACCGTTACAGCTGTTATATTCGAATTGTTAAACATTCCGTTACAACGGAATACATGTCCGTTATAACGGAAGTCTGTGTTATGAAGTCCGTTGCAACGGATTATCATGTCCGTTACAACGGACATCATACTGCGGACTCTACATCAGTTAGAATTTAATTCCCGTTGTAACGGAGAATACTCCGTTACAACGCTGTAAGGCATTTCGTTATAACGGATTGGTTAATCCGTTACAACGGACATGAAGAGAAGAGTATTGTACTGAAGTGAGTTATATGTCTGTTATAACGGAAATATATGTCCGTTGTAACGGACATACTTCTGTGACATCCTTAAAGTTTGGATTTAATTAGCGTTGTAACGGACATTGTTCCGTTACAACGTTTTGATTGGGTCCGTTATAACGGATTGGTTAATCCGTTGTATCGGACTATGTTGTGAATTCCAATCTTGAATAGGACGAGTGTGTCCGTTATAACGGACAATGAGTTCCGTTGTAACGGACATACTGTTTTCAGCCTTTTATTTTAATTCATCAATTTGATGGATTTCGAATATAATTATTTGACTTTATTTTGAGCTTAATCATACATAAACAAGTTTAGGGATACATATAATGTATTTTGGTGATTAGATTGATATCCCAACTTGCGGAATCTTCGATGTCTTGATTCCGTGATTCTTGTACATCTTGATCTTCTTCGCGATTCTTCAACGTCTTGATCCTTGCTATTCGTGGTGTATTTTTGCTTGTTTATCTTGATCTTCTTATTGCCTTTTGTACATATGTATCCTATACAATACTCTCGATAGATTTTGTTAGTAGTATCGACATTTTTTTTGAGATAATCAAACAATCGGAAATTTGAACCAACAGTATAATCATTCTCTCACGATTGAGTTTTGGAATGGAATGGTGGATTTTCTTAATTTCGCTTTCGCACATCTCGAGAAATTGCGAATAAATAGCCAAGGAAAAAATGTACTTGGTGCCCATGTAAGAATTGCCAAAATTCTTTTCTTCGCATCCATGATGAGATAGCAACCCATTTAAGTAGTTTCGGTTTTATGCCGGACTATCTAATTTGGTTAAAACACGGAGAGGGAGATTCGAATTTCGAAATTGGTGGGTCGTCGTCGTTCAGTCCCAATCGGATGGAACAAATGGTTTGTGATGTTGCCAGACCTTCGTTTGATTGGCAAGAAGAAGTAGAGGAGGATGAGGAACCAAATTCGGAAGCTGCTCGTTTCTTTGAGATGCTTCGAGCATCTGATGAGACTTTATGGGATGGACCAGGATTTTCGGAACATTCTTTAATGTCTGTTGTTACTATGTTGTTGAATGTCAAATCCGATTGTGAAGTTACGAAAATAGCTTTCGATAGGTTCTTGTATGTAATCAAAAAGGTTATGCGACGGCCCGACGGAGAAAGGTTCTGCGACGGCCCGCCGGAGAAAGAACAATCGTCGGAAAAAGTGACATCAGCGACGGCCCGTCGGAAAAAGTGACATTAGCGACGTCCCTTTCAGCGACGGGAGATTAGCGACAGGATGCCGTCGGTAAAACTTTCAGCGACGGTTTTTGGGAGTATCAGCGATGGTTTTTACCGTCGCTGATGTGCAGATCTGTTGTAGTGAGAGTGCTTTCCTAAATGGGGAAATTGAAGAAGAAGTCTACGTCGAGCAACCCCCGGGATTCAAAGATCCAAAATACCTGAATCACGTGTGTAAGCTTTCGAAAGCCTTATACGGGTTGAAACAAGCCCCTCGAGCATGGTATGGGCGCCTATCAACCTTCCTATTATCTAACGCCTATCAACCCGAAATTTTTGTTGGATATTCATGTCCGTTCTAACGGATCAACCAATCCGTTACAACGGAGTTCCTCTCAACGTTATAACGGAATACTCTCCGTTTGTGACTGGAATTAAAATCAATTTGAAATGAGTTTGCCAGTATGATGTCCGTTGTAACGGACTTGTCAGTTCGTTGCAACGAACTCATTAACACAGCATTCCGTTATAACGGACATGACTTTCGTTATAACGGAATGTATAATAATTCGAATATGACAGCCTCAACGGCTAGTTTGACTTATAGTCCGTTATAACGGACTTGGTGTCCATTGTAACGGACTATGCAGAAAAAGCATATTAAGGGATGGGTCTATGTGTTCTATAAATAGAACTTTTCCCTCATTCTCTCTCATTATCTCAGCCAATATATTTTCCAAATCAAAAGAGAGAATCCTAACTTTAAATCTTGAGCTTAATTATCTTAACATTCTTAAAGATTATTAGATCCAATTTCGAATCCACTACTAAACGATTCCCAACTTGCGTGACCGATCACGACTAGTTCGTTAGTAGTAAATTGTAATAGGCTAGTTACTAATTGTAAAACCCGCCATTGATCGATAAATTCGTGTAAATCGATCAAGGCAAACATTGTAATTGTTTGAGTTAGGTATTCAATCGAAATCCGAAAAGGCGCAAGGGTAGTTTGTCGAAATTATGTGACATTTTATGGACTTGTACGCAACCTAGAGTCATTGATATTAGCATTGAATAATAAATGTTACGTTGATATCTTCTCTGTTACATAAATATTATTGAGAGTCGTATTTGGTCGAACAATTTCAACAGTAAAACCAACTAAAAAATTGCCTCTGTGAATTTATTTATCAGAAAAAAAATGAAAGAACATTCCGTAATCGAAAAAAAAACAACGGGCAAGAGAAAACATATATAGATCTCAAGAACGAGTTATTAAGACAACGAGGCAACAAATATTTACAACAATTAATTGTGACAAGTTTCGCACAATTTATTTCTTTACATTTCGTGAAATCAAAATCTCAATTCTCAACAATCTGCACAAAAGAATTAACCCTAATTCTACACATCAAGATTGCGTGTTTACCCGGAATCGAATTCCGTCATTCTTTCGGCTGCCTACGCCTCGCCCTGGATTTCAAATCCACGACAATAACCGAGATATTATCGGAGCTATTTTCCTATAAGCCATCCTCAGAAGGAAATCCGCAACCCCCTGTGCAGGAGTTATTGGATTTTCACAATTTATTTTCTCGGCTCAACTGGACAGAGTTGCACAGAGAAGAGAGTACAGCGACAAAAATAGATGGAAGATGAGATCACAGCAAGAGCACAACGACAGGAATAGGAGAGAGAGAAAAGAGAGAGAGAGAGAGAGAGAGAGAGAGAGAGAGAGAGAGAGAGAGAGAGAGAGATGGGTTTGGGTGTGTTTGAGAGAGAAGAGAAGTGAGATCGGGTCGGGTTAGGAACTAACGGATCGGGATATGAATAATTTGTCATGTCATAATATAAAAATATTTAAAAAATCCACATGAGCATGTCATGTCATCATTTAACAGATGTTTTAACACAAAATGATCGGAGGTGACATTCTGCACAATTTTTGAAAATTTAGGGAGTAAAAATGTGCAATTTTTTATTTGGGGCAACTTGCATATTTGAAACAAGTTTGGAGAACAAAAGTGTATTTTTTTTAAAAAAAAAATCTATAATGAACAAGATTCGTGATTTAAGATTCTCTTAAAAAAAAATATATATATTTTTAATCTTCGTGATAATTAAGTTCTTTCTTTTTCAAATTCCAGTTAAGTCCGGCATTAAATTCTCTTTAGTCTTTTACCATGATTAATCCACTTAAAACTACCAATTAACCGACACTCTTTACTTACCCCTTTTTACAAAACCAAACCCTAACTCCATCCAACTAACTACGTCGCCGGCATCGGCTGCCACGTCAGATCAGCCAGATCTAACGGTCCGTATAACACCTCCTCACACCATCCATGCCCTCCACTTTCCAACTCAACCTCCACGTCAGCAACCCTCTCTGCCACGTCATCATCCGGCAAAACAACCTCTTCCACCACCTTCTCCGGCGATTCCCCCGGCGGAGGAAGTCCGAGCTCATCATCCGACGCGTGTAACAAAAATCCTAACTCGCCGTCTCCGGCAATCTCTTCCTCGAGACTTCTAATAACCGATTCGAGTTCTTTCTCCTCTCCAGTTGCGGATTCACTCTCTTCTTCCAGGAGATCCAGCAAATCCACCGGTTTAAACCGTTTATACGGCGGCGACTCGATGGAGATCTCGTCTAGTTGTCTCTTACTACGGCTAAGACTTTCTGAGGAATCCATTGACAAAGAAGAACTGGAGAAAGTGTAAAAATGGCGGGATTCGAGATTTGACGAAGGGGATATTACGGGGTTTGAGTTTATATAATGAGGGCGAGACTGGCCGTTGGAAACCCAGTAAGGATCTTTGAGCATTTTATTATATTTTCAAGGAGTGATTTGTAAATTTGCAAAGAATATTTAAAAGTTTTTGGACGAAAGAATAAATGTAAAGTTACAGCGATGTTTTATTTGTTTTTTCTTTTTCACAGCGACCATTCATTCATTCATATTTTTACAACTTGATTAATTTAAAATTGTAAAAATTTAAACTCAATTTAATTAAAAAATAATTACGTACTTGAATAATTTGGATAATCTATAAATATTTTATTTTTTGTAGCGGTAAAATATTATTTTCGTGAGGTGCCAAAAGGATTTTTGTATTTTATTTTTATTTTTTGTTAGGGAGGTAGAGAAATTATGGATTATTATTTTTTCCATTTATGTGCACGCTTCGAGACGAAAAGACAAAAATATTTTTGCATTATTTGAGAAATGTGAAAATAGAAAGAGAAAAAAAAAAGAAAATGGGCCTACCCTGCTGTGTTTGTTCTTGGGGCGCTTCGACAAGGACAATTTAACATCTGTGAATAAAGTAAAATTAATAATTCGATAGAAAATATGTCACCTATGTTACGCGGATACATCAAAAATGCAGAAGTATCCTGAGGATACGGATATCGATACGGATACGGGTACGATACGGCTCGGATACGTATCGGATACGTCACGTGGCGTATCCATTTATTTTAATATTTATTTTTTTCGGATACGACAGGATACGGCTGTGATACGTTCAGGATACGGCTGGGATACTCCATTTAGGATACTTCGACCCAATATATATTTTGGCCCATAATATTTTTAAATAATTTATATAGGATACTTCTAGGATACTTCTAAAACTAGTTTTAGGATACTTCTAAAATAAATTTAAGATACTTTTATGATACTTGCATTTTTATGTTGATTTTTTTTATTGTCATAATATTTAATTTAAAAATATTATTTAATTTATTATTTATTTATTTATTATATATAATATAAATATATTAAAATAATAACTATATAGCCGTATCCGTATCCGTAATTTTTCAAAAATTGCCGTATCCGTATCGTATCGGATACGATACCCGTATCCGTATCCGTGCAACATAGTATGTCACACATTAATAAACAAAAAGAATATAAAGGAAAATATAAAAAAAAAATATGTCTATACGTACCTTTCCATATAACACCATCATGGACGACTTAAAATTAATGCGGTAGCCACAAAATTGTCCAACCCGACCCGGACCAATCCGATTTTGCGGGTTTCAAAATTTTGGGATCGGGACCCGGACCGACCCGACCAACCCTGTTTTTGCGGATCGGGTTGTGAATTTGAAATTAAAAACCCGAATAACCCGACCCGACCCATAGATTATCAAATTTTCAATTAATTAGGTAAAACTTATTCATATCTCTAATACTTTAGAAAGTTAATTATCACATTTATCCTCTACATTAGTTTAACATAAATTAGACTTAGGTTATCTTCACTTCAATTAATAATCTACTAAGACACGATCACAAGTCCATTAAATTATTAACCACAAGTTCATAGCAAAACTCAATATTCAATAACATGATAAAACTCTTTCTTTTATTTTCACCACGTCGGAAGCATATGAAGTTCAAATAATCAAACCAACAACATAAAACTTCTTCATGGGACATAAATTTAGAATTCACATTTACTTAATTGATGTTATATTATCTGATTCAAGTACAATTGGTACCATCGAATTGGGTGTTCGTTATATTATATGATTTAATTAAATTATCATTTATTTTTCAATCGTGATTCATGTGTTTGTTAAAATAATTTTGAGTGTTTAATCAACAAATAGTTCTTATTGAATATTTGTTTGTTACATATGAATAATCGAATACATATCTATATAGTATATAATCGGCAAAAAAAAACCCGGCTAACACGCCCAACCCGGTTATGTTGGGTTTCGAAAATTTTATCAGTATCATGGGTCGGGTTGGGTCGGAGAAATGGAAACCCGTTCTAAGTGGGTTGGATTATAGTTTCGATAAAAATCCGTCCAACCCGGTCAACGTACACCCCTAACTGGCTACCAGTGAAGATAATATGGACTTCTTTTAATTATATTAATTATTTTTGAGAATAAATGGGAAAATTGTGGATGTTAATGGAATTTGAACTTACAACGTTTCACTATATATATATTTATTTTTAAAGAGGTAAATATGTTATTTTGGATTTTTGGAAGGGTAAAACAGTAATTTCAAATGTTGATCGTTAAGTTTGACGGAGAAATTGGATGGTTTTCAATTTTTGGATAAATATGATATTTTAGATTTATGAAAGGGTAAATATGTAATTTTAATTTAAAAAAAGATAAATATGTAATTTTAAATTTAATAAAAGATAAATATGTAAATCCCCCTAGTTTTTTGTGGCCCCTGGCTTGGAAGAGAAGAGAAGAGTTTTAAAACATTGCTTTTACTTAATTTGATTAATGGATTTTGGATTTGATTATTAATGGATCGGGCATCTAAGGGGCTTCATGTTTAATGGGTTTAATTATTAATGGATTTGGGTATTTTAATAATTAATGGATTTGAATATTTGTTTGTTAATGGATTTGGATATTTCTTTGTTAATGGATCCGCAATATGACCGATATCTCGCCACAATTTCGCCGCAATTTCCGCAATATCACAAAAACGCTATTTGCCGCATTATTTCATTGCGAAATTGCGATTCGAAATCCCAAACCGCAATTTCCGCAATATCGCCGCAATTTTAAACATTGATTTTTAGTATATTCATTATATTTTTGTATGGAATATTTTGAGTATTCTTTTTTCATAAAATAAGGTCAAGCGTTTTAATATATTGAAAAAAGGAAAAATATTTACACGTAATATTATATTCCTTTTGTATTCTATAAGCTATTGTAACTTAGCATTTTCCTAACCCCATTTATACCAGCCTCATAGCTTCTTCTAGCGATATTTTTGCTATCTTCAATGATGGTGCATGTATCTTTTGGAATTTACGTTTTTTACGTTCTTTCCAAATGTTCCATGCCGTCGCCGTCCATCGTGACATCCAGTCTATTTTGTCATTCAATTTTTGTCTTTTCCTTTTTGCTTTTAATGAGTCCACTATGGGGCCGTTTGATGCAAGAGATTTTGGAGAATTTTGAAGGATTCTCGTATGGTCTAGAGAAAATGAAATAAGGGTTAAGTGTTTGATGGATATTCGTTTCTCACATGTATTGTTTGATGTGTTAGAATGCTAAATGATGGAAATCGAAAGTTATTGTTTGATGTGAAAGAAAATTTCAAAGTAGTTAGGTATAATATTTATTTTGTTAATATATATATATATATATATATATATATATATATATATGGGATAGGATCAATGGTCAACACTTTGTTTGGCCAACGTCGGCCAACAACACCTATTTCATTAAATCTAAAGATTAAAATCGAATTTTAACCGTATAGATATGATTTATATCATTTGAGAATATTGTAGATTTAATTTCATGAAAAATAAAAACTTCTATCATACTTATCATAATACTTTAACAAATTGAACGGTAGGAAATAGTTACAACATTAATCATCATTAAATAAATTTTGAAATTCGATTTTTTTGGTTTGGATGTATTTTAAATCATATAGATAGGCTCAAGATGAATTTTTACTAAGTTTCGAGTTTTCCTTCATGGAAATCTATAAATTTACCGAAATAGACAGTTGTGAAAATATGTTATCGGTTTTGTTAGATACAAAAATCGAAATTGTGTAAAATTTATTCTACATCATATCTAAATGATATAAAACATATCTATACGGTTAAGATTCGATTATAATATTTAGACTTAGTGTAATAAGCAATGATTTAAATTGCGGCGCAATTGCGCCGCAATACCGCAAATCGCAATAAATATTAACAAAACGCAACACCGCAACCTGCTATATAGCGCCGCAATATCGCCGCAATATGGCGCAATATGACGCAATATCGGGGATCATGTGTAAATTATTGTTCAAGCGCAATGGACCGCTATATCGCAATTTAAAACATTGGTAATAAGTGTTGTTGGCCGATGTTGGCCAACCAATAGTGTTGGTCATTGATCATATATATATATGTATATATATATATATATATATATATATGTATATATATATATATATATATGTATATATATATATATATATACATCATATATATATACATATATATACATATATATATATATACATATATATACATATATATATATATACATATATATACATATATATACATATACATATATATATATATATATTGATTTGTTGATATATATTTTTAATATTAATTCATTTTAATTATTAAGAATTCATATTATAATGTATTAAGAAAAATAATTCGATATTAGCTCTATACTGTTTAATTATAAATTAATATACTAAATAAATAAAGTATATAATATATATTATACATAACAAAATTATATTAGTATATACTATATATTAAATAAAGTATAGATATTAATTATATAATTATATTAAATCAATTATAAAGTATAATTTTTTTGAATGGCACCCAAAAAACGATGGATTGTCGTTACTCGTACCTATATTTGTTTTATATAATTATATATTTTTATATAATTATATTAATAAAGTATATTAATTTTATATTAAATTAATATTAATATACTTTATTTAATTCATCATATAATTATATTTTCATATAATTATGAAATATAATTATATAATGAATTAAATAAAGTGGATTATATTCAAATAAATTATATTATTGTAAATAAAATAATTGTATTTATTAATTATATTTTTATATAATGTATTTATATATTAATTTGTTTATTTAATATATTTTATGGATTAATTGAAAGTGAGAGATGAAGGATTTGGTTTTCCATACTTTTTTTACGGACATCAATTGAAAGAAAATATCGGAGAGAGAGTCTGAAAGACAAGCAACAAGGATTTGGTTATCTTTTATTTTCTTTCAAATCAAACACCTGAAAATTGTTTTATCCGTCATTCTTCTTTCTTGTCTCATTTAATCCCCCTTACTCCTCCTAATCAAACAAGCCTATGTCTCCTTGTAGTACGGCCGGTTTATGTTTCGTTTGTAGTCGGTCTTCTAATTTCCATACCGCTCGGGTGTATGTGCAAGATCCAAATATACGATCTATATTCTCGAGGGTCTCTTTACAAAGTGCACATTTATCGATGTGTGATCAATCTCTTTTTTGCCAATATATCGGTCGTATTTAACTTGTTTTCCATCGCAAGCCATATGAAAATTTTGAGCTCGGTCGGCGCTTTTATTTTTCAAATTAGCCCTTGCCATGGACTTAGAACTCCTGGATTTCTCATCATAGTGTATGTCAATTTTGCCGAGAATAAGCCAGTTTTATTTCATTTCCATAAGGTGGTAACATCATTTTCCTTGTATGTTGTCATTCCTTTAATTGATTTTGGAAAGTTGATTGGTTATCTTGTTTTTGTTCGAGGTCCGTTACCGAGTTTACGTTGTATAGTTTGGACATACATTTTGCCCATATGATATTAGGTTGCGAATTGTCAATTTTACATAACCAATTGAGTATTAGGATTTTATTTTCTGTTTCTAATTATTGTATGTCTATTCCTCCAAAAAAAAATTGAGTGGTAATGGATGTCCTCTTAAAATTTCCTTGATTGATTGATGTGTTGGCGTCTGTATTAATGATAATGGTAAATCATAACTATTTAATTTTTTCCATCATATATAAGAAAAGAATTTAAAAAAGATTCGTTTCACACATCATTAATATATTTAATATTTTTAACAACTTTGTTTACAACCATAAATACTTAATGAAATTTAAATCTGTAAATTTGGAAAAAAAAATTATTAAACTAAATTAATATATCATTTAACATATGTTAAACGGATACATTTGAATAAAATCATCGTAAAAAATAAACAAAAATATAATAATGAAAATGAAAATAATAATTTCTCAAAAAATAGAAAAGAAAAAAGAAAACTCTCACAATAATTTAAATCTATAATATTTTTAACAACTTTTTTTTTTTGGGTACACACATTGTATCTCAATTAACTAGACAATTTTCGAGTCTCTACTTTTCTCATCTTTTCCACGTGAAAACTCTCATTGATCTTTTCCAAGAACCTATTCTGTTTTGTATTTTCTTTTTTATAAGGTTTCCTATTCGTGTCATAAACACTGTCAAATATGTACAGGCCTTGAAGAAAATTTATAACAAGATATGTGTCACGGGTGACAAAATATTTGTATTGTTTGATATATTTTTTTCTAATTAAAATATGAAGTTTAGTAAAACATGTCTTTTTGCGTTTTTAACTTTTTAAGTCTAATCAAAAAAAAAAAACTTTTTAAGTATTAATAGTCATAGTTACTCGGTCGAGAAGATGATTTTTTTATTTAGTTTCAAATATATTTGATTTGATTTTGATTAAATTTCAGAATTTATTATTCGATAATAATAATTAGTTCGTCATTTATATAATATAAACATCAAAATGTCATCAAGCAAAAATACAGGGACGATGCAGAAAAAAACACTGATTGGCGAAGGCATCGTCGGAACAATCAACAAATGGGACCATGTAATCTAAAAAAACATGAACCAATTGAATGTAAACAATCGCCTTTCATACTTAAAATAAGCGAAATAATTGTTGTATTAAGTAAACAATGAATACATATGTGAAAGGTGAGTTCTCCAAACCACCACCCCCCCCCCCCCCCCCCCCTTAATTGAAAATTATGAAAACCTCCATCTAGACTATTTCCAAAAAAAACCTAAAAGTATTATTTTTATGATAAAAGAATATATATTTTAGGAGGTTTTTGAAAATCTAGAAAATAAACGGTTATTTAATAGTTTCCCGAAATTTGTTTTCCAAAAAGATTCAAATTGAAAAAAAAATATGCTTCCTGTGTGTTGAGAAATGAGATTGGGAGTTAATAGGACATTAGGACCCCTCATTCTTCAACGAAAAGAGGTTGATTATCCCATACATAAAACGGGATGAATAAGTAAACATAAGGTTTAATTTTGACGTTAATATTGTGCAAGTAGTATATATGCGGACATTTAAATAATTTAAAATATATAAAAAGAAATAATTTAAAATATGTTGGCGTTAATAATTTGCAAATAGTATCTACGTCTCCGGATATGTTTTGAGCCGTTTAGGCCCAATAATTAACTTTCTGAATCAACGATTACAAGGTTTGCCTGGATCAATTTACACGTTTCTATCGATCTTTAATAACTGAAGTAAATACATTTATAAATCAACTAGAATATTGTACAAATAAGGATATATGAACGTACGTGTTCGTCCAAACGATTGGATGCATAATGAAATTTTGCAAAACTGACATATATTACACAGTGTGTCGTGACGAACGATATGGTCCGTCGTGACGCAGTAATAATATGGAAGTCAATCGATGAGTATAGCATCATGACTAACTGATCTCAGCGTCACGACGATAGTGCGTCATGACGGTAGGTTTTTGTTGATTCAAATATCCTATTGTTTGATTATCTCAAAACAATATCGATAACACTAATCAAAATTTGTATGAGTGACACATGTAGAGACATAGGTGCAATCCACAAAAGAACACAAGAACATCAAGAAATTAAGGAAGTCAAGACCGTAAAGAAACGCATGGTCAAGTAAAGATATAAGACGTCGAAGACCTCCGCAAGTTGGGATATCACCATCATCAAAATAACCATAGATATCCCTAAACTTGTCTTTGAATTTAACTCAAGATTAAGAAACAAATATTCGAAAATATAAAATAGAAAAGGTGTGAAAATTGTGTATAGTCCGTCACGGAGGACGGCCAGCCCGTCATGACGAACACACACGTTGAAGCTTGAGAATTGTACACTCTATAAAGTCCGTCATGACGGTTCACTAATGTGTCATGTCTGAGATCCAAAGTCGGTCGTGACGTACCAATAAACGTCATGACGGACTATACAAAAAGTTCTCAAAGCAAACTCACCGTACGTTACAGAAGAGGTCCGTCATGACTGACGACAGAATGCCATGACGAACCTTAACTCATACATGAGTTTGAACACACTGTCCGTCACAACGGATGAACCAATCCGTTGTGACTGACCTATGACATCTGTCATGACTCACTCCACTCAGTCATGACGGACAATGTAAGTCGACAAATAATCAAACTTACAGTGACAGTCCGTCACGACGCACGTTACTCAGTCGTGACGGACCTTGTGCATACTTCAAGTTCGTCGTGCCGCACATTACTCAGTCAGGACGGACTATTAAGAAAAGCAAATTCACAATATGAGGTTAGTCGTAACGAACTATTTGTGCGTTGGAACGACCAACATGCATACTTGAGGTCCGTCATGACGGACCATAAGTCAGTCATGACGGATTGAGTAGTATTTCGAATATTCTACTGTAACAGCTAGTTTTGACTTGCAGTCCGTCACGACGGAACATTATGTCCGTCTCGACAGACTGTACAGAAAAGTTAAAAATAGGAAGAGTGTATATGTTCTATAAATATAACTCTTCCTATCTTTCTCTCAGAAATTATTCTTGCCAAAATTACAACTCCACTAAATCTTGAGCTCTAAATTCTCTAGACAAAACCCCTAGATCATTGATCTATTTCATTTCCCTCTACTAAACGATTCCCAACTTGCGTGACCGATGACTAGTTCATTTTTAGCAATTTGTCATAGGCTAGTTACTATTTGTAAATTCCGTCATAGATCGATAGATTCGTGTAAATCGATCTTCCCAAAACCTTGTAATAGTTGAGTTGGGTATTCAATCGAAATCTGAAAATGCGCAAGGCAACTCCAGAGACGTATGTACTTGCAATAAATCGAGTCGGTCGATTGAGCAAGTAGCCGGTGAGTCAAAGCTACAAAGTAACCACCTACCGAACTCCGTAAACAAATATCGCGTGTTATTTGTTTCGATATTGTATTTTTTTCTCTAATTTATTTACGCTTCCGCCCAAATTGTAATTGTATTCCATTACCCTAAAAATTGAACCTTAGGACTTCCTATTCAAACCCCCCCCCCCCCCCCCCCCCCCATCTAGATCTAAATTAAACAACAGTTTCTACCGTGATGACTACGGGTGTAAACGGTTCGGATAGTGGTCATACCATATCCGGATCCGTATTTTTTTTCGGATACGGATACGGATATTCCCGGATCCGGATACGGTTCGGATATTAAACGGATACGGATTCGGTTCGGATATATCGGATATGGATACGAATCTGGATATTATTCGAATAGTTCAAACGGATATTTTGTATGTAACATAACTATCTATTTTACCAACGAATCTCAAACAATATCAAAATAATACTTAAATAATACATAAAAAGACATTATAATTTTACGAAACAAAATCAAGTATTTGTCAAATATTTTGGGATTTGAAAAAAGCATATATGAAAGATTCATTTTCTTATAAAATGAACTTGGTTTATCAATTATAAGTCATGCAAACATAAATTTATATTGGGCTCTATAAGCCTATAGTTATTTAAAAATATAATAAATTTTCAAAAAAACGGATATCCGTTTTTATACTGTTATTCGGATCCGGATCCGATCCCAATTATCAAAACCGAATCCGGATCCGGATCAGAAAAAACGGATCCGGATACTTTTATTCGGATCCGGATATTTAGGCGGATTCGGGTCGGGTCGGTTCGGATAATATCCGAACCGTTTACATCCCAAGTGATGACGCATTGTGATCCGAATTCTGAAATTTCAGTTTGATTTGAAGATACTTATTAATCATATTAATTACAGCAATTAAGATAAAATCTTATTTGTTTTCTTTTTCTCTCTCAAGTCATAACTTATAACTTTCTGTCCATATCTGATTAAGAGAAAGAAAAGAAAAAATACCATTAGAGATTTGAGAAGATATTCAAGCAAGTTTACGATAAATTTGTTAGGGAAATTTGGAATTTGCGTGTAACCAAGCGACGAAACTCGCAGTGGATACGAGTAGAGATATCTGAACTGAAACCTTTCGTTGTCATCAAGTGAGAGCGAGTTCAAGCAAGGTCGAAGGTTAACTGGAAGATATCCGGATGTATTCGACAAAGGCAAAGCTTCATTGACTGTATCGAATCGTGCGATCATGGAACGCACGTGTTTCTGGAGATCGGAGCAGCAAGGAAAACAACTACAAAACGTGTCAATCATTTTCCGTGATCAATTTAACGTGATATGACGCTCTCTGAAAGTTATAGTATTGGTTACATAGGTTCTTACCCTCGAAGTCGCCGTCGTGGTCCTCGGGATCGTTTCGGAACGGGTCGTCATTCCGTTATGTGGGGCTCGGTAGCGGTGTCGATACCCAACAACAATGTTGTAAAATACGGAAAACGGTACGGAACGGTCGGGGACCGTAAAACGGGATTACCGTAAAACGGTGAAAAAACGGTGGAAAAACGGTGAAAAAAACGGTCACCGAAATCGATAATAATTTCATTAAAATTTATAGATGAAACCAAAAAAATATATAATAATGTAATTTTTTAATAGTAAAAAAAATAACATAAACAACATCCATCATAAAACATAACATCAAAACGAATGTCTAACATAAACGTAACATCAAAACGAATGTCCAACAAAACGTAACATCAAAATATAAACTCAAATCCAAACATAAACTAAATAGTAAAATCATTAACATCATTCGGGACAACCGTAAGTAAAAAAATGGTAATTTTATTGGGTTGGAAAATAAAATGGGCCAAAAAACGGTAAATAATCAAAATTTCAATTTTTTGTTGTGAAAAACGGCCGTTTTTCGAACCGAAAAACGTTTTTTTCCAAAAAAAAACGGTTAAACACGGTAAAAAAACGTTTGACCGTTTTTTCAAACCGTCTTGTAAAAAACGGAACGTTTTTCCACCGAAACACCGTTTTTCCACCGTTTTCACCGTTTTTCACAACAGTGCCCAACAATAACTAGCATATTACAATTTACAAATCGAACTCTACGTAATCGGTCACGCGAATTGGTAATCGTTTGTGGGAAAGATTGGAAAGATATAATCAAGAAGTTTATTTAGAAGAATTAAGTTGGAGATTTCTAAGGTTATTTTTTTCTTTTTGATATTGTGTAAATAAGTTGTGGAAGAGTTAGAGAGAAAATCAAGAGAGGGTCTATTTAAAGAACACTTGTAATGATCCAAAATCTGACACTTCTATACGAACGCAAGCTGCACCGTCTTTAGTTTGAGTTTGCAACTCATTCTTCCGTTGACACGTTGAACGTTTCGTTCCAACGGAGAATGAGGTTCTGTTCGAACGAGTAGGTGATTTCGTTCGAAAGAAGCATTTGTTGATTTTCCTTTGCAAACTCAAATGTGGGACATGGTTGTCTCATTTCGAACGCACGTGTATTCCGTTCGAACGAAAGTAAATTGAGTTTAGGGATACCGATAGAGTTATTTTTGTGAGTGTATAATATCCCTATTCGCGAAAGTATTCAATGTTTTGATTCTTCATTTGAACGAATAATTTCGTCTTTATTTCTTGACCATCGAAGTACTCCACG
The DNA here is from genome assembly GCA_946800325.1 of Luzula sylvatica. Lineage (NCBI taxonomy): Eukaryota > Viridiplantae > Streptophyta > Magnoliopsida > Poales > Juncaceae > Luzula > Luzula sylvatica. The sequence goes on along the minus strand of OX326956.1, from coordinate 44,998,977 downwards.
AAAATAAGAAAAACATATTATTGCTCGTCCCACGACATCAATTACTTTTGTCAAGATTCTAATGCCGAAACAAGACAAAATTATTATTATTTTCGACTTTTCTCTCGGTCCAGTTTGTTAATTTGCTAAGCTTATTTAGACGAAAAATCAAATTATCGATCATTTTCGTCTGAATAATTGACGCTAAAATATTTATTTTCGTCCGACTATCTGATGAAAATGCTATTTTTACAAATTCAGCAAACATCAAGTTATTTTATGGCTGCCAGAACGATCGAGTGACCTAAATCTTTTTAAAACGTAAACAAAAATGGAACAATAATATTATTATATATCAAAATTTTAAATTATAGTAATTACCAATGTATATTTTCAGAGCCATGGGCGAGAACAATATATATTTATGTTCTCACAACAGAATATTGATTCTGCACTAGATATTATATTTACATACAAAATTAGCTTCATATAATTCAATCTGCATCATAAATTTCATCACGCTGCTATCAACCACACGGGAAAATACATTCCATAGAATTACTTTATATTTATGGTCGGATTGTGATTAGTAAGAAAGAAAAGGACAAGAACCGAAAAAGGAAAAGATTAAGGTGTGTGAGGGCGATGAGATCCGTAATCTGGGACCACACGTCCCCCTATTAACTTCATTTAAATCTTCTTTCACATCCGTTATCCATTCCGCTTCACGTCCGCTCTTTGAGTTCCGGTCCATTTTTGTATTGTTTTTACAGCTCAAACCCTATCTTTTTTTATATTTATGTAATATCTTTTTTTATATTTATGTAATAGAGGACGTAACTTGCTAGTTCCAAACCAATTATCCAAAAAAATACACACAGTTTATTTCGAAAAAATTATGAATACTATAATCCTGTTAAGTTGTTTTCTTGCTTAAAGCGAAAGAAAGTATTATTTGTTTTTTATATACTTGCTTTCAAAAAAACTATTATGGTTTAAGTTTTGAAGATAAGGCCACGGATTGTAAGTTTATTTTTTTTATGTAAATGAGAATTGAAGTCGTGACTTAAAAGATATTTATATGGAGCATTTCTGCATGTAGTCTCTTTTAGCATAAAAATTCAAAAACTAACCCCTTTTTGAAAATATTCCAAAAATAATTCTTTTCGGGTTTTTAAATCTCACCGCTACAGTGTTTCGGGTTTTTAAATCTCGCCGCAACAGTGTTTTGGAAAAAAAAAATTATTCTCCTTCAAAATGTACCCACCGAATTCTCCATTATTTAACTATTACATTTAATTAACGTGATAATTACAACATATTATTAAATATTAACTAATATTTATTCCAATTTATTCTAATTTATGAATTCGAATAAATATTAATTATGTATTAAGTTAATAACTAACAGCATAATTAATATTTCATAATTAAGTTATTTAACTAACAGCATAACTAACAGCATAACTAACAGAGTTGAACGGGACCGATTAGACTGACTTTTATTGCGGAAGTGCAATTTCAAAAAAAATTTATTTAGGGCTTGATAAGCCTGAAACGGGAACCCCCCACACTTGTAAATAAAACTTTTATCTTTTATAAAAAACAGAAAAGCATAAGCTTTTCTTTCAAAAAAAAAAAAATAATAGAAAATTCGGTGGGTACATTTGAATTCATAAATATTAATTTTATTGTTAGTTATTAACTTAATACATAATTAATATTTATTCGAATTCATGAATTGGAATAAATATTAGTTAATATTTAATGATATGTTGTAATTATCACGTTAATTAAATGTAATAGTTAAATAATGGAGAATTCGGAGGGTACATTTTGAAGGAGAAAAAAATTTTTTTTTCCTCAAAACACTGCAGCGATACTGTAGCGGCGGGATTTATAAACCCGAAAGGGGTTATTTTTGGAATATTTGCGAAAAGGAGGTTATTTTTGGAATATTTTCGAAAAGGGGGTTAGTTTTTGAATTTTTATTCTAAAAGGGGTTACATGCAGAAATGCTCCTATTTATATGAATTATAGTTTGATTGAGTTTCTCAATTAATATTGAGTGAGTTATTATGTTACGCGGATACGATGATACAATAATTTTCAAAAAATCAAAGATACAAATACGTATAGAAATACAAGGCTCTTTAGTTTTATTTTAACGTGTATTAAGTAATAAATAAGTGGCGTGTTAATGCACTTAAGAGTATGTTTGTTTTGCAGTAACTCTGTCAATTTGTAAGTGGGACTACTGCATTAGTCTATTCTTATTAGTTTGGTTTGAAGTAATTTGTCAAACTACTGCAAATCGACTTACATTGTCTCTTTCTTTTTCTGCAACTCAATTACCCCTCAAATTTACATGAACTGGAGATACATCACAATACAACCTCCCCTTTGAGGTAAATAAATAAATAAACACTACTCAAGCACAATAATCTAAATAAACACTACTAAAAGTTTATGAATTATATTTTCATTGTGTTAATATAAGAATCTAATAAATCACCATAATCTCAAAATAACTAAAATTATTTTAACTATTATTTTAAAATATCATTTTAAATATTTCTAATTATTTTGTCATTTTCTTAATATTTATAAATATGAATTATATTTTAAATATTTGCGTTTTCTACTTATTAGTAATGAAATATAACACTAGACTCATTACTAATTCAAATAAACCCGGAAATATTTTAAAATATAATTAATATTTTTGTAAAAACTATAAAAATTGAGAAATATTATCAATTATTTTAAAACATTATTAGTATTTGAGAATATTAAAACATGATGTATACAAAATTAATATCTATATATTTTACTTATTTATTCAAATTATTGTGTTTGATTAATTTTTTAGTTATCAAATGAAAATATGATCTATACTTATACTTGAGCTAAATAATTTTTATGTCAAAATTATTTTCTTTGAAAAATATGCTTAACTTCGATATAAAATACTTATAAATATGATTTATTAAGATTTGATAAAAAAAAATACGATATTTATTTTGATGTTTTTTCAAATAATATATATTTTAGATATACATATATATGGGTGCAATATGGGTTAATATATCAAGAAAAAAATCCATTTCTACATCTCTCGACCTTTCAAACTTTCAAACTTTTTGTCTATTTTAGTAAATCTGAAACATATTGTGTCTTCTTACAAAATTTTCCCTAAATTTATTTGCATATTTTTATAAAAATCTTGAAATTTCATAGTTCAATTACATCAACCCAAACATAAAAACTATAAATCCAGTAGAATTACTTTCGGGAATCCAAACAATAGAATTTAAAGTGCATTTCCGGAAAGTCGACTTACGGAAAGTTAATTTATTTGAAGTGCATTCCGAAACATTACTATCAACTATAATGCGTCGCGTGGCAAATCACGACGATTAAAAAAACCCGTCAAAAAAAAGGCGAACGACCATTTTTTACATGCAGCGTCTAAAATTCGATCATCGTCGATTCCCCTTCGGTTTTTAGCTAGTTGCTTTTCATAGTTGTCAAAATCGCGATTCAACTCGTAGAATCGCATGATTCTACGAGTTTGAGAGGAGAAAACGAGTCAACTCATACGTAAAATCGCGGTAGAATCGCGAGTTAAATCGTAGAATCGTGTAGAATCGAGTGTAATTTAAGATTCTACTATTTTATTACATGTTATGTGTATTTGAATATCTAAAACATAAAAAATAGTCCAATTTTCTTGGCAGGACCAAACTTACAATTAGTTTACAATATAATTTTATTTTCTACTCACATTCCCCACTCTCACTTTATATTCTCATTTTCACAACTGAGGAAGAGAAGCAATATATGATTTTACTAGAAGACCATTAATTCCACAACATTCCCACGTCTCGGAGGATCACGATTGAAAATTTTGCTAGAAGACTAAATGTGACTTTTGTTTCGCTATTTTAAATGTTTTGGATGTCTCAAATTATATGTGACTTGTATTTGTCTATTTTTGATATTTGATATTTTGGGTGAGTATGCTCAATGCATGTTTTGTTATGTCTCAGTTATAAAATATTTTCACAATATATTATTTTATTTATTTATTTTTATTTTCCGTAGAATTTTACGATTCTACATACGATTTTACGATCCGAATCGATTCCACCCCCGAACGATTCATGGTAGAATCCCGATTTTAACAACCTTGCTTTTATAACTTTCATAATCATATTAATATTCTTTTACAATGAAAAATATAAATAATAACATATTTTATCCATAATACAGAGAACTTTATAAATAACAAATATTTACATATTATTAGTCTATAGTAAACTAAAAATATAAATAACAACACATTTTTAATTCATAGTATAAAAATAATAATAGCAAAAAGTAAAAGCATATATAAATAACATCAAATATTTAATCTCAAGGTTAAAAAAAGTTTTAACCAATTAAAAAGAAAAATAACGACATGTCATTAATCCATAGTATATCATGTGCTAATTCGGAAAAGCTAGTTGCCATGCCTATAGAAGCGGCAAAACCAGCAACTTGGGTGAGTGTGTTTCATAGATGAGGCTCCACTGAAAGTGACTCCGCACCAAGGAGGTCTTTTTTTTTATCGACTGGGACCTCGGGATGTCAATGGTGTGGATATTGCCCGAACCGACCCGAACCGTATCCGAAAAAATATCCGGATTCGAAAAAAATATCCGAATCCGAGTGGATCCGGATATGGATCTGGTTGCTAATTTTAAGATCCGGAACCGGATTCGATATTCGGTTTTGGTGCGAGAACCGGATCCGGGTATTTTTAGGATCCGGATACTCGAAACTAGATTCGAGTATCCGAAATCGGATCCGGATACTAATATTATATATTATTTTTATGTATTATATTTGATATTAGTTGAAAAATCATATACAAATTAATGATTTGTAAATGATTTAACTCACAATCGTAAAATTATGTTTAAATATAATCATATTTATCGTTCATGTCACAAATTATATATATTTATAGCTAAAAAGTAAGTTACGTTATGATAACATAATATCCGTTTTAATATCCGAAACAGAACCATATCTGTATTCGTATCCGACAATATCCGAACCGTATCCGTATCCGTTTATTATCCGAACCGTATCCGAATCCGACAATATGGATATGAATCTGGTATGACCACTATCCGAACCGGATCCGAACCGTTGACACCCCTACTGGGACCTCTCTGATCGATGAACAAGAGTTTTCACATAACCGAGAAGGGAATAAAAAATTGACTTCGAAGAGTAATAGAACGGTGTAAAATGCTACTACAAATAATCGGACAGTAAACAATTTCGAAATATATTTGAAGATCATTTTAAAAAAATCTACGTAATTAATTATCGAGTCGAACATTCATAAACTCACAAATTATGATTCTTTGGACAAAATTTACATTTCTTATAATTAATTACTAGGAAACAAAATATCATTACAATTATTTTTTACGTTAACGAAATTATAATCCAATTGGTTGAGTGCGTGATAAAAAAAAAATTACAAGAGACGCGTGAATTAAAAGTATAATTTGCGTCTCCATTTATTTTCAAAAGTAAAATCTTAATTTTTGTAAAATTATTTGGAATATTTAAAGGACGGTTTTGTAAGAGTGCATTACTATTTAATTAGTACGTATAGAGTTGCTGTAGAGACAGTACAGGGTACAGCAACAGACCCAGCCAAATCAATCTCAGTTGGTTGAAACGTGTCAGTAAGAATCAGGTATCCACTATTCAACTGTACGACAATAGCATATGACCATCTAACACGTGTCGGTACAGTTCCATTGCTCAAGAGAATTTTCCGGTGATAATTTTGTTCCATTGGACACGTGTCTGGATATCGCATCACGTGAGGGGATCGTGCGTGGGATATTCTTATACCTTTAATTTTCGAAAATTGAGCCATCTTATGAGAATTATTTGCATCGAAATGATTAAAGCATTCAGATAGGGACCAGATTTCATCTCAACATTCTGAATTTCTTAATTAACCCATTTAATTAAAAAAATATATTGAATTAATAATTTTTGAATATTAATTATCATTTGTTAATTCAGATAGATATTAATTATCACGCTAAGTTAGTTAAATCAATTTAGATGTGTCAATTTATAAGTTAATTAAGTGAGTTAATTAGAAAATTGAGGACGTTGTGTTGAAATCTGGTGGCACAGGATATGCTCTCGGATGGATAATATTAATAGGACGATGAAATTGGTATCTTTGATTATTTTTATATTGACATGGGTATTTTTAATTATAAAACATAAAGCTGGTATAAAAAATATAAATAAAAATTAAACTATACCAAATTCGAGTATCAAATTCTTTATATTTAATTGACCACTTATCCCACGATCGAAAAGATGGGACTTATTTTTATTGTAGTTGTAATGAAAATTATTTTGTTTAATATTCAATGAAATTAGATTTAGTAGATTTGTATCGCAATGATAGTTTTTTTTTGGGAAATTTTACTTCGCCTCTTCCATCCTTTATGCTTATTTCGAAGAAAATTAGTTGGATAATTTTCAACTCAATTAATACACAAAAACGAATTAACCGTTAATTTCAACGTATCAATAAAAAGAGAAAATTTTAAACGAAGACCAATTTTTTTTGGAATTTATTAAAATAAACAAGTAAGTTTGAAATTTACTGAGTGAGTTACGTATATTTGACAAACTTTGAAAAATGGGCAGTTTTATAACACTAATCAGGCACTAATTATTTATAATCGTACAAAGAAAGACATAATTACTTTTTAGTTCTTCTTGTTCAAATATGCAATTGCATGTGGATCATAACTAATTTTATTCTTTAAATTATTTATTGAATAAATTAATATAAAAAAATTAAAAAAATGAACAAGATACTTGTAAAGTTGGCAATCGGACGGTTCGGATCGGATAATATTGAATTCGGATCATTTCGGTTTGCGGGTCATTCGAGTCAGGAATCGTTCGATTACGGGTCGTTACGAGATCCCACTGATCCTAAAACATAACTAACTTGAAACCTAACTAAAATCCGAGTGACCTGAAAATTCAATTTTCAAAAACTCACTTGATAATTAAATATTCAGTAAAATTTATTCAAATTTAAGTATTCGAATCATTATTAACTATGTATTAAGTTAACAACCAACATGTAATAGTTAATATTTTTATTAAATATACCAATTTAGAACATAGATAATGTTATGGTAAAATTCGGAAACAAATACCAAATGTTATCATAACATGATCTATGTTCTAAATTAGTATATTAATTAAAATAATAAACAATATATGTTAGTTGTTAACTTAATACGTAATTAATAATTGTTCGAATTCATAAATTGGAATAAATTTTACTGAATATTTAATTATATTTCTTAATTATCAACATAATTGAACGTAATAACTAAAATAATAACCAATATATGTGAGTGGGGACCAAACGGTGGGGTATAAATAGCACAAAGTGCTCGACCTTTGAAAGGTCGAGGGCTTTAGAGAGAGAGAGAGAGAGAGAGAGAGAGAGAGAGTGGGGGACCAAAAAAATATCATCATCATTGCAAAATTGCTCGACTTTTCAAAGGTCGAGCAGTTTGGGGAAATAATTAATCCTGCCATGTGATCAGGTGATTAAGGAATAAAAGCGCTCGACTTTTGAAAAGTCGAGCAGTTTAGCAATCTCTCGATTTTTCAAAAGTCGAGAGTGTTATTTTCCAAATTTTTAAACTAGTTGGTATATTTTTGGTAATACGAAACTTATTTGGTCTAAACAGTAAAATTTCCCTTAATATATTTATATTACATATAATTAATTAATGAATAATACATTAAAGAATAAATTAAGAATAATTTTAAATTAAATATCATGATAATACCAAACAATGCAAGTATCATAAAAATATTCTAGAAATAATCTAGAAATATCATATGTAATTTATTTAAAGATATTGTGGTCAAAATATATAATAGTCCGAAGTATCATAAATCAGTATCCTAGCCGTATCCAACCATATCTTGTCGTATTTGAAAAAATAAATATTAAAATATTCAGATACGGCCTGTGACGTATCCGATACATATCCGAGATGTATCACACCCGTATCCGTATCCTCATGATACTTACATATTTTTGAAGTATCGGTGTCACATAGCAAACAACTAAAAGAAATTATTGGCTGACGGGATTAAATTATAAATAATTGTATGTGGGGTAATTAAATCTTGCATAGTTTTTATATAGGAATAGTAATATTAATTTTTGGCGGGATAAAATTGTAATTTTGGTTTTACCATTTATCAATCAATGAATTATGAAGTCCAAGTCGTTATCAACTTATCATAGATTATTTTTATATCTATAACACTTTTTTTTTTTTATCAAATTAGCAAAAACAAATATTTTTGTTGATGAATTACAAAAAGAAATCCACCACAATATTCAAAATGCTAATTATTTATTTCTTCTTATGATGAGGAAATAACTCAATTTTTGTCCGTTACAAAGAGATAAAACTGATTTAAAATTACCGAAATACTAATTTGTTGAATAAAAGAAAACAAAAACTATTTCTTTTTAACGCACCGTAACTAGAAGAAAACATTTTTTTAAAAATATTATTCATTCCGTATAATTAAAATATGTTTACCAACACATGAACATAATTTAATTAATATTCATATGAAATAATTAAAAAAATCCAATAATATGCATGTCTACAGAACTAATCAATAGTTTGCCAAAAACAAAAACAAAAAGTCATTTCGATTACTTCACAATACATTTATTTTGCAGGGGATTTTAACCAATATCCGTGAATGAATAAATAAATCACGAGATATATTATTAAATTGAATATTCCACGTAGGGTGTTACCGAACCGAATAAGTCCAAACCGATTTAAACTGAACCGAACTAAATTCAAATCGAATCGAACCGTTTTAACTTTCGAACCGACAAAAAACCGAACCAAATAAGTTTATAAACCCAATAAGAAAAATATTATAATTTTAAAATAAATTTTTTTTTATCAAAAGAATTATTTTTTTTATTAAAAATATAAATACATATTATGAAAAATAATTATATTATTTTATAGAATTATTATATCAATTTTTTTATAATTTAGCATTAAAAAATTAATGAAAAATGAGATGTTATTCGGTCGGTTCGATTTAACCAGTTTACAAAATATCAATACCGAACCAAACATAATAAATCGAACAATACTATTTTTTGAACCGAACCAAATAAACCGAAAAATCGAATCGATTAAATCGAATTCGACCGGTTCGATTGGACGAATAAAACGGACAGTTTTGAAGACCCCTAATTCCACGATATTTCTTTAGGCTAGTAGAAGTTTTTTTTATCGCGATATCTCTCTTTAATGCGACGAAGAAAAAACAGAAAAAAAAAATCGTTTTATTTCAGGGATGCACTGTATAGGTGGCCCACGTGGACATTTTTGTCGCTAGCATAGGTATCACGCAATCCTGTATTAATAATCTCCAGTTATACAATTACAAAACTCTCCAGTGAGACAATTATAAAACCTTTACGAAAATTGAAAAATAAAATTTCAGTATCGAAAATTTAAAAGCCTCCATGGTTATTTATAACCTCAATACAGGATATTTTAAAATAATAGTTTTTTAGAGAATATGTTTTTTTATAATAATTATTTATATATATTTATATTATGAATACAAATTTTATTTTTATTTATGTCTTTTTGCTGTGAACAAAAATATGTTGATATTTATATTTTGTTTAATTAGTAGTCGTTGTAAACAATTATAAATATGAATGTGAAAGATATAACGTAAAAATAATTATTTGAAAACGTTGGAAGTTGCCTGTATTTTTGGCGCTGTTTGTTAAATGCGGTTGCTCGTCTAATTTGGTGCTTGCGTTTTTTTTAAACGAACGCATCAACCACGTGTCGACTTCTGATTGAAAATGACGTATTGGAGTGCGTTAGCACCTCCGTTACTGTCTGCTGACGTTTGTATTAGGATAAATATACTTGGCCCCCCCAATTCATCGCAAACTTCTTGATGATGTGACAAAATAATTTGATTAACACTCTAACTTAGATTAATTGCCATGTTTAATTGGCACGTCAATTCATTTTAATATGTTAATATTAATGCATGTTAAATAATATATCAATTAAATTAAACGATCAATTAACTCATTAATTCATCCAGTTAAGTATATTAATCAATTTTACTAAACACAGCTCACCAATGATGTTTGAGTGAGTTATGGAGACCGCATATATAACCCCTTTAATTAATACTTTACCATAAAATACGAAGTACATGACTAAAAGTAGTTTAAACAAGGGAGACAATAAATACTAATTTATAACATTGTGGACTTAATTACAAGAATATTAGTAAAAAAACTTCAAACAATGACTAATTACGACATCCATTATCCAAAGCAAAGTCCAAAATTGGAAATGTGGAATATATATTAGTCAGGCTATGAAATGGCCACAGCTGACGTGGCAAGTCTTAGCATACTATTAGGAAAATATTTTATTATATTCATATCGATATCTTGAATAAAGTAAAACCGAAGATTTTGTCCAATGTTCTTTCTATTTTTTTTTTCTTTTTTCCGACATGAGGCCCGTACCATTTTGGCATACCCAAAAACTTTTGGAGGCAATTTTTTTATTTTCTAATTTTTTTTCTTCTTAGGTTCACAGCCCACTAACAATATAATCTCAATCTATAATTATAAGATAAGTACACAAAAACTTTTTTATTTTCTAATTTTTTTCTTCTTAGAAACTAGCATTTTGGCGTACCCAAGGGGATACCAAGATGTTATTTTGGAGGCAATTTTTTTATAAATAGAATGATTATTCTCATGAGATTTTAATTTCACGAAATCACGACACATTTCTTATCATAATAAAGCGATTACAAGGTCCCTCGTTCCGTTTCAGATATTGCATAATTCATATTTATATTTTTTTTGATAATAAATGGAGAAAATTTAAATCTCCTCTATCCATTTATATTATGATTGTTTGTGTCTCACACTCAACCAAATGAACAAAATGAGTTAAGTACACATTGACAAATACGAATAAATGGAGTAGTCTCGATGATACCATCAATTGATGTCAATAAAATTTGACCGCATAATTTCTCATAACATATGTTTTTTTGTGTCTCACGCTCAATCAAGTAGCCTATGAATTCACTGGCGAAATTTCCAATTATAAATCGAAAAAATTACTAATATACACCATATCATTATTTCTTGATTGTGTATTCAGGAATTGGGCTTGTTAAGACTTATAATAGTTTAATAGTTGTGTATATAGGTTATCTGTATAGGTATTATATATTTTTGGGCTTCAAGATATTTTTGTAGTGGACAAAAGTCCCAGGCCTTCTACCTCGTTCACTCTGTCTCTCCTCCATTGATGAAACAAGAACTCTTTCTTGGTATTTTCTCCATTGTCGACCTCTTAATTATCGTCCTCTAGTCACTAATGATTTAGTTCATAAATTTCGATTCTTTAAAAAACAATATGATATGTTTATTTAAAAATGATGTTGTATCGCAAAACTAGACTACAACTGGTTTATCTCCGGTTTTATTTCAGAGATGAAACCAAAATTATTTCCGAGTCGAAATCGAAATCATTTTCACTTTTCAGTTACCAGAAAGTACGAATAAATCACTTAATTCTCGGCTTTCCGATGAAACCAAAAATGATTTCGGGCTGTGGAAGGATCAAATCCAGTTGCGAGTAATAAGAGATCCAAAATTTAATCAGGAGATCGTTAGGACTCGAGAGCTGAATCTCAGCTTGTCAAACTCGGGATTTCGATCTTCAACTGCAAAATAATCAAATCTCAAACTGGATCGACTTGGCCCGAATAAAATATGTATTTTTTGCGTTAATGTGTAAAATTGTTCGAATTGTTCGAATTGATCTACCTCGAGCCGAGGTCGACTCAACTTTAACTAAGTTGTATTGGCTCGAGTTCGTTCAAACTAGTTTTCGAAAGAATTTGTCTTGAACTATCTTCTAGCCTAGTTCGAATTAACTTTAACTCCAGATTCAAAAACTATCCGATAAGACGAACGGTAATTTAACATATAATTATGATACGATACGAATACATCGATACAGGTAAATTCGGTTGTTTGAAGTATCCGCGCAACATAAAGTTACGAGCCATGGTAACTAATGACAGTCCATAAATCTCGGTCCTTTAAAAACTATATGAGATGTTTATTTCAAAAGGATGATATATAGCACAAAAAAAAAATTAGACTAGAACTTGGGTTTATCTATGGTCCCATATGAGAGTTTATGCATTGATTATGTGTCAAAAATAAAATAAAAAGATGTCAGGTGGAGAATTGGATGGTCCATAAAAAACCCAAAAAATCAAAAAGAATTGGTGGTCTAATTCGCCATTGTCATGACATTAACATCATAGGATTCATGTTTAGTCACAACAAAGTTCGAATAAATTACTTAATTCTCGGCTTTGCGACGAAACCGAAATGTTTTCGGGTTGTGAAAAGATGAAACCCGATTCTGAGTAATAAGAGCCGAATCACAACCGAAATGATTTCAATCTTTCGACTGCAAAAGAATCAATCCGGATAATGCAAAATCATATGCCGCGATAAACTTTGAATTGGATTCGGGGCTACCCGTAGCGAAGAATCCATTATCAGGTTGTGAGAATCCAAAACTGGAATCCGGGTTGTAAGAAATACGTTCTCGGATTGTTTCGAAATCACAATCATGATTCCCAGTTCACAATGTTCAGGATTTTGAATCTGGATCTTCCGACAAAGCAATCACACGTACTCTGTCGAAATTTTTGAAATTGCCATGCAATTGCAAATTGCCCCAATTGTATATTCATATATTTCAATCAATTTGACTAATAAAATTTGGAACAAGAATTGCAATTCTGGTCCAATTTGAGTACAACATATCATTTAAAAATAGATTGTACCGAACTAGCAATTCGGACGAAAAACAAAATTGAACCAAGAAAAAGAACAAATCATCTAATATTTCAAACTTTAAAATGAATACAAAATTGAGAAACACTGTTGTTAAGCAAAATTAACCTAGCCATGAAACCCGAGAGATTCCATCAATTTACAACCCAATTCCAAATCGACCAAAGAAGAAAAGAATAACTTTCAATCTTTTCATTCTTCTCGTACACTAATTGGGTACCTCACAAATCTCGTTCAGTCTCCACAAATCATGCAAATCGATCCCCCCTTCCTCGGCAACTTCACGAAAATGCCCATCGACAAACGGGTACCAACCCGATAACACCTCTTGTTCAACCGCCCAAGGCCATCCAAAGCTCAATTCATCACCCAATACATAAAGAGGATCTTCATGGAACTCTCCCGGAGATGCCGAGCAAGGCGGGTCACCGGTAACGTCTACAGTGACGTCAGTGGTGGTCTGAGAGATTTCCTCTGCTTTGATTTTGGGTACTGTCTGTTGACACTTCGGAGCTCTGTATCGGCGCTGAGACTTGGAATTGGTTTCTTCTTGAGGTTTTGGGTTTTGCATTGTCTCAGCTCGAGTTCTCTTCATTTTAACGAACCCTAATTTTCTCACTCTAGAAAGGGAACTGCGTGAAGAGGGAAAAGAGAGAGAGAGAGAGAGAGAGAGAGAGAGGCGGGGGAAGACAAAATACTTTTGTGGGGTCTATATAGGAAGAGAAAGTAGAGAGAGAGAATTAGGGTTTGTGTTTTGTATGCTTTAAAGTTAAACAAATATTATAAGTGCTTTGCTTGCTTATTATTATTGATTTATTCTTCTGTCAAACCAAGTCATTGCACAAATACTTTGATTTTTTTCAATAATGAGTGTGCTTAAAGATTGATTCGAATTGATTTATGTCGGCATTTGTTCAAAATTGAAAATGTCCACAAAAATGAAAAGTAAAATATATTTTTGTTTTATAGAGCAGCGATGTATCTCCTTAAGTACTGTCTTCACAATCTTTGATAACATGATATAATTTTTTTAAATTTGATTGTACACTATCGTTTATGATTTAAAATCTTGATTTATGATTTAACTATGTTAAGTTAAGATTAACATATCATTAAAATGTCAAATTATTAATTAATTTGTTAAAATTTAAGACGTTAAATTTATATTTAAGTCATCAAGAATTATAGAGATAGTATTTGGGTATCCAACATTTTATTTTTTTATATATATTGAGTTGATTGTATTCTCCGATTAGTCAAGCCAACTCCAATTGATAGCCCACAATATTTGGTCTACTTTTTGTTGCCCACAATTTGATTTTATTTTTTTTCAAACTATGCAACTGCCGTTTTAATAAATAAATTGGTTGGCAAGAATATAATAAAATATCATTCGAAAATATTTATTTAAGACAATAATACAAAAACAACTGTATGGACACATTGCATTAATGAAAATGAAAATCAATCTTAATGATCAAAATATTCCATGGGTCCATTCCAAGAAACAAGACTGCTCCAATGTAGTTTTCAGAATTATTATTACACTTAATTCCAAGTTTGTCTTTTTGTCTAATTTTCGTATTTAATTAAATCGTCTTGGTTGTATTCTAATTTATAATTTGGTTAGCACGTGAATCATGATTTTCAATTTAGAAAAAATAAAAAAATTGTGCATTTCATGAATATGTATTGTTACGTGCACGACACCAATAAGAAAGCGACACCAATAAGAAAGCGACACATTACAATTGATTTTTTTAATTAATAAAGTACATCTCGTGTTTCTGAGTATGCGCTTTCAAATTATCACGTGTCGTATTTTTATCGATAAAATGCATTTGAAGTGCGGGCTAACATAACGAATTAGTCGAGCCTTCGTTTTAACGGAGAAGCATATTTGTATAGTCAGTCATAGCATGTATATCAAATGATTAACCTTATTTAATGATGAAGATTAGTATAACAAGCAATGTCAAATTTGGTGAAATTAATTAATGATAAAGATTAGTATGATAAGAAGCAATGACAAATATAATGAAATTGATTAATGATCTAGATTGGTACGTAATCAAGTTGGCCTACATATATTGATATATACATGATAATATCCCCAGACCTCTTGTCCCATGTCGGCAAAGTTTATCCCCCCACACCCCCTCCATTACAAATTCTCAATGGACACATGAATCCAACCAATTACTTCAATTTTACTTCCTACAGGCTAAAGTTCGAAATTGAAAATAGAGAAGAAAATAGGATATTGATGTTTAATGGAAGCACGAGAGTCATGCAAGGGTAGAAAATAGCTGGAACTAACGTACTCCACGTTGGCCCAGAATCAGGATCTGCATTTGCATATTTGCATGATGGTCCATCAAATTAAATTAAAGTAATCAAGTAGTCAACATGATTAACCGGCATTACTGATTTGATTGATTTCGGTTGGCAAATTAGCCTAATTTCCCGCTATTTATTGTCGGCACCCTATAGAAAATTGGCGCCAATTTTGGAAATTGATAAGAAGAGGCACGAATCTCAAAGTAATAAAGAGGGGTAGTTATTTGGGGACAAGACAAAGTGCGAAGGAGCTGGCAGGGACGTACCGGTCTGTGTCGACTGGCTAATTGGGGTATGCAATTCGAATTGACGTGCCACAAACCGGTACAGATACAAGGTTGGATTTATTGCTTTTTTGGGTTGGTCTGTTCTGTTGGAGATATCGAGGTTCATTTTGCTTTTGATTGTGGGACTCACCTCACATGGGTGGTATCAGTAGGGAATATCGATGGATGGATACGATGTGTTTGACCACCCCTTTTTCGATTTCTGTGATTTGTGTTTATTTTAAGCAAGATTACAGAAATCGATAGTGACTAGTCGGATCGACGGACATCGTCTAGCGTTTAGAGAGGGCTCTAGATGAATTCGTAATTTTACATATTTTTTGTAATATTTTTTAAATTTTATATATTATAATTTGTGCTATAATTTTTTATATTAAAAATAATTTATATAAATTTTATTTAAGACAACATCTAAACGAATCATAACATCAAAAAAAAATAGAGGTGGAGAAAAAACATAAAATAAAATGGGCTGAGCCTAGACGGATTTAGACGGGATTAGATGGGTTTAGACGGGCTTAGACGGAAATTATTCGATATTTAGGCAGGATTAGACGGAATTATGTCTAAACATAAACGAATAACGCATATCTAGACGTTTGAACAGCGTCAAGCGCCTAGGCAGAGGCGCCTGCAAGACCGATTTTTGCAACCTTGAGTTGAAGTAACGTGGATTGATTGGATGGGCCGGTTTATGGTGGTTTATAGTTGGGCTGGTAAGGAGAAAGTGTTCTATGTTTATAGGTTGGAATACTGTGGGCTAGTAATTTATATTTTATTGTGTCGGCTTGGCTATCCTGTTTTTTTTTTTGGACCCGTTCGGCAAGGGGTGGAATAAGGAATAGAGGAATAGAGGAATAGAATTTAAACCATTTTATTCCAAAGTCGTTCGGCAAAACTAATGGAATAAGAAAATAGGTTTAAGAGATTAGATATTGATAATGACCAAAATACCCCTAGTATATTAATAATATTAATAACATCAAATCATATTAATAATAATATTAATATTATTATTATAATTAATTATTATAATAATAATAATCATGATTATTATTCTTATTTTCGAAATAATAATATTATTATTATTATTATTTATTAATATTAGTATTATTATTATTATTATTATAATAATTATTATTATTATTCTTATTTTTATTATAATAATAATAATCATTATTATAATAATATTAATTATTATTATTATTATAATTATTATTATTGTAATAATTATTATTATTATTATTATTAAAATAATATTATGTATTATTATAATAATATTAATTATAGTAATATTATTATTATTATTATTATTATTATTATAATAATTAAAATAATATTAAGTATTATTATAATAATATTAATTATAG
Source organism: Luzula sylvatica (assembly GCA_946800325.1). Classification (NCBI taxonomy): domain Eukaryota; kingdom Viridiplantae; phylum Streptophyta; class Magnoliopsida; order Poales; family Juncaceae; genus Luzula; species Luzula sylvatica. Next base: position 44,981,938 of record OX326956.1, on the reverse strand, counting down.
TAATATTATTATTATTATTATTATTATTATTATTATTATTATTATTATAATAATAGTAATTATTATTATTATAATAATAACAATTATTATTATTATAATAATAGTAATTATTATTCTTATTTTTATATTATGATAATAATAATTATTATTATCATTATTATTTTTTTAATAATAATAATTATTGTTATAATAATAATACTATTATTATTATTATTATTATTATTATTAACGAGGGCAATTTGGTCTAAATATTTCGCTAATCCGCGGAATAGAGCTATTCCATCTCAAACATGGAATAGAGATAATCCTCTTTTCCATATTTTTATTCCATGCTATTCCACTCTCGTTCGGCTGGAATAGAGTGGATTAACTCATTTATTCCTCTATTCCACTCTATTCCACCCTTGCCGAACAGGCCCTTTGGTTTTTGTCGGTGAATTTTAAAAGTAATGGATTCGATTAATTTTGTAATCCATACATCTTATGTTGACGGTTTTATCATTGGCAATTTGGCATCAACGATTCTCGGTTTCTAGTAAAATTTGCATTAGATACAAAGTACAAACACATCCAATTATATTTGGGACGGGTCTATGAACAAAAAATTAGACAAATCATCGAACACAAATTCATATCAATGGTTTATATAATTCTCCGTTTATTATGGCTTTATTAATGGTTGAAAATATTTTGTTCATTTTTTGTCCAATAATTTGTCTATTGATTCATTCCCATTATAATTATATAAGATATCATATTTAATATAAATTAATTTTAAACTATTTAATATCGAAATTAACTCACTTAAAACATAATTAAAATATTCAATGTCATAAGATATTTTTGAGTGTACAGTTTATAAAGTAAACAATATTTTCGAATTCGGAAACATTTTGTTTCTCGTCAACATGGGCAATCATGTTATTTGGTTATTCGAGCCCGGCATGAATTTTCTTTCTTCTTAGTGAAATAACAAAAAAAGTCGGGTTATTAAATTATTTATATACTTTTAGCATTCACTACGTCATAATTATTTCTTACATTGTTAATGAACTCATAGTCTTATTGGTAAAGTGTGAACATAAAAAATCATATATTATGAAAAATTGTAAGTTCAAATCTCATTAATATTAATATATGAAGGACAAACGAGCATTTTTCTTTTATTTGTTTTTTTTTCTCGAAAAAAAGAAATTACTTCTTATGTTGCGGTAAAAATTGAAAGTGCGAGATAATATTACAATTTTCATCTACATGGTCTTCTTTATAATTATTTGTTGGTGACTAATTGGAGGGGAAAAGTGAAGTGAAGTGAAGCTGAAACTTCAGGAAACTAAAAAAATGAGTACCGTTGAGATATATTTGCTAAATATATACAAATTTTGAAGTCCGGATTTCGAATCGGGATCCATTTTAATAAATTACATACAATTCGGGATCTAGTTAAGCAAATTATATATTATAGTATAAAAAAAATTGGGGTTCTTTACAAACAAATTAAGGTAGTTTAACAAAAATTGGTTTTGGTATTTCAAAATATCGAACTGGCCGTGCAAAGATCAAATGCCAAAAAATGTGATAAAGCTAATAATTTTACATTATCATGATATAATCGAACGGTCAAGTATATATTATGAGTGTTTAGGACAACTAATATAACGGATAATGCAAATGAAAATGAAACCAATTTAACATTAAGAGTGTTCGGTGTTAGACTATTTTTTTTAGAGAAAAATAGAGTAGCCTCTTAGATCCTACATTTATTATTTTAATATATAGAAATGATAATTAGGTACATACAAGTATGAAAGTATTTGTCATAATGAATAAAAAACTACTCTTAAATACCAACAATTTAATACCTATATGACCTAAAACTTGTTTATCCAAATCCTAAATTTTAAAAGTTAGAAAAGCTTCCCTTATCCCGGAATTTAAAAACTTGGAAAAGCTTTCCCTATCTATACTTAACCTAAGTATAAAAAGGCATTGAACCGCCCGTCTCTCTCTTTCATTCAGTCCGCCTCTTTCCCTCATTCAATCCGCCTCTTTTCCTCTCTTAGAACACAAAGGCGATCTCAGACATGGCCGCCTTAACTCGTGATTGTAGTCTGAACAACTCTGATTTGCAGAGATCTCCGGCCTACCTCTGGCTTTGATGCCTCCTCTAGAACTGGCTTCCTCGTATTTAATCGATTTTGTGCACATTTTTGAGATTTGCTGTTTGATCCTTTCAATCAGTTAACAGATCTGACAACTGGAGAAGGATTGATTGGAAGGTATGATCTTCAACTTGATTTTCTCTATTTATTCCTTCTCTGTCCATGCCTACTCGATCTTCTTTTGTTAAGTCGGAGCTAAACCACCATATTTATGTTGATATATTAGGTTCAGTAATAGAATTTAGGTTAATTGAAGGTGTTAGACTATTTAATAGCATGACTTGAGTATTTTTTTCTTTACTTCATCTGAATTTCTTTAAATAGACAATATATATATCATTGTATATACGCTACACGATGAGTATGATAAGTGTTTTTCATCTTAATACAAAGTAATACACGATAAGTATCATAAGTGTTTTTCATCTTAATACAAAGTATTATGATAAATATAGTGATAATATATCAAAATATAATTATTTCACATCAAAATCTCATCGTATTATCAGAACTCTTTTATGATGTACGTACAATCATGTATATACTTTATAACGTTGTAGAAAATAGCTAATTGTGTAATCACATATGAAAACATATATTAGTACGAGGTTATAATAATATATGACTGTGTGAGGTATAATATACTTTTATAAATTTTTTAATATATATATATATATATATATATATATATATATATATATATATATATAAATGGTAACAAGAAATCCACAAAAAGAATCCAAAAAAAAATTCAGTAAATGATTGCTCATAAAACTAAAAGGCCTATATGCTATACCGTACAATATTTTATTTTTTGTTTTATGCATGAATAAAATAAAAAGTTCAGTAAATGATTTTATAAAAAGAAAATCCTCCCACGTAATTATCAAGTAAATTGCCTCCCTAAGTGGAACCTTCGAACTAGTATTTGTTTATTTGTGTTGCATGACCATAGTCTGACACATATTTTCAAATACGTAGCATTGAAGGCATGCATTGATTAGGAGTTGACGTGATGCATGGGTTTAGTCTGGCATGTCAATTCGCTAATTGAATGATACTCCATTTGTGGTTTGGACTTGACAAATTCACTAGCTAGGCTAGTATTTGGGGCAAGGAGTGAGGAACACATACTCTGGTTTTGAGTTGGACTCAATACCGGACCTCGCGAATAAAGCAAGAATCGTCTTAGAGATGATTGGACTTCGTCCTACCCGACGTGACATATTTTCTGAATTGTTGGCCATAGTCACCTTAGAAATACGTTAAATAGGGATCTTGTCCATTATGAGATTTCGGGTATTAAATCTCCGTTTCAATAGTGGGGGCTATTTGAAATGATAAAATAATGGGTATTTCAAGTTATTTACAAATGAATTTTAATATATGAAAGACCACGTTATTAATTACATTATTTTTCAAAATTGTAGAATTCATGGCTTTACCGAGTAAAAACCGTTTTAGTTTGCGTTCCATTTTGGAATGGGAACGAATGCAAACGGGTACGAACTTTGATAACCCGTGCGTATATCTAATATACGACTATGATTCGACCCTCGAATCGATGGCGATCGCTCTGATACAACTGTTGGGGAATATCCTCGACCCCGGGCCCGCGCAGCGGATATGTAGGCCCGGTTCGATTCCCCGATTCCCGAGATCACGCCACGACTTCGAGGGTACGATGCGAATAGAAGGACAGATTCATACCAGTGCCAAATTGATGGCACACGAAGGGTTGATCGCCGCCTTCTATTTCCTTCGGTGTCACGTTGGTGACTAGCCCGTACGTCCCATACCGCACGTCTCCCACCGTTTCGACACGCCTCGGGTTGTCTTCGTGCGTTCCATGCCCGCATGATTCCACAGCCCGTTACTCGATTACTTCTCCGGTTTGATCACAACGAAGAGCCACATGTGTCGTAGCACCTCGGTCGCGGATGCACCTGCCTAGACGATGCACCGGCGAACTTGCATGATTGCGTTTCGATTCTCTAGACGGAGAAAATTATTTTCTCCTTCTCTCTCAATCTCTTCGCACTCTTTCATCAAGTGATTAGAGTCTCTTAATTTCTGGATTAATTCTAAATTAACTCCATTAATTTTCTGGTTGAACTAATCTAATTATTCAACTGGTTGGCCTGATGAGAGAGAGAGAAACATCCTATATATATTCCATAGGATAAGGATGGGCCAAAAGGTATGTATATCTTCTATACACTTTTTCAAACAGAAAACTGCATACACCCTTTCAGTAATCTGTCAGAACGAAAATATTAAATCGTTCCAACCGACTTTGAACATTTACGAAAGTTGTAGATAATCTAATTATCTTTCCAACCCAATTTGGCCCAGCCCAATTGGAGTTCGGACCCGAAAGTTACGGCCGTTTTACTGACTGTATGTCAAACTGTCGCACCCTTTCGGTATTTCATTATAACGATACTGATACTTCGCTCAAATGAAATATATTACAACATGAAAGTTCTAGATAATCTCATTATCTAACTAACCCAATTTTAACCATTCAAATCAAAGTTTCCTACTGAAAGTTATACCAGTTTTACTAATCTGTTTCGTATGCCCACGAACGCGTACGTTCGTTTGTCCTACGTACCATTTTAGCGATGATCCAAAACTGTATTTCCTTCAGTCTCCCACTCGGTTTCAGATTTACCTAAAAGGTACTCATGTATATCACATATACACTATATCAGAGAATCTGGCCCGCGTATCAAATACGCTAAAGCCATGCACATCGAATGTGCAAAAAACTTGCAATCAAGCCCGACATAGTACGACTCGTTGTGTGACCGTGTAGGTTCGTTTAACGATGGCAGTAGGCCGTTTCCATGGCACTACAAGCCCATGAGCGGGATCTAGTCACTCCATCATGGCTACCCATGTTAAAACGAAAAATGATTGTGATCATTGTGCCTATCTCGAATAGCGGTTACTAGTTCTCTTGTTTGCGATATCCGTTAATCAAAAGGCATGGTAATAGTCATCCTTATAATTTGATTAACTATACTTATTCCCCGATTCCGAGTTGATTTAACAAATTTCAATCGATATTAACCATTAATATCATTGACTCTGGCCAGAGATTTCGTTAATCGACTCATCGAGCGGCGCCTAAGAGATATCTCTTCCTTTCGGAATAAACAATTCCTATCTTGGAGACTCACATTGAATTCCGTGTTTCGGACAATACCCAATGATGACCCTTTTAACTCTCTGTTACGGTGAGCGTAAGATCATATCAAAGCATTGTGTTACGCACGTAACGCAATCAGTGATCCCCTCAAGTATGAAGAATCTAAAACCCCATCCGTCACAAGTCCATCTATAATGAATAAACCATGTCATGGACTCGCGGCTTTGGTCATATCCAATATATGTAACCTAACATATATCTACGTTCCCGATTCGACAAGCACCTTGTCCCATGATTAGCAAAACATAATCATCTCCTCGGCAAACGTACTAGTGTACGCGTTCAGTCTATCCAATAATAGAAATGCTTCTCTCTTAAGCAAGCTGATCCGCGACTAGGGATGTTTAGAAATGACAATTTAAGTGTGACGGTTTCGCTGCACATGGTCCTTAACCATGTCGACGTCCACACAAGTTCAAATCAAGGTTCATGTAACAATCATATTACACAACCCGCACACTGTTTTCATATAAGGTGAATGCATATTTAATTTAAGTAAACAAAAATTTTAAAAGGAATGCATTCGTATGGACTAAGTATTTGGGTGATACAACGTTTACCTATGGGTATCTCCATACCCATAACCTGCGAAGACTATCGTATTAGATAACTACACTCTACTCTCTTCTTCCTCCTCTAGGTATCTCCATACCCATAGTCACCGCATGACAGTCACGCGCGACTAGAGAGAGCGGTCTTGTAAACGGGTCCGCACGTTCCCGCAAGTGTTAATCATCATCAGGATTGGAACATTTCCAATACCTACGATCACATCTTTTCATAAAATTTCATGGATCAAATGAAATGTTCTGAGTATTGGCTAGAAGTGGTTGTGACCTCGGCATTTTTGGCTTGTACTATTGTGTCTCACACAATAAACAACCATAAATCCGATAACTCGTGACTACTAGAGTTTGGTCATGTATCCTTGATCCATACCACTTCCTTTTGCGATTAATAACCGCAATATACTCGCCTCCGTAAATAGAATCATAAACTATTGGTCTTGTGGAACCTTTCCACATAACCGTGTTTTCATTTAAGCAAAACATGTACACACTTTGTGATCGAAAGTCGTGCTACATATTTGGACGTGCTTAATCTTTGGAAACTGTTGTTTGTTATAACTCTTTATAACCAACACGTCCTCCACACCATTATAGATAAAAATTCTTGAATTCTTTCGCAAAGTATTCAAGGATAAACTTCACCTCTATCAATACAAATCCCGATGGGTTTAAATATACATAACCATTATGTATATATTTGTATAACCATTATACATTCACAAGAGTTAGTCTCATGTAATCGAATTACATTCAAACTCATGTGATTCCCATGAATTTTATTGACGGTGAATTAGACGCTTTATTTGTACGACAGATAGCCACATACATATCATGACAGATATAATAGATCCTAACATCAAAATGTAAGGCATCATATTATTACTTTTCGCGCTGCTTGATGTCTCACATCGAGCCGTTGAAAATTTCTGTCATTCGACATTTCGATTTAACTCCTCCAAGAAATTTACATGTTGAAAACCATTTTCAACAATATGTCGATATATGTGCTATTACATAGAACAAGGAACTTCTTAGATCTATCCCAAAGATCTTCACGCTTAATTCATAAGCAGTCTCGTCTAAATCCTTTGTCGTTACAAGAAATATAACGCAGCTCCCACTAACCTTCATGTATACACAAAGATTCAATTCGTTTCGACAATTTTATAACAGGTTATAATTTCGTCCAAACGAATATTCCAATTCCGAGAAGCTTTCTCTAATCCATCATATGGATCGTTAAAGCGTGCATATCTTATCCCCGATTCTTATGAATCGACAAAACCGTAAGGTTGTGTCAAGTACACATCCTTTCATAAAATTTCTGTCAAGAAATTCGGTTTTGACATCCATTTTGCCACATCACATAGTCATAATACGCGACCATGGCAAGCAGAATTTCGAGAATGGGAAAGCATGGCAACAAGCGAAAACGTTTCTTCATAGTCCGACTATGAATTGCATGAAACTTTTCGCAAAAAGCCTCGCTTTACATATATGCGTATTCCTATCCATGTCGGTTCTTCATCTTGAAAAACCCACTCACATTTCACGGGTCTAACCCAGAAAGTAATGAAATCAAGTTCTAAACTTGATAATTCACATGGATCGAATCTCAGATTTCATGACACCATGTCATGCGGAATCAACTTTTCATAGCATCCTTGTAGGATATCGAATCATCATATGATTTCAATCTATCATCATTAGCCACGATAAATTCGTATTTACCGGCTTATGATATAGCCTACTTGATCTACGAAAAATTCCTTTGTGTGTTCGACTTACGTTCATCAACTCTTGATGAAGCCATGTCAACTCTCATCGGTACAATGTTCATTTTCAAATCACGAACTCTTTCGAGATTTATTCTACTCCCACTAGCCCGCATAGAGATAAATGGCACCAAGTTCCAAACTTGTGCGCATCTAGTCCTCCTCCAAGAAGGCATCTCTTCGAGCCACGAAAATTTCATTTTCGTCGGGACGTTAGAACTAATACCCTTTAGTTTCCTTAAGGATAAACGAACAATTTCCAGATTTGGGATTGAGTTTAACCGAAACAAATTTCGAAATACACTCACATCCTCAAATCTGTACAAGTGACAACTTCGGAACCATTCCGATCCATATCTCATATGGCGTCTTTTGTACCGATTAGAAGGTTTATGGTCCATATCTTAATGCAACCATTAATTAGTGCCGCTGTCTCAAGGGCGTATCCCCAAAATATTTTTGGGAGATCCTATTGACTTATCATTTATCGAACCATGTCCAACATGTGTTCATTTCCTCTTTTCGGACACATCTCAATGTTCCGAATAAAGGCAATCGTGAAACGATTCCACAATCATAAATGATCATCAATATTCATAACTCAAATATCGCCTCTTCGATCCTATCGAAAGGTTTAGCTCAAATACTCGCTTTCTCGATCCTATCGAAAAGCTTTGATTTTCTTGCTTAGTTGATTTCGTATTTCGTTTTTGAAACTCTTTGAACCTTTCAAAAGTCTCCTTTTCGGCACGCATTAAATAGATATGTCCATATCTACTTTAACCGTCCATAAACATAACAAAATACTGATAGCCTCATCTTGCCTCGGAACTTATCGGATCATCTACATGTGAATGTAAGTTCCAATAATTCGTTGGATCTTTCTCCAACCATTGGAGAATGATGCCCTTTGTCGTGCCTAATAAATAATTATCGCATTAATCAATCGAATCTAATTCGAATGATTCTAGCAATCCATCATATGGAATCTAGATATGCGAATCTCGTTTATATGGCCAAGACGGCAATGCCAAAAGAAGAAATCAACTACTAGGTTTAATCCTCCTCGGATTTCACCATTTTTTAGTCATTAGTTTGGACAACTCCTTGTCCGAACTTTCTGTTCGGAAAACATTTTCCCAAAATACCCTTAGACATATATTTCTTTCGATCCCGCTTTTGAATTACAAGGACATCCACGCATCTATATGCATTGGATTCCTCGGATACTCTGAGCATCTCCAATTCAAATTTAAATCGCATCATATGCAATTTCGAGATCGACTTATCTATCGAATGCATATGATATTCGGTCACGAAGATAAAATCTCGTACCATCAACACACGAGTGTTAATCAAAGACCCATAAGGCGTCTCAAAATTAACCTACTCTTTGAGCCGCATCGAACCATTCAACGCGCTCTAGCTCTCGAAACTATTTCATGAGTGTTGTGTTTTACTTTCATATACACCCGAATTCTCAAAACAATTTTGAGAAATTTGCGTCTATACATGCCACCACAAGGCACGTAATATCGTTCGATTCCTTCTTAAAGTTTATCGAACCCGGCTTTCTCTAAAGCCATAGCATTGAGCCCCGAATCTAACATTTTCGTGTCCAACACGTTCCTTTAAGTCTAAGAACTATTCTTTGACTATCAAGGTTAATAACGGTAATTCCGGCCCAAAAACCATCTATCATATCGATCTCATCGATATGTTTGGTGTTGCTTGAAAACATAATTCTAAACGGATGATGAAGATTAACTCCTAACCGTGCGTACTTAATCTATATGCTTATATGATGAATATATGAATGTGTTATTTTTATCGAATCGATAACCCTCATACCGATACGGGACTCCAAGTCCATAACACCCAAGACCCATATTTTACGATCCTCCCACAAGTTGCTTTGGCAGACGAGTGGGATCTCGCTATTTAGGTAGGATTATATCCAATCGCATCCAATGCGACTCTCGAACCTTTATAGGATTTCGGTGATGGATCGTATCCTATACAATCCCAGTTCCGTGTGTGCATCCTATCTATGCCCCGAACTTCCAATCAAGTCGGCTTTGGCCTCAACCCTTACTGGCTTGAACGGTTAAGTCACAACCATACTCATCGTCTCGTTCAAATAAACTACTAATAAGTCGGCTTTGGCCTTAACCCTTATCAGTCCCTATTTAACGCTTGCCACCCCGTCGATGACTACAATAACCCATGTCGGCTTTGGCCTTAACCCATGTGAGACGTAGTACCGATCATAGTGGTTGTGAATATGGAAGGCATTTCCATGACTTAAATATTATGAGGGATCATGCCATTGCATGTTTCTAAACTCGTGACATAATCATATTATATCACTATCACAAGATTTGTAAATGCATATGATTTATTTAGGGAGATTAATTATTCTAAATAATTAATTATCTAATATGCTAGAATGTTTGATACCGATCAAATCGATATAAAGAACTCAAAATTCCGAGCTTCGTAGCCAAAGTTATCGCGAAAACAAAAACAGCATCCAGAGAAGGGTCCGTTATAACGGACTTCCCCATCCGTTGTAACGCAAGGGCCGTGGGGCGCGAGAAAACCTCGCCCGGGACGCGTCCGGGGCGCCAAAAACTGCCCCCGGGGCGGCAGAAAAACTGTTTTTCTGCACCCTTTCGTTATTTCATTAGAACGACACTAATACTTCGCTCAAATAAAATATATTACAACATGAAAGTTCTAGATAATCTAATTATCTAACTAAAACAATTTGAACCATTCAAATCGGAATTTTGTACTGAAAGTTATACCAGTTTTAGTAAAATACGAACAAACGAAAAGGTAAGTATATCCAATATACACCTTTTCAACCAGAAAACTACAGACACCTTTTCAGTATTCTGTTGAAACAAAAATATTAAATTATTCCAACCGACTTTGAACGTGAACGAAAGTTCTAGATAATCTTATTATCTAATTAACCCAATTGGATTGGACTCAATTGGAGTTTCGATGCGACATATACGGACGTTTTAGTCTCTGTATGTCAAACAGTCGCACCCTTTCAGTATTCCATAAAAACGACACTGATAATTCGTTCAAATGGAAAAACTTTATGTATCAAAGTCATAGATAATCTCATTATCTAACTATGTCAATTTGATCCAATCAATTTGGAGTTTTTCACTGAACATTATCTTAGTTTTACTCACTGTTTCGTATTCTAACTTTCTGCAGATTTTGCCGTTTCGTCCGTTTTCGCTCGTTTCCAAAACGATAAATCATGAAACTTTTTCACGATCATTCCTAGATACTCTCAATCAACTTTTGATCGATCTCTAGCGAATTCCACTTGTGATTTTAACGGAATTTGACTTTCTCTATATGTAACATCATGCAAACGGGTACGAACTTTGATAACCCGTGCGTATATCTAATATACGACTATGATTCGACCCTCGAATCGATGGCGATCGCTCTGATACCACTGTTGGGGAATATCCTCGACCCCGGGCCCGCGCAGCGGATATGTAGTCCCGGTTCGATTCTCCGATTCCCGAGATCACGCCACGACTTCGAGGGTACGATGCGAATAGAAGGACAGATTCATACCAGTGCCAAATTGATGGCACACGAAGGTTTGATCGCCGCCTTCTATTTTCTTCGGTGTCACGTTGGTGACTAGCCCGTACGTCCCATACCGCACGTCTCCCACCGTTTCGACACGCCTCGGGTTGTCTTCGTGCGTTCCATGCCCGCATGATTCCACAGCCCGTTACTCGATTACTTCTCCGGTTTGATCACAACGAAGACCCACATGTGTCGCTCCTCTACCCGTATCCACCGTGAGTCGTAGCACCTCGGTCGCGGATGCACCTGCCTAGACGATGCACCGGCGAACTTGCATGATTGCGTTTCGATTCTCTAGACGGAGAAAATTCTTTTCTCATTCTCTCTCAATCTCTTCGCACTCTTTCATCAAGTGATTAGAGTCTCTTAATTTCTGGATTAATTCTAAATTAACTCCATTAATTTTCTGGTTGAACTAATCTAATTATTCAACTGGTTGACCTGATGAGAGAGAGAGAAACATCATATATATATTCCATAGGATAAGGATGGGCCAAAAGGTATGTATATCTTCTATACACATTTTCAAACAGAAAACTGCATACACCCTTTCAGTAATCTGTCAGAACGAAAATATTAAATCGTTCCAACCGACTTTGAACATTTACGAAAGTTGTAGATAATCTAATTATCTTTCCAACCCAATTTGGCCCAGCCCAATTGGAGTTCGGACCCGAAAGTTACGGCCGTTTTACTGACTGTATGTCAAACTGTCGCACCCTTTCGGTATTTCATTAGAACGATATTGATACTTCGCTCAAATGAAATATATTACAACATGAAAGTTCTAGATAATCTCATTATATAACTAACCCAATTTGAACCATTCAAAGCGGAGTTTCCTACTGAAAGTTATACCAGTTTTACTAATCTGTTTCGTATGCCCACGAACGCGTACGTTCGTTTGTCCTACGTACCATTTTAGCGATGATCCAAAACTGTATTTCCTTCAGTTACAAACTGATTTGATCATGTTGTCACTGCCACCGAGTTACGATTCGTTCATTTCGCATTTCCACATGTCAGACATGGAAAGGACCATTCCCCAGCTTTTCGGCATGCTCAGAACATTCGAAATCGACAAGAAACCGCGGTACATGAAGTCTAGGACTTCGGAGGTATTGGTGGTTCAAGGGAAGAGTCCAAACAATGGGAACAAGAACAAGAAGAGGAAGGCACAGGGCAACAAGGTTGTGCCTAAATCCGTGAGCAAGAAAGCCAAGGATGACAAGAAGTGTTTCCACGGTCTCAAGGAGGGGCATTGGAAGCGTGATTGCGAGATCTTCCTGAGGGAGAGCAAGCAAAAGACCGCTTCCTCGGACACACCGGCATCAGGTATTTCCGTTATCGATTCTTATTTCTTTACTTTATCATCATGGGTGTTGGACACTGGATGTGGGACTCATATTTGTAATAATATGCAGGGCCTAAGAAGTAGAAGATTGTTGATTCGTGGCGAAGTTGATTTACGCGTCGGGAATGGAGCTCGAGTAGCAGCATTAGCCGAAGGGACGTATGATTTAACTTTGCCAAATGGACTTATTTTAGTTTTGGATAATTGTTGTTATGTACCTACTTTGAGTAGGAGTATTATTTCTGTTTCGAGACTTATTGCGGATGGATATGAATTAGTTATTCATACTAATGATTGTTTTATTCGCAAGAATGACATTTTCTTAAGTAATGTTCTAGTTGAAAATAATTTATATGTCTTGGATTTAGAAAATAACAACAATAATCAGTCCATTTATAACATAAATACCACTCAAACTAATAAAACATACTCATGGCATTGTCGTCTCGGACACATAAACGAGAAACGCATTGCTAGACTCCAAAAGGATGGAGTGCTAGATTCTTTTGATTTAAAGTCAATAGAAAATTGCGAATCTTGTTTGATGGGTAAGATGACAAAGACACATTTTTCCAAGAAAGGAGAAAGATCGAAAGATGTGTTGGCCCTCATACATTCCGATGTATGTGGACCGATGAGTGTCGAGGCTAGAAATGGGTATCGATACTTCGTGACTTTTACTGACGATTATAGTAGATATGGATATCTATACTTAATGCGTCACAAAAGTGAAACTTTTGAGAAATTCAAAAAGTTTTAACACGAGGTAGAACTTCAACCGGGCAAGAAAGTAAAAGCCATTCGATCGGATCGAGGTGGCGAATACTTGAGCTATGAGTTTGAGGACTATCTTCGAGATTGTGGTATAGTATCACAATGGACTCCACCCGGTACACCCCAATGAAATGGAGTGTCCGAGAGGAGGAATCGGACTTTGTTAGACATGGTTCGCTCGATGATGAGTCGAACAAATTTGCCAAATTCATTTTGGGGTTTCGCGCTTCAAACGGCCGCTCATATACTGAATAGAGTTCCGTCCAAATCGGTTGAAAAGACACCATATGAATTATGGCATGGCAAGGTGCCATCATTATCTTATCTTAAGATTTGGGGTTGCGAGGCATACGTCAAAAGGTTATTGACGGAAAAACTCGAGCCAAGATCAGACAAATGTTTATTTGTGGGGTATCCTCAAGAAACAAGAGGATACTACTTTTACTTGCCTAGCGAAAACAAGGTTTTCGTGGCTCGACGAGGACACTTCTTAGAGAAGGAATTCCTAGATCGTCAAGCCAGTGGGAGTAAAATTGATCTCGAAGAAATTCGAGAACCACAAAGTGAACATGCTGATTTGGAACAAGATTATGAGTTACCATTGGATGGTGGACCAGAATCTAATACACAAGCTATACGTAGATCTGGTAGGATTCGTCAAGAACCTGAGAGATATGGATTTCTCATTAGTAATGACGATGATGAATTGACTCTAGATGATGAGCCAAACTCCTACAAAGGTGCTATGTCTAGCTTGGATTCCTCGAAATGGCATGACGCCATGAAAACCGAGATCCAGTCCATGTATGATAATAAGGTTTGGAATCTTATTGATCTCCCTAATGGTGCTAAGACCGTTGGGTGCAAATGGGTTTTCAAGAAGAAAACCGACATGGATGGTAATGTACACACTTTTAAAGCAAGACTGGTGGCGAAAGGTTTCAATCAAATTCATGGTATAGACTATGATGAAACGTTTTCTCCAGTAGCCATGTTTAAAAGTATTCGCATTCTTCTAGCGATAGCTGCATATCACGATTATGAGATATGGCAGATGGATGTCAAAACCGATTTCCTTAACGGAAACCTTACCGAGGATGTGTATATGACACAACCCGAGGGTTTTGTCGATCCAAAGAATACGAATAAAGTGTGCAAGCTTCTGAGATCCATTTATGGATTAAAACAAGCATCTCGTGCGTGGAACATACGATTCGATGAGGTTATCGCAAAGTATGGTTTCATTCAAAATATCGAGGAACCTTGTGTATACAAGAAATTCAGTGGGAGTTCGGTTGTATTCCTCATCTTGTACGTGGACGACATCTTACTCATTGGAAATGACATCCCGATGCTTAACCAGGTTAAGGCATATTTGGGTAGTCAATTCGTAATGAAGGACTTAGGAAAAGCTGCCTATATTTTAGGTGTGAAGATCTATAGAGATAGATCGAGGAGACTTCTCGGACTAAGTCAAAGTACATATATTTTTTTTTTTTTTTTGAGTAAATTCGGAGAGGGCTCAAAGTCCCCCTTCCAAACACAATCTCCTTTTTTTTTATTTTTTTTTATTACAAACCCGTAGGCCACACACTCTATTCACTCATTTCACATTTAATCTATAATCCAGTGTCCCCGCCGGGAATCGAACCCCACACCTCTCGCTCCCTAGTCATGAGGTGTGACCAACTAGGCTAACTCTAGTTGGCTAAAGTACATATATTGACAAATTGATAACTAGGTTTCATATGGAGCAATCCAAGAAAGGATTTCTGCCAATGTCACATGGCATCACTCTCACTAAGGTTCAATGTCCTTCAACGGACGCTGAACGTGAGCGAATGAGTCGGATCCCATATGCTTCGGCTATAGGATCGATCATGTATGCCATGATATGTACTAGACCAGATGTCGCATATGCGTTGAGTGTGACTTCCCGCTATCAGTCTGATCCCGGGGAAGCTCACTGGTCCGCAGTCAAGAGCGTTCTTAAGTATCTCAGGAATACTAAAGATATGTTTCTTGTCTATGGTGGTTCGGAAGGAGATCTGATTATCCAAGGATATACAGATGCTAGTTTCCAAACTTGCCCGGACGATTTCCAATCTCAAAGTGGTTACGTCTTTACGCTCAATGGTGGAGCTGTTGTTTGGAAAAGCTCCAAACAGAAGACGGTGGCTGATTCTACAACTGAAGCGGAATACATCGCGGCTTCGGAAGCCGCAAAGGAGGCTGTATGGCTATGACAGTTCGTGATGGAACTTGGCGTTATGCCAAGTATCTCGGGTCCCATGGATGTCTATTGTGACAATAACGGAGCAATAGCACAATCTAAGGAACCGCGAGCGCATCATCGGTCCAAACATGTACTCCGGCGTTACCACTTGATTCGTGAGATTACGAAGAGAGGTGACGTGAAAATAATGAAGATACCTACTGAGGATAACGTGGCCGATCCATTTACGAAGCCACTATCACGCACCAAGCATGAGCAGCATGCTAGGGCGATAGGATTGGGATATTTATCGCAGTGTTAGATTGGGTGTTTTATTTATGTTTCTTATTGTATAAGGGGATTTGATCTGCCTAGTGCAAGTGGGAGAACATTTATTATGCCCTAGACGTGTTATTGGGATTGTATTTGTTTATGAGACAGATATTATATTATTATTCATCATATGACCTAAACCTTCATATTTCAAAAAATTTAAATAACAAGAAAGTGTGTGAGAGGTTAATCGATTATAATAATCGGATAGACCTTGAATTTTATTCTAGTTTAGTGTATCGAGTCAGTTGAGAATAATATGTTGCATGGCCTTAGTCTGGCATATTGATTTGTCAATTGAATTATAGTAAAACCACTAAACGGGATGAATATAATTCTAAAACGTCCCTCGTGTATA